>JAODKC010000021.1:18003249-18018570 GCA_026777985.1 Mormyrops attenuatus
TTTTGGCTTTTTTTTTTGTTTTTATTAAAATTTTAAACCTTCTTTTTATTTGTTTTTCTGTGCCCCAAACCCCGGGGGGCGGCACTGGTCGTGTTGACCATAAAACCCCCCCCCCCCCCCCCCCCCCAAAGCTTGAGAGCGCCACGCTCTTCCACTGAGGCCACATGTTTCATCACCGCCGGTGACGGCCAGGGAGACCCCGCTCACTGCCGGGATCTGCCATGAGAGTCTTGGAGGTGACGAGCCCATTTTTGTGTCCTTTGTTCCTCAAAGAATGTTAATGAAATTGTCGGGGATATTAGGTCAGACAATCCTGAGTGTTTTTCTTTGCTTTTAATTAAGAGAGAATGAATAGATGGTAAGAGGTGTCTGTCAAGCAACATGCCTTAAATAATCACACAGCTTTGTTTACCATCCTTCCCGTTACTACGTTATATTAATGAGTGCAGATATTGGTTACCATTCACTGTATGGGGACAGAGATCTACTTCCCGCATTCCCTCTGTGACCATCCACCTACATCAATGCTTTCTGGCTAAATGGAAACACCGCAAAGTCCCTCATTTGATTTTATTAATATTCAAATATTTTGCAAAGGTAAGAGTTTCCTCTGAGTGGGAATCCTATGTGAGCATCACCTTGCTCTTTTTCCTTCGTTCTGCAGAAAAACAACGGCTGCTGCAGACGTCTTATACCCCGAACTGCTTTTATTATTACTATTTTATCATCTTTTAACGGTACACAAAAAGCTATAGGACAAATGAGCCAGGGGATAGAGCCAAATTGGTTTTACCTTTTAGGGACATAAAGGCCTCTACAATGTACCTCTAGAATTTTATTCGTCAGCTTCATCATTCTCAGTCCGTGCTCTGCGCTAATGAAGCATGGGGAGAAGGCAAATAAACAGTCATGTGGGGGAGGGAGGAGGAAAGAAGGAAAAAGCAAACAGATTGATTAATCCATAAGGTTTGTGGGAGAGAAACGGCCGCTCTGGCTCAATCGTTGAGAGCCCTGCGGCAGATTACAGCCATTATGGGGGGAGGGAGCGAAAGGCTGAGAGACGGGCGAAACTGCTGGGGAAGGAGCCGCTCCACTGCTAGTCGCCCACCTTGGCCGCCCTTGAACCACGGACACTTACCTTTGTGACAAAGGATTTGTGCCACAACAGAAGTTCACGGGTCCTTGTTTTAGAGTGTGGCGGGATTGCAGGACATTCTTGGCTCTCTGAAAGCCAGTCCACTAGGTAATCTATCCAGGCCTCGCGGTGTCACTCACATTTTTTTCTTTGTAAAGCTGCATTCTGTGTGGGATGCTGTCTGTAATGACGAGCATAGTGTTCATAAGGATCACTTAGGAGTTCATCACATCTCATTGGAAGCCCATTGAAGGCATGTGTCCTGCTGTGATTTAATACAAACAAAGCTGATTCATATGTTGCTGCGGCTAAGTGGATTATGTCACTGATTTCCAGATAAGTGTGTGTCAAGTTGGAAGGGTGACTCAACAGAAATAATATTATAGTTGCACAGGATTCATATCACCTTGCTATGGTAAACACACCCGTGCTGACTGACCAGTATATTTATGTGAATAAGTACCCCCTCTGCCTTGTAGATGACCTGTCAGTTCAGGACCAGGCACTGATGTCTTGGTGAAAAAATAGCTTAATTATCTGGGACATAATGTGGAAAAGTAAACTGGGGAGAGAAAGATCTATTTCAGCTTGATTTTATGTTACAGCCCCATTAAAACCCACCCTTTCCCCTTAAGAGCTCCAGTGAAATGTTTTCAATCAAAACCTACCTCTGCACCCCACTGTGCTTTGCCTGAGTTGTGATGTGCTTGTGCATAAAATTTAAGGAAGTTAGGTTCAGATTACTACGTTAAAATATTTTGTATTTCCTGAATTCTGCACTTGAAACCCACTTGTGCTACTGAGAGCAGTTATAAAAATAGCACTCGAAAACATCTTCGCTGTGGTAGCTATTTTGCATGTATAACTGCACAGTATTTCTTTTTTTGTTGATTTTTATTCTGCTGATTAGTGTATCTAATCAGGAATTGCTAAATTGTGGACACTGCAGTGCAAGTGTAGGTTTTCCTGTTCATTACATGGTGTTTACCTGAAATACGTGTGTAGTGCATGTTCTGAATGAATGCAGCAAATGCGGAACCTTTGTGTGTTTGTGTGTTTCCCCCGAGCAACATTGGGAAAGGTGTAGATGAAGCCGCGCTGCTGCGCATGCGCGCGTACGTCCTAATGTGAAGCTGGAAGTTGTGAATGTGAATGCAGTTTTGTTATGTTTTGTAATTTTTGAGACAATGTTTGCGTTGCACAGTTCTAATATGAAGCTGAAAGCTGCTAATGTGAATACAGTACAGATCAGGTACACTGAATTTTCTATACACATTAATGGGTATTTTATTTTTAGAGAATATTTATTTTGATTTACTTTTAAGTAAATTTTAGTTTTTTATTAGTAGGTTGTATTGACAGACTTTTTATTTTTTATTTGTTTAACAAAGAAAAAAAGAAGCAATTTGTTTAGTTTCTCTTACCAATGCTGTACTGAAAACGTACTGAACCGTGACTTCAGAACCGAGGTATGTACTGAGCCGTGATTTTTGTGTACCGTTGCACCCCAACTTCATACCATTTGGCTGCGGATGTGGATGGTCGCAGTCAAGGCATACATACAACAATGATATTCCACCAGACGAGGAGAGGGCAGATGTATTGCAACAAACACAAATACAAGCAGCGTAGTGAAACGGGTGAACTTTTATGAACAGTTTTCAATTTATTAGTCTAGGCTTGGCCGGTATTACAATAATATTGCATACCGCGGTATTTTACTCTGAAATTCTTTGACAAAAATTTGCCGGGACCCCCCCCTTCTCCCACCAATGAATTTTATTGCCATGATGGCAAAATGCCGGATCAGTGGTACTTTTTAAGATATCATATAATGCCTGGACAATATGAAAAATTACATATGTGGGTATCTTCAGCCCTCCTTGTACAGCTGCTCACCATAACTATCACATTAACAACAGCTATTCTTCCTCTGCTCTTTCGTCGCTGATCTGTGAACTTCAGCGCTGCCACCTACTGGAAATACTTAGTCAATCATCTTGAACATGTGCCGTCGATGTGCACCATTTCTGCTAGACATCAAAATCTGGGCTACACGTGTACTGACCGTAGCCATCCACAGCCAACCCCTGATGATGAAATCTATCTCATGTCCCCCCGTGCGCAACCAAAAGTGCGCACGGAAAAGTGAAGTATTTATTGGCACAGGGCGTGGCTCTGATTCCTTCCAGGCCTTTGTAGGTGCTTCTACCGAGTGAGATGGCCGTCAGGGGTCAGTTGTATTAATGGCAGTGAATGTAATGCACCGTGTTTCCCCTGTGGTTCTGTGGTTCCACTTAGAAAATAAATTATATAATAAATTGATTATTAATATTCATATTTCATTTTAATTTTAATTAGGGGTGGCAAAAGGGGTGACCATGGCTTTAGATTCACTCCTGATTCAATGTTTCAGTCATGCAAAACGGTAGACTTGGTGTGGACTGGCACAGCTGAAAACCGGAGCTTATGCTTCCAACAGAAAACTTTTGGAAGGGAAACAAACACCCAGGAAAGCAAGGAAAGTGATGCTAAACTTACGTATCAGAAGATTAGGCTGAGTGAATGACAGCTCAGCACGTAACTGTCTCTCCTGCCCAGTAATTGTCATCTGTCACACAGATAGGTCCACCCACCTATTTAAAGTGTCCCCCATCCATAAACCCAGAAGCTGAGCATGTACCCGTCTGTAAATTGGAGTAGAACACACGCTGTGAGCTGCCGGTCTGTTTGTAGAAAACTACAGGCAATGAGGCAGGATTTCTCTGGGCCGACTGCGGCATTCACACATCTTTGCTTCCTCCCTGCCACATGCCTTTTGTTTGTGCGGCCGAGGAAGTTGTATAAATTATGACGGTGCGTGCGTGCGCATCCGCCGGGCCGCCGTGCTTCACTGACGCTCCGCCTAAGCTGGCAGTCATCAGCGTATTTGAACAATGCGCTGATAGACAGCAGCCTGACTCACTGCACGTTTTAATAGCCGCCGGCTTGTTTGTGTGGATTTCCGAACGTAGAGCGTTAGAACAAAATGTCTAATGGAGGCTTTATTTATCCCGTCATAAATCTGACAGGGCACTCCAAAGCACCATTTTGGTCCTCTCCCCGGTCTGACAGCAACAACTCACATTTTATCTTTCGTATTTAGATTTGTCTTTACGGACATGTTTTGCAGCTTGTTGACACATGAATGCGGCTGCTTGGTTTTCATTTTATATAATGTGCAGTAGGTGTTGCTTAATAGTGGATGCAGGCACTCGAAGCACAACTAAGCCAATTCTTGTTGTAACTAATATGACAGGCATTGTATTCTTTTCAAACCTCTTTCAGCTTTCTCGGATGTCAGAAGATTTTAAGCAGTGCTAGAATTCGGCTGAATAAATGAAAACAGAAACGGGAAGTGCTGAATGAATTAATGCAGACTTTGGCAGAGACATATCTCTGGTGAAACCAGAATGAATTTCTAGGTTTTCCCAGGTGAACACCTTTGCTGTACTGAGCTTGGGCGAAATGGCGGTCCTGTTTCACCCCAGGGTCTACGCGGCGCTCAGCTGCGACGGAAGCTCCAGGTGGATGGCTGCCTCGTGGGCGCGTACGCAGCCTGCCTGCTGCAGTTCACAGGACGCCCCGCTCTTCCACACTCCATCTTCACGGCTTCCTCACATCCTTCCCCCCACTGCGCGGCATCCTACTTTTTTTGTGCATAAACAGACTCTGTCGCACTTGGCCGTCGCACTTGGAATTGAACCAAAGCTGCTGGAGGCAGAACCTTGCTATTCTCTCATTTTTCATTTTCTATCTTATCAATGAGAGGAGAACAATGGGAAAACAGGTTGTGCCAGAAAGAAAGGCGATTGAAGTTGTTCCTCTACCTCAAAGACGTCTTCTTGTGTCTATTGTTCATTGTGACCTTTTTGTAGTATTATTATGGATTAATGCTATGTCTTCCCTTCTTTTTTTGTGAGAACTTTCCCTCCTGTCTTCCACTGCCAATACTGCTATCCTCCACTTTATGAAAGTACAGCGTTCCTGTGAAATGTTTCTTAAGGTGAAATGGAGTAAAGCAAAGAAACAATTACCATTAATTTATATGGGAAAATATTTCGAACATTCCCAGATTGAAAAAAACAGCCAACCATACGATATATAACATATAAAACCTAAAATAATGCAAACATACAGTAAAAGCAGGAATGATATGATAAATACACGGCTTACATTATTTCTACTTTATATATCAGTTACTTTCATTTACCAGAATTAATACTGCCAAATGTCGCTTAAAAGACAAGGATACATTCTGAGCCATGCATGGTTAGGCGATTTCGCCATTGTGAGATCATCACAGATTGTACTTACACAAACCTAGATGGTATAGCCTACTATTCACCTAGGTTATATGTTAAAGTGCAGTATAGTGAATACATAAAGCAGTAATGTAGTTATTATGAAGTATTATATACCGCACATAATTGTACGTGCTATACTTTTGTACGACTGGCAGTGCAGTAGGTTTATTTACACTAGTATCACCACAAACACAGCAGTAATACGTTGCGCTATGAATTTATGATGGCTATTGTTTGTTTTTAAATTTTAATTCAAATTTTATTGCTGTCTTTTTCTTTTTATTGCACAGTCTAGGAGCAACTTAGGTAATATACTTCACTGCATAACGTCTATATGACAAATAAACAATGTTGAATCCCGAATGGCTACAGCGTTGCAAGGCGATAGGAGTTTCTAAGCTCCATTCTATCTTATGTCACTACTGTCGTATATGCGGTCCCTCATTGTCCGAAACGTCGTTATACGGTGCATCACAGTATATCTATAATGGGATCGCTGATAAACAAATGCGAAATGCAATTTTTTCTTTTCTCCTTATTTCGTAGAAGCAAAAATTCTCTTCAGATTTTTTTGGTTAGTGGAAACAGGTGCTAATGTAGATTTGTCATAAAAGCAAAGTGGCATAAAGCGGAGGGGATACATGCACCTCCCTCAAAAGGGCCATTATTGTACTATGCTATTAGTGCTGTTGGTGTATAACAGGTGCACAGTATTAGGTTTGTATGTGTGTCTACTTTGTGGGCGGGGGGGGGGGGACGGAAAGAAGACGAGAAATGACAGCCTAACAGATCAAGAAGCCTAATAATAACTTAGAGAGGGGCATCCACAAGACAAGCGAAATTAAATGAGTGTGAAATTCTACAGAAATTCAAGGATGACACTTGCTGAGCGTAATAATTTGTAAAATCGCTCAGCCTACCTAAAGATTTTGATGCACTCAACACTTCAATAGTTGTAATTAAAATTTAAAGTAGAAAAACACACTGCGAGCACACTGCCTTTCAGGAGGCAGGCTGCGCATAAACACTCTCATTTTATGCCTGCTGTTGACGTCTTTCATTCACAGGCAAACACAGAATTGAGAAGCAGAAAAGCACAGATCTGCACGGCGCTCTGCTGCGTGCCGGTGCGTTGAATGGGGGGCTTGTTGTGTGCTGGCTTTTCTTCAGGTTTTTACGGCATTGATCTAAAACCAGGCAGGCATAAGCATATCGTGGTGAGATGGCTTGGAAGGCTGGGAGATGCTGAGATTTGAATACACAATGTGTTAAATTGAGCTCTTTTGAAAGATAAATGTAGGTATCATTATGTGAAATTACAGGCTTCTTTGGTTGCATATACTAAAACAAACTAACAAGCTGGTGTTGGCGAAAACAAGTCTTATTAAGGGATGTGGAGCTTTGGCAGACATGTCAGTGCTGCTAAATAAAGATTTAAAGGGAGAATACTAGAACAATAAGGTTTTATCATCATCATAAAGAGTTTCCCTAACCTTACTGTGTGCAGTAGTAAATCCCTGCCTGTTCAGTTTCAGGCAGTCATAGTATAAAGCCGATTATTGTGTCGTCCCTTTGATCACTGCCCGTTTTGTCCTTTTATCGTTTTTGCTGGTAACCTGTTGAATGTGATGCTGTTTGTTCACATCGTGACAAATGGTGGCGGAAGGTCAAACAAACCACATGACAGTAAGTAATCGGCACGTCTCCCCATCCTGGGGTGACACGCTGCGGGGGTAGGGCAGCTGTGCGTTAACGATCGCAGCTCACTCCCCCCGTTCCAGTCAAAACACCTTTGGCGGGACAGGCTGCCTCGCAAAATCACCGCTGTGACCCCCCCCCCCATTACCCAGCAGCCCCTGCACTCTGCTACCTTCCTGTGCTCAGCCGTGCTGATTATAGGAACATTAGGGAATTAGGGGTAAATTGTATTACAGGATAAACAGATGGAGAAGCTAGCTGCATCCAAACTGCTGACATGCTTGTATTTTCCTGTAATCGCAGCAAGAGCGCTGTGCTAAATGTCACTGTAAGGTTGGAATTTGCTCCCAAGCCTTGTGCCCAAAAAGAGAAAGGAAACCCTGATAGTGTCTGCACCAAGGCCATATAGCAATGTGTATCATCATTATCTGTTTTGTTAGCCGAACATGCTACCTGCTTCCTTTTTTCATTAGTAATTTGCACTAATTTTCCTGAGACACTGATATTAATGACTTTTTCTGTAGCTGAAAAATTTTTTCATCTTTTTATTTTGCTCCTGAAATGAACTACAATCTGTCTTTTGATTATAAATATAATCCATCTATTAAACACCTGTGCGTCTTTTATTTACCCTATACATTTCATGGTGTGGACTAAATTTCGTTTTAAATGAATGAGCGATTAATTTTCTCTCCCAGTTCTCTGAAATAAACAGAAATGCAGAAATTATTGGCAGTGGTACTAGAACCTCACTCTTGTCTGATGCATGGAAGAAAACCAAATGAACCGTAATGCATGGCTAGTCTGGAAAGCATGCTTCTGATTTAGTTTGTGATAAGTCACGCCTGCTCTGGATGCCAGTAACCACCAGCTCTGTGATTATTGAAGAATGGGCCAAAACTCACCTGCTCCAATCTCCATTTTCTGTAATGAGCCCACTGATGTATTGTGTTTAATCCTATGGGCACAGAGTAATAGGATTAGGAATTGATGAAAGACCAGGAGTGCCAGTAAGCTCTGCCTTTCCCGTTTCCTCTTCGGAGCCGGTCACTTCTTAGACTTCACCTTGAATCTCACCGCTGTCTGCATGGCCTGGTGTACAGAAGGTGTATCCAATTTGTGGCTAAGCCAGGCGAGAATTGCTGATATTTAGCGGCGAAATTGTTTTATTAACCTTGCCTTGGAGCATCAGGGCGTCGTGCGAAATTCCGGTCGTCATGTTGTCAGAGGAGCGCTGTCGTTTTTACGTGAAGTCTCTCCGGAACTTCTCACCCGAGCTTACATTTTCCCGCCGACGAGAATCTTGTCCTGATTCTTTTTTTAAGCTCCACAGCGTCGCCGTTCCTCCAAGAGCAGGCAGGGCCTCCCCTGGGTGTGGCATAAGGCCTGGCGCCATTCTCACGGCGGCTGGCCGTCTCCCGATATGCGTGCGGGCTGAGACGGCCGCCGACGGAGCTTATTGCTGGTGCTCTGACATTTTGAGGGGCGCGTGGTGTGCCTGGCGAGGCAGCTCATTACGTGCTCCCTCTCAGCGGTCGAGCTGTTATTAAATATTATTAAAAATGAATAACCTCTTCAGGCCCTGTTTGTTCACCACAGCAAAACCCTCAGCCTTAGATCACCTTTTTCTTGCTGCTTTCTTCGAGTCCTTGAAGCCTCATTTCATCATTTTTATATGCATATGTCTCCTGGATCTTATGAATCTGTGCGGTCGCATGCGTTTTGCGTGCTGTGTGTGCACCGGGCAGGGTGCGGCAGGCTCCTAGGCTTCAGGATTCAGACTGACAGACAGATGACAAGCCCGTCTCCTTCCCCTCGTTAATCCTCTCTGTCACTCGTGGGGGGCTCTCGATTGACACGTTTTGTCAGAAGTGCACCGCTGAGGTGACATTTGCAAGCAACAGCACTGGATTAATCGGCCATTCATATGATTTATGTACTTCACTGCTGCTCCAGCTGTGTGCTTCTGCAGGGCACTGGCCTCACGCCTAAAAATGCAGATATTTAGCTAAACAACTAGCTGTAGGTAACAAAACAGTCTTCTTTCGCAGATTATAGAGTAAAGGATGTAAGGATATGGGTTGGCTCCCCATCCTGGCTTATTCCCTGTCTTACGCTCATATCTTTCCAGGATACACTCCCGACCCTGAACAGGATAAGCCGATACAGTAGATGGATGGATGGATGGATGTGAAGATGATGTCTTTCTCAGTGTTTCAGGCATACAGAAAACAGGTACTTGCTGACACACATGAGCTGACACCATCAGTGAAACACTGACCTTGTGCAGCCACTCTGTCCTCCTTTGAAATAGAGCTTCTACAAAAGCGCAGATGGCCAGCGACAATACAAGGGACGTCTGTGTGGGCATTTCCAGCTGAATGAAGGGCTACAACGTGTTGTCATTAACTTCTCCGCTACTAAGGATGAGTGTAGCAAAGACATTAACAAACTCATACTGCTAGAGATTTTGGACCCTGTGAGAGAAAATCATATTGACCTCTCAACCCAGACCAATCTGATTATGTCCCAGATTTTTTAGGGCCCCTGATACTCATGGGCCCTTGGAATCGTACTGACCCCCCTTTATGGCACCCCTGAATGCATGTCCAAGGGTGGAGCACTCAGCATGGATGGTCTCTCTTCCAAAGACGCCTCATTTCCGTGGCCGGTTGATATGTGGCTGATCGTTACACTTCCACATCTGCTTGGACAGCAGGGCCGCTCTTGACGTAAGACCGTGGCGGCACTCCATATCCAGCCATCGCCCAGCCAGCAGTATGGAATCACAGTTTGTGTTTACAGTTTATCTTACTTTATCTTGCTTTTTTCCCAGAACAAAACCATGTGGATGCTGCTAGAAACATCCTCCGATGCGAAGGCAAAGCATCTCAGACAGACAGACAGACAGACAGACAGGCAGGCAGGCAGACACAGACAGACAGACAGACAGACAGGCTGTGAGAGCAATGCTTCTGCTGGTTGGTGAGGGGAGGCTGATGAAATGAGGTTTGTCTAGAACAGTGTTTCACAATCCATTCCTCGGGGATCTGCAGACAGTCCATGTTTTTGCTCCTTCCCAGCTCCCTAAAAGGTAAAAACGTGGCCTGTTTGTGAGTCCCCAGGGACTAGGTTGGGAAACATTGACCTAGAAGATGATGTTAGCCAGTCTGGTTGCTAATCATTTTGAGTGAAATTTTAAGTGGGGAAAAAAAAAAATCCAGTGTTCATGTATCGAATTACACATTCAATCACAGCAAGCAGTTTGAAGATGGATGAATCCCGTTGTTTAGTTGTTGTTTTTCAAAGTTTTTTTGTCCTGCAATTCTTCTGTCTTTGTGGGGCCCTGAGAGCCCATCTGTTCCCCCCGCAGAGTGGACTCCCCCCGCAGAGTGGACTCCGTAATACCCTGTGTTTCGCTAGTCAGCTGCCCATGCAATCTCTTCTATTCATTCCTGTCCCCAGCACCTGCTACCTGTGTGGGGGCTGCTTCTTCAGAACTCGGAGTCTGACTGCAGACTGCAGCGGGCATCATTTACTTCCTGAGAAGGTAATGTTTTAGAGGAGGGGGGGTTTGGATGCAATAAAGACCTGCAGCATACTGCAAGAGCACCACATAACGTGCCCCCGCAGGGGCGACACACAGGCGGCTGTGCTCCGAGGGGCTGTTGTGCTCCGGACACTGAGCTGATTCCGCATCCCTCCTCACTTTGTGGCCCCTGACAGCAGGGATGGGGAGCAGCCAGCCAGCGGCTCCAGTTTGACGTGAGACTGCTGGGCTGCCTGTCCACTGCTGTCGCTCTGTCGCTATGCCGTCATCACGCCTCTTTGTTAGTTTTAAGATGTTCTTTAAAAAGAGGGCATTTTAATTAAACTCTTGATGCTCTCAATTCATCATACAGAGGGAGAACAAGATCAGCTAAAATTGAGGTACTGGACCGGAATGGTGTTGCACTTTAATTGAGGATCTTCATTAGAGACCTCCTGAGGTGGACTGCCATGATACCTTTCAGATGCTTAACCTGCATTAATGGCTAAAGCTGTATGTCACTTTGGTAGAAAATGTCACTTAATCTAAAACAGTGGTCTCTGACCTTTTTTTTTACAGTGAGAGCTAGTTTTACAAAGAAAATCATCTGGAGAGCTACAGAATGTCGACAGAACGTTTTTCCGACCTCGATATATTTTGGCGACTGGGGGTGGGGGGGGTGTTCTCGATGCATAGTGCACCAGGCGACCTTTTATTGTGCTAAGGGTCAGTTCCGATGCTTTCGTGCCAATTGCAGGCTCAGTCAATCAATCAATCAATCAGTTTATTTGTGTAGCACATTTTCAAAATCAAGAAAGTTGACAGACCAAAGTGCTGCACAAAGGGAGGTAGATCAAGCTAAGGAAAGATTGAAACAATAAAAACAGAACAGAAACAAATAAATTCTAAACTTGTTTTAAAAGAACAAATAAACAGACGCACTACATTTTTAATGGTCAACGAGACAGACAAGCATGGGAAGGACAAATGGCTCAAAGCGACCAATCAGATAAAGCCTTTCGACGCTAGACAGCGGTTAGCATGGGCACTCTGACTGGCCTGCGGCTACGCAGCCGGACACGCAGCAGAGCTCGATGGACTGTGTGTCGTGGCACATTACTCCTGTGACCATCATTAACATGGTCTGTCATTTATGTCACAGTAGCCCTTCTGTTGGTTTGTACCAGACAGGACAGCATTCATTCCTATCCTACATCGACAAGTCTTGGCCACCTAGCACCCTGTTGTCAGTCTGTTGTTTTTCCCTTCTCGGACCGCTCTCTTTTAAAAATATATTTTTTTGGTGGTATTGAGCTGTGGTTAGTGAAACATATTTAGCTGCCACTGCTGGTTATGCACTTTATGTTTTAAAAGACGTTTCATACTCAAAAAGAAACCATGGTGAAGATGACAGTCCACTTTTAGCAGTGAAAGATTAACTTTAAAAAAATTACAGCCTGGGCCTCAGTTAAAGATGAAGATAAAAAAAAAAATGCTAATTCTCAGATACATGCATAGAGAACAGTTAGAATAACGATCGGGTAAGTGACCTTCAAAATGCATGAGAGATCACCACTGAGAGTCCATGACTATTAGGGGGAGCGTGTGCAAGGAGTGCAGGAGTGTGAGAGCTGAGGGATGAGGTGCACAACAGGAGGGAGAGTGAAAGTGCTGTTTCATAAGCCAGTGAATAAATGAGCAAGGAGGTAAGATGGGGCTGTAAAGGCAGTAAAAAGAGACAGTGGACCTAAGAGGGGAAATGTATGAAAGTGTTGGTAAGATGGTGGCGTTTTGGCACTTCTGGAAATAGGCTGTGAGACACTTTTAAGAAGTTGAAATGCATGTGGAATACAGCAGACCAAAAGTCTTGCAGACCAAAGACAGGACAAGTGTCAGCCCACCCCAAGGAGACTTTCCAGGTTCCTAATTCTTATTAATTCCTGTTCACATAATATCCAAACTATAGCTGATGGATCCCAGCATTTCCAGTCTGCCTAATTTATTGCCATTTTTTTTGCTTTTCACATTCACTTAATAGCGGAAATGCACTATTACCTGCCAACCCAAAGTTCCTCCGAAGCTGTTTGACCATCACAAGGATTCGCACAGCAAGATCCGTGTGGCTCAATGAGCAGTGTCAGTTGAGCAGTGAGTAGGTGTGTCCAGTGGTACACCTTCCAGTGGCTGAGATCCGCCATACCTACACTGCAGCCTGCTTTGCAAAAAAAAGAAACTTAAAAGCTAATTTCACGCACGACTGATAAAGACCAGATCGTTTGAGTTATTAGGGGAAGAAAAGAAAGGCTTATTTCTGGTAAACCTCAGGGTTCCTTGATGAGAAGTGAACAATGATACCTAAATGCTTTTTCACTTAGGGGAGGGCAGCTCTGGGATGCCTCTGACAGGCTGCTGTTCCTTCTCAATGCCCTGATCATGCTGAGCTGTATCCTTAGGAGGGAGGGGCGTGCTTTGTGTTGCCGTTCAAGCTTGGCATGTTGCCATTTGTTACATAGACTGTACGTCTGTGACTGTCTGTTTGCCTGTGACAGCATGAGCTATTACTGGTGACAACCCCATTCATTATATGGTGGAAGTTGCTAAAATAATATTCATCCAATTTCTTAATGGGGATGGTAAACGAGGATTAAGCTGGACTATATTTAGCTATTAACATCTGCGCCTCACAAATTACTTTGATCTCTTTCTTTGGAAAAACCACCAAAAGAAGCATGGTGATGTGATCAGTCTACCAGCTGCAGGTTTTGGACCCATAACCTTCAGGCACTGATGCTCATCTCTATCTCGCTGAGCTACACAGCACCTGGTTTCTGCTTTGAGTTCTCCCTTTTAAGAGGCGGGAGCCCTCTTGGGCCTTGCTATTTGAGGTTTTGGCTCAGCGAGAAGTGGGTGAACCTCGCAGAGTGTGCACTGTTTGGCAGCGAGAGCTATCTTGCCATGGTAACACACAAGTCACATCTACCTATCTAGGATGAGATCCTGTCAGTTGGAAAGCCGTAGTGCTTCCAGTCGTGTGCGTGATTGGTATGCGTGAAGTCCCAGAATGCCTTGCTGAAGAATGCAGCTTCAGCTGGTTAAGCTGGTTGAGCTGGTTTTCTCATGATAGTTTGATGGTTTAGCTGGTCATACCAATTGGTGCCACACCCAACTAAACCTTCAGTGAGCAGCAAGAGCTGGGACATGACCATCTAAGACCATCCAAGACCATCTTGGATCATCTTAGACAAGCTAAAACCAGCTACCCTCATAAGCTGGTTCCTTCAGCAGGGTGGGCCTAGATGTTGTCATATCAAGTATAGAAATTTTGTTTTGCAACTTATTGTGTGGTAAACGATCATAAACTGTGAGCAAAAGCCCTAGGCTGGTGCACTGTAGTAAAATTATGATGTAGGTGTTGGAAAGACAGAATGGAACCACCCCTTTGGGCATGCTCCTCTGACCTGGCTCCTCCAGACGCCTGTGCTGGTTGCCCTTCCTAATGACCTTCACAGCCCCAGGAAGAAACATTTGCACTCTGCCTGTTCATTCAGGCTACGAGCTATACGCACATCTGTGGGTTATTATAGGAGTAAAATTCTCATTCTTTAAACGCCAAGATCATTACTGTCAGGTCAGCTTAAGTGAAATGTCATCCGGTGCCGTAGGACAGGCACTTTCAACAACTGGACAGCTCCTCCGCCCAAGCAGAGTTGAGGTTTTCAGAAATGGAACGTGGCACTCGACATGACAAGCTGATTTGCGAAATAAGCTCGCTGGCTTAGCTTTGTGCCGTCGTAGTTTATCAGTCTTCCACTTCCTTCGCTGCCACGTCCCCCATAAAAGGATGGTAACTGGGCTAAAGCAATTACATTGATATGCATTAGGCGGTACAGTCCATCCACTGAGCTAATGCATAGATGTTCATTTGTGTCATTTATCAGGAAGGGGCTTTGTTTTTATTAATATTTTTTTTTTCAGAATGCAAAAAAAGTTTGAATGCCGCCTTAATGGCCATAGTGCCATAGTAATACTTCTTTTTTCTCACCCCCCCAGCCTCTCTCCCCAGTTATTTATCACAGTCTGAGTCATACAGACTTGCACAAGAGAAATGGTGGTAGTTGACGGAGTTGCTTATAAGCTGGATAGCCTTTGCCCCATCCCTAGGGGGTGCCTTTGAGGTGATCAGTTAAGGTGCCTTTTCAGAATTGAACCCCACGCCCCAAACCAGCAGGTTAGTACTACTGTCTTGCTGGTGCTAAATAGCTGGATTTTGAGTGACAAAAATGGCTGGCCAGACGATCCTTCTCATCTCCTGAGTTAGTGGAGGCAGACTCGATCACTGATGCAATCTTCGCTTGCCGGCTGGAGGGGGGGAGGGACTGGGCAGGTAAGCGTGGTAGTGGGGAGCGAGATCGTCAGTTCATCCACTCTGGAATCCACAAACTAATACCCTTGTTAGCTCAAGACAAGGGAGCCCGCTGGCTGGTGGGGGTGCTGCGTTGGCAGAAATCAGGCGCAGACACCCTGCCGGGGCGTGAACAAAGTATCTGTGATAATGGGTTTAAAAAATATATATATATATATATATATATATATATATGAGCCTTGTACAGGCT
>JAODKC010000021.1:18024892-18049275 GCA_026777985.1 Mormyrops attenuatus
TATTTAACTAACTACCTGGGAGAACTGAAAACAAGGCCTGGATTTGGAATCGAGGTCCAGATTTGAAGAACCCTGGCATAGAGCAACAGTTAAACTCATAAAAACCACAATTCATAACTGGTTTTGTTCAATTTAAAAAAAAAAAATAGAAAAAAATCTGAGTGCCGGTTACAATTTATTTTGAGGTTTTTCATTCACAAGTTCAAGGTGAAACAAAGGCAAGAATAATTATCTTTCATAGGTAAAGATATCTGACAGTTAAATAAAAGGTAATATTTGTAAGCCCAAGAACAGAGAGAATGGGATACTGCATCCTGGCCCATTCCAGCTCATCAGATTCCTACATCTTCCCACCCAGCCTCACACACTTGCACAAATAATCATTGATCTGCTTTGAAGCAAATTGCCCCATTTACCTTTCTCTGTCACAACAAAATTTCAACAAAATCTCACTTTCACGACATGGTTTCTATGTGTGTGTAGTTGTGTGTGTACCTTTACTCAAAACGCATTCAAATCATTGTGTGCACTGGTTTAACTGGGGGTTCACTATGTCCACTGGTTTAACTGGGGATTCTTCTCTTAACCCTTATAGCATTTCTCAGTATATGTAGGTGTTTTTAGTACTCTGCATTTTTATATATTTATTTTTATATGTTTGTTTGTTCTTTATGTTGACATTTTAACCACTTATAACGCTACATTTATGTGCACAAGTTGTCTGCGCTTCCTAAAATTTTACCCCTGGGTCTGAACTAGAACATGAGCATGAAAACTTGATCTAAAACATTCAAGATTGTCAGAGGCGTGTTTTTATGCACATTCACAGCGTCAATTAGTACCATGGTCCAGTAAAAAGCAGTTGGAGAGCATTTTCACTCAGATGAAGTCATCCTTGTGACCTCGGCTGGTCGACCACATGGAGGCGCTGCCTGACACACCCGAGTGTGGGGAAGGCCCAGCTCCAGGTGGGAAGAGATTAACTGGGGGGGGGGGGGCGTCACTTTAGAAATTAACATGCTCGACACATGTGTCACATCTCACCACGAGCTGCCCGTGGAGCTGTGACTTTAGCTGTTTGTCAGAAGAAAGGGCCTAAATACAGCTTTGTCCTGCCCCACCGACTCACCTTGGCCTGCAGGGGGCATTGTCTTCTGTTCTTTGTTGGTTGCATCATCTTTTTTGTATCTGCTTGAAACGGCTGGTAAGTTATCTGTTAGGCTTATCCCACTAAGTAACACTTATGCACTGCCAGTCAAAAGCCTTGCTTAAGGGCTCAGTGGTGGCATCATGCTGCTGACTATGGTATTTGAACCACTAACCTTCTGAGTCCCAGCCCACAAAGCTGCTCCCCCCCCCAAACAAATTTCTATTTTTTTAAAATATTTTTTTGGTGAGTTCATAATTCCATGTTTATTTTATAGTTTTGAAGTCTATATAATTCTTCTAAAATGTGGAGAATAGCACAAATAAACTCTTCTATGGTTTTTCTAGGTCTGTCCAAACATGACTGATGCTGTACAGTATGTAGAAACTTTATTTTGGGTGCTATTTCTGCAGATATATCGATCTGGTTGAGGGTTGGGGGTGTGGCCTATACCTGTCAGGTGACTGGCTTTGTTCCATTTGATTTCTTTCACCTTCCCCTCCTTAGGCTAAATTGGATCAGTATGTTCTGCTTCACTTCACCTCCAGTTAACAGGCCCGAAATCCTGACACCGTACAAGACCTGTAACAGCCCGAAGGGCTTTTTTCCTCCATGTCTCAAACAGCTGTTTGTTTTTTCCCCGATTTCTATTGAGATGAAAGATTTTTCTTTTGCGTGTGTTTATACTGAGTGTTTTGTCAGCCCCATCTCTGCCCGATTCTTGTAACACAGCCCCAATTATCTGAGAAAGACATTATTTCCCCGTATAACCATCCCCTATGCTTCAATTATCCCCCATTTTATTAGTGTAATGGGGATGTTTTAAAGATGTTTTAAACTCGTATGCTTTTCGTTGCCCTAATGTAGGTTTAATATTTAAGCTTTGTTTTACCAACTTCTCTGTCCAAAAGAGATGTCGGGTGTAATTCCCTGGTCAATCAAGTGTGGGCAGAGACTGACCAGGCATAATTGTGCCAAATACAGAGAGGGAATTCTGGAGGGATTTAGTTCACCGGACGTTTTTCCGCAAGAGACTTGTTGAAGAAAGTTTGCTAAGAGGGCAGTCAAAATGCAGCATTTGTAACCTACTGTATAGACCTTTTTCTGTCACTATGGCAACCAAAGGCATTTGAAACACCTCAAGATGGCTTTGGGGAGGCAGTAAGACGTGACTGGTGTAGCCAGAGGTTTACTGGAGCCACTCCCTGCAGCCACTGGCTTCCATCTGATTAATACAGCCATGTTTAGATGAGGCACAGAAATCAAAGCATCAGGGTATGAAAAGAAAGGAAAATAATCCAGCTAAACCCGCGACAGGACCTGTTATTAAAGCCCCCATTACTACCGCTGCCTCTCCGGGTTTGCAGCTATTTATTTATTTCCTCACCCGCATAGGAAGCCCTCATCAATCCTTTCTGGCAGAGTCGCACCGTTGTCAGCCGCCCAAAGGCACCGTATCTAATGAATTGCTCTGCGTACCTCAGCCGTGTCCTACATGGCGGTCCGCGAACCTGCAGCGTAGGCTGCGCGCGGAAAAACGAGAGCAGCCTGAGCCAACATGCATGCTTGTCCACAGCGCTCTTTTCAAAGGGGAAGGCCTAGCAGGTTTTCCTGCTCAGGGCCCTCCATACTCTGCAGGCTCGTGTTGTAGTTAAATTGGGATTTCAATCCCCCCTTCCAAAATTTGTTTGCGCCCGACCAGGCAGATGGTCAGGTAGTAAAGTTACAAGTTTGAACCCCCATCAAAGTTTGCTCCCACTTCTCGGTCAGCAAGATCTACCAGTCTATAGGTTTGGCTAGGTTTTCAGGTGCCTTGGGCCCTGAAAGTGGTCCAGGATTTGGCATCTCATTACATCTCATGGAAATAAAGCACTGGGAAGAGATCCCATTGAAACACCATGTTCACTTGTCAGCTGCAAAAAGTGCCCTCCTACCCACTGGACGATAAGAACCAGATCCCCAGCCTGAATCAAAAAGAATCAGCCGGTTTAATGCCACCAGCAAATGTCTCTGTGTCTCTTGTCATCAAAGCACATTCGGTGTGAGGAATGCATGGAAGTCAGACAAATGCAGGCCCGACTGTAATGTGGTGATTGTGTAAATTACACACCAGAGATTGCTTCTTTTAATGTCTGTCTGTGCACATTAAGTATGCCCTGACAGTTTAGCTGGAGGAGTCGTGCACGGTGGCCTTGTTCAATTAGAGATTTTATAATTTCTCCTGCTGCTGATGCCTTGTGACAAAGTGTCATCGGGCAGTCAAACGCCAACCTCGTCTTCCACTTCCTGGCGGAAACTAGGAGGGAAACCCTGTGCATGCTGGGAAACATGCAAAAATTCTGATCTGACCAATTTCTAATGACATTAAATGGCACAACAACACGTCATCAAGCTGAGAGGAAATAACTTTTGTTGCTATATACCATAATACAGGGTTTGCTTTCCAGGTAAGATACAGAAAAGCAATATTTTGTGTTTTTTTTTTTAAAGTATAAATCTATTCTGTTCTGACAAGCACATTGCTGTGTGGCTGTCTATTCCTCTGTGTGAGTCTATCTCCGGTAAACACCCCCTCACTGTCCCTGAACATGCAGATGGATGGTTCTGTGGGCAGACAGGTCAGCCAGGCTGTTTTGTCCAGTCTGACTGAAATTCTCTAATAGGCTTTTGAGGCGCTCAGGCTGCGCTTCCCCTTCCATAATTCCCTCCCCTTCCGCCTTTTTAAATACAGAAATGAAGTTTTCTCATAAAATAATTATAATCATCATCTTAGTCATTTTATTGGAAATGACTAATTGAATTTACATATTACTAAACTGAAGACAATCTGGTTTTTATTATTTTATCATGTAGTAATAAATGAAATCCAGGAGGCTTCAAGAATTCATAATTGTTGTCATTTGTGATGATCTTTTTCCACATTAAAATGGTGCTATTTAACTTTGCTTGAGTAGTGATGCCCAGGTGTAACGGTCATCATTTTTATCTGTCTTATGAGCTTTGCATTTGTAATCGGGACATGGTTGAAGCTGGACGAGGCTCGGCCGTTTGCCCAGCATCACAGTCCTGCCATAACCCCTGAAGGGCTTGTCATTCAGCCGTCTCTTCTGCCGAAATGGCGATTGTGCCGGGAATCCTCTCACTGAGTGCATGAACATGGCTGGTGCTGACCAAAGGTTGAGCTCTGTTCCCACTACCCTGACTGGGAAAAGTGGTTAGAAGGTAGCTGGTGCATCATGGGCTACACCGCAGCTGTAGTGGGTCTTGATCACATGTCACTGCAGCTGTCTTTTATTACATCAGATCACTCGAGAGTGAACTCCACCTTAACAGCATATGGGCGGTATGGAGGACCACTCAGTCATTTTAGGATTATTTATTTCAGCTGGAGGAAATTATCATTTGACTCACCCGTGAGATTGATAACTTGTAGATCTTCTGTTTCTCGGCAGAAGGAAAGCGCGGCTGTAATAAAATGGATTTTATTGACACAAAACAATGCAATACTAATGACTACTGAATAATACCGAGGGACTGACAGATACTATAATGAATACTATGAATGGATAATGAAGTGAATGAATAGCAGAAAAATAAAGGGACAGATAAATATATGCATAAATGAAAAACATAGTAATTAAAAATGATGTAAATTGAGTGCAGAAGCTAGGTAGATTGTGGGTTGATAGTGGAGTACTGCAGGGTAGCTTTTAACTGAATAGTGGTGTCTAACAATATCAGTTACACGCGTGAAATATCTACGCACAGAAAGTGAGTACATACACGAATGCTGATGCTTGTGGGAGATAGCTTTGATTAGCGATGTTTGTTTATGTCCCACACAGCTGGGTGATCAGACCAGAGTTGTCTTCTACTGGCAACTTGGATGCAGCAGAAAAGCACAGATTTCTCAAACACAAAGCACTGGGGAATGTTGGACTCCCGGTGTGCAAGGAAGGTCTTCACCAAAACAGAGCTGTGATGTTGCGGAGAAGGTCTACAGAGGTAGAACTCGCAGCTGGAAGAGCTGTGAAGATCAGGCAGTAATTGCCGGTGTTAACGCCCAGGATGGCTCAGCCGCTGGGGGGATTAAATTTTTCTCGGAGTGTTCTACCGATCAGCTTCTTAACTTTTCTAAGAGTGAGTAAGGTTTTTTTTGTGACAGTATAACCTGACAGCAGATTTACCTGCTACAAAATCACCTACCTCATAGGGTTGGAAACCAAACAAGGCGTGTTCATCTGAAGCATCCTTTATAACCCTTCAGACTGATGTGATTGGCCAGTGTTATGGGAAAGGGGCACAAAGTGAGACCCCCCCTTCTTTCCCACGGGGAGCTCGTTAGCGTATACAGTCAGAAGCCTCCGGAAGCTTTTACTTGGACACTGTATGCTGTAAGCCTCTTTCAGAATAACCCTAACATTGTGTTGACCACACACTGTTTAACGCTGGCAGTAAATGAGTCAACCATTCATTTATATGTCTGTAACCTAACTTACATGAATTATTTCAGAACGATTATCGATTGTGTGCATATGTCTCGGCATGAAGTTGCTATGTTCTGTGTGCCATGATTTAACGTCTATCTTGAGATAACATGTAATGAAGACTTAGATCGTCCTTTGCTGTGACCTTACCTTTGTTTGAGTCAGGGACTTGTCATTAACTAGCTATTCGATAGATCCTAAGGGATTTATGGCCGTCACAGTCTCTGTCCTAGGTAAAGCATTCCCCCTGGGTCACACGAGGTTGAACACGTCCGTGTGTGACTGGGATTAAAGCTTAACAACCAGGAAGGTGTAACCTTCCAAACACGACCTGCTGGGTGTCTCAATTCCAGCCTTGCAAGGAGGGGTCCAGTGTTGCTTCATTCTCTGTATTGGGTGGATATTTGCATGGGGGGTCTGTGAGAGGCGATCTCCCCTGCTGTGTCTGCCACATGACCCTGTTCAGGATGGATGGATAACAATGGACTGCGAAGCATGTCCTTGTTAAATCATTTGCTAACACAGTATACTTCGAACCTTGTTGTAAAACTTGGCATGAATTTTTTTGTTATATAAAAGATTTTGGATTCTGGAGGATACATTTAATTATATAGTTATCCATATACATTTATTTCTTATCTTTAACCAAATCATCACTCAGTGCTCTACTTAATAATGCAGCTGCATATTTTACTAGAACACTTGTTTAAGGGATTTATGTGAAACCAAAGACGTAAATTAGAAACCTTATGGCTTATGAGTGAGTGCAGTTAATCTCTGTACTACCTGGTGTGTCTGACAGAAATGTGCTCTTTCCATTAGATTTCAGTGTAACTGCTATGGGGAAGTAAGACTGTATTGTTAGACAGTATTGCTTGTATAAGAGACTGTGCTTGTAAATGAATTTTACTACCCCTGTCTGGCTGCCATTTCGTTAAAAACACTCACCATTAGATGTTCCTGGAGTGGAATGTGGTCATCTTACTGCACGTCAGTTAATCTGCAGTGTCTCTGTTTACTATATGGCAGGGGTGTCCAACTGCAGTCCTGGGGGGCCGGAGTCCTGTATAGCTTAGTTCTTTCCCTGTTCCACCACAAATGATTCAGCTCAAAAGCTGTGTGGTAATTAGCACAAGGAGTTGAATCAGGTGTGTCAAATGAGGGGAAACCCAAAAATGTGCAGGGCTCTGGCCCCCCAGGACTGGAGTTTGACACCCCTGCTATATGGAGTATGAAACACTGCCATCCTTTTTGTATCTGTGCTTTTAATTTTACCCAGTTTTGTGCACTGATGACATTGGAATGAAATAAACCATTAGTTTTGCATACTTTTACATTTCTATAACATGCTGGGAAAGTTATTCAAACAGTCCCCATAGCAACTCAATGACATGTAACGTACATATTCTTATTAAAATAAAATAAAATTAATTAACCTAGCAGAATAGTCCAATTATATTCAAAAACCAGATTATGTTAAAGAAGACTAAAAAATATTATTTAACTTTTTTGATATTTGCTGTACAAAATGCAAGGCCAAAAAAAATGAATACAACAAAGAGAGGAGCAGTGAATTTAGACAGAAACTGAAGTATTTCTTCATATTACCAACAATAATCATTTACGCTCTATATGAACCATGTTTAATCCAAAGTTTGGGTTAGTAGACCTGAGTTCTAGGGGTTTCATTTGGGGTGAGCACATCTTTTTAGAATTTTGCAGCATCGTTTCACAAAGAGCAATTAGTTATTCGCTCTCCATACACTTTAAAGACGTCATGCCAGCAAGCTCTGGTCTCCCTCCATGCCTGTCTCTGCAGGAGAAGGTGGTGTCTCAGTGGGACACTTTTGTCACCGGTCCTCATCACAGTTAGAGGGGCTCTTTGAAACAAAACGCTTCAGTCATGCAATACCTGCAAACTGATCACATGGATGAGTCCTCCGTGTCCATCTGTTACCAGTCCTGGTGTATGGAAATGCGCAAAGCGGATTAAGGGCACTTTCTAGAATAACCTAAAGCAGTGTTTCAGTCCTCCGGGACCTGCAGACGGTCCACATTTTTTCTCCCTGCCAGACAGTCCACATTTTTGCTCCCTCCCAGCTCCCAGTACAAAAACGTGGACTGTCCACAGAACCCTGAGGCCCGGGTTGGGAAACACTGCCTTAAAACGACAGAAAACTTGATTGGAGTCTGCAGTTCAATTTAAGGGCACTTCTGGAAAGTAGACAGTTTTTTCTGTACCATTTCCAGTAGGGCCAGCGCTGCCCTTCACCGCGGCCCTGGGTAACGCTGGTGTCCGGTTAAACGGGTTCTTTTTCCGATTCCGTAATTTCGATGTCGCGAGAGCTTGCACGTGCCTGTGTGTCCCAAGGGCTTGTTCTGCCATCAGCTTCTAAATGGCTGTCTAAATTGTTCTGATATGTCTCCCAATTTTTTTTCCAGTGTTCCTACTGCAAAATATAGATAAGAAGTTTTGTTTAATTTCTGTTTTGACAGGTAGTGGCGTCGCGCATCTCTGTAGGAGCTGTCATCTTGGCGGGGAAAAAAGTGAGGAGCCGGACAGCTTGCTAAGAGATGTCCGATGGAGGCGATATGAGGCTCCTGAACACATACGTGGAAAAGGACAAGTACCGAAGGGCCGCAGTCGAGGGCCATAATTGGTAAGTATTGATTGTACCTGCCCTGTGAGGATACGAGAGTGCTGCACAGGGGTTATCTGTGATGAGGCACACGTGAAGTACCACAGCGGCGGGAGGGGGGACACGTACACCAGAGACACTGAGGGGGGGGGGGCAGAGCGAGGGGCTATGGATGACTCCCTCTCCTGTGTGATGGCCTTTTCAAGACCCCTGGATTAATTTCTCATTCTTACGATCAAATGACCCCCCCCAGGCTTTCTGATCAAGGCCCTATGTTGAAAGGGGAAAGATCCAACACCCCCATGCCCACCCTGCATTGGGCTCTCGCCGAACTCATGGATCCGGCCTATCAGAACACACTCTGATTTTTCTGATCACTAGCCTCCATGTTTTGTAATGAACCTAATGAAATGACTTCATTGGAGAAAACTTTGCATTACTCTTAATGTTTTTTATTCTCTGAATTCAGCTTTTGTTTTTGCAGATTTTGTGCATTTGATCGTGTAAAGGAAATTAACGTGCTTGCGTTTGGTGTGCCTGGTCTATGGTGTAGCTCTGTGCTCTTCCAGAAGGGGGCGATGTAATCATACTTCTCAATGAGTTTTGTGTTGTTCTTGTCATTTTGTCACAGACTGATTTAGGCCTCACAGGTTGTCTGTTGCCAATCAAACAAACTCAGCTGTAAGCTACCAACTTTGTCGCATAAATTTTTTCAAACATATTTTTAAACGGGCATACTTAAAAATAAATGTTTTATTTTTTGTAAACACTCGACTGAAGGAGCTTAATGAGGACTTGCTTCTTGGATTTATTACCCTCTAAAGTGTTCTGCTGGGGAATAACGCAGTTCAACAAAGTCTTTTTTTTACTTATTCTCATTCTAGTATTATGTTTGAAGTAGATCTCTTTATTTTGCCAGTATGTGAAGATTAACATGATTACTTGTTTTCAATTAACCATCCATCCATCCACCCTTCAAGCCGCTTTTTATGGTCAGGGTCGTGGGGGTTGGAGCTTATCCCAAGCAGCACTGAGGTACATCCAGTGCAGGGATATACTTCTGTTCGGTCTTTCTTAATTTAACTATTTTTATCTATTTTATTTTTAACTACCTGCCTGTATCATATGTGTCTTCTAAGCTGTGGAATGTTCTCTGTTATCTCTTTTGGTATATTTACTTTGTTAGTTGGGTGTTTCTCTGTTGGCGCATACAGACAGGTCAGTGGATGGATGGAAGGTGTTCTGTTTTGGCCATTTTACTTTGCAGTTAAGTCTAGTTTACTGAGAATCAAACTGGTCATTTTCTCTTCATCAGCAGTCTGTTTCAGGAATATAAGCAGAAGGATGAACCCTTCAAGGAATTGAACAAACACACAATAAGATTCAAGAACTTGCATGAATCAAAATGCGAGGTGTGTCATGCATAATGGATATTATTAATATTTTACAGCAGTTATTCTATTTTGTTTACTACCATGGAAGGAAGTTCTGGGAGTAATCTTTTTTTCTATTTGATTTTGATGGTGAGTAACTTTGGCCCCAGTGGAATTTCAATGTTACATCTGGAACAAACGCAAAGTTTGATATTTGAAATGAAAATGAAGCTGGAGAGAAGACCCCTGCAACTCAGAAAGACTCGCGAGCGGCGGGATGGAGGTGCCGTTACTCAAAAGGCCTCCCGCAAGTGTTGTTTATTGAAACCCAACCTTGTATCAAAACATAATTAGCAAGGATTAACGGAGAGGCAGACCTTTTCCATTATCCCTTAAGAGCATCCGAATCTCACAGAGATTTTAATTACGGTCAGCCACTGAAGTCCCGGGTCCTCCCCAAAGCCTTTGATCTTCAAAGGCCGCCTGTGTTGTGAGGAAGGGAAAAAAACTGCTGGGCAAGTCTTGGTGTCTCTTGGTGGTAGCCATGCCTGTATAAAGTCGAAGGCTGCAGTAGCGCCCCCTGTGGTCTGGCACAAAAAGCAGAATAATACTTCTTAGCAATTTTAAGAGTGAACTCAATGATTATTGGGTTAGTTACCTTTTCAAGGGTGTTATATAAAGGAGTCTTTCTTTAATGGGATTCGATCCATCATCCTTTTGATTACAAGCCATGAGCTTAACCTCATCCTACCAGGTTATTAAGAACAGCTAAGGTAGGGAACCCTCACCTCCTTGACTTGAGTTGATTACTGATTGCAGCGCTAAGGGGTTGCTGATTGATGACCTGTGATCCTGGGCTTTTGACTCACTCAGGCTGCCTCTGCTGCAAAAACCTTTGCAGCATATTTCTTGTCTCATCATATAACTCCAGCTGGAAGCAGCTGGTGGGGTGCCAGAGTGGAGGTAGGGTCAGTGGATGCACGTCAGGCACAGCTCGCAATAGGTATCTCTCCTGAATCTGACTGTTATACCAAATTAACAGTGTCACAGATTTAACAAAGGTTAGGTCCGGTCTATGCCAGCTTCTGTTTTACTGAGTCACTCTGTTGGTATGTTTGAAAGGGATTAATGTGCACAGGGGCTTCTCACCAGCCAAGCGGAAGATCCTCATTGTGGACATTGTTCAAATCCATCTTCTCCCTTTTGCCATTTTCCTCTACATGCATCTTGAATTGAAACTAAATTAATTAATTTAAAAAAATGTGCAGCTATAGTTATTAAAATGCAGAGTTATGAGTGACAGTTGAAGTCGACATCTGTTTCCACATAGATAATTTGTGCCGTGAATGATGCAGTCTGAAGAGTAAGTACTCCCATCATGGCAGCTGGAGATTCCAATCGCTCTAATCCGGAGTTAATGGCACAAATCACCGCACTACAGCCAGCACGCTATTCCCCTGTTTCCCCAAATTAGCTGGTCCATGGTTCCGCATGTCGCTCTAACTCGCACGTTCCCTCGCTGTCATAAGACCTCAACGAGATCCGCACCTTCAGGCAGCTCGACGCGGAGGTGGGTGTGAGGAATGGTTTTATTTGGGTTCAGGATCATTGAAATGCTCGGGGGATGGGATCAGAATTGTGGATCTGGCTGATGTGGAAAGAGTGTACAGTAAGAGCAAACAAACCACAGTTTCGTCGAAGTGGAAGAATGAAACAGTCTTGTGTAAGCTGCTGTGAAAGTATGGAGGTTGAGGATGGCCAAAGCCAAGGTAGATTTAGTGATCACATGACACCATGTCACTTGAACGTACCCTTCTGAGGAAGCCACACCCTCTCCACACCATTTTGATTTTCAAAGCATGAGCCCAATGGGTTTGAATGCAGGTGCTTTAAAACAGTAGTGAAGTGACATCACCGGAAATGGTGCAGAGTGACTGGGGTTCCTGCCCTAAAAGCTCACAGCTTTATGGGGTTTTGCTGTTGGACCTTTGAAGGACAGTGTTAATTTCACGTTTCAGTGAAAATAGAAGGAACGATAATGGTATTGAATGAAGATGTCATTGTACAACTGCAACCAGCTATTCATGATTTTGCAGCAATTTCAAAAACAGGCATGCTGTAATTAGCATGAACAGTTTCTGCTAACATACATCAAATAATGAGAAAGCTCTGTAATTTTATTCTTATTTGTAATTTTCCCATAGTACTTACTGGTCTCATGGTTTGGGTATAGAAAAGGTATACACTTGAAATACAAATATGTTAATTAAAAAAATTCTGTGTAATTGCTAGAAAATGAAAGCAGGATTTAATAAGACAGCTGGGTTAGTGTGTCCTTTGGCCAACATATGGCGATAAGCGTGAAGTAGATGTGTGTTGCTCCTTTCCACACATCCGAGGATGCTGCACTTAAACTGGTTTATCTGGAATAATTAGTGCTGGGAGAGATTATACTTTTTGGAGGTATAGTTTGTCCATCTCACTATCAACACAGACTTCTTATCGCTTTCGCCCTAATTTAGATATGAGTAGTTTCATTTTTCTTAAGTAGACTTTGAGTGCTTTTAATTAATTTGTAACGTCAATGTATGTCTAATAGAAATGCAATACATACAGTTTTGGGGTGTGTGCTATAAGGGGTGTAATGAAAAATTTGAATCGGTAATCCTATCCTACAATACAGCTCAAATTTTGGAGAACATTGGCAAAGAAATGAGAGAGGCCAATCGATTCATCCATCATGTCAATACATATACCACATTTTTCATGTCAATATCTTAACATCAGCTTTTAGTTTTAGATGGTTTTTGCAGTACTTAAATCTGGTGACTTGTTTTGAAAATATTTTGCGTGAAACTAGGACAGAAGAATATGTTTAATAGATCTGCATAATATCTAATCAAATCTGAATCCGATTGTGAAATGATTGCTCAAACATTGCTGGATTTTATCAGATCTTATGTGTTTGGTTATATCTTTTTTGTATATTGTAGATCCTGTATCTCAATGCATATGCTGATACACCCCCAGTGTGCCTGCATGTGTTTGTTTATGCTTTATACCCATTCATTTGCTTGTCCATTGATGTGGCCCGTATCTTCACCCTAGGACAAAGGCTGTCTGATGAGGCTTGGATAGATTGATGAATCTAAATTTATCTGTTGTTGACAATGCTGTATAAAAAAAAAAAAAAAAAGATAAGTGTTTGAGCTGATAGATACAGGCTGCGTGTGTGAATTTATCTAAGATACAGGCCGGAAGGCTCACGGCACGGGCTTGCTATGTGATAAAAACATGGTGCTCATGCAGATGAAAGCTGGTCAGGCCTGAGATTGCCTTTCTGTTTGTGTGGCATGCTTGAAAGCCGTCTCCTGGACACCGGGGAGGGTGCTCAGGCACGCATTAACTCCAACACAGAGCACGGCAGTTTAGGGAGGTGAAATCACTTTCCTTGGGTGCAAACCCAGAACCAGAAGGATTATTAATTGATTTCCACAACATTTTCCTCAGCTCCCTGAGGTAAACCTGTCCCCCAGGCCTAAATCTGTCACGCTCGGAAATCATAATGATATTGTGTTTCCTTTCCCATCGTGTTTCTCTGCACACACGTCAAAATGCAGCTTAGATGGTGTGATTGTCAGTTAGACAAGCCTTCTGTAGTGATGCTCTGTCACAAGACCTTGGGCTGCTGACATTTAGGAAATGAGAAGAATGAGGGGATGCTACGAGGGCTATGTTTGGGCTTAGGCTTGGCTTGCAGTGGTTGAGAATTATGCTGGAAGGCGCTGGTTCTCAGTGTTGCTCCGTGGGATTAAATAAGCATGCAGTTCCAACTGAGTGAAAGATTCAGTAATACCCATGCTGCACATACAGTGGCCCTTCTTCGTATTATCATAGTTGCTTAGTGGGATCCTTCATCTAAAACAACTTAGCACTCGGTATTGCTTAGGTTAAGTGCTTTGCTGAAGTGCAGCAATGGAAGGACTCTACTGGGAAATGAACCAGCAACTTTTGGGTTACAGCTTCTGGTCTTTATCTGCTGCATAGCAGAGGTCAGTGTGAGGCAAGACACTGCATAGATCACGGGGGATTACTGCTGTATTGTAAGATCCAGTGGTGGTCAGTCCCATATTTTACTCCTGAATACATTACTGATGAGCATGTGCAGTGGGTACCAAACAAAGCTTTCCACTCCTGCTTGTACCTGGACTCCTTGTACCTAGCAGCTGTGCATAGCTGTGTAGCCTGGTTGCCTTTGCCAAGTTCTGCACACGCCGTATGGGCGCTGACGCCGCTGGCTCGCAGGAAGAAGCACCAGCCAGCTCCTGAAGTGGCCGACACGAAGCAGATGACATGGGATCGGTGTCTCTCTGAGAGGCCCACTCATCGGGTGGCGTGCTTCTGAGTACAGTCCAGGCCTCATCCTCTCTTGTTTCTAAAGTCCCTGAAATCTGCAAGTTCTTAATGATCCTTAACTTTTTTGAACTTGCCCAAGCAGACTAGCAAATGCTATTTTTGTAATCCTGTTCATCGGGTGCAGGGGTAGCTTTGTTGTATCGGTGCGACCACATTCCTACAATGACAAGAGAAATCCATCATCCTTGAAAAACACATCCTTGATGTTTCTTCTTATAAATGTTTGGTGTGGGAGTTGTTTTGTGCCTAATAGGAAATAAGTAGTTTCAGTTTTTGCACAGTGTAATTTTCATTTTTATAGGTGGAATGTTTACCGTTTTCAGAAAGAATGTATTTGCATGTACCATGAAAGGTCATAATAACATGAAATGAAATAAAAACTTGGAAAGGGTACTATATAAAAGGCAGACGCCTGGTGTTTCTTCCTTTAATCCTGAGAATACTTAATGGAAGCGAAGGCACATTGTCGGGCTTGGACTCAAAGCTGATTTTGTACATCAGCTATGTCACCTTGCTTCACTGCCTGCCGTTAAAGTGGCACTGTGTTGTCTGGCAACCTTGCAATGACCCCTAGTGTCCCCACTATTCTGGGAAGTGCATGTCCCGACACTAACTCAGGTCTGCCACCGTCCTGACACATGTCGTCCCAGGGTTACCATGATGCAGCCGCTGCCCCCGCTGGCGGCAGAGAGGACAGCGGCTTCATTCATTTGCAATTGTTGCTAATTCGCTGTGATTACAATTACAGTTGATAATGATATCAGACCTCATTACATTTCATGAATAATTAATCAGTACAGTAGGAATTTACTAAGGTACAATATCAGTAATTCTCATCATCATTATTATTATTTATGTCAAAACATTATATGAAGCAAATATTTAAATAATTATAGCACAAATGCAAATCAGAAATAACTAGGAATTGGGAAGTTTATTGCAATGATTATAATAAATCTTGATAATATCCATCTTCCAATTGCTTTTGCTGACTGATGGGAAGGGTCAGGCCCATAACCAATTACAGTTATATAAAATTGATGAAGTAGACTATGAATATCTCAGTTGTTTCTGTATTTAACATGTTTATAATTTAATTTATTAATGTCCTTCACACACTTTTCTTGGTCCCTTTCGGCTGAAAAATGCCAGTGGTCCCTAAATCACCGCAGCCCGTACAAAAGGGAAGAGACTGCATGCAGAAGTGTTTGCAGGCACAGAGAATTCATTATCAGAAGATAAGAGGTGAAAAGGTCCATGGCAGAGGGGCTGAAAGCAGACACGTAATTGGCAGACAGTGAGTGAAATGTTTATCTTCCTGACAACCCATCGGGTCCCCGCTCAGGCTTTGGGAGGAGAAAGCAGAGATGTCTATAAACAATAGTGGACTTTAGCAAGTAAAATAATGTCAACTCAAATATTATTGGTACCCTTTGTGAAAATGGGTCAAATGATTGTAGAAAAAAGACATTATTTTTAAAATAACCTACTCAAGCACTTGTGGGAGCTGTATACCTTGATTTGGACACAATTTTTCAAGACACACATTTTATTCAGTAGTACAATTTCTGCAAAGGCAAATGAGAGGTTAAAAAAATGATTGGTACCCATAAAGAATATTTAAAATAAAGCCAAATCAAAGTGTCTGTCATTGAATTATATCCTTAGTTGGTCTCAGTCTCTTTTTTAACCATAAAATAAAACAAATATTTCACTATAAAATTAACAAATATTGCAAGAAAACCGCTAAATTTGTTTTAACGAGCAGAACACTTGCCTTTTACAATGTGCTTATCGTCCCAAAGATCATTGATGTGCCACCAAAAGGCATCAGAATTACGGAGCTTAAATAGTTTGGCAATAATCCGTATTGCATCCGTTATTATATGTGCTGAATTTCTGATCATCTGTCTCCTAAAGTATCCACCTTGTTGTTTGATGTGTTTGGCTCTAATTTGAGGCGATTGGACGAGCAGAGAGAGAAAGGCCTGTGTCCCTTTTTCCAGGGTCTTAGAAGCAGCATCTATTTGCCCAGTCCCTGGGGGCACACATCTGCCAGAATGGGATGGATCAGTGACAGCACCCTCACCGCTCTGACATTAGACGTGCTCGCACCCTCCAGCACTGCCCATAGGGGCTGGTGTGACAGGACCATCTCCCACTCGCAGGCGCCGTAATCGAATTAGAGCCTGGCTCATTTTCGTCAGGCTCCCAGCTGCAGCTAAAACGGGCGACGGCTCTGGACTCTGGAAGATTATCCACTGGTTCACCTCCTGCCGATGGGGCGAGATGCCCACTGTCGGGAGGAATTTTACAGTAAAGGAGAGCAATGGGAATCAGAATGATACGCTTTGTCTGTTCATTCTTTTCTTCTTTAGAGTTCCTCTTTGCAGATGGGAGGGAGGTAAAGGACAGGAGGTGAGTCTCCACTACAAACAGGACGGCAAGTCATCAAACACCTGTGGTAACAATCCATCTAGCACCACCATAAAGCTGAAGAGAAGGCGGCCGTATCCCAGCACTATGACTGTCAGGCACTGCCTAGGCCACCTTGGGGGTGTTGTAAGTTGTGTGCTGTCACAGCTCCTTTTCTGTGTGTGCCCCCCCCTCCCCCCCTCACTCCGCAACACCTCCAACTGGCTTGCTGATTCCTGCTAACAGCGATTCTTCACATTTGAAGTAGCTGATGGCCTCGGGGAAGCAGCGGGTCCCGATATCCCAGATGCTATCCGCTTCCATCAGGTCTGTCGGCCAGCCGGTTGGGGGGTGGAGGGGGGGGTCACGTCAGGAGTCTGGGGATGGGTAGGGGTGGCGTGGTGTGGCATGGCGTGGCATGTGTCCCGGAAAAGAGCAGCCTTCCAGACACCAGGCCTGCTTCTAATCGCATTGCCCCGATAATGACGTGCATGCAGTGTGTCTCACGCCGGGGCCTGTGTGCTTAATTCCGCTGTGAGGTGCTTTTATTTTTCCTGGCCTGTGCAGCCGCACTCCATCCCTCTAAAAGATGTATATCAGTAGTGACAGTGAGCCCCTGCCTCCGGCGCTACTTTTCTGAGTGAACAAACAAGAAAAGGAACCCAATTAGCCACCAGCTATTTTATTTATTTATTTGCGTTTCTGTTCGCGGCTCTTTCTTTGTCGTTACATATAGAGCGTCAGGAGGAGGGACTGATGAATTAGTGCCGAGAAACCAAAGAAATGTCACATAAACAGCTACAGCTCCAGTTTTTTTGTTTTTTACAATTATGTTTTTTACAATTACGTAACAATCGGCATATATTTACAAGTAACTAAATATTTAATAAAAATATAACGTATGGTACGTAAGATACTGAGCAGGATGAAGGGGAGGAAAAGGCCGAGTGTCATCAAAAAGCAGGCAAGTGTGGAAAGCGGGGTTATTTTGCGTTTCCTCAACCCCCTTCTAGAAAAACTCTTTTTAAGCCTGCCAGTGCTGGGGCCTAATTGCATGTAAGCTGGGGACGGAGCTGCCTCACTAGTGTCTCCCCCTTAATGGTGCCGCTGCTCACTGTAATTAATGGGAAGCCTGAGGAAATTTACCCTCAGTCATGATGCAGTCGTCACAGAGATACACACACACACACACACACACACACACCTAGAATGAGCTAAAAACATATAGACCCGTCCCCCCGGCAGCCGGAAAGTAGGGAAATGGATAGAAATTAACCAGGCCCTCAATTTTTATACTGACTCCCAGGCAGCCCCACTTCCCACATCATCATAATCAAAATTTAATCAATGCCATCTTTCCTGTTACTCATCAATCCACTGTGTAAGGAAAAACAATTAGATATGTCCCCTAATAAATTGAAAGTGTTGTTCATGTTTGTTTATTTTTCTGAAAGGGAAACCATAGTGGGGGTGAAGGGAATGGGACATGGGTGCAGTTCTGCCCCAGACAGAAGTGTCAGAGGCCATCTGTCTCACGGAAATCACAATCTGACGATAACGGAAACCTTCAGTGCCTTTGTCCCCTGTGAGCTGCGTTTCCGTTCAGTTGTTCTGATGTCCGACTGTCAGACTTCGACTTGCAAATGGAGCAGTTAAGGGGTGTCACCAGAGCCGCCTTTAGCACAGCTGGGCATGCTAATGGGGAATTAGCATCGGACTGGACCCAAATGCCTAACAAAACGCAGGTGTTCAATGCTAAGGAGAGCATGGAGGAGCCTTGATCTTCTGCAAGGTCTGATATGCCGCCTAGTCTTGCCATTTAAGTTCATGTCTTCACTCTGGACAAAGTACAGAGATGCATTTAACATGCTGCACTGTTTTTTAAAAAAAAAAGAAAAATAATAAGTCACATTGTCAAGACACTGTCTTAGCTACAATATATCAACCCAAACAAAAAATAACATCCATCCATCCATCTTCTAGTCATTTTTCCCGATCAGAATTTGGGTCTTAGATGAGATATAGAGAAAATAAATATTAAATAATCAAGAAAAAGTGTTATCCTTGCCAAACCCTCCTCCCCCACGACACACCCCTTCACTGCCGTCCTCCCAAGCGGCGTGTCTCGTTGTACTGTAATGGAGGCCGACTGCTCCCTGATTGCAGGTACCCCTGTCATGGGGTGTTGGTGACAGACACACCGTGGTGCACGGCCGTGTGCGTGAAGGCAGCCATTCTCCTTCACGCACAAGGTTTAAAGCCCTCCTGAACAGGGCTTTAAACCTTGTGAGTATGCATGTGGCTTTTTTGTTCACCAGGGCCTCAGTGAGAAACCCTTTTGCGATCTGGTGCACGGTGTGTAAAAGCAATTTATTGTTCCTTGTGAAATGTAGCACAATATAAAACAGGCTTCTGGCATCAAACAGGATTCTTCTATTCTGTACCGAGTTACTAAAATATGCTAAAAAATACTGTTCCATTGAATCCTAGTTATTTTCACGTTTGCCTTTGGCTTCTGTGCGCAAACTGATGACTGATCCATAAATTCCTGAATTTAATGCTGTCGTGTAGATGGAGCGAATTGACTGGCTCTGGTGGCTCGTTTTATTCCTTGGCACAGCGCAGATGCCACCAAGATGCAGCCAGGGGCTGTAAAGACTGGGGCGTGCGGCCATCTCATTACACAAAACATACTTTTATGTATTTTTTTTAAATCATCGAGTCACTCTTATGCCCTCGTTTCTGCTGAAATTTTCTAATTTCTTAACCTGGGGAGATAAAGCGGTATTCATATTTGTTGTTTTGTTACTAAACGCAATAAAATGTTTGTTTTATTATCTGTTTTTATATGCATACAATATGATACACATTTTGTGTTTTTTTTCTTCTTTAAAAAATCATTTTTGTCACGGCAGTTGTAATATATTGGTAGAGCACTTCCACATCCATTACAATTCATCATTTCAATTACCAGAAAACTGGGGAAATGTCTGTGCTTTTGATATATCCATATTTATAGCAGTGCCACTTAATGGACCGCTGTAAAAAAAAAAAAAAAAAAACATTTCTGCATGCAAACAGTTAAATGTCATCTTTCTGTGTGTGTTGCTGTTTACTAATATTTAAAATCGTGAAAAAAGTGGCGTACAGTGAGTCTCAGCACAGAGAGCATAGTGAAGTGGATTTTTGTTAATGTGTTAAGAATCTCACTGATCGTCAGTTGGACTTCAACTGTTTGGCAGTTGAGCGCTCAGCGTCCAACATTTTATTTATTTACTTATCTCAGAGACATGGAAACATGTTCTACAACTGTCTCATTGTGATTAAAAATGGGAAGCAGAATAACAAAAGAAAATTAAGTTTTATTAAACTTAAACAGGGACTGGAAATAACATCGCAAGGGATCAAAACAAGGGGGCTAGAACAGAGACTAACACAGGCAGACAGCGGTAGTGACGTTAATGACTGGACTGGGGAACACAGGTCTGGGAAGCATGAATATACAGAGCAAACAAGGGAGCTAACGAGAGGCAGCTGGGAGTGATTAAAACAAAGGTTACTAATGAGAATTATGACAAGCAAGTAACAGGCGTGGCTCGTTAGGGTTACCCTTACGAGCAGACAGGAGGGTCAGGCGGGCAGGACGTGACAAAAAATAATTGCGTGTGTGCTTTTAAATTTAGAGCTAGGATTGATATGCGGGTTAATGTTGATTATGAAACAAAAAAAAAGCTCTCTCACTAAAACCTCAAAAATAAAATTTGCTGCTTGTTTAAAGCACAAACATTTTCTCTATTACTCATTTTTGGGTTGGGGGACACAAAATCAAAGCTGAAATCTCTAACTGCCTCATCCAGCGCAGTGCCTGTTGTCACTGTACATGGGTGCAGTGATTATTGTTCTTTTTGTCCAATGAAAAGTCCCCTGCCAGCCCGCAGCTTCTGTGCGATTACAATTGCTTCTTTTATATATATATATATATATATATATATAGCTCTACTCTAAAGACTGTCTTCCTAAATAATAGGACTAATAATAATGTCCTGTTTTGTCCCTCATTTAAATGTCTTCTTTTTGTGGTATATAAAAGTATGAATTACGTTAGAATGGCGTGTAATGAACGTAGAGTGCAGAATAAGCTCCTCCTCCTGATGCCGTCATGCTGCTCCGTTCTTCTCCGCTTCCCCACCCCCCAGCCCTCTTCCATTTCCCCGTAATACTATCTGCCAGAAATTGAGAGACACTTAATTATCATATTCATTGAACCATTTCTTTTAACATTTTCTGCACATACATTTTACATTTTCCCAAACCTGTGGCTGCAAAGATTAGAGAAAAGGTTTCCTGTGTGCAGTGCGTGTCTGTGTGCGCGCGTTCATATGTATGTGAGCACACTCTCATCTTCATTTACTTAATTCTGATGTCAGAAAAAAAACTGCCAGGAAAGCAGAGTGGTTTCAATGCACTGTCAACACCTTTTATCAGAAATTATATTATATTTAGATGTGGAGTTTAATTTCTGTTCTTTGATTTTCACATCTCTTATCATGAAACAGCTATATGAGTAAACTACATATTATAGCATGCATATAAATTTATTGTGAATGTATTTTTTGTTATTTTAAATAGTGCTGCGAATCGATTAAAATAAAATAATCGCACAGATTTTCTGTGATTATTCGCACCTAATATTAAACCTTATAATCATAAATATTTATGCATCGATTCTCCAAATTAATGTAGAATTAACATAAATGGGAGTAGATGGGTCAAACCCATTACCATATTAATTTTCTCTAATTTTTAAAATTAGTTTGAAGACACACTCAAGGTGTACAACTTCGTTGTCTCCTCTGTCAGTTTTGCGTCTGGGGTAGTTAATCAGTTTTGATAAGTTTAACTATTTATTTCTGTAATAAACAAAAATATTTGATGATGTCCAGGGCAAGAGTTACTGAGATGAGAAAAAAATGACAATACAAACATAAATTGTGCAAAAATATACATCTTATCATACAAATGGATTGTTTGTTGTGAGTTACAGTACATGCAATAAAGTTGAAAGGCTTAAAAACAGTTAATGCATTTTTGTGTTACTGATATTTGGCTACTGTTTAATAAAAATGATTTTAAATTCATGAAATCAGAAGAACAAATGACATAATGTGAATATACCTAAAAGTTTAGGTGATGTCAATTGCACTACAAAAACACAAACGTTGTATGTCATAACATTTTTTTCAAACATTCTCAAGTTTGTGAGAATGACCCATATTTGTTTAATGGTTTAACTTAAACTTGTGATGTACGCATTAATGGTATTTCCTTTCTAACAGAAAAACTACTTGCAAGCAGAATTTCAGTGCTTTCAAAATTGCTTGATGAACAGATGGCAATGAAAGAGGGCATCCCCTCTTTTACTTAATTTTAAACTCTTGCACGTATTAGAAATTAATATTAAACTATTTTTCTAAATCTCACACCTTGACGATTAGTAGCATATTCCTCATATGCATATGACATATACTAAACAGGCGGATTGAAACGCTATTGATCCCAACGACGTGATCGGTCTAAAATCTTGAATCTATCGGGCAAATGGCTTTAAAAGCAGAAGTCTATCAACCATCGAAAGTACAGTTTATAACATGTAGGATCTTTAGACTGTAAGGTATAAGCCTTCAATCAAATAAATATTGTGAATTACAATATTTTTATCCTATGTATGCCTTTTTTAAAACAAAATAAACCAGGTAACATGAGCTTCCCTGTGAGACCCCAGCTGAATTTTTCAATTTTAGCTCTGAATTCTGGGATTCTCTGCAGCAGCATAATATTGTCCCATTTGGGTGACAAAACACTGCACGTCTCAATACCATCAATATAATAACATGTTAACACAATAAATTTCCCATCCTTATTTTAAAATTAGTAATATTTTGAGAACACATCCGGCCATTGCTGGTGGAATTTTAGTTGTAAATCTTTAGCTAGCCAGAACGCTAATGCTTTCTTAGCCCTGTTCCAAGCTCAGTTTCACTGTTAACTCTCAGGCTTTCGGTCAAACGTCCAGCCCGCTAACTACTGGTTTACTTACATCTTGACACCTCTCCTGGCTTAGAGAAGATCCTACAAACCAGACACCACCAACTCGTTATATATGACCTTGATTGAGCTAGTCATTGAAAGTATATTGGCTATTACACATCTGCTGCTCTCAGTAGAGCACAGAATGGGTGCAATCAGTTGAAAAAAGAATGACAAGAAAGTAACTCTCAAGGCAGATGAAGGCAGAAGCGATAGGCAGGTCTGGGAAAAAAATATATTTATCGAGGGAGCTGTTTACGCTGCAAACCTGATAGCTGTGACTTAGATTGAGCTGGTCATTCAGAGGGCATTGAATTCTCTGCTTTCTGAAGCAATTTATAGAGTTTTAAAATGACTGTGATCCGGTGAGAAATGACTGAAAGGGAAAGCCCTGCTTCATAAATGCAGGTACAGAAATTTTATACGCCGTTTTATTTACCACTTATGAATGTGGGGCCACTTGTACTGCATGACCTGACGTTACTGTGCCTGAAATTCATTTTAAATAACCTCTTTGGTAATGTCTTTACCCCACTGCCCAACTCTGGATGTCTGTCAGACTGGTTCTGATCCAGGCTGCAGTTTTTGTCATGGTAACAATTTGAACTGAGTCAGTTCAACAAACACTGAAGTTTTTCAATTTTAACAATTATTGTAATCCTTAAAATGGTTTAGGGTCAAACTGCAAGCAAAGCACTCACATTTATATCAAGAATATCCAGATTTTTTTGTGTACTGACCATTGTCAGGATTATGCCCATCTATGTTTAATATTCTTCCCTATCACTTATTTATTCTTTTGTGATGAACATTCGTACAGTAACGTGTATTTCCTTTTTAATGTATACCCCCTGCGATGGGTTGGCGCCCCACCCTGGGTTCTTCCCAGCCTTTCGCCCATAGCCTCTGGGATAGACTCCAGACCCCCTGTGACCCTGAATAGGACAAACAGTTACAGAAATTGGATGGATGGATGAATGTATATTTGTGATAAATATTTCCTTTGCCATTACCCTTTGAACAGTCCACTCCTGTGTCTTATGTTTGATATTCAGCTCTGTCACCTGATCATACAGGTATGGCCTGTTTATTCTCGAAACATGTGATACAGCTGTTAGACGTTGACATGCATGCGCACAGAGACCAATCAGTTGTGTTTCCAGAGCAACTAATAAGGAGTTTTCCATTGACTATGTCGTCCATTGACTTTCCTTCAGCGGGTGAGGATTTCGAGAGTGCCACAAAGTGTTTAACATTCTGCATCTGCTGGTGTGGTTTCCCCGGTGAGAGCGGTAAACCTGGGACATGACAAGCGGCTCCTTGTGGTGAAATATCACCGCCGCGTGGCCAGATGCCTGAGTGGCCCCCTGCCTGTCTCGTCTTCTTTTTCTTCTTCTTCTTCACCCTTTTGCCCAAGTCAACTTGTGCTTCAGTGTAATTGCCTGATATAGGGAGGGAATGGTCCCATACCTACTGATGAAAGCCCTCGTCTCTGGGACTGCCTGAAACTGCATCTCCTAGAATCCTGAAAACGCAGAAAAATCAGTACGTGTGGAAGCAGTAGGGATGTGCATCTCCATCACAGAGGCAGGCCATAGACGACTCAATGCATCGCCAACGATCTAATACATTAAAGATACATATGAAGCAACTACTAATGAGATGCAGTGTGATTCACCCCCATTGCGATGCAGTGCGAATCGGCACGGTTTGATTCGACACAATGTGATTCACCTCCGTTTCGATGCAGTGCGAATCGGCACGGTTTGATTCGACACAATGTGATTCACCTCCGTTTCGATGCAGTGCGAATCGGCAC
>JAODKC010000021.1:18070579-18132158 GCA_026777985.1 Mormyrops attenuatus
GAGGTCCTTACAGCCGAGAATATGACCTGAGATGAGGTCCTTACAGCCGAGAATATGACCTGAGATGAGGTCCTTACAGCCGAGAATATGACCTGAGATGAGGTCCTTACCTGAGAGGAGGTCCTTACAGCCGAGAATATGACCTGAGAGGAGGTCCTTACCTGAGATGAGGTCCTTACAGCCGAGAATATGACCTGAGAGGAGGTCCTTACCTGAGAGGAGGTCCTTACCTGAGAGGAGGTCCTTACAGCTGCTCTGAAGACCTACCACCTACTATGCAAAGCAAGTTTGGCTCTTTTTGTTCCATAATGCTGTGTATGTTTCCTGCTAGTTAATCTGGATTCCCCAGCCAAGTGAATCCCTGCATCTGTTCACCAGGAGGCTGAGATGTTTTGACAAGTAGTGCAGTGTGTGTGTGTTTGTGTGTGTGGGGGGGTAATGCAAGGTGCCTCACTTCACGTGGCAGCAGCTTGTGTCACCTGTTAGCAGAAATGAAAGGCTAAACGAACAAAAGCTGAATGGAGAGCGGGGTGACCTACTTTGTGCTAAAAGATGCATATCATGAGCCCCCACCGGGAGGGGTGTCTTTGGTCAGCTCATAGAGCCTGCCTTTCTGGGTTACAGGTGAGAGTGAAGGTCTCACACTAGAATTCGCAGAGTATCTCGTTTCCTGGAAGGGAAGTTGACTTCCACGCCCACTTCTCAACGGTCGTTCATTGCTGAGTAATGCAGAGTCATTAGCTCGCAACAGTGCTCAAGGTGCATATGGTGTGTAGCAGTCACTAACAGGGCAGCAGTCCCGAAGATTTGGGCCTGAGGCTCCTGGAGTGACCATCACCTGGGGCAGGAACTGGACTGGGAACTAGAGTCAAACCTGAAAACACCTTTAAACTTCTGTCTGGCCCTTACTTTGTGTGTGTGTGTGTGTGTGTCTGTGGCCCAGGTATACATTACATTGTGGGGACATTTGGTCCACACAATGTGATAAAACTTGTTATTTTGACATTGTGGGGACTATTTTTTCAGTCCCCATAAGGGAAATTCAATTTTATTAAAATAAGTGTCTGCAAACAAAAAGCTAAAATAAACAAAATACAAAGACTTATACTTTGTTCAGTTACATATTGTTAGGGTTAGGGTTAGGGTTAGGGTTAGGGCTGGATAGGGCTTAAATTTGTCATTGCTGGGATTAGGGTTTTTTCCATGGGAATGAATGGACGGTCACCACAATGATATGTGTGTGTGTGTGTGTGTGTGTGTGTGTGTGTGTGTGTGGAGTTGGAATGGTCTCCCGTTGTTTGTGCATGTTTCTTCCAGGTCCTCTCACCCCCCCCCACAGTCCAGAGACATACCGTTACGATAAGCGGTGTCAGTAAACTGCCCAAAGTGTGTAATTGTCTGGTTTGCGCCATGTGATGGACTGGCTTCCTCACTGGGGTGTCCCCTGCCTTGTGGTTTCTGGGATAGGCTCCAGGCTCCTAGTAACCCTGTACCCTTTTTATAATCCACAGAGTAGGGAAAGGATGGTAAAATCGAACAAAATCCTCTTAATTGTCAATATGTTGAGTGTTTTTTCGGCTCTGTCATTTCCAGTCATTTCCATCTGAGCCGTTATTTTCCTGTGAGTGCAGAAAGGCACTTGAGAAAAACATAAATGTTTAGCAGACCGCAAACATATCACGCTGATCTCACACAACCCCGGGCTGCCACAGAAGATTCCGGGATCAGATGTGCCTTAATCCGCTTTCTGTGGGAGCCAAACAGCTCCCTCTGTCCTTGCTTACGAAGACATTCAGAGACAGAGAAAGAGAGATAGAGAGAGAAAAGCAGATTAGACGGCACAGGAAAGAAAGAGGTGGGCTGAAGGGCACTGAGAGCTTCCATTCCCCTTCCTGTCACTGGGAGGCAGCACCCCTGACCTGCTCCAGCTTTTTTAGTTCTGCCAAGGTCCAAGGAAATGGAGGTCCGCTCTTTGGAGGGATGCTTTAAGAACAGCCATCTTTAGCAAATTATGAACGGCCCTGAATGACCCAACAAAGAACATAGGAGTATTTATTTCTGGTTTAGACCTGTGATTGATACCGAAGTCTGACTGACACTGCATCCTGTGATTCATACTGCAGTCTGATAGACACTGCAGCCTGTGATTAATACTGCAGTCTGATAGACACTGCAGCCTGTGATTAATACTGAAATCTGTGCGACACTGCAGCCTGTGATTAATACTGAAATCTCTGCGACACTGCAGCCTGTGATTAATACTGCAGCCTGTGATTAATACTGCAGTCTGATAGACACTGCAGCCTGTGATTAATACTGAAATCTGTGCGACACTGTAGCCTGTGATTAATACTGCATCCTGTGATTAATACTGCAGTCTGATAGACACTGCAGCCTATGATTAATACTGAAATCTGAAAGAAAGAGGTGGGCTGAAGGGCACTGAGAGCTTCCATTCCCCTTCCTGTCACTGGGAGGCAGCACCCCTGACCTGCTCCAGCTTTTTTAGTTCTGCCAAGGTCCAAGGAAATGGAGGTCCGCTCTTTGGAGGGATGCTTTAAGAACAGCCATCTTTAGCAAATTATGAACGGCCCTGAATGACCCAACAAAGAACATAGGAGTATTTATTTCTGGTTTAGACAGGCTAGAGGCATAGCACAAAATGCTCTTTGTGTCCAAAATGTTTAATGTCATAAAGTAAGGCAGTATAAGACAGTAAGACTTCACATGGTGGACATAGCCATTGAAAACAGGCTCATCGTTTGCTGGAACTTGTTTTATTGTGGTAAGATCAGACACGAGACATGGATACAAGCTATCCTGAAATAGAACGTCCCAGACATAATACAAGGCTTTCTAATCAACGGTCCCGAGTCGCGATATGGAAGAGAGTAACTGCTGGGAAGGTCTGGAAAAAGAAGAGCTGGCGAAGGACTCTGCTGTGAATTGTTTGTGGGGATATTAAATGATGCTTTATTTGCCATTTGCATGAGTACAGCTATATTGGAATGCTTCTTTTTACATAAAGCATCTTGTTCTCCTTTGAGATATACACACACTTATATATAAATAGTTGAGAGTGAAGCTTGGGGTTTGAGCACAGGGTCAGGCCATTGATCCAACATCCCTGGAGCAATTGGGGGTTAAAGGCCTTATTCAAGGGCCCAATGCTGGTATCGATCTGCTAGCTCTGGGATTCGAGGTGATGACCTTCTGATCACAGCCTGCTGAGCCATCCCCCATGGGAAATATGATGGGGGAAGACTAAAACCAAGCAGAAGTGCAAGCAGCAGAGAGAGCTGATGGCAGTGAGTAAACTGAGCTCTGAGCAAAGCTTGCATCTACGTGTATGTAGAACCTGGGACTTTGGTTTTAATGAAGCCCAACAGGGGTGCAATACTTAAGTATATTATGGGACCAATGCAGATCATCACTGAGAAGTACACACTAGCCCTGTGTACTGTGAGCAAGGAGGTAAGCGACTGTGTTCAGCAGGTCTCCACCATTGACCCTCTGCATCCCCCTCCCACCATTTCCTGTCTCCAGTTTCACATTATTCTGGCAGTCGTTACTGATTAAGGTTCTGATGATTAGTTGGGCATTGTCATCAGACTCCTGGCTCTCTAATCATACAAGTTCTTTTTTTGTTAAATATTTGTATTTACATCATGTTTGTCCTGGGAGATGGTGCTCTAACATGGGGCTTAACTTGAAATGATCAGAAGTTGGGGTTAATGGTTAATCTATCTTGCAGAAGGCGAGCGCAAAGCTAATAAATCACCAGAGCCTGAAATGATGTGGGCCCCGTGCAGCACGGGCCAGCGGCGCCTTAGTTCTGGAGCCTTCTGTAAAGTACACTGATCAAAGGGCAGTCTGACCCAGTGTGGAACTGGTCCTCAGATCACTGCCATGTTTGCAAATGGGCGTTTTTAAGAAGAGTGAGTGCAAATAACCTATGCAGAATTGTCCGTTCATCCAGAAATGTAACCAATTACAAGGGGGGAGCAGAGTCAGGTGACCGTTGAACATGTTCAGCTCACCCTGTTAATATTTCATTTTCCCTTGGTCCTGCTCAGGCTCTGAGGTCCGTCCCCACGCCCGAGTGTGACCTGACACCCCTTTTCTTCTGTTCATGTGACTTCCTAATCCTAATCCAGCTTTCACTTGCCCCCCCCGCCCCCCCCAAGATTTAGTTTGGCCTGTCCTACCCCCCATCTTGAAGAAAGTTCCTGTCCCTTATCCCATGATCTATTTCACACTCCCTACTCTGAGTGATTTTTTTAAGTTCATCTTTTTAAGACTTTGAGTATGTTTAAAAGCTGCTCTGAAACGCACAGTGCCCATAACGCAGTGAGTCTGGGGAAGGGCTTCCAGTAGAGTCCTCCAGTGCATATATCAAATATATATAAACACAGGCACTTCACTCTCTGCTGTGTTATGTGTGAGACCTACTTTCCATTGTAGGCTTCACTCTGAAGGGACCTGGCTCAGTTTGAGTGTGTAATAATGATGCACAATTCTAGGGGTGGGTGTGTGTGTGTGTGTGTGTGGGGGGGGGGGGGTGTCCTTGAACACAGCTCATGGTCAAGCAATAGCAGGCCAGACTCCCAGGATACCTGTCGCAGGGCTGAATCGAATGCATCAAACACACAGATATGCTTTACACACAGCTCTGTACAGATTTGCTTGATTCTGTGTTTTTCTTAATTTCATTCTGATGAGTCAGGCCTATGTTTGGACCATGAGGAGACAGGCCCATGTTTGGGCCATCAAGAGACAGGCCTATGTTTGGACCATGAGGAGACAGACCCGTGTTTGGGGCATCAGGAGACAGGCCTATGTTTGGGCCATCAGGAGATAGGCCTATGTTTGGGCCATCAGGAGATAGGCCCGTGTTTAAGGCCATCAGGAGACAGGCCTGTGTTTGGGCCATCAGGAGACAGGCCTATGTTTGGACCATGAGGAGACAAGCCTGTGTTTGGGCCGTCAGACAGACCTGTGTGTGGGCCATCAGGAGACAGGCCTATGTTTGTACCTTGAGGAGACAGGCCCGTATTTGGGCCGTCAGAAGACTGACCTGTGTTTGGGCCATCAGGAGTCAGATCCAAACTTGGGCCCTAATGGGACAAGCCTGTGTTTGGATAATGATGAGACAAACATGCTTCTGTACCCTAATGAGACAGGTATACATTAAAAGTGTTATTATTATAAGTAAAATCACAAATCATGGCACACAAATGGTGTTATGGTTATTAGAAAAAATAAATTTTATATAGCTGTTATTACTACTGAATTTGGTTTCACTCATTTATGTGTCTTCCATCCCAAGAAACACAGGGCAGGGGACGCACTGGATGGGATGACCATCCATCACAGGGCACACACACTCAGTCACACACTTTGGTCAATTTAGAGGCAATAGTTCAACTACTTGCGTGTTTTTGAACTGCAGGGAGAAAGCTGAGCAAACTCCACTGAGTATGCCGTCTTACAGAGTCTTACATGCAGATTAAGGAAACACTGAATTACAGAGCCAGCAATGTATGATAACAGTTCTGCAGCAGTGGCAGATGGAGAGGAAAAGCACATAATTACTTTGATTCAGTTGTCTGTGTTTGCAGTGTATGATGCACACATGGGTTGCAAAGTTCTTCCCATGGCCGCTCGTGTGGAGTCAGAGAGTTCGCTTGAAGTCGGGGTGGAGGGGGGTGTTGCATATGCAGTATTCATATCTCATTTTCAGCATGCACCCCATGTGGGTTGATAAAGCAACCTGAGCTGCTTCTGCTTCTTGTGGAGGGCAGGCTTTGGGATGTGCCCCCCCCCCCCCCCCCCCCCCCCAACCCCTGCCTCACTCCTTCTCCAGAATAATGAATTTTAAATAAGGAATGCTTCCAATCAGAGGCGATTGGTTCCAAGCTACAGCAACGGATGTAAACAACTGATTATCATATTTAGAGGTGGCTGGCCTGCTTCTGCTTAGATTCCGAAACTCTTACTCAACCGATTCTTCTTGGCTTGTGGATCTGCTGGGGCTGGAAGCTTGGCGCTCTCCATCCGGTGGCTGAGGCGTATCGACGCGAATGCCAACTCTCCCAGGCATCGCTCTGGGTCTCCACCGGCTGCTTCAATTGCCCACCTGTCAATACAGCTTGGTGTCTGCCGTGGTGATGTGCAACTATTTGCGATTAAACAACCTCCGCGCTCATCCATCACATTTTGCTCCAGACACGCCGGGCCTCCGAAGACGACTTGTGTCGGCCGCCTGGCTCCAACTTTGACCTCATAAGCCCTGTGTTGTTAAAGCCAGAAGGAAAAGACATGAACTTTTTAAAGGTTGGCCGTCTGCGGCAGAGGCAGCAGAGAAGGCTGAAATACTGCAGACAAAGGTAAACTGGCACTCCCCAGTTCAGTGCTTCAGAAGTGATCAGTGATATTCGAACTGGATTTAAAACTACTAGGAAGAAAATGTAAGGCAAAAAAACGGTCTCTGGATAACTTCAGATTCATAACTCCATATCCACAAAAAATGAGAACATTTAGGACCACTTTTTTTGGGCTACGCAGTAAAATTTAGCCCATGAGAATACATTGATTGCATTTCTGTCGAATAACTTCCATGGTTATGTATTTTGTTAGACAAGCAATTTAGAAAAATCCTGTTAAGTTAGATCACTGATACTCTTAGGAAACACCAGTTATTTCAAAGAATGCAGAGACTGTTGAATCAGGGTAACATTAATATGTAATAACAGTCTGAACTGGCTGTTTTTCTGATACATTTGAAAGGGAGAGAAAGGCACTGCTCTCGTAAATATTTTTCGGTTAGATGGTGTAAAATGTGAGAAGCGTTTCAGCAGGTTGCTGTTTTGTAGTGAGGTGGCTTGATCTGGGGCTCCCCGTGGCCCAGATGCTGCAGGCGGGCCGGGCTGGGCCTGAACTCCCATGTGCTGGGTCAAGGTGGGGGCCCACTGTCTAGCAGAAACAATCCAGCAGAGTAACGCACCCTAACATGCCCCTTGGCTCATGTATTATTTATGAGATGGTGCAGGGGGCGGGGGGTGATATTTGAAAAAATTTTGTTGACCCTGATCAAGGTGCCTGTTTTTGCTAAACTTCTATAGACTGTTCCAAAGTTCTATCCTAGTGCTATCCTAAAATGGCCCCTATATATATTGTGCCTGTTTCATTGCCAGTCTGTCTGTTGTAATCCTGCAAACATATTTGGATTCTGCATTTTTGGCTTTACAGGAATTCCACCTTTAGGCGCTCCCCTTCCATCTGCAAAAGCACGTGAGCGTTATGTAAGACCGTTTGGCCTTTGGGTTATCTGTGTGTGCATGCATGTATGTTTCCGTGTGTAGGCGGATACGTGTGTGTACATACGAAAACTTATTCTGGCATCTCCCACTCACCCCTAGGGAGGTTGAGAGTCGCTAGTTTAAGCTGTCCCATGGAGGAGGACAGGATGTACATGGCATTGTGCATTGTCATGTAACTAATGCGACATTCTGGTCTTGAAGACCCCAGAATGCTCAGCTGTAAGGTGAACATTTTACAAATGGGTAACTTATAAAAAAAAATAAATAAATAAAAATTGGCAACTTGAAAGACGTGAAAATTTAAAGACATATGCAGTGCTGGTCTTTTGTGAGGCGGTGCTTCCAAACAAGGATTACAAGCATGAGCGAGAATCCTACACCAGACAACAGCTTAGGCTTTTAAAAAAACGGGATTTCGCTCTTAATCCACTGAAAATGAGATGGGTAAAAACACCAGCAGCACGACTGCAGAAAGCAGCCATTTCTACTCGTACAGGGATTGTGCATTAGAAGTAAAATGCCAGTGTGTGTTTTTTATTAAAAAAAAAAAAAGATCAGATGGAATGAGATGCTTAGCAAGTTCTGCTGTAATGGATCCTGAGAGGTTGACACCTTCTCTATAACATTAGGCAGGAGTATCCCGGGTGACCTTCTCCGCACACATGACTGCCTCTCGCTGGAGGCATGGACAGGCTCTGGTTGTGCCCTGTAATCAAATGCAAATGTTGTGGCAAAGCAGCAGAGGAACCCTGGTGATGCGTCATTAGACTGCCTTTGTTGAGGAGGGGATTAGAAGCACAGATAATAATTACCTTTTGGGTCAACACCATTAATTACCTCGTAAAAAGGGCCACGGCAGTTCGCGGACACCAGGATCCTCAGCGAAACCCCCCTTTTTAATTATTCAACGCTTTTTTGTTAATTACGCTCGGCTTCGCCCCTCCTGGCGCCTTTCTGATGACGCCGATCCTCCTCCCGGCCTGTCGGTGGCGTCCTTGCTCTCTGTGTCTGGTGCGCCTTCAGCTGACTCACCAAGCCGTGCATAGTGCTGAGTCAGTGCTGCGGCGGACACCAGGTCGAGATTAAAGGGGAGAGGACACGGGATTAAAGGCATAAATCTTTTTTAGCCGCGAACACTGACGGCCTTTTTTTATTTTAGAGGTTGAAATGAGCATCCTTCACTTTCCCACCTCTTTTCGTGTAAGGCGGCGGGATCAATTAGCCTGAATCCTAACCTTTGGCGATGACCATCTGCTCGCAGTCACTTGCTTATCACGCGCCGTGACGGTAGCTGCCAAATTATGAGACTTGGCACACAGCAGCCTCGTGAGAAAGCCCATAACACCAACACACAAGTATTAGGCATCGCATGATGAAAGGGGTCTCGCAAGAAATGGGCTTCTTATAGATACATCAAGCACTTCGTAAGTAGTTTCCAGAAGCTTTCAAAAGTCATAGCAATTACTGTGAAAGACAAAGGCAGGACAGCATAGTCAATATGAAATATGGCAACTTTAATGGAAGAGTGTAATCGGAGGGACGCTATGCACTTCCTCGTGGTCTCTGGGGTGGGATAACTAGCAAATAAACTTCTGACAGGGCAGCTGCACCAGCTCAATATGAGAAGCTCCCGTCTAATTTGCTTAGCAGAAAAGTGAATCCAGTCATCCTCCTGCATAAGGTAGGGGCGTACGTTTTCATTTTGTGACTTAATTCTGGTCTCACATCAACCAGTTTGAAAACTAATGAATGACAGGAGAACCATGAACCTGGAAGACCTCTGACTCACATGCTTGGCCTATAAGTTTAACGATGCCGTATTTAATTGGAAGCCACGGGAAGCTTATTTTCTTCATAAACGGCAAAAAGAATATAATAGAATGATTTTTTAAATAGTATTTAGGCTGAACTGTAGAGGAAACAGGGTTATAAAGTCATTGAATAATGCTGACTCCAAATGAGCATTAGTCTGGTTTAGGGTGGATTAAAACAATGCTTGTCCATTGCAATTACATTTAGCACAGTATATTAAACCCCCCAAACATGAGCAACAGTAATTTTGAGCTACTTAAATTCACATGAAAAAAATGTTTTTTCCTGAAATTGTTTTGGATCCGTCTGTAGTGGGGCACACGGCCTCCATGTTTACCCAGGAGGCCAAGCGGGAAAACTGGCGATGATGTCATCGACAGAGGAGTCTACATGCACTCATCATTGGCTCGTTTGGAGCTTCTGTGGGATCACGCTCGTTACAAGTGCACCTTATAACCCCGCCCTGAACTTATTGATTAACCAAAGACAGACCTTACGTAAAATGCCACACGAGATGCAAGTCACTTTTTAATCATGTTAAAAGGGGAACGTTTGCACCCCATCGGCAATTGTATCAGTGGAGCGACCAGCTAATAAAATTCCTGTCTGTGTTAGTCTCTGTAAACTGCCAACGCTAAGTTTATTGGTGCCTGGAAACGCAGACCGCTATCCTAAATGCTACCACACTTTTAACTGCTGGGGCGCAGCCAGGCATGGCTGCGGACAGTTTGGCTCATTGCACTGTAGTGTATTTGGCCCTTCACCCATCCGTTGCATGCTTTTTGCCGCTTATATTTCACGTCACAGTTTCCCTAATGTATCTTTTTCTCCGTATGGACCACAGACTATTAATCTTTATGGTGGCTTCTAGTGGCGGTTGCACATGAATGGCTGTCAAAAGACAAAGTCATTGACAGAATTTGGGGAGGAGGCTGTGATTGAGTTTCCCAGGGCTTTTGGATGGAAGACAGACCCCAAGAGGGGAGTGGGAACCCCTGCTAATGAGGTACGCTCTCGGACAAATCGGTTCACTTTGGATCTGTCCGTTTCTGCATCACGTTGAGGATACAATCACTATTCTCTCAGAGGCAGGCAACTGCTGCAATGCCTGGTACCAGGCAATCTCTCTCTAGTTGTGTGAGTGTGTGCGCCCTGCGGTGTGTTGGCGGCTGCCCAGGGTTGGCTCCCGTCTGCGCCCATTGTTCCTGGGATAGGCTCCGGTCCCCATGACCCCAGTTGGGATTAAGTGGTTTCAGAAAATGGATGGGTGGATGGATATATATATATATATATATATATATAATTATTCACAGACACACACCCATAAACTGAGAGCTGAGAGCTGTGATCTCTTCATTTTGCCATGGCTCTATATGCAGAGTATAACTTCATGTGCCTCTTATCGCCTTTGCCTCCATGTTTTTGTTGCATGTGTGATGTGTTCTCCCTTTGGCATTTCTTAAGACAACCATTACCTTGTTAGCACCGCCACGGGCTCTTTCTGCTTGTTAACATGTTGCCTTCTCATCAGAGAGCAATGACTAAAGGGGCAGAGCCCCGGACGAGGGGCGAAGTCTGGTCCACAGCACGTTGGGCTCCTCTTTGCGGCGATCTGCCCTGCCAGTTTTGGCTTCTGCACAAAACGTGGAGAGCAAGAATCCCCGGGCGAGATCGCAAGACCGGGAAAAATAGCCTACTTAGCATGCTCCTGACGCTCTGCCTTTCCTGTGCGTCCGTCTGCGGAATAACACCAAAGCTCTGGACGAGGGACCAGTACAAATGACCGGTTCCTTTGTGCGTTGTGTGATGTGCTTAGATAAATGAGCGAAAAAAGAGCGCTCGGTGTTCTGGAGGGAGAGTGCGGGCAGACGCAGGCCGGAGAGACATTGATGTGTTAACGTCCTTTATAAACCACCCCGTATTAGCAGTAAGTGGAGCCTGCTCTACATTTCAATAAAGCAGCAGTGATCAATAACTGTCACAACAGCTCACTACATCTTATATTAAAATGGCTCTCCGCCTGCCAGTGGGGCTGAGTCACAGAGTCAGCAAAGCTCATAGTTACTTTCTCACAGCGTCTGAGTGATTTCAAAGACAAATACGCCGCTGTCTGCCTCACTTACGGGGACATTATTTGGTGCAGTGTTGAAACAATGCAGATATTATCCTTAGAGGAAAGCTCGGGTTTGCTGGTCTTGGCTGACAGTGACTGAGGATGTGAGGTTTGCCCCCCCCTCCCCCGGCCACGGGTAATAATTGACCGGCACACTCATGCAGGCTGGGTCTTCATTTTTTTGAATAAGATAATTTACTGCTGATTGACTCCCGTTGGATTAAACCGGCCAGTGATTGACAGAGCACAGGAGTCCCACCCACTGCGGGTTTTATTGCTTCGCTTTCTCCATCACTAACTGCTATGAGTCGTTCTCCCTGAGGAAAAGCACATCTAGAGATGTTTCTGTCATCGGCCGTCATCGGCAGTAGCTGCGTAATTCATGCTGTCCTTATTTTCTCCTAAAAGGGAGGGAAAGATCTCAAAGGCTGAAAGCAAATGCCTTTTAGGTCGACTCGCGTCTCAGCGGCATTAGATGAGAGCCATGCACACGTTCAGGCTGTTCTCCCACCTGGCACCTGGTTTATAGTGCATTACTGCCTTTAGCTGTCCTTGGTGTCCTTATAGAATGAAATAAAGATGTTTAAACCAGCGCACGATAGGGCAGGATTATATTCTCTCATAAGCACATGGCCGTGGAGTTTTTACCAGACACTCTGCCGGGATGTTGGGCACATGCTGCACAGATACCAGCTCTTCTGCTCATGTATACTAACGATGTGAACAGTGTGTGTGCAGACGCTTTTAACAATAGCAACAAAGGCAGGGCACGAGAAAGAAGGTGAAGGTTATGTGTGGTGAAGATCTCTGTAAAAGCTGGTAGAAAAAGCATGCGATAGTCTGCTGACAGGTCCACAGATTGTCTGTGCTGTAATTGGAGGTGCGTTAAAGAGTGATGGAACCTAGCTAAGATGTGACTCATTCTTCCCTACAGGAAACAGTATCTGAAAGTCAGACAGGACTGCCCAACTGTAATCATATGTACTATTGCAAGGAAATTTTGGGAAATAAAAAACATGAAGGCTGCATGTGATTAACAGGTTAAGTTCTAAAACGCCCTTTCAGTCTTCAGTCATCATCATCTCTTCCTGGCGACAGCAAGCTGAGCGGGACTCACAAGACCACTTTCACCAGGATCTCTGACTAGCTCATTCTGGGGATCCCTAGATATTTCGAAGTCGGCTGAGACGTATAATCCCTCCAGCGTGTTATCGGTTATTCCCGGGGCTGTCACCGCTTGGCAGCCAACCAGCTGACATCCTTATGAGGTGCTCAAAAAGCCTCAGTGACTCCTCTCAATCTGGAGGAACAGTGGCTCAAATTTGAGGTCCCTCTGGATCTCCTAACTCCTCACCCTGTCACGCAACCATGTGGCCAGCAGTATCTGCGACCTCATTCTTATGGACATCACCCACAGCTCATGACCACAAATGAGGACATGCAGGTAGTTTGCCCGGTAAATGGCAAGTCTCTTTTGCCTTTCAGTTCACCAGCACAGACCTCATCATTGTCTTCTCACAGACCCAATCCTCCTGTCAATCTCACGTTCTCTCTTACCGTCACTCATGAACGCAGGCCACGCTGTCCCGCCTCACCAGAAAGGAACAATCCACTCTTTCTGAGAAAATGCCATAGCTTCAGTCAGTCTAGTGTCTGAAAGGCAGCAAGATAGATGGACATATTGGGAACACACTGGGGAAAAGTTAATGGTCATAAGCCTGGCTAACTTTGTTTGGAAAGAGAGGGCAGTCTTATTCATGCATAATAACAGTTTTAACTGTTGACAATCAACATCGGCAGATGGGATTTCATCTGTCCTCCTCCGTTAGGTTTTATGTTGATTTTAGGAGGGGCTACATACTTGTCACTGCACCCCACAAAAATGTCAAACCTTGACGACAACAAAAACAACGTTACAGCTGCAGGAATGTCACTGCCAAACGCTGTGCGCATTTCTTTAATATGGTTAAAAATAAAATGCCCCAATCTCTCAAACTATGTTTGTCGTGATCTTGTGGTGTTTAAGATAAGTAAAGTCCTTGTGTGTACAGTAGTTCACCTTTTTAGCGTAGCTGCGTGCATCTGAATTCTAAGTATCTATATTGAACGTTGTTACCAAGACCAATATCGTTAGTCGTCGATGTTATGAATAGTAATTACAGCAACCACATTCCAATGCAGTAGTATTTTTCTGCTTTTACTGAAGCTGTCCTGTTGCCAAGTGGCAGCCAGGCATTCTGGGAGGAGGCTGATGTTGTGTGTTGGAAGTCCTTAGTGCCACGGTGACAGTCTTTCTCCAAAGGGTACAGGAGCCGATCGATATCGCTCCGCGGCGGGGGACATCGGTGCTGCTGACATTCGCGCTACAGGTGATCCAGCCTGGCAGCACTTCAGCGTCGCTTCCGAGCCAAAGACACAGAGGATTCATTAACACCAGGCACCGCTGTGCGCCTCCCTCCGCGGGCCTCCGCGTGTCGGCTTAAGTGATTACTCTTCCGGAATCGCCCCCCTTCACACGCGTCTGCATCCACCCAGCTCTTATGAATCACAGACGCTGGGCAGTTGACAATGTTCTTATGTACCAAAGGGTGTGTTACTGGCTTTGCCGGCAGTAATGCAGAATGAGGGTGAGTGGGATTATGTACACGTTCATGTTTAGAGCGTCAGTACGTGGTCCGCTTCACTAGTAAAATAATGAATTCATTCTTTTTTTTCCCCTTGGCAATTTGCAAAGCTGTTCTTGTCTAGCCTCACACGTTACAGCTCAGATAACACTATCATCAAGATTTTTTTTTTCAGAGCGGCATCATCCCATCGAACTATGGCATAACATGGGGTGTGTTTGTTTGGGGGGGGATGGTTCCTGTCAAAAACCTCAGCTGAAAATAAGCTGATAATGAGCAGCTTATTTGTGTGACATATTAATCATCCGGTTATTGAGCTGCTGTGGCGCCCCCTGGGGATATAAGTGGGGATCTCTGAGGCTTTTTTAAATGTGATGGAGGGCCAACCTTGCCCACTGGGGAGATACCCATCGATAATTCTCAGTTAGGATCATTCTGTTCGCTTTACGACGAGGAGAGGGGCCATTTTTATGTCTGTAAAGCCCAGCACAATGTCTTAATTTCGCAATACACACAGTACTGGTTAATACTTTTATCACAGCCTCTTTTAATCCTAAAGCTATAATAGGACGTAGTCATTTGCAAATTACGAAGTGTTGCGTAATTGTTTTGTGACCATGGAAACGCCACAACTACACGTAACTGTCGTCATATTCCTGGACCGTTTAACATTACACCGAACGTTGGTGTGACAAGGTAATGCCTTGTTGACAGATAGAAAATTTCAATGGCAAGATGACAAAAACAGTTATTGAATGGATGGGTGTCATTGAATTAGCACCACTGAAATTTCCGTAAACGTTGACATTAACTTCGCTGAGAAATGCTTTTATTCACCTGCAACTCAGTGCATACAGCAGTAATGCATTTTCATAAACGCGGCAGTCATAAACACGAGTGCAATAAGTACAGCCCTGATCCATGTATAACATGTTGCAGATACACTTATAGGGTGGTTCACCAAGTGAAGGCAGATGTTTAATGAGCTCAGTTCAGCCCAAAACTAAAGATACCCTATCAGAACCCACACCAGCTGTCTAAGACAGAAGTTGCACGGGTGACCTCCTATATCACGTGAAAAAGATCACTTGCCCTCCAGGGACACTCTGAAAGCCATGAGTGCGTTTGTCCAAATCTAGTATCCAGCTCATCAAAACCCCATCAAAATTACACAAGAAGGAAATACCTTCCTATGCACCATTTACAGGAGGTAAAAATATGAAGGTTACAGACTGCATGCAGTCAAGTAAATAAACCGAATGTTTAACCATATTGAGTACTTCTGTGGATAAGGTGGATCAAGATTGCAAATATTTTATCTGTAAAAAAATATCTGAAGAAATCATATGAACTCAACATCTGTTTTCCCACATGCTTTTTCAGAGTCTCTCTGAACTGCTAATTTGGTACAAATGCGGTGAGGAATATTAGACAGAAGATATAGTAACTGATATATTAAATATGCCTCCTTAAGGCAAAAAAGACAAATTTTATGAGCCTTTTGGAATTTTATCTTTCAGTTCTTTATGTTCTCATTTACAGACCATAACAAGCAAATGGAAGAGCCTTAATGGCATTTTATGTTTTACATGCACAACATAACAGCAGAGTGGCACGGTGGCACTGGAATCAAGTCTCTGTCCTGGCTCCCTGTGTGTGGAGTTTTCATGTTCTCATCGTGGGGTTTCCTCCAGGTCCCCTGGTTTCCCCCCACAGTCCAAAAACATGCTGAGGTTAATTGGAGTTACCAAATTTGCCCATACACTGTAGGTGTGAGTGAATGGTGTGTGAAGGTGCCCTGTGATGGGTTGGTGCCCCATCCTGGGTTGTTCTCTGCCTTGTGCCCTGTGATGGGTTGGTGCCCCATCCTGGGTTGTTTCCTGCCTTGTGCCCATAGGCTCTGGTCCCCCAGCAACCCTGAATGAGACAAGTGATTGTGGAAAATAAGAGCGAACACACTACTGTACCCAAACTGAGACACAGAGGTTCTTCTGAGTGAGATATTAAGGGACCAGCAGGAACATGAATTCAACTGTAACATCACATTATAGTCTTGTTTTTGGGTTGATTATTTATTTATCCCGGCACTGGAATGTCTGAGACCAACGAAGGGACGTGTTCAGAATGCTATTAGAATTAGGGCATGGAGGGTCTCCTGAAAGGGGGGAGATGCTGTCTTCATTGGCCGGGGTGAAGTCCTGGTTTGACTGGTTTTGAGAACTACTAGACTTGAAAGTGCTGTCCATAAGCGATTCCCCAAGCAAATCGGCAAGAACTTGAGCAAATCTAGAAAGAATTAGCAAGAATTCCACCGTTTACTCAAAAATGAAATTAAATATTAAGCACAAGGGTTTGAATTCTCATAAACTCACTTTTTATAACGATGGAAGCCTGACGCATAGCCCAGAAGGCACAATGGCAGCTACTCAGAGGTTTGGATGCCAATCCATCACCAGATCAGTGCCCAGAGGCAAGCTTTGAGTTCCGATCTGCCATAGGAAGGTATCCGGCTACATACTGTAGAGGAAACATGGAGAGAACATGGGAGCTGTACATGCAAAGGGTTGGGGGTAGAAAGTGCAGCCAATAACCCACAGAAGAAACCCTTAAATAGTCAGCCTATTCAATGGGTGGTAATATTTCCATTAAGAAAAAAAAATATTTACAGTTTTCAGCAGCGTAAAACTGCTAGAGACAAGCATCGAGCAGGAAATGTGCTTGAATTCTAACTTTCCCCACACAGCCTGAAGTATGTTTTTGTGTATTATTATTTTTAGACGCATCTCCAACTCTGGCATGTTTAGTGTGGACCCTGCCAGCTGGAAACCCGATTTAACAATTTACAGAGCTAAGGGGATAAAAGACTGTTTGGCACAGACAGGAAACTTTCCCCATATTGTTCTGCAAATTATTTTGTTTTCACTAGCAAGCTATAGTCTGGCTGCATTAAAACTTTTATGGTCAGAACTTATATCGATATGATACTTTTAAAGACCAAAGTCATCATGTGAGCCACATTCGAAGGGAACAAAATACTGCAAGCCACAATCTCGCACCTGGTAGTAGTAATCCTGTTATACATGTCAGAACACAGTGTGTAAAGCTATTAATAATCCTGTTTGTCGAAAACCACCGGCCTCCATAACGGTGTGTAGTTCAGTGGCTTGGGGCAAATGTCAGTGATCGGAAGATCACCAGCTCAAATCCCCGGGTCAGCAGAGTGATGTCACGTTTGGCCCCTTCAGCAAGGCCCTTAATCGTAATTGGTCCACACACTGGCTGACCCCCGCTTTCTCAAAAAAATTAGCTAGATAAAAGTGTCTGCTAAGTAAATAAGAAACGTAACTGGGAGTGTTGCTTTGACCTTCTGTAAACGGAAATCTGGCAGTTTTAGGAACTAGATGGACATGGATGGATGAATGGTTGGATGGAACCTTTATTCTCTAGTTTACTTTGGTTGAGGATTCCAGCGCTGTGAACATTCAACACTGTGACCAACAAACCTGTGTTCCCAGTAACCAAAATTCATTTTAATGTCCATAACCTTGTGTCGGGTGAAGCATGGGCAGGGGGGTTGGGGGGCGTGGGGGGGCACTGTGCCCCCTAGTTGCCCGAGTCAAAATTGCACTAATTGGCACGACCAGCATTACACATGTCAGGTACTGGCACGTCGCACCTTTGGGTTAGCGGTTTGTTGGTACCCTATAGGCAAACAAAATAATTTTTTGTGTGCATGTGATATATGCGTTACCACATAAGGTAAGCAAGATGCACTTTTTTTTTTTGCCCTCCCCCCTAAGCGCAAACATCAAACTCCGTTTATGGTGTGAAGCCCCCACAGCTGTCTGCATACCGGGGAACAGCCAGTAATGATGCCTATTTGCATACAATGTAAATCTGTTTTCTGGGACGAACTAGATGAGGAACGGAGCTGAGAGACAAAAGGAGCATTCGGGAATGGTGGAAGACGTCCGGTTTGTACAGGATCGCAGATGACAACAAAAACGACGTGGCGCTCAGTAACCAGCCCGACTTTTCTGCGTCCAAGGTCAGCGGTCTGCCTCCACAGTGTTATGCTAATCTCTCCACAGCACTCGTGGGTCAGTCCTAATGCTGTTATATTGTCACATGTGAATGGAAACAGGTGTGACTGACCTTTATAAATAGCTCCTGTATGCTAAAAGCTAATTCAGCCAGGACTACTGCTGAACACAGGTGATATATTCCCATTGATTCCCTTGTGCCCCACGGCTCACGTCAATACTTTATTATGGAACGGACTGCCCCTGGGAATTATGGGACATTACCTTGCAACATGAGGAGTGACGGGAGCTCGGGAGCCTTAGGGTCATTCTGCGGCAGCCCCGTGCCGCACATGTTGCCTGTTAGCTATGAGTCTCACACGCGCTTACTTGTCATTGTCTGGCTGAATTTACCCCAGAGATAATCAGAATCGCAATCAGAAGCACATACTTAGACATGTTGCTTTATACATGCGAGGAATTTGCCTTGGCTTTGCTCCTGAACAGACATTTAACGCAAGACATTAGACATGGTAACATATACAAGTCAAGAGATAAAGGTAGGGACAATAGTGACGAGAACAAACAGTGATTCTTTTAAAGCAGTGTTTCCCAATCCAGTCCTCTGGGACCCACATTCAGTCCATGTTTTTGCTCACTCTGAGCTCCCTGACAGACAGTCTGAATTTTCGCTCCCCTCGTCTCCCAGAGGGAGCAAAAAGGTGGACTGTCTGTGGGTGCCCAAGGACCAGATTGGGAAACATTGTTTTAAAAGGTTCATATTCCTCTGCAAGTGGTATTAACGGTGCCCGAATCAAGTACCGGAGTGTGCAAAAGTATAAAATATAAGTATATAAGTATAATTATGTTTTGTGCTCTGTGAGAGAGTCCCTCAGGCAAATAAGAACAAAGAAATCAGTATAGTGCAGAGCTCCAAGACGCACAGCCGGAGTAGTGGCCATGGGGGAAATATTATGGCCCAGATCAACAGGCTTATAGGTAATTTGCCTGATTTGTCGAAGGGCATCTGGTCGCGAATTCTGCCGATGTCTCGCAGTGATTCACCGGCCGCCAAGTGCCACGTTTGCCTATCGAATGTCTGGTTTGGATTTTGAGAATGGAATGATTAGAATTTATTTAATATCGGACATCTATCCTACGTCAGCTTTAAATGCATTTCGGTGATTTAAATACGTTAAATTAAACTTAAATTAAAATTATTTGCTCAAACATACTCTGCCCCGTCAGTGTTTGCAGTTCAAATAGGTTTAACCCTTAAATAACTGCACTTGTTTACTCCTGGTTACAGACAGCAGTCCGCTGCGTATTGAAATTGCTGATCATTAAAGTAGAATTCCCTCCGACAGCAGCCACAACACACCTCGTTGCACCATGAGAAAATCTTTTCCGGATTCTTGCTTCCGCGTCCCCCTCCACCCCCCCCCCCCAACAAGCTGGAGCACCTGCCAGAATTCCTTCGCTGAAACGTGGTTTTATCCTGCAAAGCCTGCATGTTTGCTTGCATGTTCTCAAAGAGTTGAGTCTGGATAGTGGGGGGATTCCTTATGAATATATTTTGGTTATTAAAACATCTATCTGTTTATGTGTCTCTTTGAAGTACTAATTACACTGAGCTCTAAAGCAGGATTGTCTGTTCCCTCTTCCTGCGGTGATCATTAAGCAATGGACCAGGCGAGAACTCTTTCCTATTGCTGTGGCCTCAGGTATCCTGCTCTACGCCTCTGTATTGATACAGTTGATACTGCCCGAAAACACCGTTTTGCTAAAGGGGAATGTCAGTTTTCCAAATATAAAATCAATTCATCTTAATGAGATCTTTGAATATATTACCACGTATAATTTGGAGTTTAAAACCTCTAAGCTGATCCTTTATGCTAGTTAATGTCTGGCTGTACTGAGGAATGAAACAGGGCTTCGCTTTTATGATAGTGGGTTGACCCCAATTTGTCGAGGACTGCTCTGTTTAAGTGCCAGGGAAGGGCGATGGTGATCTAGGGTAAAATTTATGGCGTTCCCGTTCTCAGTGAGGGACTGAGGTGAAATCTAGCTTCAGACAATAATGCCCATGTTAACGGAGTCCACAGGATTAGAACAATTAAAAAAATGGGCAACCAAGGATAGTCGCTGAAAATGGGGGGCATTCATCCTGGTCTTGTTTTCTAAGACCCATATGAGAACCCTATTCCCCTGGAGCGGCCTGTGTGGTGGCTGGGATCTGGACCAGCTGTCGAGTTACTTTGCTCTGCCGGCCGTCTCTGAAGTAATTTTCTTTCCCGTAAATACCATTGCCACCTCATCACATATCAGAGGCCCAAAGGGGCCAGTGTTGGCGAACAAAGAGGCAGGGGGGGTAGAGTGCAGACTGATTTCACAGTTTAAGGTCTGTGTGTCTGTTGCCTAACCATTGTATTGTGAGCTGCCCCCAGCACAAGCTGCTTTTATTTTCATTCATATATGTAAACGATCATCTCTATAAACACAGACGACCAATAGAAAGCACAGAGTGCCGCCTTCCTGCCTTAAGACACCAAGCTGTGTAATGGAGTTATTAAAATTCAGACAAAAATAAAAAAAACATAAAAACTAAACAGCTAAAATGAGGTTAGGCCATGACTAGATACTGCAACTCCACAGGCTAGCTTTTGAAATGCCAATTCCCACAATGCCAAACCCCTTTCTCCGAACTGTTAAGGTGCTGGAGTGTTTCCTTCCTTGCAGCTGACTTCTGTTGCCCTGATTGTGGCACCGAAGAGCCTCTTCATAACGTTGGCAGCGTACGCTGGCCTTTACAGGGCCACTGATCCTTCATTAATGTATTTAGCACAAACAGTCCCACTGAAGCCTGCGTGCTGATTCCAGAAAAGGTCCTCCAGGCCATTCTGTCCTATCGAGCAGTGAGCGGCAGAGAGACCATTACCGTTTGGTTTCCCCACATGGGTAAGCGGGGGGAGGGGTGGTATTTTAATTAAAAAAAAAAAAAGCAATTCTTGTCCTCAGCTTGGTGATTCAGTTTTAGACAAGATTGGGGTTGGCTATAGAGGATGAAAAATATTAGCCATTGATTTGTTCTTTATCATTCTCAATGCCGTTTTTCATGACGCTGGGATTGCGTGGTGATTTTGGTCTTCATTGCACAGAGCAAATTATTCAGTCTGAATGGCTATTGAGGGCGTGCACACACGTCCTTCATAATTCAATAAGAGTGTTGAATTGATGGGGATAGGCAGGTGTAAATGATGTGTGGTCTTGAGACTCGGCCATCCAGGTAAAAATCGACACACAAGAAATAGACTGCCCTGAATTAAAGCGGACATGCCTGTGCCCCCCCATCCCTGCCGCCGCTATGTGCCCTTATATATTTATTACCCAGCAGGGGAATCGAAATCCTTCTCTTGCCCTACTCTCTCGCATCAAGATTGGCCTGTGATAGCATCTGAGTCATTATCGCTGGATGATAGTGCTCGGCCTTCTTTAGGATTATGGGTGATAAACACGCTTCCATATGTATGTGGGTGACAGCACAAGCCCAATCCATGGTGATGGTTATGGGGTAGAAGAGTCAGAGTAAGCTGTTTACCGCCTCATAGTCGACAACATGAAAATGTTATTGGGTTATTTTTGACCCACGTAACCGTGGGAGGGAACTCACCTCTCCTGAACATCACACATGAGCTAAGATAATGTCTACCACATGCTATAGGCGGCAGTTTGGAAGTGAGAATGCACCTTGAAATCTCAGAGATCCAACAATGACAACAGCTCGACACCAGTATAAAGACATTTTTTTAACATCACACCCTCACGATGGAATCACCAGTAGGAAGCATTTTCTGCTGCATCCGATTTTTTTAATTTGTAATTTATCGATTTATAGATTAATTGGGAACTAAATATATTCTAAAATCAATAGGTCACACATTACCTCATTGTGGGGACACATCATATTGGCCACTGGGGATTTGTTTTACCCGATTTTCATTCTTCAGAGTGCCAGAGTCCGCTGACCTTGTGGGCCTCCACAGCCTTGCTTAAACGTAAATTCATAGCACAAAACGCATCAGTAAAATGCACTCCGAGGTGCACCTGAAGCAGGAGGCCGTAGCTCTGATGCTGCCACTAAATTGATTGAAAGGTTTCCATTGGGACTGTGGAGTAATGTGACTTGCAATCCAAATAGCGACCTCAATTAAATATTTATGCGGCGAGCCGGGCCCACTGATCCTGGAGTTCTCGGTACTGATCAAAACAGAAATCACTCTACATGTTCTTGTTCCATTTGCACAGTGAATCACGTATATAGCTCCACGCTTTCTAGATTCAACAAATTCAACCTCTTTATATAGTTTCCTTACAGCTTATTTTTGCCAATAACATTTGTAAGATCTGAGACAATCATCTAAACATTTCTTCTCGCATATGTATGAAAAAGCTTGTATCGCATATAATGCTTTAAGGACATATTTTTTATTTCAACATAACATAAAAAGCCACTAGACTAAGTGCAATATAGAAATGTATAATTTATTGTTGCTCTGGTAAACTGCTGATGATTATACCTGAAACACACTCCAAATATATTCAGAATGTCTTCTCAGACTTGCTATCCCCTGCCTGGACAACGGAGGCCCCTTTGGTCACCACCTTAAATCAGACAGCAGTGCGATGGACTTCACTACAGTTTGCCATTACTTATCACAGACGTTGACAGGCCCAGTTCTGGACCCAGGATTTATTTCAAAGGGTAACAGATGTGGACGCAGCAGAAAATAGGGTCAGCTCCCTACAGCGAACGATGTGCTATTTCATCACCCTGCTCCCACTTGTTTCACAGAGATCTCGAATAGCGGAGCTCCTCATGAAACCAGAGCAAAGAAACTTACGGGGTGCATTAATATTGCTAATCAGTATGATAAACACAGTTCAAGTCATTCCACTTTTTTAACAGTTGACTTATTTTTTAGCTACCATGCTAACGTGTGTTTTTCTTCTTTTTGCCTATGACTGTGAATGAAATTATGTTGTGAATTACATAAAATTCATATTCTGCACCCAGATTTGCCTCAGGGCTTATTATTTTCTACTTCATTGGTTTCTATGTCTGCTTTTCTTTCATTCATTCAGATAATACGGGCAGAGCTCAGGCCATTTGATACAGGCATGTGTCTTATCCCTGCCAGTCTCCTCCCTGGCATGGCCCTAACAAGCCGTGCTTGATACTCGTGTATCCCTCTTGTCTTGCATCTTGTTCCTAACCCTTGTGTGGAAATCACTACCAGCTGCCTCTTGTTAGCCCCCTTTTTAGTCTTTATACTTAAGAACCGGTCTGTCTCATCATCCCTAGTCCTGTCACTGACGTTGGTCTCCTTGGTGCCTGTGCCTTCCCTTGTTCCACTCCTCCTGTTTTGGTCCCTCGAAATCCTGTTGATTTCCAGTCTCTGTTCATTGAGTTCAATAAAACCCCTTTAGTTTCGCCACGATTCCTGCCCTCAATTCCTCCATCCCGTATATAGTGACAGCATGTTAAAAGTCAGCACAGGACAACATGAAAATGCAGCACTTGCGAAAAAAAACAAAACAACAATAACGATAATAGTCTTGACAAAATACAACAGTAATGTGAACATTAATCACTGTTTGGAGTGCAATTAATTTATTCCAGTCTAAGTAAAATAAGGTAATATATATGTTCTCACCACCTGTAGTAGAACAGTGAATTTAAAATGCATCTTGTACTTAGAAGTGACAGAACAATGAGGCATTATTCACAAAAAAGTCATGACCCACGACCATTCTGCCAGAATGTCTGTATCTGCCTGGGTTATTGTCATGGAGATGGCTTTCTTTGCACACTCAGCTCCATCTCATATATACGCCTTCCTGCATTTATTCGCTGCTAGAAGATGCTCCTTTACCGGCATTGCGTTTTTATGAAGCCTGCCCCGGGTCATGATATCGAAACGGTAATCAATTACCGTAGATGATCTCCATAGATGCGGCAGTTAGCTGCGGTATTAGTAAAAAGATGAAGCGAGGGAGAGAGAGAGAGAGAGAGCATTTAAAATGCTGTTTCTGTCTTGCCTGAAGACCCAGTGCTAGAAAAAAATCCTAGCATCCAAGAAGGCTGTTTTGCACCCTTTCTGTGAGGTAGGGGGCACTTAACCTGAAGGAGGATCACGATGGGCCTGTGTTATCAGGGAAGAGGAAATGAGAATGTAAATAAAATGGTTTGAAAGTGCATACAAAACACTTTGTGTGCCCTTGATGGGTCTGCAGGGCTGAAATGGCACTGTTGCTCTATGCAAGTTGACAGCACACGATAGATATGTGCGGGGGGCCTTGCATACGGAATGAAGGAGCACGCCGCATGGAGAGGCCAGACGATGTTGTTTTCTCTAAGAAACCATGGTCTGAAATGCCAATCGGACGGTAATAAAAAAAAGATGCGGACTCAGTGTTTCTGACCGGGGCATACCAGATCCGTGGTGAGGCCTCACTGCAAAATGTCACACTCACTCCTGCCTACTGCAGCACAACAGCGCGCTGCACCTCCTCTGGCTACTCCGGAAGGCTCCCGCGTGACAGTGACTCGGCTTAATCTTCCACCGTGTCACAGACTATACGGCACCGTGCATCTCCCTGTCATGGCTGAGCTGCGACATTTAGGTCATGTGCGTTCGGTGTGCAGCGTGGGTACTGCTGACACCCCTGTAAATAAAAAAAAAAAAAAAAAAAAACAGACCTTGCAGAAGATCTCGAACCTACGGCGCAATGCAGGCAACTGCATTGCATTCTTCTCCGAGAAAAAAATGAGAAATGGTGCCAAATGTGAATCATTTTCTTGAGATCGACCGTCACACTGCCTCCTACACCTATGGGTTTTCCATTTTTTAAATTTTCATTTTTCTGATACAATGGTTCAGCCAAGATTGCAGTTGCATTAAAAAGTAATGAACACAGCAGTATGGCCAGGTAATTTGTAATGATCGTGGCCATTCATCAAAATTATCCTTGGTCGGAACATAAGTTAAGCATATTATGAAATATTAAGCATGGCAAGGGCATAATTGGATTGCAATTATACGGGATCCAAGTATAGAAGAGGCCAGTAGGTCATATCACTGTAGGCTCAAACACAAAGTCAACATCTCCCAATATTTTACTGACGATTCTTCTTAAACCCGGCTTCAGTACTAACCAAGGTGACTCCCAAATGTCAAAGATTATTTATCATGTCCCACGTCACAGAGTGAAATACAAATTATAATAACCTTTCATAAGTCATTTGAATGAGTGATGCTGTAATTTAATACCATTACAATGGATAGTACGATTGGAACAGATGGGGAGCGATGAAGTCATGAAGGGGATGCAAAGGGTTGTAATATCTAAATACTCCACTTTCCCCCCCTATTATTTCATCCTGTTTCAATTTATAACATCAGATTACATTTTCAGATGCAGTGAACCAAACTCCAAGAAATCCCATTGACATTATTGCAGTGTTTTTTTTTCTCTTTAATTTAATAGCTGCGGCCCCGCTCCGTGTGCCATGCGCTGTACGATTATCTCGCTTGAGCCGCATCACGGATCATTGCGTTTGCTACAATCTGTACATTAATGTGTGAAACGGATTTAATAGAAATTGTAACGTGCCAAATGCCAACCAAGCATCCAAACTCTTTTCCTGTATGGTTAACCATCCTTTTTTAAAATAATAATAATACAGCTTGGTAAGGAATTCAATAAGGATAATATAAAAGTACTGTAATGCATGTAGTAAAATTTAAAGCAATAGTATATATCTCTGGTTAACTTGGTCTGTACTGCAGAAGAAATGTGTATCCATCTATCTATCTATATATATATATATATATATTACTTTTATAAAATAAAATTTGCTATGAGCCGAATCTGTAGATCTATAGCAGATTCCAAATCTTTAGATTCACCCTAATCTTGAGCACGGTGAGATCTGTAAGCACTTTATTTTCCTGTAGGACATCTTCATGCCTGGGGTGTACTACAGATAGACACTGCCCCCATTCGTAAACTCATAGCTGGATAATGTGGCCCAAGTTACATTTTAACCATATTTGAATCTGCTAAGCCTTCTGAAGTTCATCCATACCAGAAAATAAGCTTTGCACTTTAGATACATCATTTACGTCAACATGACTGTAGTGATAACAATGACGCTACTGCCATGCTGTCGAAAGCTGCGGTTTTTAATGTGTTTTGTGATTTTAAAGTGATTCTCAATGTCCCAGATATAAGCAAAGCATGCCATTGATTTTAAAGAACTTTTCTTAATTTGAATCTACAGGCGACTGAGTTGTTCTACGTGGAGTCAGATTGAGAGAACTCAGGTTGTGTTAGGCGGTTGCTGGGCCTGCTTAGGAACCTGAACTGGCCTAGTTAGGGATACTGTGGAGTTTTAACAATAGAATGACTGAATGAATGAACAAACAAACGCGCGCGTGCACACACGCACACGCACACGCACACGCACACGCACACGCACACGCACACGCACACGCACACGCACACACACACACACACACACACACACACTGCAGATAGTCGGTAGCCACCGCTGGTGTTTATGCAGGCAAAAGCATTAATATAGCACGGGTCTGAACTGCACTTCCATGAAGACATTTTCTAAAATGGGGGGAAGGGGAACTCCTGGTGCTCCAGGGGTCTTTGTCCCCGGCCGTATACTCGATCTCTTGGGTCCACTCCCCGTGGGGGTCCTCATCCCAGGAGTGCGTAGTCATGAAGACCCAGGGAATGAAGACTTCCGTGGAGTAGCCGTGCATTCTGGGGGCATAGACGCATGAAAGGCAGAGTCAGGCAGAGAGAGTCAGAGAGAGGCAGAGTCAGGCAGACAGAGGCAGAGAGAGGCACACTCACAGTGTAGTCACACAAGCACACAGGTGTACCTGGAAGCCAGCAGCATAGACCGCATCCCGCCTGGGCTGATCAGGTGGATCGCCAGGTTTCCTTGCTAGCTGCAGGACAGTGAGAATCATGCCTGCACATGCTCCAGCGAGCTCACGAAGTCGTACCTCCCTGCACAGGCGTCAACCTCATATATATGTAAGCGAATGCTACTGAAATATTACATCACCAGTTACCTAGTCACTGGTGTTTTGTTTTCTTACCCCACTTCCTTTACCCAGTGTCAAATTTGGCCTTTTTTTTATCTCAACTCTCACACACTCCTGTAATAATTATGTGACTATGAGAAAAGTCACCTGACATGCGCCTTTGGGGTCAATTTGACCCCAGGGTAGGTGTGAGCGCTAATGATGTGGTGGGGGGTGGGCTGGGGGGGGTAGTCAAAAGACTGGATTTATTGGTATTGATTAGTTCCACCTGTCTCTCATTTTCTCAGAAATGTGTTTAATGGGCTGCACTGTTTCCTCTCCCTTGGCATCCTGGAACGTCGTGTTGCACCCAGTGCTATGTTATTTATTTATTTGTTTGTTTGTTTGCTTGTGAATCATGCTCCTGGCCCTGTTGTCATAAACCAGTGTTTCCCAATCCGCAGACAGTCCATGTTTTTGCTCCCTCCCAGCTCCCTAAAACGTGGAACATCTGGCAGGAAGCTGGGAGGGAGCTAAAACGTGGACCGCCTGGGGGTCCACATGGACCAGGCTGGGAAATACTGCCATAGAGGGAAACTTTTCCAATAAACCTGTTAAATGCTGTCAAGTCCCTGTCTCAGGTGGCTCACCGCCACGACCTAAGATGCCCTTACACTGTGACATCCTTTAATAGCCTTATTGACAGCTGTGTTACAGCGACCCTCCAGTGCACTGTGTAGAGAGCAATCAGCAGAGTGTGCGGCTTAATCGAAGCTGTCATTAAAAAAACAGGAAAAAAACAAATTTGCTGCGTAATCAGAGGGCAAATCCCATCCCGCCTTTGGAATTTAAGGACGAAATCCACCAAAGCCCGACACCAGCATGGAAACTCCAGTCAGTATCAAATCCACGGCCGTCTGTGTGCGAGGTCACGGCGTTCCCCTCAGAGCTGGCCTTCACTTTCTTTGGTATTTATGTAAATATCGGATTAAAACATTTGGTAACGCTTTCCGTTAACTGCACCTTCATAATGCGTTTGTTATGCATTCCTAGTGTAAATGGGGCAAGTTTTTCCATAAGATTGCTTTTTCTCTCCTTAAACAATTCTGAAAGTTATTTTATAAAGTCATGGGTAACATTTTACTTGAGAGGGCACAAGTAACCAAGTGACTCATTTACTACTGAAGTACGAATCATTAACAAATAATGTATGCATGAAATACATGAACCGATTAATGATGAACCAACAAGGGAGCAGTACATAACTAACGCTTAGTTTCTGGTTAATTAATACATTAAGTAAGGGTGTACTACTACATTATTTGTGCCCCCTCACCTCAACTAGTCATTTAATGCTTCCCATCAATGGGTGACACTGTGGCTTGGGGATTCCTTCACACCTCCAGGGTTGTGGGTTTGAATCCCGCCTCTTCCTTATGAGTTGGGGTTCCCCACATACTCCTGTTTCCTCCTGCACTGAGAGGCATTCAGGAAGGCTCACTGGTACCTAGACGTTTCCCATACTGAATGATCATGTATGTCTTCCCATAGGCTGGTGTCCCATCCACCCCAAGTGCCTCCCAGCTTTGTGCTGCCTGGGACAGACTCCATGTGACCCTCACCAGGATAAGTAGTTGGATTGACTCTTCCCTCTTCCCCATTTTGGTGCTTGAAGAAATTTCAGTCATTAGTCATAAAGTTGCAACATGTTATACAGGCGAAATTCCCAGAAGCCTCCTTGGGTTTCATTTGTCATTTGTGCTTAGAGCTGATACTGTAGCATCAATAACAAACATGGACCAAGACGTTAAACTGGATTAGGCTAAATCTTTTAACAGCAAACACAAAAAACAGCCACCATGTTCTGCCGCCTTGAGCCACATGGTCCTGAGCAGCGAGATCCCCACAGTCAGAGTGGGCCCAGGCGGATCTGTGTCTTCCACTCGCATGGATTGCAATTCAAGCCATGCTGAGTTTCGGATGCCTGGCGAGGACAGAGAGTCCCTTTGTTTTAAAAACTAGAAGGACCCGGGCATGCGGAAGGGGGCACATCGGTACAGGAGCAGTTGGTGACAGATATCCAGCTTATGTCATAACCCAAGTATCAACCACGCTGCCCCTTGCTGGCACTCTATCAGGTGTCTGAGTGACAGCTCATTAATGGAGTCCTACTTCCACGGATGATTTCGGGTCCGGCCTGCGGAGTCTCATAACAAATTCATTAACAGCGGAGGCCGGAACACCCACTTTCCTCCACCTCTGGAAAGTCTGCAAAGTTTGCCGTTCATCAGTGTTGTTTGAATAACCTCCCACCTACAAAATGACACTCGGGTGCATCTTTCCTGACCCGTAAACCCCGCCCCCCCATCCGCCTCCATGGGGGGCACAGCACACTGAGCTGAATGACTTTGCTCTGGCTTCTGCCTTCGGTGCTGACAAGGGAATATTTCAAATTGTACAAACCTTTCTCTATCACTGCCTGTTTCATGTTTCCTCCAGCCGAAAAGTGGAAATAAGGCTTATGAATGTATTATTTTTCCATTAAACACAACAACATAGGCAAACAGATACATGTTTAACTAGCAGACTGATAAGATTGTTAAAATACACATCTGAGCAGAAAATGGTTTGAGCAGCCCATATTCCAGAGTGACTTTTATCCCTATTCATCATTCTTGGGCATGCTCGTTGATTTCTGCAGGAATATAAAGTCTAGTGAGAGCAGAGGGCCTGCATCTGTGGACAAAATCTTTGCACGCCTTTCCGGAATATTTCGAATTTGATTAATGGCCCATTTGACTGTTCTCCATGAATCAACAGCATGCATTGGTAATACTTCCAAAATGGAATTGCAGGCTTTGAAACTGGTGTGGAGATTATGCAGAAGTTTCACGGGTGTTCCGATTTTTCGAGAGAATTTGAAGTACTGTACAAGGGGCAACATTTGTTGCACTAGAGCCAAGTGAAATTTCTAGAATGCAGGACCTTGTCTGCCCCGTTTGACTGCAACTGAGCCTCGCAGCTGACGGGAACCCATGACGGATGGCTGTTTTGTTTTTCGTTTGATATACGATGGGAAAAAGTACCATTTGACAATTCGAAATGGGATTTTCACAGATGGGTCTGTTAGAATATGGCTGCCGAAAGCTTTAGAACTACATTATCCAGGATGCCATGCTTTCCCTGTCACATGGCAATAGTGTCAAGCCAATAATACTTTGCCAAACAGCTGTTATTTAATAGCACCACTGGGGGTAATAGTGGATTATGTGGAGCAAGGGAAAGGTTTGAGATGAAGATGCTGTTGCTTTTATGGAGTCATGAACCAGCCAATCAAAGACGTGTATTTTGCATTGATGTGTCCCCGATGGATTATAAAGAATGACACATCCTTAGGTATCCTTTGTGGGTTTTGGTTTGTTTTACATTATGTTATCCTGATTCCACAGCGTTATATTGTATCTCTTGCACCTGGGTTGTCTAAATACAGTGAAGTTCCTCTTCTATCACCTAGAGGAGTCCTGCTGCTGACTCTAGCCGCCGTCTATGATTTCGTGGTGCTCATATCAACTTTATGACTGCGCCTCTATTCGGAGCCTCCATTACGGTGATTAAAATGTGGAGCCGCAACAACGACGGATCGGAAGATGGATAGGCAGCTTATGGCGATTAACAAAAAGACGGTAACACTTCATGTAGGATTATGTGCTCAGTCACTGCTTTGTTTATCTTTATTACCGTTTAATGCCCCACCACCTCTTTTCCAATTAATTTAGCGAGTAATAATAATAATACTTTTAAAATATAAACAATTCGTCAAAATTGAACACAAATAATATTTTGTAAATGTTCAAAATGTTATTTACATTCATATTTTTAGACCTTAGAATTATATACTAATAAACTTAATTATCTGTTTATAGGTTACATGTTTACCTTCGGCAACGTGCTCTGAGTAGTTTAGGATTAGGTTCTCATACATTAGGTTCTCTGAACTAGAAGCTCTGCGAGGCATTGAGCTTTTCAAAACGTAGCCTGGCCTAAGGCCTTGCTTACAGATTGGGATTTGGTTCTTGACATATGTATTACTCCGGAATATTGGTGACGTGTGTCCGTCCCTCGACCGCATTTCTTGTATCGTGCTTTGTACCTGTTCTTCTGGATCCTGATTAATGAAGCCATAACTCTCCTGATTGCTACAAGTTCCTCATAAAAGAAACAAACAAGACCAACAGCAAAATAACCAGAGGGTCAGTGTTAATTAAATTAGCAAAAATGTTGAGTTATAATATTATAATACTGTGTGCTTTCTGAATTTTACTGTGTTATGTGATTATTACTAAATGCCGTAAGCTGTCCTTGAGTGCCCTGAAAGGCTCCTATAAATAAAATGCATTACTATTACTATACTATAGTGCAGTTAAAGGGGCCTCAGGGTGCACTGGGTCCTCCACAGACCGTATGTACATCTTGTCTCATATCCCAGTGGACTGGTCTGGAAACGGCAATCACACCATTGGCTGGTAACCACGCCTGGGCATCTCTGGGCAGGTCTCATTGCAAGATTCCAAGCACTAAGTAGCATTTAACACCAATTACAGCCCCCAATTCTGGTGTCCCATCAGGGCCGGACAGTCTTCTTTGGCAATCAGTCATTTCAGGGGATTTTGGATGACTTTGAATCAGATCAAAATGTGGTTGCCTGGACAGGGGGACGTCAAGCATGAGCCGATGAGCTCTGGAACTGTTATGCGCCCTTGTCATTACATCTGTATGGCTTCAGTTCAGGTCACTTTGGAGAAGAATGTCCATTAAATAAATGAAAATATAATTCTGGACAAAGGTGATAGCTTTTATGCCAACCACATGTGGCTCTAGGATCATAGCAAGCATAACAATAACACACAAACATTATCAGATACAGTACTGTGCAAAAGTCTTCGGCAGTCGGTAGTAAGTGTGTATTTGGTCAGAAAAAAACATAATGTGACATTATAACACATGCAAATTCTTCTCAAAAGGTTACTGATATCTTGTTGGGTAGCTAGATGATGACCTCAGGGGCACCTCAGCCAAAAAACGCCATGTATTTGTTACGTTTCAGTACCAGCTCAGTTAGTTAATTAGTTAAATAGCTCAGTGAGGTGTTGGTTAGCTATACGAGGTGTATTAGTGGTCAAGTCAAAAAATACATGGGTGTATGGGACGACCGCTTCAGCTCTTGGACTTTAGGAGAGTTTTAGAAATGGCTAACCAGACACACTTTGACAGACATAACATCATAGTTCTACAGCAACATGAAATGAATTAAATATCTTTTTCTTTTACTGCTTGACAATTTTACATAGTGCTGTATCTAAAAAAACATTGGTAGGCCTATGTACCCTGGTTCTAGAGTATTTTCCCGCTCGTGTCGTATTAGCCTTGAGCTAATGTAGCTCCCTGGTCCGCTGCTCCTCACTCTTTCTCTGTTTCTCGTGTTCTTGAGAGTTCCCCTCAGAGTTTCAGGGTTTCTCCTGCTGTCTACAAACACGCGGTCAGGCAAATTTGGTGTCTCGAAATTGTCCTTACATGTACGTATCCCTCCCAGGGAGTCTTCTGTCTCTTGCCCTGGGCTGCCTGTGACAGGCCCCAGGTTCACTCTGCAGCCCCTGTATCCGTTATGGAAGACGGATGTTTGCAATTGAAATAGACCTACCATAAATTTATTAATAAATGCTTTGCTTTAGTTTACTAGATGTACAGTCAAAAAGCGGCAGGTCTGGAAGCACAACCAGCAGCATCCAGTGAGTATTCACTGGAGAACCGACCATGTTACAGGTGTTAAACAAACACATGTAAACAGACAGTATTCATACATCCCACAAGATTCCCACTTAAATTGCACTAGTCGATTCTGCTTGTTTACAACAGACTTCTGGGAGTGAGACATGCCACAGAGCAGCGGTGAAAACGGAACTCATGAGGTTAGGCACACACACACACACACATTTTCATAAATTTGCGGGGACTTCATTCATGTCTATGGGCATAACCCATACCTTGACAACCTTCACCCTACCCAGCCCTAACCTTACCCTTAAATAACCAAACAAAATACAAGAATGTCCCCACAGTGTCAAAATAACAGGCTCCTATCACATTGTGGGGACATCTGGTTCCCACAATGTAATTTAAACATGACTCACACAGATTAAACACTTTCAACTTCCAACACAACAGAGATCATCCTTGTATTGGGCTTGCTGAAAAGGTGCCCTGGCCCCAGACCCCTTTCTGTATTAGAGCCTCACACATGAATGATTCACTCGGAATACAATTGTTGCTATTAATCTGATACGAGGTGGTCACCGTGCTCCAATTTTAATCCGTCTTCCATTTGCCGTAACTGAACACGCAACATATATTTCCTTATTAATGGATGAAGTTCCAGCCCCCCTCCCCCCAGGTCACATAAATGATTACAGAACATGAGACAAACTAATTAAATCATTTGATAAGGCTTCTGACATATTCTGAGTTATATTTCCCTTAAGCGAACATGTCAAAAAGTACTAGTGAGTGATCATTAGTGTCTCTGTGCCTGTGGTTATTCTATAGGACTTGCAGATCCATTTTCTAGACTTTAAAACAAAATTAAAAGAACTAGGCATCATAATGGATGGTGAGACTTTAAAATATAATGTACTCAAAGAAAATGTAATAAAAGTTTCAAGCATTCTTCATAGGAATAAAGTCATCACGGTTCCATTTTCTACCCATTTACAACCCTGCATTGGTTCCTTAACACAACCCTTGAATGATTTTAGTTTGAGAAGAGGCTGGAGTAGAATACTTTAATGGCAGTGAGAGCCCATTCCTACAATAGCAACATCCTGGTACATATTTGTATGGCGAGATGCTGGTATCTTGTCTATATTTAAGGAAATTGCTACAAATAGTTGTTTTGGTTTTGTTAGGTTTACAACTTGTTTTTGTAGAGAACAAATGGTGGTGGTGGTGGTGGTGGTGGTGGGGGGGGAGGGGGGTTTGCAGTCTTATCTGCAAATGGCCAGTGTTTTAACCTTTAGGTCAGCTGTTCAAACCCAGGTGTGAGGACTCTTCAGCCCTGAAGCCTATCAGTCCTCTAATTAGTAATCTAATTAGGTAGTTGCAGCGAAAATCCACATACCCAACGGCCCTTTCTGCATAAGACTGCGCACCCCTGCCTTAGACAGCTGACCCTGTCCACAGACTCCATCTTTTCTCTCTATGTATGTCTTAAAAAAGAGAATAAAATGGGATGTATTAAAAAAAAAACACATTCTAATGTACCTGTATTTGTACAAATGGCAAATAAAAAAAGCTTAATTTCATTTCACACTGTTAAGCATCATGACTGCCTCACAGCAGCAGGTTTCTCTGACAGTCTTCCTGCAGAGAGCCCGGCCCGGTACTAAAGTCCTTTAAAACCGCACTAATGTTTATGTCTGTATCACCAGGTCGCTGCTGTTTCCCCTTGACTTCAGCCTAGGATGTGTAAACAAGCCCTCTGGGTCATACGCCGCCTGTCATACTCTGAGGGGTGGTGAATCTCTGCGAAGAACCCGGAGTCAGAGGCCATTAAAAGCTACGCAAAAACACACGAAGGAAGAATGGTGCACTGAAAAATAGATTCAAGGATGTGCTCTTCTACCAGATCAATAGAATTACTTCTGCAGCTGAAGACAATGCTAGCAAGAGAGCTGGCCTTACATTATTATAGAGGGTTAGTCAAGAGGATTTATGCTGTATATCCCTGACCTTGACCGCTGCCTACAGGACCGTGCTTGTCAGAGCCTCAGAAATGTAATTCCCAGCTGACAGCATTCCACCGCTGACCCCTGGACAGATGCTTCTCACGCCGGGACAAACTTCGGCAGTGAGTCTGATTGACTGGCCTTTTGAAATGATATTTCCATGCAGGTTGCATTGCAACTTCCGAACTCTGCCTCTGTGAATATTTTAAACCCTCTCTATTGATTACAGACTTAGACTATTTTGGCGAATCTCTAATGTCGCATTTTAGACAAGAACAAATGCGTTTAGTTCACTGACGTCGGGCAGTTTCCTGTTTGCTCGCTTAAAAGTAACGCTGGATGGAAACCGATCTGCTCCCTCGCGAAACTTGCCTGTGTGTCATTTTGAAGCGGCACACCTGTCACATGTCATCCCAGAGGATGCTTCATTTGCCCCCTCTACTCTTTCTGTCAATACGTTTGATTTTGGGCAAATTACAGCGTGCTGTTAGCTAATTATTTTCTGTGTCTCACAGCAATTCTGCCAGTCATAGTGTTCTTACCGTAATCTCTGATTGGAGGCTGAGAGACCTGGTAGGCTTTCTCCTGGTTAGTAATGACCGCTGATTAAGGTCACGTTTTTTATATTCATTTTAAAATAACTTCTATTTGTCTCGTTATGTTTACTCCATTCTATACTGCCTGAAGAGGTTGCATGTGCAGAGAATATGCCACAGTAGAAACAGAAAATTACATTTAGAAAGCCATACAGACCCATAATGGGATAATAGGGGCCCATTACTGCAGTCCATTGGGAATTTTTCGGTCACAAAATAAAATAAAACAACAGCTTGTCTGAGGTCATACAGGCATGACACCACCAGAAGTGGTTATTTTGCAGAAAAATCAGGTCATGGGAATTTTACTTAAACAAAAATGTTCAGAGGGCAGAAGGAAGAATGATTTTTTTTCAGGGAGATAACCAATCAGATTGGAGCGGAGGTGGGTCTAAGCAACTATACCAACCAATCAGATGTCCAACCATTCAGCATTTATGGGATAGGTCTAACCTCTCTGTATGAAAGCTGATATGAGGGTACTAACATACCAGGAATGAGGAGATCTCCTCATTCTGCTGAGGGCAAGCGGGGATCAGGGACTGGGCGCAGCCCCCTCCACCTCAGCTCTGCCATCTGCATAATCGAATGCAGTTCCACTGCAAACTTCGAACGTTCATTAAAAAAAAAGTTTTATTTATATGAAGATGGCTCTGGTTCCCCGCTTCTCCCTGCAAAACCAATCGCAGTTAACCAAATGAGAGGCATTAGTTTTAAGATGCAGGAGGGATTCTTAAACTTGGATGTGGTCCACAGGCGGTACTGTCGCGGTTCCTCTGCATCGCTTCTGGGGATTTCGTGGGATTATTTCACAACGTAAAAGGATTATTACTGCATCCAACTGCAAACCCAGAAAGATAAAAAAAAAAAAACAAACTAAGACGTCTGAGTGAATGGGTCATTTTGTTAAGTTATTTGTGCTGGGAGAATACATCCTAACCCAATAAGGAAAAACAAACTATTTCATATAGGTATTTCATATCTATAATTCATATTGAACTATGTACCTAAAATGGAGAATGTGTCGTGTTTAAAATTTATAGGGTATTTTATGTAAATTTTTGCCTGCAATCAAAAAGTCTGTGTTTAATAAATACGTTCAAACCTGAAAGAGTATTAAAGTAAAATATTTTTATTCTTCTTTGTACCATTTCTCTATTACACTCCATATTTGTGAAACTAAACAAGGGTATTCCAAATATGGAAATGGTTAATAGTAATGAAAGCTGTCTTCTGCTTTTTGAACATTAGAAACCGTACAAATAAGACGTAATGAAATCGAAATGGGCCGAGAGAACAATCCGAATCAGTATTTTAATTCTGCCTCGCTTGTAGTCATGTGTCGTCTTGAGTGGCATTAGCGGTAGTCAATAGCGGCAGCGTCTATCTATGAGCTTAATGCTGCTGGTATTTGCATGGGTTTACCTTGTGCCGTTAGGTCAGTACTGCAGCCCCGAGATTTAGGAGCAGTCCGCAGCGCGGCTGTGGATGTTTCGCGAGATTACTCTTGGCAGCTCTGTCAATAACGCCAGGACCTTGTGCAGATTGCCATCAGAGGGAACAATTTATTGGTTGATCGCTATGCTCTTATACCTTGTGCCTCCGCCCGTAGCTTAACTGAATCAGAGCATTATAATAGATGGGGTCTCAGACTGGGATCGGACTGCATGGGGTCTATGTTGCGTTGTGTGCATGGTCTGCATGTGTGTAGGTGCATTTGTGTGCTTGTATATGTACAGTGTACTGTGCAAAAGTTTTAGGTAGTCAAAGAAAATGATGTTTAAATGATCTTAATGTTGGTGTAAAACTATAATATCTATCAGCGTGTCAAAACCTCTGCTAAAGTCACCCCAGTGTTTGCAGCAACCATCCAACACACCCATGTAGTTTCTGACTCGACCACTAACACACCTCGAATGGTTAATCAATATCTCATTGAGTTTTTTTTTTAATGAATTAAATTAATTCATTAAGTGAGGTTGTGGTAAAAGGTAACAAATACATGGAATGGCTGAGGTGCCCCTGAGGAGAGGTTTGGGAGCTGAAAAGCTGCTTTGTAAGCCATCTGACAAGATATTACTAACTTTTTAGAGGAAAGAATAACTCCTTAGTTAATTTTTATCGCGTTACTGTTTTTTTTGTATGTGTTTTAAGGTTAAATTCTGTCTGAGCAAAAATAAACTACCCAGATAAATAGCTTTATACAAAATTTCTGCCCAGCATTGTATGTGTATATGTACATAAGTGTGTGTGCGTGTGTGTGTTACATGTACATGTGTCTATATGTGTATGTAGGGATGGTAAAATCCATCAGTTAGCATCAGTACATCGGCATAAAAGCTCACAATGTAATTGCCCCAATATTAAGAAGCGTTCATCAGATACAATTTAACAGATTAACTCAGTATTATGTTAGCATTTTTGTACCATCTTTGAATTGATAAAATCTGATTTATTAATATGTAGTTAATAGCAGAGGCCCTATGTCTTTATTATTTTTGAAGCGTCATATTTTGAAAAGCATCGTATCGCACTGAATCACATTGTGTTGAGTGAAATCCTATCAAACTGCACTGCATCGCAATGGGGGTGAATCATATCGTATCTCATTAGTATCTTTAATGTATCGGATCGTTGGCGATGCATTGAGGTGTGTATCGTGTCGGTCTCAGTGACGGAGATGCACATCGCTAATGAGCGAGTATGTTATGTATATGTTGATGTATCTGCACAGCTCTAGCTCTTATCTTTTAGATATTCATCTATGTTAAAAAAGTATCTAGATTTTAATCATGTGTTTTGCATTAAAATGAAAGCTGATGGAAATGCAAATCCATGCATGTGCCCAGGTATGTATATCTATCTGTGTGTATCTGTCTGTGTAGGATGGGTGGCTGCTTCAGAACATAACTCCTGTTTTTTTGCATGAAACCAAAGGAAAATCCAGTCTTAATTTTGTTATTGTTTGTAACTCTTGACTGATGTGGCATTTGGGTGAAATCTTTCATCACATTTACACTTTGAATATTCAGATTCCTTTAATGGTCAAATTTGTTTCTTGTCAGGAAATATTTAACTTCTTTTGGCAGGTGATTCAGGCAAAGTCAGAAGCGTTCAATTTAATAACAAGTTAACAAGTTTACATTTGAATTGCAAATCTCTACAGTACAAAATGCAGAGGATACTGAACCAGAAATGACACAGTGATGGGTGGGAAACGCAGAACACCAGTATGGCTGTTATGGAGAGTAAGTAAAACAGGGAGGGATCTATCGGGGCCCATGAGGGGCCGCTATGACCGTAATGCCACGACTGTGGCTGTGTTCACTTCACTATTGACAAATCCTCCAGGGTATGAGTATGTACCGCATTTCTTCCCCAAGAATGGCGGAGGTTTTTCCCATACCTTATACAAATCATATAATTATGATTCCCTGCTGGTGGAAGCCACCGGGCTGGCGGTGAGAGTCGCTAACTGCCTGTCACGCCAGTCAGGCACAGTCGGGGGACCCATCGGCGCCGTTTTGGTTGAGTGTGTTGAATCAGTGTCTAAGTTAGTTGGTGAAACTGAGCTCTCTGACTGGGATATACGAGTATTCAAACCTTTTTTTTTTGTTTATTTTACAATTTTTGGAATCTTGAAGGGTCCTTTACTTTTGCCGCCAACCCTGCCATTGTTGCAGCTGACAATAGCACCCTGGCCATGACAAACTTGGCAAAAAAAGCTGTATACATGCACCAGGCAGGAAACCCCTTTGCTTAGCTTGGATGCTACAGTGTGACATCACCGGCAACTCTCCTTTTCTTGGTCGGGAGGAGGTGACGTTTGCTAGTTTTTGCCGGGGTGCTTGGTTGGCACTCGCCTGCCCTGCCTTCACCTGTAGTCGTGCCGATGTGTTCTGGTGCAAATCTTCACAATCACTGGAGCTGGCTGGAGCTGACCATTTGTCTTGGTTGGTGCTATTTTTTTGGTGTGTACCCAGCTCTAAAACAGACTGTATCTGAAACATGTGTCATTGCATTTCAATGACTAAATATTTTACAGATAATGATTCTTCAAAAATGATTTTCTGTTTATACTTTCTTAAACTACATAATGATTCGTTGCAATTTAAAAAGCAGTTATTCCTCGTATGTGTTATTAAATCATTCCGGTTGGCTGTGGACTGGGAATTATCAATAAATGAGTCATCGTTCAACAGGAAACAGAATACAAGGCCCACAGAGCTCCTCCCTGACAAATAAGCCTTAAAAAAAATTAATTAATGCGCAAGATGTGCAACAAAGGCTTATGGGATTTTACACGTGAGAGTGTGGGAGTGGGTGGGGGGCAGCAGACGGCGCAGCAGCAGGACGCCGTGACACATGCAAAACCTTGTCAGAGTGAGCGAGGAAGGCGTCTCCGAAGTTTTGGTGTGTGTCGGGGCCCCCCAGGGCTGGAATTTCCCACCCCTGCTAAAATGAATTTCCAGGGCCACTGTCGAAGCCAGGAACTAGATGTGCACACTCCGGCGGCACATGGCGCAGAAAGGAATGTGTCTTCTTCCATGGTCCTTTCTATTAATTACCGGACACTAGAAATTAAGTGCAGCCAATATATTCAATTACAGCCAATGACAACGTAATGACCTCATGCATTTAAAATTAGCTCTAGCCCTAATCGAGTAGCAATCAGGATGTGCTATTCCGATTTCACCTACGGATAGACTGCCTCGCTTCACTTTTAATTAGTTTCATTGGGCGACATGGCGAGGTTTGGTTTTTGGGCAGAAACATTCAGTTATTCAAGTAGGGGGCTGCATTGAGCATCATGGTGCCTGGATCTGTCACCGAAAAGGACACTAGATGGCTCTTAACGAGAGCTAGAGGAGCATTTCCCTGCAAGTTTAGTCAGAATGCAGGCCCACGTGAGTGTTAGCCATAGATTGTTGAATTAAAGATAAGTCAGTACATTGAAAAGGCCAGATTCTGAACCGCTTCTGTCTGTGCCTGTTCCTTCCTGCGGAGCTCGCTAGTCAAAGAGCTCTCTCACCGCACTCGTGAATATAAACATGGCTTGTCTGGTGCTGTTCCACTTTCCCTGGCCCTTCCAGCGTCGTACATTGTATTTAGATCTGTGCTTCACGGACTCCCAGCGCATTCTGTAGACAAATAATTTCCATATTTACAGCATGACTGAGGAGCATCGCCTTTTTCAGTGTTTTTTTCTACTCTTATTCTTGTCCCACTGAGTAACCTTATCTGGATTTTCTGCTCTCAGCTGTTTTTTGATAGCTTACTTCATGGCTGCCCGTTAGCTTGAGGAATGCCGCGTCACCCGCCATCGCTCAGCCGAATGCCCGTTTTGTCATGCTGCCGTCCCAGATGCCACATTACCAGTTGGCACCCAGTATTATGAGCTTTTACATAAACTGTACATTAAGCTATATTCCGCTGTTTCTGTGGTACCGATGTATTTTCTGGCATTCGTTTCAGCCTTGCTTAGCTTCAGGCTAGTTTGAGGCTTGTCTGGGTTCTCTCGTTACTGAAAAACACACCTTCTAGAAAGGAAGTTTAACTACGTACAGGCAGTTTAATTAAAGTAATTTGTTTAAGCACACTGATATCTACTCACACTTGTGTGTGGAGTATTTGCAGATATAATTGTCTACATATTTAATTTTGATAACACACGGGTATCAATAAAACATGTGATTTACCAAAACCTTAAGTGTTATCCATCTATTTTCTGTGTGCATATTGAGATCAGGGTTGTGTAGAGGCCTTAAAGCGAGCCCAGGGCGCAAAGGGCACGAGACAGAGGCCGCATTGGCAAAGGAAGGCGTCTTACACACAAAGTCACACACTCTGGGAAATGTACGGATGGCAGGTAGACTAGCTGCATGTCTTTGGACTGGAATGCAGGGCAGTACCCGAGGAAACCCACACACAACACAGCGGTGGGCGTCAGACCCCCAGTGCTGTGGGTGTGAGTGTATGATATACAATATAAATGCTGTAACTGCAATGATAAGATAAGATAAAACTTTATTAATCCCACAGATTTGCAGTTTTATAGCAGCAAAATTCAGCATAACCTGTAACCTTTAGCAATACAGACTATACAATATAACAATAAAAAAGACATATGCAATACAATATAAAAAATATATACAAAAAAAATATACAGACGCTCCTCTACTTACGAATGAGATACGTTCCGAACAGCCATTCGTAACTTGAAATGTTTGTAAGTCATTATTCAACATCATTTTAAGGGGATATGCAAAGAACTAGGATGCTGGGAGTATGCACGCTACGCTGCTGCGCGGTGGGAGTAGCGGTTAGCAGTCGTACTAGGTGGAATAGGCGCGCAGAAAAAAAAAAATTATGTTGCGGACAGGAAACAGGAGCCCAGTGAACACAATTTGGACTTACGGTCCTCTTCGTTCGTATGTCTGAAAGTACGTGAGTTGAAAGTTCGTAAGTAGAGTAATGTCTGTATATATATATATTAGGCCAGTGACCAGGCATGTCTGATGTCACTTCCTATATATGCGTCTTTGCTTTTTCGTGGGTTGATTGTATGTAAGTAGTTGAGCATTTAAGATGTTTATATTTGTATACTGTATGTCACAGTATGTATAACTGCAGATAGTTACCTATGTAAAAAGCATTTTACATGTTCCCCACCGGTTACATTTAACCTGACCTTTGGACTTAACCGTACTGCAGCCCATAACCCTTTACTCCAAGTGGTTCTTACCCATGTATGTCTGTTATTGTCAGTTTAATACTTCCATTAACCACAGGGTCTGACCACGGGCACATGTGTTAGTATAATATATGGTTAGAAGTTGGCCACTGTGCACAAAGCAGATTTAATAGACCACACGTGAATCCATCTTTTGCCGGAACGAAGGAAAGGGGTTGAAATTGAATCATTCTTCAAAGAACGGTATCCAGGATCGTTCCGATTTATTTTTCCTAGGGCTTTGCCAAGAAAAGAGCAACAAATCGATAACCTCGCGAGGGGGAAAACATGAAGGGGTGCTTGAGATTATCTTATAACAAGATAAAAAATAAATGCTTATAAAACGATTCTGGTCTTCTGGCTCCTTTGACATGGTGAGTAATTAAGCCATTAAACGGCATCACCAAAAAACATCGATGTAGGAAAACTGGCACGTCTTAAATCTTTGTGAAAGTGGGAGACTTTGGTAGAAGGTATCAGTATAACGAGGGACACTTACTGAGACCTGGTAACTCTCAAACACCAGGGGTGACGCTGCCCCCTCCCAATTACCAGCCACGACCTTCGCCAAACCAAACGATATCAATGTAACAGGTGTGCCTCTGACTGGAAACTCACCCTGCATTGCCACAATAGCATTATGGGAAATAGCTGGGAAAGAGCATAAAGCCTAATTAGCTGATAAGGTAATGAGCAAATTATTTTTTTTCAGGCAAAAAGAACAGGAATCATTCACAGGAACTCTGCCTACAGTCTCCAGAGCCTCTCTGAGATCCTATGAGAAGAAGCCTCTTACAAGCCCTGCTTTATGGTGAGGCCCGGGTTTGAGCTCCTGGGGGCGGGGGGGTTCTCTAGCTGCTGTGTGCATGGGAGGTCGCAGAAGCAGATGTGAGGTCCCGTGCGGAGCATGTTGGGGTTCCCAACCCGCCACAAAGCCTGTGGGGGTTGGCGCTGCCCCCTTGTGTGTGCCACATGAGAGCTGTGATGCGCCTCCCCCCCATCTGCCTTTAATTAAAAACACGATTCGCAGTTCATCTCCTGAACGATGAATCAACAGTACAAAAGAAACAGTCTCCCAGATGTGGCAATTGTGAGCGCTTCCAGATATATCAGTATTTTATCGTACAATAAATTCAGAATGCAGAGTGCATACAGGAACATGAAGGGGGTGCACAGCTGAGTGATGAATCTACAGCAAAATAAACATGCTCCTAACATGCCCCAGCTATATGAAAATAATCATCTTCATTTACATAAATTAACGGAACACACTGTATGCGATCGAGGCCAATTTCTTACATTAATGTAGGCAGTACCAACAATATACGTGACATAAATGGGAATTTGAAGAAATACACAACATAAAAATATTCTTAAAAATGCACCACTGATTTACCATCGCATAAATATGACAACAGACGTAAACACATATATAGATGCTTATATATAATCTATACTGACATTTCATTTTCTGGAGTCAGGATTCCCAAGAATTTTGGGCTTTTACCTGACCAGAAAATGTAATGTTAAGAGAACTTAAAATGTTGTGTATACATATCATTCAAGAAGTGTATTGTCTCAAAAGTCTCCTTCCCATTCTGAAATGGCTCGGCCCCCTAATTGCCTTGTAAAATTACCTGGGACTGTGCACCTATGAACACAGTATATGTAACTAAATGCCCCTTGTGATATGGTTATAACAGGTGTAAACTTTTATTTTAAATCTTACACTTAGAGCTTTTAATTTGTGCAGTTACCTACATGATTATTTTGACCGAAGAAAATCCATTCATTTGATTGCTGTGAGACCTCTGGGTCTCTCTGAACACTGAGGCCAGACATCCTGAACCACTCGATAGGTGTACCATGTAGACAAGCCCCCCTCCCCCCCCACGAATCCCTATTCCCTCCCACCTTATCTCCAGATGTGCACAGATTGGGGATTATAAGCGATGGCTCTGGATCTCCATGTGGGGATGTTCATGGTCTCTCTCACACTCTCTCTCTTTCTCTCACATGTACAATTGATTGTTGCGCTTGGAGGGGAGAAGCCCCTGCCGTCTATCCATCAGCGACCCCCAGAAATAGGAAGAGGCGCTTCAGGACTGCTAAGAGGCAAATGTAGAGGTGAAGAGGCAACAAGATGTTAACAAGCTGGGGGAGCTCCTGAAAATCTGGACCATGGAAGTAGGTGGCTTGGGTACAATTGGGTCACATGGACCCATCAGCTTCAGTGACTCACCAGCCACATTTCTCCACTATGTCTTTTTTTTTTTTTACATTTTAAATTACTATACCTGTAATACAGAATGATTTTCAAATGTTACAAATCCAGGTGGGGGTTTATCCCCGCACAGAAATCCTCCACTCAATAATTTAGCAGGCTGAGGTCAATCAGGCACAAATAGCGTAAAGAAACATAATCCCGAACTTTAGGTCAGATACACGACTTGTAGGTTATATCCAACAAACGGCAGAGTGGAACTAACAAGGCTGGGACTCTTGCGAGTGAAACATGGACAGTAACTAAGGGGAAGACGCAGTGGTTTAAACAGATGCCCAAACAGTAATGAGATACAGGCGAAAACAACCCTTTGTGTATTTCATATTGTTATGCTTGATTTGGAGCTGTGTATTTCTCTACTATTTGTTTAAGTGTTAAGCATTAATAGTCAAATTAAAAAATAGTATTCGTCATTATGGGGGACATTTGCATCTTTAATTTAAATTTTTTTAATAAAGGTGCTCATCTTGAAACAAATCAGGCCTGTCTTTCCCAGGGGTGTGGGTACAGATGGTTGGCCTACTCAATGTTCCCTGCCCCCCTGGTCAACAACTTTTACCATCGCCAGCCCTCCCCACCCCCTGCATGCCCCCCTTGTCAGATTTGTTCTGGTGCCGGCACTGTACACTTCCCGCATAACCACACACAGACACTACAAACTCGAAGCCTGATTTTTTCAAATATAAACCTTTTCTCAAATGAAAAATTTATGTGAGCCTTAAATATTTATCCTGCCTCCCCATCAGAGGGACACACTGCTTTCTGGCTGTGTCAGAATATACCCCCCCACCCACCCAAAGTCTCCATTCACTGCAGAGCTCTGTATGTAACTCACGATGACATCTGGTGTCAGACACTGAGTCAAATGACATCATCATCAAAAAAAAAAAGAAAAACAGTAAAGGGCCATAAAACATCAGGAATCCAGCAAGAGGCTGGAAAACCTGAAAGGGGAAACTGTAACACTATACACAAAGCTACCTAAAAATACAAAATAAGTAAACTGAGTGATAGTAAGTCAAATTGAGAGGTATGGTAGGTGGTAGGTAAGAAAGCTGAAGGTTATGTGTAAGAGACTGACAGTCAGACAACCCAAACTGCCCCAAAAAACAGCCTACTGTACCAGCAGTGGAACATCTTATAAGGGAGGCTTGGCTGGTGGCAGATTATCTGAGTCTCTGAAATGGGATCGGTGAGCAGACAAAGCCTCTTTGACTCCTGGTTTGCTCCTGTTTCCAGGTTGAAGGATGGAGGTCTATAGTGGCCATGGGCATAAACAGAGCAGGTGAAATCCTCAGCGTGGAGTCTGACGGAGAAAACCCATACGAAGTAAATCAGCCGTGTTCCTTTTGGAGCTGGTGGTGAAATTTAACAAATACATGGAATGGCTGAGGTGTCCCTGAAGAGAGTTTTGGGAACTGAAATGGTGTTCATCTAGCCATCCAGGAAGATATCAGTAATTTTGTGGAGAACAGAAGAAATTAATGTTTAATTTTTATTGTGTTACTCTTAATTTGCATATGTTCAAATGTTAAATTGTGTTTTTTTTCTGAGCAAACATAGACATTGTAACAAGATAAATAGCTTTATACAAAGCTTTTGCACAGCACTGTAGGTTTTAATAAAGTTCACTCCCCTTATATCTTCCTGCAAAAACAGAAATTACCTCATCAACAAATGTGCATGAGACATTGCTTTAGATGTGATGTCATCGTAGCTGGGCCAGAAAGACACACACAGCTAGGAGTGCGCTGTAAGTGAACCGAAATGTCCATTTTGACGGACTCCTACTGAACATTAGGCAATGCTCTCCAGGCCTGGCGCAGGGAACATACCATCATCGTGTCTTCATCAACACATCGCAAATGGACTCAAGACAATCTCCCTGCACACAACTAGCACTGCATAAAGATCTCTGTGCTCCTCACAATGATATTTGGGATTTTGTTCGTGCTGCTCCAGCAGACACAGTAAGCACAAACTGAAATTTGTCAAACCCTTGATCATCTCCTCTCAGCTCGTTTTGTGTCCACGTTCCTTCTCCGGGCAGTGCAAGCCTCCTTGAAAGATTAGAAACTGAGTAAATGTTACTGAAAACTCTGTCAGAGAGACATCTCTCATTGGATGCCTGCAGGCCATTATCATGTATAATGGTATTGCTGCTACTTTTTTATCTTTTTTATTTCTGTTTCTATACATACTCATTGAATTTGAAACCAGATAATGCAGATATTAGCGTCTTTTTTTTTAGTCGTTGCATGAACAGGCGGTTAATTATTAGTGGGAAGAAATACTTTGGCAAATATACTGTAAATCAGTATCTGCGATTTCTGGGCTCCTCTTCAAATGGATCGAATTATTCTATATGCCAGGCTTGATGGGGAAGATAATGGATGTGCATCAGCAAGCAGAAGAAGATCCTGAAAACAGAAATACTAAACATGATCGTTGGTCTTTTGGGTCAATGCTGCGATCCCACCATGGATCCTGGCTTTCCCAGACAGCTCTTTCATTGTGAGAAATAAAACTGTGACTTAATAAAGCCGAAATGTCACAGAATTAAAGTCATGGCACATTTTCTGCTGTCCTGAATCAAGAGTTTGGCTCTCCTTCTCACGGACACTTTTTTCGGTTCTGGATTGTCCTATTGAAATGCTGCTGTAATGGGGGGTCTAGCGGACGCGAAATGCAGACTTCAGTCAGAAAGTGCCAAAGAGCTGTCAAGTGCTTTGAAGTGGTACCATTGCGACTATGACCCATGAGGTTACATTACAGCAGGGAGCTGTTTTAGGGATATCTGGGCCAATCGCTATGCATTACTCATAAATGTGCAGGACCCTGAGGTGGCTGCACTGAGCATGTGCCCAAAAGGTCAAAAGGTCAGCTCATTAAAATGCACCTGCCTTACTGTGAACCCATTCCTGCTGTACAAATAAATACAGAGCTTGTGTCTAGATGTTGTCCCTCTGTAGAATGAAGGTGTAACACCTACATGTAAGAGTCTAGTTAGTACAATTTGGATACCTACCGGCAGAAAGCAGCTGAGCAGGTAAGGACCTGCATATATCACCAGAAGGTTGTAAGGCTCAGTCTCAGAAGGACCTCATGTCCTTTCAAGCAAGACACAGTGAGTTAGCAAGACCGTGCCTAATAAGGAGCAAAAGAACTGCATTAGGCTGAGCAGCCAGGATGGATAATGAGCATCACATTAGCTTTGTGAGGCAGCTTTCCTCTGTGAGAACGGCTCTCTTTGGAATCGGTCACACGCTCCAGGATGCAGGCTGGTTCGTTTGACGGCGGGCCGGTTTTCTTGGACCTCTTGAAAATGAGCATCCAGGCCATCTGGCTCAGCAGTTCAGTGTGGTATTGATGGAACCGACTTTACAGCCTGATCAATTCACGTAGCCTTTTGGCTTAAGATATCCTGACTGCTGCCGTTTGACGAATGGGCTCACTGACACATGTGCATGTGTTTTTTCCAGGTTAAAGCGGACCACGTGTGTTCCCAGAGCCTGTGGCGGTAATGACTCTCGCTGATTAGACCCACACTTCGCCAGAGGCCCGAAATCAGCATTTGCCTCAAAACGTGTGTCTGACCCCATTCAGCGAGCCATAGGCCATTCATCTTGGGTCTGCCAGACCTAGTCCTCTGTGCCTTCGTAGGGAGTGTTTAGCTCAGCGGGGCTTCTGCAGAATGTACTCCAGAGAGTAGATCATAGATTATCTGTAATGGTCTGAACCCCGAGAGATGCAAGGCAGCCATTAAGGGAGTCCGCTGTGGTCTGCATGTCTCTGGGGTTCAGTGTTTCTCTAGAATGCCTATGACTGAGGATGATCACCTAGTAGGCATTTATGGCAGCTGACTATATGAAGGCTGGGCCGCGCTAGCGTGCTCCCAGGCTGGGAATAGCCCCTTGGCATTAGGCCGTCCCGGAGAGGTGAGACGCATGCACACATGGTATATTGATCGCCGCCTGGCCTGCGCCGCGGGGCTCGGAGGCGGCCTCGTCAGGATCACCTGTAGGTGGCGTCTCATTATCCTGACAGGTGTGATGGCGGAAATCTCACCCGTCGGCTCGCGCACAGCCGGAGCATCTCCCGCTGTCCTCCACAATTAGCCAGCGCTAACTGGAGCGATGGCAATGGAGGTGAATAGGGGGAGGGGGGAGGGCATGCAGGGTGGGCAATGTTACTGCCTGTGTCTTCTTTGGCTATGGGCTTACTGGGTGTGGCGTCAGAAGGAGATCAAGGCAGCTAGCACCACGTACCAGACCAGAGGAAGCTCTGAGTGGAAAGCCAGCCCCCCCCACCAGCTCTGGAAATTAATTAGGCTCCCGCTTTGGGTTGGTGACGCCATCATGGCAGATTGGCAGTACACAGTCTTTATATTTCAGTGGTACGTCCTTTGAAAGGGCACAACCTCATGTTTAAAGACAAACTCTAGTGTGGCTAAGTCCATAGTAATTGTAGTGAAATACTGTAGTTGAATTTGGTAACATAAATTAATAAATACATGCATAAGTTGTCATTGGAGGGTAGCTCTGGACCAGGGGAACGACCATAATGGGCTTTTCCAAAAGATCTTCATGACCTGAGCGATAACTAATGATTACTTTTGCAATGCAGATTGTTTCAGTGTTACTGTTTATCTTAAAACATTTTCCTCTGGGCCTGTTGTTTGGCTCCATTATCCCTGTAATAAATTCATTTTAAAATGTCCAAATAAATTAATAACTACATAAAAAACTGAAGTCGTGTAATCCAGATTAGGAAGGATAATGATTGCTAATGCCCGGCGGCCGGATGGATGTAAACACTGCTTTCGTCCCAGTGTTTGTAGGTGTTGGGAAATGGATTTATTATGGGTGGGGGGCACTACCGTTAAGCAGACCTGGTGGAGATGATGTGTGCTTGAGAGAGACTGGTTACTCCATCAGCAGCAGCCTGCACCACCTTCCTAGCATCTCCCTGCCCTCGCAATCAGTCACCATGGAGCGACGGAATCCACGCTTGCGCGTTTCCACCATTCGGTCTGTCTGTGATAATTCAAGGATTTCATTTGGATTCCAATTCCCCCGCCTTGAGGCTTAACTCTTTTTTTAAACAATCTATTTCAAAAGACCAAAGACAGGTCGAATCATCAATTACAACCACTTCGTGTGGAGAAAGGTCACGGAATCGCAGAGAAATGGCCGCATTTAACTTGGAGCAGCTACAGCGCAGATGTCACTTTTGTCTACTTCCAAATGCGGCCCTGTGAGTCAGATCAGAGAGGGCACTGGGTGTGGGGAATATAGAGATCTGCACAGTCAAGAGGTCCTCACCTTAGCGCTGCAGGGAGAATCTCATTAGAGTAGACAAAAAAATGCTCAGGCGAATGACACATTTCCCTGGGGGCCCCGGGGGCTTTTATAGAATCACGACAACAAATTCCTCTTTTGAACATAAATTCCTCAGCTTTGGGGCTTGACGTCTGACATTTTGTGAAGAGCATCCTTGTAAAAGCTGGGATGACTTACGCTTGCCCTGTTCCAAACATTTATCAGATAGTGGAACACAGGGAAACAAGCAAAACAGGAAGCTGAACTGAAGGTGAAGGAAAGACAAGGAAAGGGTCTGTGCCACACCTGCACAAAACAAGGTAAGATGCTATATGATGGCAGGACTGTGCTTTTGACATGTTACATGGGATGTTCTCTGTTTGTTCCGTGCCACACCACTCCCACTCCTGCCTGAGTGAAAGGTGGGGCCAGCCCGGGCTCTTTTTGGCAATCTAGGCAAGGTCCAGTTGAGCCCACCCCAGAACGACAAAAAGCATCAGCATATATGAAAACACGCCAGCAAATATGAAAACATGCCAGCAAATACACAAACATGCCAAGAAATAGGAAAACACACCAGGGGATATGAAATCATGGGTAAACACACCTGAAAATAACACACCAACAAATTTGAAAACATGCCAACAAATATAAACTTGCAAGCAAGTGGGAAAAACACCAACAATTATGAAATCACACACGCCAGCAAATACAAAAACATGTCAGTAATTACGAAGACATGCCAGCCAGCAAAAATAAAACATGATCGTAAATAGAAAAACATGCCACAAATACAAGAACACAAGTAAATGGGAAAACACACTAGCAAAAACGAAAGCACACCAGCAAATATGAAAGAACACCAACGAGTGCAAAAACACACCAGCAAATATGAAAACATACCAGCAAATACAAAAACATGCCAGCAAATATGAAAACACACCAGCAAATGGGAAAACAAAAACATGCCAGCAAATATGAAAACATGCCAGGATATAGAAACACACCAGCGAATAACAAAAAAACACCAGCATATGGGACTACACACCATCAAATATGAAAACCCGGCAGCAAGTGAGAAAATGCATCAGCAAATGCAAAAACTTGCCAGTAAATACAAAACACACCAGTAAATACAAAATACCCCAGCAAGTGGGACAACAAGTCAGCAATTATGAAAACATGCCAGCAAGTGGGAAAAGACACCAGCAAGTGGAAAAACACACCAGCAAATATGAAAACACTTCAGCAAATACAAAAACACACCAGCAAATATGAAAACACTTCAGCAAATACAAAAACACACCAGCAAATATGAAAACATACCAGCAAATACAAAAGCATGGCAGTAAATACGAAAACACACTAGCAAATGGGAAAACATAAACATGCCAGCAAATATTGAAAACACACCAGCATATAGAAAAAACACCAGCAAATGGGAAAACACAACAGCAAGTGGGAAAACACACCAGCAATTATGAAAACATGCCAGCAAGTGGGAGAACACACCAGCAATTATGAAAACATGCCAGCAAGTGGGAGAACACACCAACAAATATGAAAACATGCCAGGAAGTACAAAAACATGCCAGTAATTACAAAAACACGCCAGTAATCACAAAGCACACCAGCAAATGAGAAAACATGCCAGCAAATACAAAAACACACCAGCAAATATGAAAAAACAACAGCAAATATGAAAACATGCCTGCAAGTGGGAAAACAATGCCAGCATATACGAAAACACACCAGCAATTATGAAAACACACCAGCAAATTCAAAAACACACCACCAAATATGAAAACACGCCAGCAAATACGAAAACATACCAGCAAATAGAAAAACATGCCAGTAAATACGAAAACATACCAGCAAATAGAAAAACATGCCAGTAAATACGAAAACATACCAGCAAATGGGAAAACACACCAACAAATATGAAAACATGCCAGGAAGTACAAAAACATGCCAGTAATTACAAAAACACGCCAGTAATTACAAAAACACACCAGTGATTACAAAAACACGCCAGTAATTACAAAAACACGCCAGTAATTGCAAAGCACGCCAGCAAATGAGAAAACATGCCAGCAAATACAAAAACACACCAGCAAATATGAAAAAACAACAGCAAATATGAAAACATGCCTGCAAGTGGGAAAACAATGCCAGCATATACGAAAACACACCAGCAATTATGAAAACACACCAGCAAATTCAAAAACACACCACCAAATATGAAAACACGCCAGCAAATACGAAAACATACCAGCAAATAGAAAAACATGCCAGTAAATACGAAAACATACCAGCAAATAGAAAAACATGCCAGTAAATGGGAAAACATAAACATGCCAGCAAATATGAAAACATGCCAGGATATAGAAAACAAACCAGCAAATACAAAAAACACCAGCAAATGGGAAAACACACTATCAGATATGAAAACTCGCCAGCAAGTGAGAAAACACACCAGCAAATGCAAAAACATGCCAGTAAATACGAAAAAAACTCCACAAGTGAGAAAACACAACAGCAAGTGGGAAAACACACCAGCAAATTCAAAAACATGCCAGCAAATATGAAAACATGCCAGCAAATACAAAAACACACCAGTAAATATGAAAAAACAACAGCAAATATGAAAACATGCCTGCAAGTGGGAAAACAATGCCAGCATATACGAAAACACACCAGCAATTATGAAAACACGCCAGCAAGTATGAAAATGGGAAAACAGGGTGGTGTGTTTTGCCCTTCTGGGTGTCTAATTTATATTAAAACATTTCAATGGCACAGGGTATCTGGCTGCTAACTAGCTAGCTTGCATCTGTTTCACAAGAAAACTAATGAAATATTAAAACTGGAGTAAATGACTACTGTCATGGAATGCGGCCACAGACATTTCTTTGGATTTTATTTCACTTGATCTTCTGCACCCCCTGATCAAATAGCACCCTGGGCGATCGCCTTTGTCGCCTGCCCAGGGGAAGGGACTGACCACCTTAATGTAAGGGGGCCTCTGTCATGTTCACTATCACCACCATGCACTGCCGCGAGTCCAGCAAGCACAGTGAGAAGCCGGGGGTCGGCGAGAGTCTCCGGCTTGCTTTTCACATGCTGCCTACCTTCTGCCTCTTTTTAAAATTCATTTTCCTCTTTGTAATTTGCTGCAAGTGGCCATGATTCAGAGGCAGAGTTAATTAGCCCGTAATGAATGCTAAATAGGGGCTGCCTAACATCATGAGCTCGAGCGTCAAACCGAACACTTGCAATATATATGTGCATATATACACACACATATATACACACACACACACACACACACATATATATATATATATATATATATACACACACACACACACAATTAGAGCTCTTTGCAAAAATTTACATAACTCGTCGGGAACTTTTACTTGTCTAGAGTTTTGGATTGCACATGCACCCTGGATTGTACGGGGCAAAATAAATTGGTGATAGATAACAGAGATCAGCTGACCGCCATTGTGGATCCTTATTCGTTGCTTCTTCACATTTGTGCCTCATAAATAAACATAGCATGTCACATTGATGTCGGTCGTATTCTCAGTTTGGGGTCAGTTTGGGGTAAATGCCCTTCAGCATAGCCTGTTTTATCAGACTATATTACGATGCATATTAGTGCAATACACAATCGCCCTTTTCTAGATAGCAAACCTCTCAACCCCGTGGTAACAAGCTGCATAAATTTCTACCTAATTCAGTAATCCTTTTTTTAATCCTGCAAAAAAAAAGTTTATGTGCATATAAACCTATCAATAAATAGATGTATTATGGTAACAGCAACGATGAAATGGATACACTGTGAAAACAAAGAACTTTTTACTGTATTTTGGGATACTGCCATCTAAAATAAATTAAACAAAAAAAAAACACTCCATGCTTATGGTCAGAAATGAATGGACTGGTATTCAGGCGGTTCCTTACTTAACGATTCTGATGCGATGAATACTAATGAATTTTACAAGCCCTCTAGGAGCGACGTGACCTGTTATTGCGGTTTAGCTGGACGGCCCACCTGCTAATAGCTAAGTGCTTCAGCTGGGTAGTGAAATTTCCCTGGTTTAAGGTGAATACGAAATCACTCTCCAGGATTATTGACCACCGATGGCTACACTTTACTGAATTATCAGTTGCAGCAGAACTGGGGGTTTGCTTACGGAATGAGAAAAATCCCGAATGGCAGGCAGCAGTATCAACATCGGAATGGCCCCCGCAGGTCACATTGTGAACGTCTGCCCCTCCCCTGGCCTCTCTCCCTCTCTGCCTCCCCATCTCCCACTCCCCATCGCTGTCTCCCTCTCTATCTCCTGATGGCCCATCTCTCACCTCTGTCGCATTTCTCCCTCTCTATCTCCCGCTGCGCCCCTTCCCCATGTCACTCCCCCTTCCCCCTCTCTCTCCTTCCTCTCACGCCTGCAATGCGCCACAGTCCAGGGGAAGCAGCTGACAGTGGGATGATGCATCTCTCCAAAAATGAAAGGGGAACGTTAAGAGGCTGTAATGAAATGTTTCTGTTTAGCACCAATATTGGTTTTCGGATATACACGCTGCAGCCATCTGTAACGATTCCTAAAATGAAATTAGGGTGACTTTCAGAGGCCCTGTCTGGACTGGCCTTGTCAGCCTTTTCAGTCATCATTCTGCTTCCATGTGTGTATGTGGTCAAGACTGTGGTTTATAAAAAAAACTCGTAACACTTTGAGGGGGTACAAATAATGTAGTATTAAGCTATTACTTATGTATTAATTAACCACAAACGAATTGTTAGCTACATACTGATGTTCGTTTATCATTCATTCATCACGAAGCATAATTTATCCCAAGCAGTTACTATATTTGTTACTATATCTGTTAACTCTGTAAACCTTTGTCAACTACTGAAGGAACACATCATAAATAACACGTGAATTTCTGATCTCATGTTTGTTCATCATTAATGAATCATAATGCATCTTTCATCTGCTATATTTGTTCATGATTTGTACTTCAGTAGTAACTGACTTACTACTAAGCATTTATGCCCCGTCAAGTGAAGCGTTACCAAAACCGGCACCATGGCCCACTTTTCTCTTTCTCTCTCTCTCTCTCTCTCTCTATCTATCTATCTCTCTGTGGGGAGTATCATCTTTAGCTTTCAGAATTTGTGCCGTAACGTTTGACAGGGTCTTCGGAGGATGAGCCCGTTTGAGAGAGGAAGTGACTGTGCATAGAAAGCTGTTGCAACTGCCTCGCTTCGGGTGAGAACAGAAAGACCCGAAACCTCAGGAAACCTGCCAGGCTGTTTGGGATCGACCACAACAAAGACACGCGGGGAAAAGGTGGGCCCCGGCAATCACTGGCAGTCAAAGGACCTGTCCGAAAGAAAGGTGCAATGCTTCCGTCAACACCATGCGACCTGAACCATTTCAGGAAAGAAAAATAATAATAATAAGTGGATGACACTTAATAAATAATAAGCTGAACTGGGTAGAAATATGAGTTGAGTGCCCACACTTTAAGAAAAACAGGTTTATAAGCTGGTGGAGCCCAATAAATCGATCAGTGTGGAACAGAAACATCAGGGCCAGTTCTGGAGGTGAAAGAGAGTAGGCTGCTTAAGTGCTTCAGGCCAACACTAAACTAAAAAAGGCTGATATAACATTGAATGTGGTGTAAAAGAATTGGGGTAAGCATGTTGTGTCGGGAGAAGCAGCAAGCTGAAGGAACCCTCTGGTAAACCTCATATTTGGGGGTGGGGGGGCAGAGGTACCCACTATATCCCTGTGTGTCAGTATGTGGCGGCACAAGCCTACAGTACACACAAACGCTTTCACACTGCCTGGCCGAGGCAAGATCTTCAGCCATGGAAAAAATTAATAATCCTGTCGCTCGCCAGGAAAAAATGTTATATTTTAAAATCTTTTAAACTTTTTTTTTTTTACATGAAAGCTCATCAAAAGCATTTCCGTGAGTTGCCATTATGCTGACTAGGTGTGAGAGGAAAGAGTGATGCAGTGCATTGCGATTAAAGTGTTATAGATCAGTTCTCTAATGCCGTCCTATGGAAAGTCAATCCAATAAATGCTCTTGGCTTACTTAGACTGAAAGAAAATCAACACTAGCCCAGCTGCTAATCTAATAATTATCCGCCAATCACAGCGAAGGCCAACGTCCTTGCCTAGCCCCGCTGTCCCTGGTGACCATATATCATATGCATGCATAATGATCTGCACAGTTGAGGATTTTCATGTGGTTTACACCCCACCATGCCAATGCACCCACTCTTATACACCAAACCTGTGGTTCTTTCTCTCCATGTCTTTTAAGATCAGACTCCATTGACAACATGGGTATTCCTTTGTTTCTGTCTTACAATATTGTCCCCAAAACACCCTTCTCTCCTTGGTAACAATACAGATCAACTGAAGTTGTATTTTGGCAATTCTTCGAGTTCTAACTCCTGACCTCTGACCCTTAGCAAATCCATTGCATATAAGGGACTGATGAATAAGGGCACGGTAAGTTGTCTAATAGAGTGCATAGGCCAAAAGACAAGACAGAGATAGTCGGAATGTGTTCATAACCTGTTGCGAAACACCGTGCCACACAGTAATCCAGCAGACTGTCGGAGCTGATGTCCAGCAGTTCATCTGTGAATCATGAACCGGTGGAGTGCGGTGTGAATTGGGGAGGCTGGTAAATTAGGAAGAATGAACCCACAGGAGCACAGATATCTGACAGTGTGCCCATAATATATTATGCCATTTGTAATGTGCTTTTAATGCCTCTTTGAGCTGTCACTCCAACATGAAGAACAACTGTATTCTTCAATTACTGGTGTAAGATGCCACATTCCTGCTCTAAAGTAGTGAAGCTCAGCTCTATAGTGGGCCAACTTTGGGGAAATTTAGTTCATTCGAAAGTTTCAAAACAACCTTCTAAAAACTCAACTGCTTTGACAGACAAAGAGAATCTGGCAGTAGTGTTTTTACTATTTGTTTTGTTTTAATTGGTGCTTCACTGTACGGTCAAGATTGTGTGTGTGTAATGTAACAGGCAGTAATGTAACTCAAATAATTTTATTTACTTTAAGGATATCTGTGCAAAAGCCCCAGGAAAAAGCCTCCTAAGAGAATATAAAGGAAAATTTTATTCTATAAGAAAATTAAGTATTTATGAATGCCCCCTGGAGCACCACTTGCATTCCCTGCCTGCCTCATGGGATTGACTGCAAGATCCCTGCAGCCATGTGCTGGATAAACAGCAAAGAAGGAAGCATGTATGTATGTCTCTCCAACATTTAAAAGGGAAAAGAAAACACTGCAAGCCAGCCATCACAAATGTGAGTGCTCCGTGTTGCCACCAGGTTATGGAGTCTCGATTACAGGTTTAAAAAGTGTAGTTTTTATTTCCTTTAATGTCCAGAATTATGGATTTCATATTAATATGACACGCACGATGTATTAGAGGCGTACTCTGGAAAGCGGGCACAGAGACGTAGTAACGTCCACGATTATGAATTAATTAAAAGGCTTCATATTCATAAGCCCAGAGAGCTGTGTTACTATGTGAAATGATCAGAGAGACCTGACAATGGTTGCAATGATAGGCTGATGGAGTCAATTTAAGGTTAAGACTGATTTAGGATAAATGTTCCATTATCCCCATAAGCAAATCCAGAAAACTGGCCCTGAATCAGTGAGGGCGGGCGTACTGATTTCTTCTTACAGACGGCTGTTGAAGTACTCCCAAGTCTGGGCCAGCAAGCCCTCTGTTTTTTCCCAGGAATGCAATCATGACCATTTTGGAACAGCAGTTGGGCATTTTTTAAAGCAGTAAACATGAAGTTCCCACTTTTTTTTAATTTGTATTAAATTTTCTTTCCCGTATCCTGTATTTACTGCACCAGTGAGTCGGCTGAGTGGGAATCGTTTTAACCAAAGATATGTTCATGTCGTTTTTCAAGTTCCCTGACAACAATATTTAATATTTTTCACACCACAGTTGATTTAATTCCCTTGATTTAGATTCTGGCACTGATTCATTTATCGATGTTTCTCAGTTCCAGCATTGAATCATCAGTGTAAATCAGGAACCTGAAAAATCGTGCACTTTTTCAAACACATGAAACGATGCGAAAAGTTCTGTGTCTATAAGCTTGTATGTTTTTAGACATTAATTTTTTCTTGGCCAAAAAGGTTTTTTTCTATAATACAATCTTATTAGAAAGAGGATGATGAGGGCTGCCTATAGCCAGTGATAAGGCTTATTTAGTTTCCTGGTTATTAAAAAGCCAAAACAAATTGACTAGTCAGTAAATCTTTGTTTCATATGGAGAGTTTATCAGGAAAACTTCTTCTCATAGGACGTGGGGGATTGTCAAAAGCTAATATGGTAATATCTCTGGAGGCGCCATCTCCTAATGGAATACCCTTAACTCTGAAAGAATGAGACACAGGTAAGCAGGATGGGGGGGGGAAGACGCCCCCCTAGGATGGGAAGTGTAATTTTCAGCCAGGTTATTATGGTTAATGAACACTCAAACTATAAGAAAAACTATGCAGCTAGCTTTTTTATTTTTTCATTATTTTATTTTATTCTCATAGCGTTACCATTCATTATACCTGGAATACGTTTTGCCCATTTTGAGGACATTAATACCTAAGGTACACCATGTATTCATGTACGATTCTCTAAAAATCATAGATAAAATATCTCTGCAACTTTCAGTCTATCACTAGAAGTAAAATTATTAAAATTTAAACTGAAACTAAATTATATCAAAACTAAAAACGAGACAGAAATGTACCTTTAACGTAAAAAATGAATAAAACCACACTGAAAACTAACAAAACTAAATTGGATTTTAAATAAAAATTTAAATGATATATCAGGGCTGTAATAACACTGGTTTTCAGTGCTGCCCGCCTTCCTGCGTCTGGTCCTGAATGCCAAGCAGTGACGTACATATGGCAGACTTGGTATGCACACCGTCCGAGGCCATTCCCGCAGGCGTCCCGCTTGCCTGTGTCGAAGCTACCTGTGGTGTGTGTGTGTATCCCCAGACAAAACTGATATAAACCCCCCCCCCCACCTCCCAAGTCTTGCCTCCCTGTGGGGACTCACATAAAAAGTGAATTGACACACTTTATCCTCCGGACGCTGTGCCGTAGCCTGTTTCAGTGAAATCCGAAGATAGCCTACCGTTTTTAAGCCTTGCCCTGCCAGGGATCAGTGAGCGGAGCCTGTGACCCCCCATAGTTTTTATAGCAATGCCTGTCCCTGCATATGGTACATAGAGGGTACAGGTCAGCTGATAGCATGGTGATTAAGGATTAATCATGTAACCTTAGGGTCCCAGAAAGGAATTTGCCATTTTACCTTCGAACAGGATTCATTGACTGAATAGCTTCAGGAAAAATTTCAGCTGCATAGACTTCATAATATGAAAGACTGTACCTTCCTAATTGTTACAGAGAGCAGCTGGTTACTGGTAAACAGGTATTATGGTATAAACCGCTATTCTTGTGGGTCTCTGATGCATGGTCTGCATTTCCTCTGTGATTAATTGGGCAATTTAAAGGATGAGCTTCTTTATTGGTGCATGCGTTTGACTGATTGATGAATAGTTGATAATCATGCTGATATCCAATACTGGACATATCCTAAGCTGATAGTACCCTGGATCACCCACTTATTAACCGAACAGATATCTTCACATGGCGCTTTAAGGCTTGCAGTAATTATTTAACTAAAGACATGAGCATGTATTCTAAATATTTAATTTAGGGCCTCTGCTTGTTCTCATTACTAGGGAAGATGGAGCAATTAATATTCTCCAATTGATCTCCCTTTCATTGCCGTCCATCTGGCGGGGCTACTTCAGCATTGTTATTGTTATTTACTGTTACACATCAGCACACTTGATACTCGCTCCGGACTAATCGATAGGTTCCGTGTGGCACGAATCAGCAGACTGGGCAGACCTGAAATCCTGCACACAGTAACAACACCTGATAGCTGTAATTGCCTTCGAATGCCAATAACTGGATTAACAGACAGCGATAGTGTACGCGTCTGCGAGCGTGTGGACATGTGGGACCGCAAACGGCACAAATTCGGAGCAAAGTCGGGCATTAAATGCAGCCCAAACGCAGGCATGACATTAGTATTTTCTTTAGAAATCAGTTATATCCTTTATGGATACAATGTAACGATTGCTTTTCCATATCCAACTTATGTGCATTTCCTAGCCTCTTACTTCAAATTAGGGCTGCAGTATTTTACGTTTCCCGTAAAATAAATCATTCTGCATCTTATAGAGATCGAGTGACAACCAGTGCTAAGCTGTATAACACAGGCACATGATATGAATTTTGTACATGTCGTGTCGTTAATATTGACCACTGTCCTGTGCATTATCTGAACCCTTGAGAAATCTGAGTCAAAGGTGATCGTTCATTGTCTCAGCACTGCACCTTTAGCCATGTTATCCATGTCCCTAGCACTAGGTATTCAGCTAATGCACCGTCAACTACAGTACTTACTATTCTTTATTAGCATATGTCGCATGTACTGTAGTGACTCTAATACCTTTATGGGATTTACTGCTTTATCGATCAAAGTAAAATATGTTTACCTTCAATCTTGTGGATGACAGTAGCTTTTCCTAAACATCAATGCTCATTTTGTCATGAAAGATGCTGCTATGTTAAAAATAAAGTTTTTTTTTCCAGTGAATAGTAATAGACTCTGTATGCTCATGATTTCAAATGATTTCACGCTTATTATTCAAGCCTAAATAATCCAAATTGTTTACATACCTGTACATCACACTAATAGCGATCTAGAAATCGTGGCTCTGATGGGCGTGGAAAAAATTCCCAAAAACCAGTCCAGATAAATATCTGTGCTATTACAAGAACCCTAAATGGCCTAAAAGAGGGGTTACGAATGACAAAGAATCCTTTTAATCCATAAAAAGTTTCTGGACCGGCATACTGTCACAAAAGAGTGCTACCAAACATACGCAGTCAGAAAGAGCCATTGTTTTTAAAAAAACAAAGAAACTACCAAGACAAAAGTAAGAGTTAAACAGTGTAAATCTATTGTTGCTCCGCATAAATGCAGCCTTTTACATCCTGACTGTTTCGCCAGAGTAAACAGTTTCTTTGACAGGATGAAAAGTCAAATGGAAAATGCACGTCTTTTTTTGCAGCGGATAACAAAATTACATGCTCTGTGCATTGGATGGCTCGGGGCTTGTCATACTCAGTATCCACGAGGATTTATTTTCATTTTTCTTCGCCGGGACAGATATTATTGTGTTGCTGTTGATTTATTGTCCTTAAATGTGACGTGCGACCTGCCGCAATCCCTCAGCCGTCCTCCGTGAGCGTGATGGCCAGTCTCCTTTGCAGTAAGAAAATTCACCGCACAAGTACATTAAGGCATGGACTGATAGCACACCTTTGTGAGGGGCTCTTTAATGAGAAATGTTTACCTTCCCCCATACTTACTTCATTAGACCTTAATGGAAATGACTAAAAGTAATACTATTTGAGTGTAAGTTTAACAGGTCAGTAACCACTGTAATCCATCCATCCTTCTGCGAGTCACTTATCCTGGACAGGATTGCGGAGGGATTGGGGGGGGTCTGGAGCCGTTCCCAGGCAGTGTGGTACACTAGATAGGGGTATATCCTGGATGGGATGCCAGCCCATCATGGGGCACATGTTTGGATTATGGGAAGGAACTGGAGTACTGAGAGAACAGCCACTGTCAGTAATGTAAGGTATCACATTTTTTTGAAGTGGAGGTGGTGGTGGTGGTGGTGGTGG
>JAODKC010000021.1:18132258-18162162 GCA_026777985.1 Mormyrops attenuatus
GCCGCCGCCCCCCCCGGCCCCCCCCCCCCCCCCCCCCCCCCCCCCCCCCCCCCCCCCCCCCGGTGGGCTGGGCTAGATCATGCACTTCTGCATTATGCTGAGACTGTGCTTGCAATCATGCCGACTCATTTCGCCCCATCTGAGGCATCCAGGCAAAGGGTTTTTGAGAAATAACCTTAGACTGCCCTGCTATAATATAACGTGAATTCAGAGTATATTGTGGTGTGGTTGCCTGTATCATAGTGGGTGCTGGGCCCACAACCATGTGACAAAGTGGTATCATCGCTACTTCATTACTGCTGCACAATGGCTGACAAATTCAATGGGGTCTCTAATAAATGGCAAGAGCCACACAGGCTGGTGCGTACGGGGAAGGTCTGACCCCCGCCGACCTCATCTCCCTCTGTGCTGCTTCCACTCTCTTATAATTTCAGACAAGTCACCTATTCAAACTCAGCACCTCCAAGCAGCTCTTGCACGCTGCAGAAAATCAGGTTTTCCACATGTCCTGGGGGGAGAAAGGTTAAAGAACATTAAATTGAATCTCTCCATGTAGTTAGTGGGAAACACAGTATAGCCGTGTGTAATCTGTGGCGTGGGGATTTAAACCAGGCAGGGTCAAGGGTCGTTGTTTTATACTCACTTATTTATTTATTTGTTGGCTAGAGGGAATGAAGTGGACATGAGATTCTCACTGTCAAAAGTCCAAGTTATTACCCAGATGCTGAAGAGTCCCAGGTCAGAAATCCATCGAAATCCAGACGGTCAGTGGAAGAACCCTAAACATAGACATTCCAACAGGATTATTTACTTACCTATACATCTCTGGAGATTTTCACTGTACACCTGCAACTCCTTGCGTGAGCAAATAGGATTTTAGGCAGAAGGGTTTGTCTTTGGTTAAGAGGCTCTGACATTTAATGCAATGTTAAAAATCTCATTTAAAAAGTATCTAGTCTTAAATCTTTATTTTAATGGCCCTTGTAAATATTGCAGGTCCATAAGAACATCTGCGGCTCCGTCTGATCTTTCTGGTATATTTTGAATTCTGCTGCTTTATTTGATTGTATGTTATTTATGGATCTAGTGCATTTGTTGTGAAAAATATAGTAAAAAGAGAAGATATTATGTGGCAGAGAAAACGACCATCGCTACATACAGTAAGTGCTTTGTACATTGAAAACTGGATTAGAACCTTATTCATTCATTATAACAAGGGATGTACCACCAGACCCTGAACTGACTTTAAAAGCTAACTAATATTAAACCATGCTGGATTTGGTCGGCTGAGGGATTTGTACGCCACAAAAACTTAAAATCATCAATCAAAGTTATCAAAGTGATAATTTATAACATCTCATCAATTAATTTCCACTGGGAACCAAATGGTTTTGGTTGATGTGCAGATTTTTGTTGAATCTGTGCACCGCTAAAATGTAAACTGTATGCCTTCTCAAAATGAATTCTGCTAACACTGTTAATTTCTAACATTTCTGCATTTGATTTCCACTGGAAACTTACAGGCTTTGGTAGATGTAAGGATTATGTTGAATTAGCACAGCACTAACATAAAATCATGTAATTAATGCTAACACTGTAATTTCTAACATTTCTGCAGTTGATTTTCACTGGAAACCAATAGGCTTTGGCAGATGCAGGGCTTTTTGCTGAGTCCTTCAGCACCATCGGAAGCTGCGGGCCTCAGTGGGTGATACCGCAGGTTCTGTGATAACCAGTGGAGGATGGCTGTTGGTCACTGTAACTCTAATCCCAAGACTGATGTGGAAGCCCTATCACGCTGCGTCCGAGCGTGGTAGGAAGCTGTCATACTGCATCAGTGCTGTTCTTGTTCTGGAATTCCTTAAGCAACAAGAAATAACCTCTCAAACTCAGAGTGGGGTGTTTGAAGACCTCAGGGGCTTTTCAGTTTATTACTGATTTACTCCTAAAACTGAGGTAGAACGAGTTATTGTCCAAAGATCTCCTTCAGGTACACCCTTGGGTGCTGAAAAATACCTCATTCTGCCACAAAAAAATGTAAAATGATGTTTTACATCTATACAAAACAGGCAACAAAAGTAAGCAGGAATCAACATGATTATACAATTTCCTGAAAATTGAGAAAAATCAAGGCTGAAGCAGTAATCATTGAAACGTGTAATAAGCTATCATCCTGAGCCTTATAAGGTTTCATCCAGTCTTTATAGTTAATTCTGGAAATTCAGCATATGGGTGTGGTCATGCTTTTTCTAAAAAACACTGAATAAAATGATGAAAACTTCCTTTGGAGAATCCATTTGCAAGATAACGGTTCCAAATATCACCATTGTAATTCACATTTTATACATCCACCATTTTTTAAATGCACGATGCGTAGCTAGAATTGGCAGAGATAAATTCTCCCATTTTCTCATCCCATTTTCATATCTGAATGCTGGTTCGTAAGCTGGTTTCATCATGCGGGGGACAGCAGAACATTAGTCCACAGTGAAATTGCCAGAATGCTTATTTTCATTCATACCGGACTGTATCACTTACCATGGAGTCATAACAGAAGATTATGGACCAGTGTTAAGGTGGTGAATATGTGCTGAATCGATGCTGTTTACATGGCTGCCTCGGGTCAACACACCGGACAGAGGCGAATTAAAATCTGCCATCCGACTGTATATCTAAAAACCAGCACTTTGCTCACTACCAGCTGGGCAAAACAAACAAAAAGAATCAATAAGAAAGTCAACTCATTCTTTGTTGGTTATTTAGCACAAAAAAAATATTGTTTTGGAACAACGTCAGTACACAAATATCACTTCCTTTCCTTCTTGGACACGCACGAGTAGAAGTTTGGATGCACTGGTGTCTGTGGTTGTGACTGGACAGCGCTGACGTGGAGCGCTTGGCGGCCACCTTGGGCATGCCGCCGTGCCGACGAGCTTCTGTTTTGCCTCAGTGGCAGCGATTTCGGCCATTAATAAATCATCATTTTCTTCAAATTACTATTTGCTCAGCCATACCAAAAAAGCAGAAACATATCGACTGCTTGCCAGACACCCACCGCGGGAGAATCGATAGTCTTGATTCCCATCTGAGAATATTTTTTGCTCTGGTTATTCAGCTAATGCACGGAACAACTTCACTGTGCAGCCGGCCTTTCTGAGTACTGTACGATGAGCATGATAACAGATCTAAACTACGAATATTACAGCATGTTTCCTGTAATAAAAAGGAAATCACATAAATACATAGCAGACACTCATTGAGATTATAATAACTAACCTAAAGCATAATAATAATAATAATAATAATAATAATAATGCCCCCCCCTGCAGTCAAAAAACTTGCTGAGGTTAATTGGAGTTACCAAATTGCCCTTAGGTGTGTGTGTGAGTGATTGCTGTGTGTGTGTGCCCTGTGATGGGTTGGCGCCCCACCCTGGGTTGTTCCTTGCTTCGTGCCCTGTGATGGGTTGGTGCCCCACCCTGGGTTGTTCCCTGCCTTGTGCCCTGTGATGGGTTGGCGCCCCATCCTGGGTTGTTCCTTGCTTCGTGCCCTGTGATGGGTTGGCGCCCCACCCTGGGTTGTTCCCTGCCTTGTGCCCTGTGATGGGTTGGTGCCCCATCCTGGGTTGTTCCCTGTCTTGTGCCCTGTGATGGGTTGGCGCCCCACCCTGGGTTGTTCCCTGCCTCGTGCCCTGTGATGGGTTGGCGCCCCATCCTGGGTTGTTCCCTGTCTTGTGCCCTGTGATGGGTTGGCACCCCACCCTGGGTTGTTCCCTGCCTTGTGCCCTGTGATGGGTTGGCGCCCCATCCTGGGTTGTTCCCTGCCTTGTGCCCTGTGATGGGTTGGCGCCCCATCCTGGGTTGTTCCCTGTCTTGTGCCCTGTGATGGGTTGGCGCCCCACCCTGGGTTGTTCCCTGCCTTGTGCCCTGTGATGGGTTGGCGCCCCACCCTGGGTTGTTCCCTGCCTTGTGCCCATAGGTTCTGGATCCCCCACAACCCTGAATAGGATAAGTGGTTTCAGAAAATAGATGGATAATAACGGGACTTTTCCCCGAAGTCCCTGTTCGCATTAATTAGGGCAGTTATGCATTGAGCATCGCTTGGCTAAGTTTATTTGCCCTTTGCAAACAGCCTTGCATAAGGTGCGGTGGCTAGGGCAGTCGACTTGTACATGAAAGTATGGTTGCCTGCAGCTCTCCTGGGGATTGTCCTTCAGCACACTAGTTTGAAATTCTGGTGATCTTTTGGAGGTTCACTCTTTTTGACATTTTAAGCGTAAGGCTTCCTGGCTGCATGAGTACCATGGGATGGAGGCTAGAGCGAATCTTTTTATTCCAGTTAAACAGAAGAATGCAGATGCTGGACTGTGGAAACACAGGAAAAATCTTAATATCAGGCTCTTTGTGCCAAAAGTTCGGCCAACAGGGTCTTTTTGTATCTCAAAAGACTTCACTCCTTTTGGTAAATGTTTCATTACACTTCACACCCCTGTTCTGTTGCGGCTTTCTGTAGCTTATCACAGTGATTTTAACTGTCAGTCTTTACTGGATAAAAGTATGACCAGAATCTTCTGTCATTCATCTTTCATTGAGGTCCCAATCTTATCACACCAATCCTAGAAGCCATGTCTGAAGCCTAGGCCTTTTGGCGGTATGGTTAAAGGAAGGTCCCTTTAAACATTCAAGTTAATTAACTGAACATTACCAACGGTATTTTGAATACATGAATTGCTGTGATAAATGCATTGTTCCTGAAATATGCTATGGTACTGTTATCAAAGACTGAGGTTTAGGAGAAGACCCCAGAGCTACTACTGTTTATTTAGGAAGGGACCACATGACTTTACTTATGGTTGACATGAGGTTTGTGGTCACCAATTGGCAGTAACTGTTTCTCTTCCCAAACTGATGGGCACAGGTTCTGTGCCGTAAAGAAGCACCAATCTCCTCAGGGTGTGTGATAACACATTAATAACACACAGCGTGTGTAATAACACATTAATAACACACAGTCCCTGCCTCTGTCACTCCCCCACTCACTCTGCGCGCATCTGTAAGTCTTTTGTCATCTACTGGACATGATATGTTTTCATACCTTTATATTCCAATATTCAATATATCTTTGTTCCCCTTAATGTCCTTATAATTATATTGCACAGCTTAATTTATGCTCTTGTTCTTCTTGTTTTGTGAATGTGAGCACCAATACTGCCAAAACAAATTCCTAGTACATGCAGTTGTACCTGGCCAATGAAGTGAATTCTGATTATGTGATAACAGCACATTATGTGATAACTTGATAAAATGTAAGACACTTCTAACCCTATATTATACTTATATATTGTAACATTAATTTATCATGATCATGATCATTATCATTACATTGTCCAAAAAAGAGCAACAGTGTATTTTTGTGATCCATTTTGGGTGACTTCTGTGTCTCTGTAACAGAATAGCAAGTAAAAGTTCAAATAAAAAATGACAGAAAATAACAAGTATGAGATAACAAACTGCTTTTGCGAAATGCAGCCCTGAAAATTTACCTACATCTGTGTGATGAAAATTTGTTGCATTTTGTTGACTTATTACATAATATAGAGTTTTACTTAATGCTTTGATACAGGGTGGTCATCCTATAAGCTGTCTATTAACAAAGGATGAGGAACCATAAGCAGGTCACTCACAAGTTCAGTCTGTCTCCCTTTGATACCAACAACATAGGTTTTAAGGCGTCCTGGGGGAGTGATAAGCGACCACCAGGCACTTTCTGTCTGTATTCCTTATGGGCAGCTCTGTGTGTGTCGGGGGGAAACCATGGGTTTCCCGACATTGCCTGGTGTTGTAACACAGGGTCTTACAGAATGCTTTTTTCCTTTACTTGTTCTCTTGTATTTTATAGATTTCATTTGCTACAAAAAGACTAACTTTAACACGTACATCACTTGGTTCTGCATTGATTTCTAGTAGACCCCATACTAGTAATAATTATAAAGATGACTTGTGAGTTTAAAGTGGGAATAATGTGTTTTATCAAAGGAATTGATTGTTTAAACTTTTAGTAAACATTGTATTTTTGGTGATGTATTTCCAATGGTGTTAGCTGTAGCACAAGTAAGTTTTATTTTGTTAAATTGCAGTGCATTAAATAGTGAGTACAATGCTGAGAACACCAGTTATTAGAAACTCATAGTAGAAGCTCGTTTTTTAAGCACTGAAGGCTGGGTTAGGTGGATTGTTTCAGCCACATAACGAATCGTGTAATTGCAAAAATTTGTTCCTTCATCCTTCATGTTTCTCCTTTAAATGCATCTTGTGATGCACCAACACTGCTTATTAGTAATATTTTAAGGGAACATTTAAATTGCATCACATAAAAAGCATTTGGTCAATTCATTCTCTCAGTGGTAACTAAAATAGGTATAATGGGGGGCAGGTTGCAGTGCAATCCGGTCCTAGGGCACCCGCAAACAGTCCACAATTTTGCAAACAGTCCTCCATAGCTGAAAGGGAGCAAAAATGTGGACTGTCTGGCAGAGAGCTGTGAGGGAGCAAAAACAGGACCGGGTTGGGAAATACTGCTCTATATAACTATATGCGTACCTACATTATGCCAACATTATCTACTGGACTCGTTAGAAAATGTGCTTTGATCAGTCTTTCACCTAAAGACAAACCTGGAGAGGTTGACATCTGGCAACATACTACCATACCAAAGCATGCAGATAAGGTAATCTTCAGAAGCATCATACAAAACAGCAACGTCTAGCCAGTGTAGCAGAGAGTTGAATCTACTTTGACTTCATAAGCAGAACTGTTGCTTTAATTGAAGCCTTTGCTGCATCTTTAAAGGAACCCATTCTGTGGCTGTTGTGCAATGGTGACTTTGCACGGGAGTCAAGAGGGGTGGTCTAAATAACTATGCAGTAATGCATCGAGTCTCTTCATCTGTGGAAAACAATGTTAAATCCTGAAAGAAAAGCCTATTTCAGAAAACCAAATTTCAGTGAGACCCGGTGCTCAGATCATATCTTACCTAAAATGTATTTGATGTCTTCCTTGGACCATAGCTAAACGTTCTGGGACCAAGAGACTCAGGACACTGTGAAACAGGGCATTAAAACATTCAAATAGCCAAACATTCAGCTGTCTGGATGAAGCAGAGAATTATCCCACCTCCTGTAGCGATGGACAACAGTGTCTACTAGGCAACCAAACAATAAACAATGTAATCACCTTGTAAATGTAATCAAAATGCATTCAGAAGTGTTTGGATAATGGTCTCCCTTCCCCTCCAAAATCCCCCTGCCCTGCCACTTGCCAACTGGGGAAGGGTCACCGGTTCGAATTTTGTGGCCAGCAGACTGATGCTGCCATTGGGCCCTCGAGCAAGGCCCCTAACCCCAATTGGTCCAATGCCACCTGATAATAGCCAATCCTGCGCTCACATCCCCAAGCTTGCTCTGATCGGTCTCTCTCATGGGGAGCAACATGGGATAGTTGGAACAGCAGTGTTTATGCATGGGGAAGAATAAGGTGTCTGTTCTGATGGTTACGGAGGAATGTAGAATGGTGGCCCATTTTAAATCTTCTCCCCTCCTCTCTTCATTCTGGTTGCATTATGTATGTATTCTTTCCGAATTACAGCTTTTTACTCTCATAACGAAAGAATACCGCAGCACTTACAGGTGTCTTTGACTGTCTCATTGCAACGTTTCTGAAAGCGCATTGCTGTGCCATCTGCCCCTGCCATGTCTTCACGACAGCCCCGTGACTGCACACGCATGGATGCTGCGAGTCCAGCAGACTAAGAGGATGTCACCTAGCACCCACAGAGTGTTGAGACGTCCGTGTTCGGCTAAATGTGCAGTTATGTCTGCTGTATCTTAATTTTTTATTTTTTTTTATAAATCAAGTATGTTCAAAAGCTATGCATACAGTTTTACATAACGCACTTCATCACTGAGCTGTCTATTAACGTGTAGAGCTAGCATACAGTACCACGATCCCCCTTGGCATAATTGCTCAGCACTGTTTCCATGTGCTGAGTATTGTACAATTTCCCCTTTCATCGCCCTCGTGTACATCAGTGTTGGATATAATTAGATTATATTAATGCAGCTACTTCAGCTGGAATTAGAGGGCAAAGGCGGTACAGGAGGAGATTAATTCCTCCTTCATCTCCTTGTGTGGGACATCTTGGAATCTCTTTGCCACTTAGTGAATTAGGATTAAAGAACCCTGGAGAACCACCGCAGAAGGATGAAAAAGGCAAGTGAGTAATGTAAGTGTCTGAGCTGCACTGACAGCCTTGAGCGACATGGAGGGGAAGCGGGAATAGCAGCGACAAAGGTGGCGACAGCGGTAGCAGTCATTGGCTGTTACTTCAGCACAATTCTATGGGTGACTCTCAATACCAAAAACGCGAGGACAGTACTTGCGGTCTTGGCAAGACTGGTCTTGTTAACTTGCCTTCCAAGAATGAATTTTTGGGGTGCAATGAATCATGGGATTGCTCTCATTCGCCAAGGATGCAACCAATGTATCCTTGAAATTTGGGGTGGGGCAAGAATGACATCCTGCGATGTTTACTGGCTTCTGTACTTCTCTTCTTAGCCCAGATACGGTCAAGTACACATATTTAGATTCACCCCATGTCCCTCGTGAACAGTTACTGGCACTCAAAAAAGTTCTCCAAAATCAACCCTTTGGCTCCTGAACTTTTGGAAAATTATTTGAACAATTTCTGAATGGATGGGGAAAGTGGAAGGTATTTTAATTACAAAGCAATCCATTATTTCCGTTATGGATTCTTACTACATCACTGTCTGCATAATGTTAAGTGCTCATCAAGTGGAGCGCTAAATTTCTGTGAAAAGATAAGTAATTAAAACATGGGGGGGGGGACTTAATAATAGATGAGAAAATAATAAGAAAAACTGAAGGCACTGCATTCCCAGCGATCAGCATTAATTATATGTAAATACACTGACCAGTTTCCCGGGCTGCACTGCTGAATTACAGGGATACCTGACAACCTACGACAGAAAAAGACTTAGACGTGTACAGGGTGGCACAATGACAGACACGGACAGGTCCACAGCACCGGGAGATTTCCTGCTGGCCTGGCTGGCCATTCAGAGCAGACCTTTAAATAAGCAGATGTTGGAACAAACTAGGTGTTTTAGTGCAAAATGTCCACTCAGTATGGACCCACCCCCTGCCTCTCAGTTTGTGGTATGATCTGCCTGGCAGGATCCCACAGTGCTGTGGGACATGAAGTGTAGATGAATAAAACACTCTGTACAGTTCAACTAAATATCTAATGTGCATTGCAGTGCAAGTAAAGGTGCAGAAAAGAGAGAGAGGGAGATAGTAAGAGAAAAAAACCATTGAAGAGCAAGCTGAGAAATATTCTAAAATTACTGAATTTCTTTTTTAATTACTGTTTTTTTCAGCTCAATATCCTCTGTCCAGCACAAGGTCTGGGATGATGCTTATTTGTCCTGCTTTTCACCATCACTGTAATTTGTTAGGGACAACATACGGCTGTTTACCCAATAAATAATTAATTTCACACTACAATGATTTATTACTACTAATTAAAAAGCTTCCGCTGGAAAAAAATGGTCCGGTTGCCGCTACATCAATGAAAATGAACGAATGCTCTCGGTACCTGGGTGACCGGTCCGTTATCAAGTTTAGTGGCTATATAATAAGTCCTGTTATTGATTGGGTGAAGCTCCTGTCACACAAATGATCATTCATTTCACTGGTTAACAATGCCCAGTCTCCTGACTCACTGCAGATAATTTACCTTATCTGTTGGTTTATAAACAATTTTTATCTTAAATTGATCTCATCTTTTTTTTGCTGTCATGTATTACGGGATCTCCCAGTTTTGAAAAATTAAAAGCTGTGTCCTGTTTTGAACCAATGTTGTGTCATAACCCCAAGGAATCCCTGCCCAACTAGAGTTCTCATTTGTAACTAACTCCAGTTGCTTTTGTTTCAGTCCAAAAATATGATTGGGTGAACTGGCGTCTCAAAATTGGTCACATTGGTTGAGCTTCTAGCCTGTGATGGCATGTACTTCCTGGAATAGCGCCTAACCTCACCATGACCCTATATGAAATCAGCAGTTACGGAGAATGGGTGGCTGGGTGTATATGCAGTGTGGGATATTGTGCTGGTAGATCGATCAGACAGATTTAGGTCCACCATTCCGTTTTTTGCTGTGGCCGTAGGATAGCCTATGTCTTACCCTACTTCTGAGGCTAAGGTCAGTCCTGAAGGTAGCACTTTACTTAAGGCCATGTTTTTGGTCATTTCTAAATACATTCATAATGCATTATAATGCATTCATAAAGCTTTATAAACATGGCTATAAATATTTATAAAAAGGCATAACACATTATAGCCACGTATATATAATGCATGATTGCCTTATGAAGTTATCATCTATAATTCACTATAGATGCCTTCATGATGCATTATAATGGTTGGTATAAGTTGGTACCGCATTATAAAGGTATCTGTAGATGAGATGCATTATAGATCAGAGCTTCTTAAGTCAGTCATAATGCATAATGAACAGGGTTATAATGTGTTATGCCTTTTTATAAATATTTATAGTCGTGGTTGTAATGCTTTATTCATATTACATTATGAATGTGTTTATAAATTATGAAAAACATGGGCTTAAGTAAAGTGCTACCATCCTGAATATTTGCAGATCCCCCTCTAGTGGGATAGTGTCAAAGGCACTACACTGAAATCTGTTGGCAAAAATGCAAACAGGCATGTTGCTATAATGTAAAATACCATATAATCTTGTGTCCATAAGTGTAACTTCTGGAAATTCAATCATCATGGGACCCCTAGTTTATGTGCAAAAGAATTCATACTGCAACAGGAAAATGAGCCCAAACGTACCATAAAGCTTTGAAAGAGCGAAGACGAGTGCTGAGTATTGACTGTGATCAACCTTCCTCCACAGTCACCTGGCTCCAACCTTAAGCAGAATTTATGGGGGCACATGGAAACTGAGAAAGTCAAGCACCCAGTAACATCACAAGATGTTCTTTGGAACGTTCTCAAGTCATGCTGGGCTAACATGGATCATCGGGTTTTGTACAGACTCGTGGAGTCATTGCCAGTTCGAGTGTCATTAAAGGGGACATACCGCATACAAAGAAACTGAAATTTGTGTAAATTTTGTCAAAGATTCAATTAATGAAATTGTTATGCTGGTAATACAATTTGCAATGAACAATTTGATATTTTATTAGAGAAGAATGCCAACAGTCACTAGCAGTGTCCGACTTTTGGATCCCGCTGTATAACTTGGCGATTATTAAGCCACTTGTAAAGCCATTTAGCAGTGTATATGGGCAGATGGAAACACACTGAAGAAATAATATTTGCACCATAAACTCTACCTATTAGCCTAAAAGTGGATTTCTCAATTATAACCGTACCATACGGACCAATAATGAGAGCTAATGACTTCTGTGACCCAGCTGGTCTTGCCAAATGAGACCCATCAGTGAGAAACGGCTGCGTAGGTCCAAGGTTTCCTCCGACTTTCTTCAAACATAAAGACGTTGAGATGGAGGGTAAAAAAGTAAAACGATGTTATATTCAGCTAATTAGTGGCCGTTATTATCAGTTTTACAGCTAAGATTTTGTACTTATTAGTTTGCTGGTCTTGGTTACGAGTGGATTCCAAAAGGCAGAGTTACTGTAAATGCCAGCTTTGTGAAGGTAAAACAGACATTTTTTGTTGAATCCAAGTCATGGAGGCCTGGTCTCAGTTCATTTATTTTGTGGTTTTTAAAAGCCCCCCCCCCCAGCTTAATCTCTGTTCCTCTTTCCTGAAGTTTTTTTTTTCCTCATTGCCATACGTCTTTTGAGATATTTCCATTCTTATACAGAGACGGTGTGGCGACACAGTGGTTCACACTGTTGCCTCATACCTGTGGGACCTGGGTTTGAGTTTCAGCCATTGCTCCAAGTGTATGGAGTTTGCATGTTCTCCCTGTGTCATTGTGGGGTTTCCCTCCCACAGTCTACCAGCATGCTGAGGTGATTTGGAGTTATCAAATTGTGTGTGCCTGCTCTGTGATGGGTTGGTGCCCCTGCCCCAGGTTGTCTCCTGCCAGAGGCTCCCTGACCCCCACCCCCACAGAAGCAGCTACAGTAAATGGATGGCTGCTACTGAGAGTAAGTGTGTGTGATGGCATGTCATCCTTCAGCTTCAGTCACTGTTGGTATTTCTTTTTCACCACAGGGATCATTTCCTGATTCTTCCACACATTTAAATTCAAATGATGTATAAAGGATGGACACCATGGAATGTTCCATTCACGCTGCGTCTCTGGACCAGACAATGGTTATGAAAGGTGGATATATGCTCATTTCTGGTCATACAATAGCATTTCAATTGATTTAAGGTCAAAGCTTTGACATTCATTCATTACAAAATACAACATTCCTTCTCATTCAACTGTTCTGTTGTAGATGTACTTGCGTGCTTATGGTTATGTTGCAGTCTGACCTACTTTCTGTGAATCCTTAACTCACCTTGACGTCCCCCTGCACCCTGCCACCTTAAGATCCATCAGCGATTGCACGCCCGAGACTGCAACGCCGCCCCGAACCATGGTGCTCTCACCATAGCGCCTCACAGATGGGTTGAATTTCTGCTGGAATGCTCTGCTTTGTTTTTGCCAAAGTGTAACACTTTCTGTCTTTGCCAAAAAGTTGTACTTTCATCGCATCCATGCACAGAACATTCTTCCAGTAGCCGTCTGGAGTATCCAGGTGGCCTTTGGCAAGTTCGAGATGGTTGGCACATTTCTTTTTTGGGAGCAGTACTTTTGTCTTTGGAAATATCCCGTGCACACATCTATGTTCAGCGTTTACCTTATGGTGGACTTGTGAACACTGACAGTAGCCAGTGAGAGTCTTTGTGGTTCTTTGTGTCACATATTGTAAACATACAGAAAGCCTTATTTGTACGGGTTTTTGTACAGGGAAGGGCAAATAATTCTACATAATTTTAAAGGTCTCATAAACACTGTCATCACTACATCTAAAAAGCTATAGTTACCGTAAACTTTATACTTATTTTCTTGGACCAAGCCATAACTCATCATAACTCAAAAAATATATATTTTAAACGGGGTGGTACAGTCACCTTACTAGCAATACCTCTTACTTGTTTTCCTGATTGTATATTTCTGTGTGTGTCTTTTCCACCGCAGCGAACCAGGATTTTAAATCCCAAAGAAAAATCGAACGTGACCTTTTCCCTTCTATTAAACATACCCCAAAATGTAGCAAGTGTTCTTTTACTGTCCGCATCCTATTTCGCTCCACATTTATTTTCAGTTTCACAGAAGGGCAACAGTATACAGACAAAATAGCCCGGTTCACCGAACCCCTCTTTGTTGTGTGTCTCTGTTCACTGAAGGTGAAAGAGAAGCATTTCAGATGGAGATCAATTTAAAATAATCTAAAAAAGAAAAACAACTCTGAAAAGATCACCGTGCTTTGTTCCCTACAGAAGTATGTGTGTTTTTAAGAACAGTGGAAACGATTGGCCACGCTGCAGTATCTGGTTTATACACACACATTTTGCATTTGGACATGCTGAGAAAACACTCTGCTACAGTATATTTCCCAGACATTTATTTTTTTTTACCATTCTGCCATACAAAAGTTCTGCAGTTTCATCAGATTTTAATGTTTAAAAGTTAAGAATGCTCGACTGAACAGAGGCCGTAGGCCTGGGAAAGAAAGCTTGCACGAATTTGTCTGACATTTACAGTCTCTTTGCAAAATGCCAAACCATGCTTTGGTCAGTATCATCCTGGTTTTTTTGTGGCTTTAAGAAGATTTTTGGCCAAATCATAAATGTTAACAAAATCAGCACCATTATATTAAAAGGAAACCACACTGCAATGTACAAAACAACCCCAAATGGAGTCACGTGCATGTAATCTTTCTAAGCTGTCACAAACACAAGGCTGGTGAGTCTTTGCACTAAGCTCAGTTTCCTTTTATGCCGTCTCCTACTGCCTTAACCCATTGGGAAGTTTCATTCATGTAGAGTATAATGAACGGCCAATTTTCAGCATAGTACCTCAGGATTTGTGGAGGGCCACACAAATGGTCCCCGTGACACTGAAATTTTCAAAATAGTATTTTAGTGTGGATTTTGCTGCTCAAGGTTTGGTTCAAATGCATGCTTTCCATTCATGGTTGGAACCTAAATGGGTCTGAACCTATTACATGAACAATTTTGGCATTCAAATTTTTTTCCATGGGACAAAAAGCGTAAGGTTTACATTGACAATAAGTACAGCTTATCAGAGAATGACGAAATAATTTTCTTTTTTGTTGCCTGGTATGGTGTTTGCAGTTAACAGGGGTAAGAATAAATATAGAAAGCCCTCTATATAGTAGCAGATAATCAAGTTTAAAAGAATGACACGACAGCACAGGATAGACAGAGCGAGGAAGGGTATTAGCGGGGACGAATTTAATAAGAAACCCCTGTGACGTAAAGCACAGCCGACAGGTCCCGCTCCATTGTCAACACGTGTACAAATCAAGGGCTAATTGGCGATGAAGATGCACGTCGGTGCTGCGCTCTCAGGCTAATGAGACCGCATACAGGGACGGGCCATCAGCGGGGCGACCGCGATAAGGCGCATGCCCCCCCGACCCAGCACAACACTGGCGCGATTTTCTGTGTAGCGCTAATTTGATTTTTGTCATCTCTTATCTGCTCCACCTTCCCCTCTAATGATGACTTGCTCCAGGTTGCTATGTGCACCTTTACTGGCCTCGTTCTGTGTAATTGGCTGCTGTTGCTAATTTTACTCATTTTACCCAATTGTTCTCTCCTGTTTCTTCCAAAAGGGGGGCTAAAATGAGCTGCCCTCCCCCCCCACAGTGTTCATCTGAAATACATTTCACTCGGAACATGCATTGGGTTTATTTAGATGCTTCACACATCGCATATACCTTCAGCACTTAGCTGAGAGAAAAATGCGTCCTGACAGTGGTCGATGCGTTGCATTAAACCGTATCTGACAGCGCACTTTCTGAAAATTGCAGCAGCGTTTCGCCAGTGTTTTCTGGTCCCTGCCGCCCCCCAACCCCATGGAACGTGCACCTTAGCCACTAGAGCTGGATTAGGTTTGGGAGGTTTGTATGTGTGTGGGGTGTGTTTGTGTGTGTCCGTCCGTCTATCCGTCTATTAATCCCTAACGGCTTATACAAAATAGAGTCAAGGTGAGTCTATCCCTGGGAGGACAGAGCATCAGACAGGGGACACCCTGGATGGGATGCAAGTCCATCACAGGGCACACGCTCACAGGATATCAAAACAGAATATTGATCTCTATGAAAAGTGCATGTATTGCACAAAGCTACTTCAATTAAACAAGTAATTAATAGTTGCTGACCAGATTTTCTCTAATTTAAAGCCTGCAAAATCCCAGAATACAGAATCATTGAATCAAACTACTGCTGACAATATTTTTTTTTAACTTTACTAGGATAGCTGCTGCAGTACCTACTATGTCGCCCACTAGTGGACGGATGTGAAACATTCGTAATCAAAATATGTGAGCTCATAAAATGGAGCTGGGCTCACGGCGTCTCTTCGCGGATGTGGGCTGTGGAATTAGACAGATAGCTGGGACTACTACCTGCCCTGCCTAGAAGGATAGAGTGAGTGCATTCTGCCCCCCCCCCCCCGTACCCTCTAAATAGGCGAGTTGGAGGCAGGGCAACCCAAGCAACAGTTGATGACGTTACCCTGGAAACGCAGGAACACTGACCCTGCTTAGCATGCAAAGCGCTAACCTGACTTTCCGCTCTCGCCATCTCCCTCGTGAGAGGAGACCAGCCAGGCCTCTCTGCTCTCCCCGTGGAAGGGCTTCTAAAAGGCCCGTCTTTCATCTTGTCTTTTATTATCATCCCTCCATTTTGAGAGCATGTTCTTTCTGAGTTAGCTTAATGCACCCCAAGCCTGCTCTTCTCTCTAATTCCATTTCTTTCACATCTTATTTTGAAAGGCCATTTTTGATTAAAGAAAAGAACATTTTTTCCCCCCCTTCACTCATTTCTATTATGGACATAGATAGATAACAAGGATACGGAATACTGTTTGTAACTGGTTAAGTGCCAGACATTTTGAATCAGTCAGTGCTAATACCTCAGAGCAGGAGCCAAGACCCTGACAGAATGAGACGTCAGACCATAGTCTGTTAGTCTGTCATGGAACTGAATTATGCACTGACTGGCTGTACAGGCTATTTTACTATTATATTGTTAATTGCTTGTGATGGAGATGCTTAAAATAGCCTGGTCAAGGGATATGGGAAAACCGACTGGGCTGTGGGACAACCATGTGGCACCGGAATTTTGGAGGAGGGGCTGAATTTTTCGTGTTTCCACTTTTCAAGGCGAAGGGAGAGGTTACACATTCAGAACAGGGGGGAAGCAAATCAATCCTCAATGACAAATATAAAGTCACCATTTGGGCTGGTGGACTAGAAAAACACACTAATCCACTCTAAGCAGAGGCAGTCAAGTTAGGGTGGTTACTGAAAAAACGCAACAAAAGAGCCCCGCTCATGTAAACAGAGACCCGATGGGACACATTAAACGTGAACAGGAGCAGCTGCCTGACACCGGCTCCTGAAATGGACGTTGGCCCCCGTAATAGGAACGTGACACACTCGCCTTCCCCCACTCCATGTTCCTCCCAATAATACTCATTCACTGGCATATTTTACCTTGAAGGACAAACATCAGGTATCATCAAAATAACAGCATTTTATTACGTTGTGGGGACATTCGGGGGCACGATATGAAATAAAAACCCACACACACAACTCACACAGATAACAATATATTTAACTGCACTTCTGCTCACCTAAATTGAATGCCGGTGCGGTCTCCATTTTTAGATGAAATTAAACAGAAATTATAAAAGTAGATATAAAAAATGAAGGGCACATTAAACCCACAATGACAATTAGATTAGTGTGGCTCGTAGGCTGTTGCCCACTGCTTCAGGGGAGGAGTTACAAACGTAGCTGATCTGCAGTGAAGACTCGCCCTGCACTGGCAGGGTACAACGGCAACGACAGGACAAAGGAATGAGCACACTGGCGTCGTCAGAGCCTTACACATCTACAGATAACATCTGCCATCTGCAGCCTTTTGAGTTCCTCTATAAACTATGGTGCTCTTCAACTTCAAGCATTAGTTTTTCCAAACAAGAAAATGAATGAGGGTCTGAATTATAGGGTACTCGAAAATAAAATGCCGTGATCGGGGTAACGTCTACTCAGTTAAATACCTGTTTGTATGGCCATGTACAACACAGGAGAGTTATGAGGCTGGGAAGCTTGAAGCATTAGGACAAAATCCCAAGCCAAGATGTTTGTTTGGGATTGATTCCAATGCTGTCCTCTCTCTCTCTCTTTCTCGCTCTCTTTCGCTCTCTCTCGTTCTGTATCTCCCACTCCATCACTGTTCATGGCAGGCCATCATGAGCATAGAAGTTGTCAGAATCACTAGGATTTAATATTGCAATTTTTTTTTGGATCATGTGAAACTAGCTCCATCCGTCTATCATGCGTTCCATTTCTGCAGCGTACCATTGCACTGAGCCTGGGGCTTATCCCAGGATGGATGGAACATGACCAGATGCCCAGTCCTCACAGGAGACACACATTCACACACAAGTCACTCTCACCACGTGTCACCTATCCACATGCCTCTGGACTGTGGGGAGATATCAGAGAACACAACCCCTAACCCCAGAGGCGCGGGGCCAAAGCACTACCCACTGACAGACTGAAGCAGCCCTTTGGAAGCTATAGAAGAGAAAAAATTATGTACGTTGGTGTTAAACTCATTCTTAGGGCCAAAGAACTGGCCTTTCAGCAGTACCTGGGTGCGAACAGAGACATGGCATTAGACATGTTGGTCACGTTGCCTTTTCAAAAGCTGTTTTCCCAGAGATGCCCAACCTTCCAAAGGGAAAAAAAACTCTTGATATACAGTAGTGCTAGACGTTGTGTTTCTTTCTTCTTCTTCACGGCTGGTCAAATTAAAAGATATAGATCGAAGACGCGTCCAAGCTTTTGGAGGTCTCTTCCGTTAGTAAACCCCTCAACTTTGTTCAAACATTTCCAATTTGAATTCTTTCAGGGACAAAGTTAAAATTTCCACCTGCAAGATATGAACCTTTAAGGCATTCAGCTCTGACTAGATTTTTCTCATGTCTTCACATATCAGCAGAATTAGATCTAATGAGCATTTATTCAAAATGGATTCATCCAACCTCCTGAAAAGGCTGCATTCTGAGAAACCAAGGGAAATTTTAAAATGCACATTTCTCTAAGAATGGATGCCTTTTCCCCATTGTCAGAGGCCGTTTTCTACTTTTGTATCCCCACTGGAATGGAACCCAAACCCTGTTATTCCTGCGAAAATGTGCTGCGCTAAATGAAATTTGAGAGACTGATTGATGGATGGCGTCGCCGAAAATGTGGAAATGGAGAAACGGCTTTCTGTTGTGACCACGATTCCATTCCACACTGCTAATTTGCAAAATGATAGCAGCTAGTATGAGCAAAGTCCCTGACGATGACAGGCATTTGGGGCTGGATGTAGCAGCAAATTTCGGAGATGGGGGAATACAAAGATTCTGAGAGATGGAGGGGTGCAAACAGACAGATACAGAGAGAGGTGGATGTATTCCAAAAGGCAGCCGAAGGGAACATGGCTACGGGCAAGCCGTCTAATCTAATCCTGTGAAATTACTTTCAGTGACAACAAGCGGCTGGGCCACACATGGTTGTCTATTCTTCTATTCCCCTTCTCAGTCATTTTGCAGGTTAAAAGCGATTGGAAATATGCCATAGCAAATGTGTAAACAATACAGATCAATATTATAAGACTCTGCTTGTATTGTTGATGGTGCTAAACACTGAGTTCCTTCCTGCTAGTGGATTTTTTTTCCCCTAATGATGAATGTTCTTGGAACAATGGGGATATGTCAATTCCTGGTGAGGGCCACAGCCTACTCATTGATTAACAAATGCACCTGCTTGCAGTAAACAACCATGCAGCACAATTCAGCCCACTCCGCTTAAACTGCACTACAGAACTGATACTTATGGTCTTGGCTTTGTCCCAAAACGTGTCTCGTTCTTCAGTTCAGGGTTTAATTTCGGTGCTGCTGGCTATATACAACAAGTGTGCTGTATGGATTTCAGACCCTGGGGACGTATCAGCCTTGAGGACCTTTGGTGGCTGTCTCATTTAGAGAACGGGCGAGTTTTAGATTGTTAAACTAAGTCTAGATGTAGCCTACTAAGGCAACATCACGGCTCTTTTCTTTCACATTTCGTCTTCCCTTTGTAGAAATGGTTTTTCAGATCTATACCTCACTTTAAAGTGGTCATTGAGAGCTGTACTTCTCTGGTAAAAGAATATATCCCATGAGAGAGACTGCGATTGTTCTCTTTAGCCTGGTAATGATTGAAATCACACAGCTATATGACCAAAGTTTTTTTCCCCCTCCAAAAGGGGAAAGAGAGGTTGGAGGATGAAAAAGAAAATGAATTAAGTGACTCAATTATTTATTTCAAGCGTTTGTCTTAAAAAGAGAGAGATAAACATTGTTTTTAAATGAAGGACAATGATGAAAGGTATTTGAACACACTGGCTGTCATTGAGCTTTTAGCTACAGAAAAATGCAACCAAAATTCTTTGCACCGAGGTCTGAATCAGCAGAGTACTGCTGGATTATTTTTCATACTATAGCCTATTTTTGAAAGGGGGATGCAGGAACAGGAGAGGGAGCTTAACCCTGACCAGAGACCAGAGTCACACAGAGCTGTGATTCCTTTACAGATGTTTGTACAAGCTGCATGTACTAATGACCCTGACGTTTAGTTCCCCGCTGACATAAAAACAGCGACTTAGAGTGTGCTACTCCTTTCATTTAAAAATTATTGCAGAGAGTACATAATTTATCACAGCTCTTCAATGTTGGAAATTCATAAAAACATTTAAGAACGCGGCATGGGAACAGAGCGCTATCGATTGTCGGGGGGTGGGATGGACTGTGTAAGTTAATTTGGCGTAACTAGTAAAACTACACCCCAATCATTTTCTAGTAGAGATAAATAGGTCTCAGCTTCAGATTAAAATCAGCTTCCCGATGTATATTCCTGGGTAAACAGAGAAAGTGACAGAGAAAACACCTAAGTGATTGTGTTGCCCTGCGTAAATGGGTCATTACTTCGAATTGATGATCAATGACTTGAGGTAGGAGTCATCTGTCCTTGTCACCTGAAGGTTAAGTGTATGTACAGAAAAAGCAGAATGAGATGAAAACATATTTGACCCCCTCCTTCTGTAGCTTGAGTTTAAGGGCAACATATCCCTCATAAATGAAGTATGATAAAGAGGCAAAAAACTGAATGTTGAGGTCAAAGTACTGTGCCCAGGCATGGGACACAAAGATTAGTGTCATTGGTGTTAATATCTATGACAATTTTTTCTGTAACATTTTACCCATTTATTGTGCATATGATGAAGTATATTTAGCATTTCCATGAAGAGAATACTGTAGCAGTTTCATCTGTGGATTTTAAACCACGGAGAAATCCCGAACTCCTGAATAAATTTATAATGTTTTCTGTCTCAGCAACTTACCGCTTGTCTGTTTCTACATTTTCTTTTCCCTCCTTTCAAGTAATGGAAAAAATACTTAATGCAAAATATAAGATGGGTATTTAAATGTATATATTTTGCAGACATTTTTGTAATAAGTAACTCACAAGTCCAGTTGCCAGCCAGTCCCTGGAGCATTTGAGGTTAAGGGCCTTGCTGAGGAGCGAAAGGCTTACATCACACTGACAGCCAAGGGATTTGAACTAACAACCTTCCTATAATGAGTCCTAACCTGTAGAGCCACACAACACCCACCGCATTTTCCATATATGACAAAAGAATAGCATTGTAAAGTCACTAATTGACAAGTTGGTGCGCATTATTCATTGCCCTATTCACCTGGTATTAACGTGCGTCCTGGGTGAGTCGATCAAAAGGAGACGGCACCAAAGACACCTGGCATAAATATGTGTCTCAGCGTGTGTCTCGACCAACCATTTGTAATAGGATCTCACTTTCCCCGTGACATATTTAAATAAGCATGTAAATCACTGACGTATGCAGAAACTGCCAAACGTTATAAGAAGGAGGAGAAGAAATCGAAAGTTATTTGCGCATTACAAGGTGACCAAACTGCATAAAATGTTTGTATGCAACGCCATAATACTCAAAAAAATATCTATAAATAAATAAATATTTACATTATTAATGTGTCCATTTATTTCAAAATAATTCCATAAAGGGTATTACATTTCTTAATAAAGTTTATCTTCTATGTATAATTTTTAAATTGTGTTTCGTAATATTGTCATGATTTTCATATCATTCATTTTCATTATTATATAATTTTATTTCACATAACGCAAATTTTGATTTGTTAAATAATTAAAACTATATTTCGACTTCAGTTCAACTTTTCACATGGAGGTATGGCATGCATTTTTATACCGTGTCAACACAATACAAACGTACGTGATAAAAAGGAGTTTCGGTAGGTCCAGTAGGTTAATACTTTCTATTCAAGGGCAAAGGGTTCAGTCTGTAATGCATTTTGTTGGTTGTCGTACGATAATATTTTGGCTTTTAATCATAACCAATGAAGCTCAAAATTTGTGGAAATTTCAACTAAGAGGTTCATTGTTTTGTCTGATATGCTGAATTATTTGTCTGACTTGTCTGGCACAAATAAAAGAAGCGAAGTAGTCAGGGCCAGAGTCGGACTGAATTTCTGATAGGGAGTTCAAGCCCCAGGACAGCCCTATATAAAACTATGTAAACAATTACATTATTATTACATGTTTATATGAACATATCGCACATTCTTACCTACACGATTCAATTTTGCGTTCATGTAATTTTTACCGGCACATTTTACCAATACTAATAAAGCGTGGAGCAACTTTGACAGAAATAAGGAAGCGTCATCAAAGTGTGCATTAAATATATGATCTGTGCAAATTTCAGGACATCTTTAATAAATGACTTCTTACACAATTTATTTTTCCCGAATTTGCGCGGAACATGGTATAACAACTTTTCCACGTGAATAGATCATGACAGTCAGATATTAAACCAACTTCCCTACAGATTCAAACATTTTTTTGGTGTTTGGCGCTGTTATTCACAATGCAGTTTACTGCACAGTGGCCCATTCTGCACTGACATGCAATCTGACATAAATCACGTGATAAATACCATTCGTGCGTTAAATGCGTATGTACGTACTTACGCACACATGAGGACATCAGCTGAGTAAGCGGTCCTTCAGTGCGGCCCGGGACACATTCCCGTTCACACTGCTATAGAATGTGGCCATATGTGTACCAGACCACCTCCGAATGAAGTTTGAGCGATCGGATCTCGATGCGTTTTCAATCCATTTTGGGTTTCAATGCATTTTGCGTTCCCACCTGTATGATCGCATTACCCAGGACCCATGTTAATGCCAGGTGTGAACAGGGTCATAGTGTACCATGATTTAATAAACAAAAAATTACTACTGTTGCTCTACTGATTAGCATTATTAGACTCAGAATCAAAACATAGAGGTATGGCAAAAAAAAAAAAACACTTTTACTCAGTGGTTAGGAAACAACAGTTAATATGTATTGTGTATGTGTAGTAAATAACAACCATTAAAAATGACAACAGATTTTTCAGATTTAATGATGCAAAAAAAACTTGAATGGTGTGAGGGGGTTCAGTAGATGGCAACTTTTGTTCAGTTACTTGGCACTGAATCGCTCAGCAGACATTATTATGGGATGCTGGAGAAGCAAGAGATCAAGGCTGAGGAATTGCGGATAAGTATTACGTACACATTACACCACCATGCCCAAGCAAAGGGATATTGCTATATGACAGCAGTTGCCATAGCTACGTTTTCAAGGATGTTAACCTACAGAAAATGTTTTATTCACACATGGTGTTTACTGTACATTATATCAGTGTTTCCCAACCTGGTCCTCAGGGACCCCCAGCTGATCCACATTTTTGCGCCCTCCCAGCTCCCTGTCAGACAGTCCAATTTTTTGCTCCTGGCGGGGACCTGGGAGAGACCAAAAACATGGACTGTCTGGGGGTCCCCGAGGACCGGATCGGGAAACACTACAATACATCTACGGTGTCCTTCCTGGCGGCTTAAGCAGTCATCCCAGCTTCATCATAGCTCTCCAGCGAGGGCAGGTGCTAAAGCCCCAGGCCCCGCCTATGCCCACCCCCTCAGGCCCCGTCCACACCCACCCCCCCAGGCCCATCACTGTATGTAATACAGTCATTAGCAGCCTGCGCTGTCTGTTCCATTTGCACACGGCTGCTTAATGATGACAGCAGCTCTGGTGAGTAAATTCAGATTTAATACACATTTCATGGTCTGAGGCTGCCCTGCGTACAGCCCTGGCCACGCGGCTTCATTAGCAGTACGCAGATTAAAACGCCGGCCCGTCAGGCCTGTCGCATTAACCGGATTAGTCGAAAGTCGCGGAAGGGTGGCGGGTACCTGGGGGGGTGATCGGATACCCCGGCCTAGGTACACTGAACGGTTACATGTGTCAGCAGGACCAAAGCGGTCCCTTAAGTCCCATGAAGTCGCGAACAGAATGGGAGGGCTTATTTGGTGTTTCAGCGAATTTATTGGTTTGGATTGTTCTTTGGGTGTTAGACTGAATGATCGGAAAGGACAAACAAGTTTCTTACCACTGGAAACTGATTTCAATAATAATAATATAATTAATAATAATAACAACAACAACCATGTTGCCCTGACCAGTGGCCTGTACGACGAACCGGGGTTACTGGGTTACTGGGTTACCCCGAGGTAACTTGTCAAATTTAAGGTACCACAGTTTAAATGGACTTCATATTTGTTCACTTACATTTTGTCCAGACTACCTTAAATCCAACAAGTTACCCCGATAAGCCAGTAACCCCCCTTCGTAGTACAGGGCACTGGGGCCTGTATTATGAAGCAGGATTTCTTTACTTCTATCAGTACTGGCGACTTCATCAACTGCCAGCTCTGGAATAGCAGGAAGGCAACTGGCATGAAGAGATTGCAGTGCACAGTCTTCTCGTGGCCCGTGGAAGTGTTGCAGATCTAATATATATGAGTGTCACTGTTCCTCCCCGTAAGGCCATAAAGGGTCTTCGCCCATCTGTCTGCAAGCTTCCTTCTGCCGTGTTCCCCCTCATTCGCCAGCAGCACACGATCTCCGACCTCCACAGGATCCCCTCTAATTTTCTTGTACAAGTATGAATGCCTCTGCCACTGTCTATTAGCTGATACCTGGGCAGCCTTAATAGCCTCCTGAAGGTCCCTCCTGAGGGACTGGATGAATACATTGTAGTCCACAATTTCTGGGTCATGCAGCAGCTCCCTGAACAGCATATCAAAGAGCAAGCGTGGTATTCTACTGAAATGGAGCGTACCCAGTGGTCTCATGAATTGCAGAGGATAAAGATTTGAGCATTTGTGGCCACTTGCATTTTGCTGTGGCTGGCAAAGTCTGAGTCTGAGTCTGAGTCTGCCCGTATTGAATTGAATCTCTTGGCTCTACCGTTAACCATCAGATGGTAGGGAGTTGTGTGAGACTTCTGTACCCCAGCTACACTGAGGACCTGAGGACCTCCATGATGAGATTGCACTTAAAGTTAGCTCCTTGGTCAGAATGCAAGCAAGGGGGGAAGCCATAGACACAAAAGATATTGTTCCACAGTTGATGAGCAACAGCTTTTGCTGACTGATTGGGACACAAAAAGGCATGGGCTAACTTGGAAAAATGATCCATGATGACGAGTCCATGAAGTGACTCGTTAGAAGCATCTTCGACGCACCATAAATCCACATAGGCTAACTCAAGGGGTTCCATGGTGATGAGACCTCCCAGAAGTGCTCTCGCCTCAAACGCTGCATCTTTGCTGAACAGACATCTTCGACAACACTTGACGTATTCCTTAACATCAGCCTCCAAACCTCGCCAGAAGAACCTCTGCCTTGTTAACCACAGTGTCCGTTGCTGACCTTGATGCCTGGGCTCATCATGGACACCCTTCAGGACCAATGGCTTCAGCAAAGTAGGCACGGCATATCGATACGACCTCTTCCTGGAAACCGGATCTTTAGTCACACGATACAGCAGTCCCAATCGCAGAGACTATTTCTCCCATGTCTCAAGCAGCCTTACTGCCCCCAATGACTTGTGACCACATTCTCTCCTAGAGCGCTTCCGACCCTTCTCCACTTGGAAAAACACCCTGGCTAACACGTCATCCTGCCGTTGTTTTTACATCAGGTCCTCCTGTGACAATGAGCTAAACTGTAGCCACTTCAGCTGGAACTACTGACTGGGGGTACTGTGGTAGCAAAAGTGCATGGCTCTGGAGCCCAGACGCCCCATGCATACGGTACGTCAAGATGGCGACACCTCATCACTTGATAAGGACTCTGACAGGGATGGAACAGTAGATTGAAAGTTAACAGTTAAACCAATCTCCTTACTCTCTGCAGTCAAAGAATGGCTCTCCAGAACTGTCTCAAAGGGATGGTTGGACCAGCAGAAACATCCTGCACTCTCTCAGCTTGCACTCCATCTGCCTCATCCAACAGCTCCTTGTAGGCAACCCTTGTGACCCTATGAAGAGCACTAGGCTTCAGAAATGGCTGCCTGCTCAAATCCAAATGGGGCCAACTTAGCAACCCACCTTGTTCACATGCGTCTAATTTGGGTTTGGAAAGAATATAAGTCAGTGGGTTGTTATCTGCCAGATTGTGAATGGCCACTCTTTTAGGTAATGGCTATCACAGACTGCCTAACAGAGCAAAAACCTCCAGTCTACGAGCAGGATATTTCGACTGTGCATAAGTCAGCGATTTGCATACAAAAGCCACAGGTCTGGCCTTGTCCCCACCTTCAGGCACCTGAGAAAGCACGGCACCTAAGCCCCTGCTCAACACAATATAAATGACTTGTTAAAATTTGGGTCGGCTAAGAGAGCCTGATCAAGGAAAGCTTGCTTTGGATTATTGATGGCCTGTATGCATTCATCCATCCAGTATGATGCGGACAGTTTTCTCATGATCTTCTCTGTTTTGGATCCAGTGGTCAACCAGATTCTTTGCTTTAAAAAGTGGTTTCATTGCTTCAAAGTGTCAAAGATTCTTGGGCTTGGCTCAAATCAATTTTGGAGTTGATACGTAACCTAACTCAGACAACATCTCATGCCCGTCCAACATCACTTTGTGTGCACGAAAAGCCTTCTGACGCATTTAACCCAACAGAGATCTCCTGTAATGTATACTTCTAAGACCACTCTGATTCTTATACATCAGATTTTAGCATCAGACCCATACTTGAAATGTCACTGACCTTCAATTTCCCCATCCCGCTGTTATACTGAGGACTCACTCCATTGCTCACTGCCTTGGCTGCTCCCAGGCATGACACAATGCTCTCTCCGACAGATTGGCCAACCGCTCAACAATACCCGGTAGCAATTTCATTGGAATCCCATTGTCCCCTAAGGGTGAAACTGGCTCAAAAGCATTAGCTTGAGGTTCAAACTCACTAGTGATCTGTACCAATTGTGTAATGGAATTTGGCAGAGGTAAAGGGTTGAGCTGCAGCAGCTCCCTTCACTAACACAGGACAACCAAACAGAAGAACGTCCCTGTCAATACCCCCCAGTCCAGTAAAATTATACATTATGAGGCAGTGCACAAAATATGAGCGGAGTAATCAGAAGAAATGAATAAAAGATTTCAATAAACGGGATTAAGCGGTTACGATGATGGATGGATGGATGGATGGATTTCAATAAACTGCCAGACATGGGCTATAGAGTAAAAAAAATGCTTCAGCAAAATTATTTTAACAAATGAAAATATCACAACTAACCACAAATTTAATGCAGTTCCCATGCAAATCTGTTGAATTAATCACATTCAAAAAGATCAACACTTTCAAACCAGCAATAACACAGCAGTCACACTAAATCCTCTGCAAATCTCTAACCAGAAAATGGCTCAGTGCAGCATCAATCGCAGTACCCTACCCTGGAGAGGCAGCTACGGTGATTCTTGTCTGCTTGTGCGGCGTCCTCTCCACCGACGTCCTGCATGATCTTCTGAAATACTGCACACGATTATAACCATGACCTGCCGCTTGTGCGAGCCATTCAAACTGAGGAGAACGCAATGGTTTCTTAAGTACAACTGCAGGAGTATTTTAAAGTTACAGAACACTAAACTAAAATAGACACATACATACACCTATGGCACAATGGCAAGTGGATATATTTATTATCCATGTTATACCTAACCGGATAACTTGTCGGATTTAAGGTAGTCTAGGATAAATATAAATGAATGAAGATAAAGTCTATTTAAACTGGGTTACTTTAAATCCAACAAGTTATCCAGCTAAGCAAGAAATCCTGCTTCGAGATACAGGCCCCAAGATAAGTACTCAGAAGATGGATGTGTGAGAATGCAGTGACTGCCCTGTTGTGGACTGGCATAATATATGGATGATGATGATTATTATTGTTGTTATTTATTATCATTGTTGTTGTTGTTTATTTTTGATGTTATTATTGTTTATTGTCATCATCATCATTATTATTATTATTGCTATTGTTGTTATTATTGTTGTTGTTACTTATTTTTAATGTTGTTATTGTTATCATCATCATGGTCGTCATCATCATCATCATTATTATTATTATTATTATTAATAATAATAATAATAGTAATTATTATTATTATCATTATTATTATTCTTATATTGTTGCTTTTGTTTTTATTATTACCCTGTAACCAAGATAAGTGGTGGTGGAGGGGGGGGATTATTATTTTGTTTTTATTGCAGTTACTTTCCAGTTCTTCTCTTCATATGAAGAGTATTGCAGACAGTGATGGCCAGTGCGATATCTCTTTTTCTCAAACATGGTCCCATTAGTCCGTGCAGGAAATTGGATTCAGAATAACAATTGGACAACAATGCATGTGATCAAGAAGCTGAATCTGCAGGGTGATATTCCTGCATAAAAAAGAGAATAAGAAAGCGCTTAGGAAGCATGACATCACCAGTGCTCATTCACATCAATGCACTATTACATAACACGCTCATTTATATAATTTGGTGCAGATTCATAATGATAAAGTTGACTAACCATTTGTGAATCTGCTGGCACCTGTGGTGGAAACCCAGTCAGAGTTATTAATGAAGACGTGTGATGCTCTTCAGGATGGTGTACAGAAAAAGACTAATCAACGAAGAAACGGGTAAGGCTTGCTTTTCCAAATGTTGCTCCTGCAGTGTTTAAATGCATTTTTATTTATCGGCCACATTTTTAGTCACATCCCCCTGGAAGTTCTAGCCCCCCTGACAAAATGTCACCTTGGGCCCTTGGGGTCCCCCGTGGTACAATCCCTATAAAGACCACCTGAACCTGCCAGGATATCCATGCCCTTCAGACGATCCTGGCTTCAAGATTCAAACACTTCAGAGAAGCTTTTCTGCACATTACAGTTCTACTAAGCTTTAGCACTTGCAGCCTACATTTTAATGTCAACGGGTCATTCTCCTCTAACCTTTCTCATTAGCAGGCTGTTTTCACACACAAAACTGTGGCTGATTGGAGGTTTTGCTTATTGTTTCATTCTTAAAACACGACATAGTTTCTGAGATGCTAGAACCACTATGTCTGTCATTAAGAATCACACTATGTTTAAAGTCACTGATAGTAAGTTTGTTGCCCATTATAATGTTTAGTGTAACGGTAACCAATCTATTGATCCTACTGTAGTCACATTTCTCGCTGCTCAGGGGAGCAGGCTGTTTGCAGGTTTACCAAACGACTTTTGCCACGGACTGTGCATTTGTCCGATTGTCCGTGTAAAACCACAGAGCATAGGAGCGTAAGTCTTGACTCGAGTCACAATGTGTCTTCCTGTTGTTCTCACTTATGCGTATGCATCCTTTTCGGGGCTGATCTTGATCTGCATTCTGATTGGCTAGTTTACTGCTCCACCAAAGCAGCCTCACTCAGGATACAATGACGGCACACGTCATGTGCGCGTCTTTCTGCTCTCTTTAGGCACCCGAGAGGCTTCCGGGAATAATCTGAGAAGATTCATTTTCAGGTTCATGGCGGGATTAGTTTCTTTTTGAAATGCAAATCTTGCAAATTTAGTCTTATTTGCAGAGCCAAAAAAAAAAAAAAGTTGAAAAATCGCCTCAGCACCAAAACAAAAATACATCGCTGTTTATGATTCTCTCGTGTCTCTTGGTAGCTGTTGTTGTTTTCTGCCTTTGAAGGTTGTGACAGGATGGATGTGCATGTGCAGTAAATAAGAACTAACTGTAAAAAGTGAATTTGAGTCTTTGCCTGTGAGTGTTATCACGCCTATGCAAAGCGCAAGAATGGAGAAAGACAATCAGGCTTATGAATATCCGTACAGGCTCTTTTATCAGTGACTGCTGTGCGTGGGGATGTGGAAATGAGGCCTGAATAATGAGGAACAGCAATGTCTGTCCCTCTTTGACCCCTCCAGGCATGTGAAAAGCACACGCATGTGTTCAAGGATTCGAGAGTTTTCTTTGTCACATGCAAGGTATACACTCACCTAAAGGATTATTAGGAACACCATACTAATACGGTGTTTGACCCCCTTTCGCCTTCAGAACTGCCT
>JAODKC010000021.1:18175585-18194937 GCA_026777985.1 Mormyrops attenuatus
GTGGCTCATCAGAAGCCAGGTAGAATAGAAAACCTACTGGATAGTAGCTCTCCAGGACCGGAGTTGGAGACCCCTGTGCTAGTCAGACTGGCCGGAAAAATCACAGGACCGATCACCTCGACCAATTCGGTTGTTTTCTTAAACAGGTTCCAAGGAAGTTTCCCTCATTATCTGTAAGTCAGCACTGTGATTTGTCTCCTAGCAAAATGTATTTGGACAGTTGGTCTTCCTCTCATTGCTTTTGTGCTGCTGAGGGTTTTTTTCCCCGTGTTTTCCATTAAGTAGCTCTCCTTCCCATTGACTGTTGCCTGTCAACTCGGCCAGTTGATTCACTGGCGGTGATTCGGTGAAGAGCGAACGCAGCTCGTCAGCCAGAAGCAGCCTGCATCCTGATCGATAGCAGACTGCAGAGGCTTACACTGACTCCCAGAGCAGGGCCTGGGGCTCAGCCTCACAATCACAGTAAGTAGTGAAGCACACAAGCCAGTACGAAGCACTGCATCATCCACACACCTTTGCTATAAATACCATTAAAGTTTATTTGATATGTTTATGAATCCTGCTTTTGTTGTGCTTTATCTTTCATAAAATCTTTAAAAAAAATCCCCGTATGATAGTCCTGTAGGAGACGGAGCAGAAATGCTGACCACAGCTTAGCTGGAGACTTTGGACAATCGGACCCCTCTCTATTACATCTCTATCACTCTGTCACTGGGGGCGACTTCTTCTCCGATATGCAAAACATTTGATGGATGTGTTTTTCAGTTAATGATCCTTCCAGTGAGGACCTCTGGAGTGCTGCCAGGTATATTCGCCAGTTATTGATGCCTTTCTGTTCAGCTGGGAGGTAGAGGAGCGGTTGAGGACCTCAAAGAATACTGCAGAACTGTTCAACTCTGCTAAAACATTCTGCTTCATAATCCCACTGTAACCTACCACCAAAGGTTTCACCAAAATACATTAAAACCCATGTTTGTACACCTTTGAGTTTACAACCAGTCTACTACACTACTATTTAATCTTCCTTGTTGTAATTCACCCTAAACCAAAGAGTCTGCTCTCTTGAGAATTAAATGCAATCATGCCATTATTTGACACCTTCGCTGTAGTATTACTTGTAGTACCTGAAGCAGTGTATTCTTGGATTATACTTTCATGCATTTATACAGTTGACTGTCGTGTTAAAAATCTATGGCTTCTCTGCAGAGGGGCCAGTAATGTTTGCTTGGTGGCGGGGAACAGGTTCAGCTTCTGCAATGCCTGTTGGGAGAGCTGCTACTTTGATGCGCTTTAGAAACATTTATAGTTTGTTTCTCACGCTCAGCTGCACAAATGGGCAGAAGTGTAAAAATGTAAGCAGTTTTACTTTAGATTAAATCCTCCAGTCCCATGCAGAATGTGCCCAGCCTTGCGCCCTACGCTACCTGGGACAGGTTCCAGACCTTGCTGGGACCCTGGATGGACAAATCCTCAAGTTAAGTAAGTAAATGCAAATAAGCTGTACTAGACCCATGGTGGACTGGCATCCTGTCCGTGATGTACCGCAGCTGAGTGCCCTGTGCTGCCTGAGATAGGCTGCACATCTTCCAAAAAAGGCAGACAGAAGATGGGTAGGGAATTGATTTTTACAAGCTAAGAAAGCGATTTTCAATAAACTAATGCGTCAATGCTTAAACAGAAAAAAATGGATGCATGAAGGAATAATAAACAAATAAACTCACAAACACATTTAAAAATGATCTTTCTGGACACTGCGGGGTGTTTACACACTGTGAAATATTCCTCTATCAGCCTTGTTAGTTGCCATGCCAACGCAATGCTCTGCATCTGATCATTAATCAACCAATTGATCACTTTACAGTGTGAGAAATGTAGTATAATTGGGGTGTCCAGCACTAAGCACATTAAGTGCCGGACCCTTTGCGTACACTCATCTCTCACTGTACTCACTACCCCACAGCTGTCCTCTGAGGCAGCACGCCAAAATACGTAAGATAAGCCTTTGATGTTATACAGCTTCTCGCAGGACAGACGCAGAGGGCTGGCTGAGTGCTGAGGCAGGGTGCCTGAACACGCGTGCTTTAGAAACTAATCTACCGTGCTGCAGCAATTGCCTAAGTATATAAATAATTGACACGAGCTGACACGCGGGCCTTCGCTTCATCTATAAATCATAAGGTGGAGAATGGAGCCAGTTTGGAAATAAGATCAGAAGGCGCTCCTTTAGCAAGTTGATCACAGGTCTGCTGGGGTCTGCCGGCCTGTTTATCAGTGTCCAGATGTGACTCACAGGTAAATGCACCAGAGACTCAGTACATGTGCTGATCGGACGTGTGAGTTAGAGTCCTTAACCTCCTCACTGCGTTCACTGAAGCATGTCTGCCTGGGCCACATAAAATCCTGGGATAAAACTTATGAAGCAAAACAAGCTAAAACATAATAACAGATGGGGGGGGGGGCTATCTCATTATGTCAATGGTCATTTTTATATCGTGTGGCTTTCTCTTTAATTCACAAGACGATAAACGTACACATTATTCCAAAAATAGCATCGACGCCACCATGTTCCTTAACTGGACTGAAAGTATTAAAATTGCAATCCTATGAAAAGTTGTCAAAAAAAGTTAAACTAATTGCAAATGATGCAACTGGCAGGTAGGAAAAATGCACTTTGGAAACCAGTGGACATTCCTGGGTGGTGCAGCGGGCGTGCGGTTAAACTGTCCTTTAATAATGCAGTAAAGTAATAACAGATTACTTTCATTTCACTTCTGAGGGAATCCAGGGAGCACAGAACACCACACTGTGTCCATACAAAAGCAGACCATTCAGAAAAGGGTCAACTGCAGGAACTGGTGAGGAACATGAATGTGTCATGTGCTGAAGAGGGATCAAGTGGCTTATGAAGGTGTCTGTATGTATGTCAACCTGTATGCGTGTGTATATACATATATATATATATCATATATGTTCATATAGAAAAATATATACATACACGTACATACACACATATATACACAACAGACATTTAATTAAATACACACATTTAATTAAACCTATAGAGGCAGTATAATCAGTTTGTTTTGGTTCTTGCCGCATATTGCACACGTAATAAATTTGTCCGGTAGCATCCCCTACGTCTGCTTTGGACGTCTGTCGACAAATTTAATTACGACTCTTATGGAATGTATGTGCAGTCAGATGTTACTTGAAAGGACACACACACACACACACACACACACACACACAATGCATTCTTTTCTAATTAAATGTGAAATTGTTCACTGAAAATTATGTTATCAGCATAGCAATTTCATTAGTTGGCTCTTTGAGAAATTTTACATGAATTTCAGAATTTTTTTGCCTACGATATGTGCCCTTTTGCTTCAATGACACTCGAACTGGCAATGACTCCACGAGTCTGTACAAAACCTGACGACCCATGTTAGCCCGGCATGACTTGGGAACGTTCCAAAGAGCATCTTGTGATGTTATTGAGTGCTTGACTTTCTCGGTCTCCATGTGCTCCCATAAATGTTGCCTGAGGTTCAGACCAGTTGACTCTGGAAGAAGGTTGATGACATTCAGCTTTATGGTATGTTTGGAGTCATTTTCCTGCTGCAGTATGAATTCTCCTCCACAAAGTCTCCGAGGCAGAAGGTACAGCAGGACTCTGAAGATCTGATTGGTATTTCTCTATTGCCAGGATGAAGTTGATTCAGTGCCGGGGTACACCTCCATCTTTCACTGTGGTTTTGATACACTGTGGAATCATACCCCCCCAGGCCAACATGTGGTCCAGTCCCACCCTCCGGAAATGCCTATCTATCTGCCGCAGGCAGATGTGGGCATCCCCTTGGCCCGGTCCAGGCACTTGGGTCCCCATCTGTGAAGACCCTGAGAGCCAGATCACCCTTAAGAAAATGCACCACATGGCCCTAGTGCCATAACTGACACTCCCTCACAATGCAGGTAATGTGTCTCATTTGGGACTCCCTCAACAACTGCTCGTTAAACACAGCAGTACTGAAGGATTCCCCAAAAAGACACAGTACCAAAGGAGTCTGGTGTATAGCGTCCATGTCTCGCGTCCACACAGCACCAGTACTCTAAAGACTTGGACCTTCATCCTCTTACAAAGATATCTAGAGCACCACACACCCCTTTCTAGTGAACTAATGACCCATCACGCTCTTCCAATCTGTCTACTGACCTCATATGAAGAGTCACCAGAGACATGAATGTCGCTGCTAAGCTAAGTGAACCTCTTCATGAGGTCGGCATTCTCTCTGCACACAGGGACACTGTTGGCAGCTGTGCCCAAGAGGTCATTCAAGGACTGGATTTTCGTTTTGATCCAGGACACACACAAACTCAGACACTCAGACTCCTCACTCAGTCTCTTGAGAGCCCAGATCAGAGCCTCCATTGACTCAAAGATCACAGCATTGTCGGCAGAATCAAGATTGGTAAATCTTTCCTCACCAACAGATGGCCCACAGTCACTCGACCCCACAACCCTGCCCAGCGCCCAGCCCATGCGTGCATTGAACAGAGTAGGAGCAAGAACACATCCCTGACAAACCCAAGAATCCACTGGGAAGAACTCAGAGCTTCTGCCTCCACTCTGCACAACACTCATAGTATTGATGTCCTGGCCGGCCATGACATGCACAAGTCTCAGAATGTCTGACAGGACAGCTGGATCAACTGAGTTGAATGTTTTTACGAAAACTGGCAAAAGCTGCAAAGAAACCGTACTGATATTTGCGTTTTTGCTAGATGAGAACCCACAGTACTAGGATGCGATCATAGGTAGACTTCTTAGGTTTAAAACCAGACTGCTCTGGTCGCTGGTAAGTAAGCAAGTGATCACAGATCCTGTTGAGGATGACCCCAGCAAAGACCTTACCTGGCACTGACAGTGTTACCCACCTGTAGTTGCTGCAATCTAGGTAATCACCATTCCCTTTCTGGATAAAGATAACAAGCACCATTTCCCAGTCAGTTGGGATAAAGCCTGTCTCCCAAATGGAAGCAAAGATTGGTTCCAGCGTCAGGATGACAGCCTTACCACCAGCCTGGAGAAGTTTACCCTGGATTCCACAAATCCCTACCCCCAGCTAGTTCACCACCTGTGCAATCTCAGTGAGATTGAGTGGTTCACAGCTAATCAGAGGAACAGCCTCAAGAACCGTGGACCCAGAGATGTCCAATGTCCTTCCCGTAGGATCAGCCTTAAACAGCCGCTCAAAGTAGCCGGCCCAGCGGGTCACAACTGCAGTGTCTTCTGTAAGGACCATTCCATTACCTGCTCTGAATGTGACTCTCCGAGGAAGAGATTTGGATGTCTGTACTGCTTCGATTCCACTGTAAGCAGGACGTGGGTTGCTAGACCACAGATGGTGTGTCTCCTGCTCGCGAATTCCTCTAACAAACGCCTCCTTATCTGCCCTCACAGCCCTCACAGCCATCCTTCTCAGTTCCAAGTACCGACCAGTGTTGCCATAAAGCCATGTGCTGTGACTCCTCTCGATAAAATCCAGGGTGCCCTGCAAGATGAAACACCTCCTTCTAGAACAGGGGTGTCAAACTGCAGTCCAGGAGGGCCGGAGCCCTGAGTAGCTTAGTTCTATCCCTGTTCCACCACAAATGATTCAGCTCAAGAGCTGTGAGGTAATTAGCACAAGGAGTTGAATCAGGTGTATTAAATGACGGGAAACCCAAAAATGTGCAGGGCTCCGACCCTCCAGGACTGCAGTTTGACACCCGTGTTCTAGAAATACCAGTAACATCAACACAGCCCTCAGCAACCTTCAGGGTCTTCACATAAACAGTCACATTAGGATCAGCAGTCGCACCCAAGTCTTAAGGTTCCTCAGTCAAACTGTGTTCAAACTCATTATAAACAGCCTGATCTTGGAGTCTGTCCAGGTCCAGTTTCATCCTCTTAATAGGTGGTAGCCTACTGGACCTAATCTGATTAAAATTCACAAACTGAGCACTTTTGTGAAGCCTCCAGCATCTCGTGATGAGATTGTGATCACTACAGAACCAGTATTGGAGTACCAAGCCCAATAATTGTGTTCAAGGTATTGGAACCAGGATCCAACAAACCTGCAAACCTTGACCTTTTGCAAAATCAAGGAACATGAAGTCACTTTCACCACGGTTGCCAGATGCCTCCGCATCACACCAGTCCCATTCCCCAACAGCCCTGACTTCATTGGTTCCCTAATGGTTTTAGTCCCCAAAATATAAACATCAATTTTAGAAAATCCTCCATGGCCGGCACTGTGAAAACCGTGAAAGCAATCAAAAAACTACAACTGCCAAGTCTTCTGTTTGGTTGCTTATGGTTAAGGTTAGGACTGGGTAGGGGATAAGGTTGTCATTGTTGGTAACAGAAATATGGCCATAGAAGTGAATGGAGAGTCCCCATAAAGATTTGAATACTTGGACTGAGCGTGTGTGTGTTTATGTATATACACAAATGCGCAGAGAGTTCCATGGCAGTTTCTGTACCAAAGCCAAAATTCAAAGACATCAACAAGCAATTAGTCAGAAACCCAGAACAATGGTGGAATCAGAATCCAAGTTGCAAAGTCAAGAAACAAAAATGGCAAGTAGCAATCAAAATGGGAGAAATGCTCAGGACAGAGTGATACCAGCATTAAACTGCTCAAAAAGGAAGTACAACACGGCGGACCTAAACAGGTGAGGGCACTCAGGTTGGGTAGCTGGCTCTGTCAAAGACCTGGGCTGGATTCTGGATCCAGGCTCAGACTCTGCCAGGGTCGTGACAATACCCTGTGCTCTAATAATGAACGCTCATTCATTATGTATGGATGTAAAGAATTTTAAGTAAAGTTTTCCTAAAATTAAGTCATTAAATAATTATGGTTCCCAAATGTCTGTTAGCCTCATTGGCCTCATTGATGGTGAACTTTAAAAATATTACAAAAAATAAACGAAATCTCTCTAAAAAAAAAAAAAGGAAAATATGAGTCCAATGCAGGTTGTCCTGGGAAATCATGAAAGCAGACAGTGAAAAATAACTAGCTAAAAAAACATCTTTGGTGCAAAAAGTTGAAAGGCAACCAAACCCTCGATATCTAGGAACTGCGTGATTTATGAATAAAACCACCCCAAATGTGTAAAAGGTATTATAAAATGTTTCTAAATGAGCCTAAAAATTAATTGCTGTATTAATTACTCAGCTCAAATGTATGCAAACTGTGAGATAACAGGATGTTGAATTGCTAAAGGCAGTATGGTGTATGTACAAAATATTGGTTCATATTTATGAATTTTAAAAGCCTTAATTAAGTGGAGCTGTGTGATATGTAATGAATAGATGACAGCCCGTAGCATGACTGACATTTTACAGGCCACTCTGGCAGAGATAGCGGGCATTTGGTAATTAATATGTGGTCATTCAGAGAATGTAAACATTAGGTACACTAGATCATCCTTATATTTTCTGTTTCTGTAAGTCTGTTATGTGTCTCTTTTTCCATAATCAAAATCTGATATTCCTGATTTAATATATTTGAATTTGTTTGACCCCAGAAACTTAGGCAGGTTCTGCTTCTTAATGATGTGTGTGACCCACAGAGCTGGAAAGTTGAAGTGCAGAAAGTACAAATCCAGTCCAAGGTTTTGTTTTAACCAACCAGTTGAGTATGAAGAGTCACAGTCACAGAGACTCACCTGGCTGGTTGAAACAAAACCCCGGTCTGGATTTGTACTTTCTGCACTGACCTTTCCACCTCTGGCGACCCAGTGATCCCACAATGAGGGTCAGCCCAGTTTATGGACGTATTATTGGTGATCAGTGCTGTAGCGGGTTCTTTAGTCTGGTCGTACCTAGAACCATGAAACTAGCAAGCAATGGATGTGTGTTATGATGACATTAAAGTCAGCAATTGAACAACGACACAGTAACGGTGGACCTTGTGAAAGCTAAGCCATAATTTTAGTTAACGTTTTCATCAAAAATGCATAATGAAAGGTATGGGCATATGCTGACTATGTGGAAATGTTAATGGACATAAAACAATCGAAGAGCCCCGAAGCGTAACAAAAAAAAACGCAGCCCAGTCGAGTGTTCTGTGCGGAAAATCTCCATGTATGAGCGAGAAGAAAGAACCCACCAGTTCAAAAGCATCCGGGTCTTTCCCTTGTATCCTGGCAATATAGAAAAGCTAAATAGCACTAAATGAAAAGGTTTTGTGGCATTTGCTCTGGCAAGTCACTCGAGAAGCCAGAAAGAGAGAATAAGCCAAGGCAGAGGGATGGAGGAGGCCTGAAAGCTGTGTGTGACTCACTTATAGGCTAACGCAGCTACCAGTGCCCTCTTGGCCTAAGAAACACACAGAGACAGCTGTGCGTCTTTGGCAAAAAAGGCACTAAAAGGGAAAAACTACTAAACATGTCCTGAAAAGCTTCACATAGATGATTATAAACATATCATAACTGAAAATTAATCCTTTATTTGCCTTTTGCAGAAGTACATTCAAATGCTTCTCTTCACCTACCTCATCTTGTTCCCCGTAGCTTGGGGGGGGGGGGCTGTGTTACAGCACAGGGGGTAAACCAATGCACGGCCCCTGGAGCTGGTGCTTAAGGGGCTATTCAGCCAAGGGTGGGGCTTGAGCCGGTGATCTTAAGATCACAGACGCAGAGACTCAGCCACTCACCACCTTCCCATAAAAGGATCCAGACATCCTTTAGATCCACCCATATAGAGCCATCCAGATTCATATAGAATTAATTATAATTTATAATACTTACGTTTTTTGTGGTCAGAAGCAGCAGCAGCACCTGCCTGCCCTCCACATTTAGACTTGAATCTTAAAATTTGGACTGTATAAAAGGCATTTTGCCATCTTGTTCATCTGGCTTCCTCTGCCGCCCCCTGGAGGATGGGCTTCCCCTTTGGGTCTGGTTAGGGTTTGGGCTTCCTCTGCCGCCCCCTAGAGGATGGGCTCCCCCTTTGGGCCTGGTTAAGGTTAGGGCTTCTTCTGCCGGCCCCTGGAGGATTGGTCCCCCTTTGAGTCTGGTTCCTCCAAAGCTTTCTTCCTTCTTTCTTCATTCCTTGCCACTGTCCTCTCTGGCTTGCTCACTGGGGGCTTTGGGGGGGGGGATAATGTAAAGTGCTTTGAGACACTGTAATGTTGTGAAAATGTGCTATACAAATAAAACTGAATTGATCTGAATTGAGGTAAAGTGTTAAAATAAATGAGAGCTAAACTTTCTGCTGCCTCTTCTCACTTCTGAATCTTGTATTGACTTGCTATCACTTTGAATTCTTATTTCTCCAGCCAGCGAAATGGTCATCATCGTCTGTAACCTCACAGTGGGTAGCACTGGTGTCAGACTACATCAACATTCGGCTGATTATTTCCCCCCACGGTGATGCGTGGGGTGGCAGACACGTGTCACGCCATGTGTGGCCGCACCTGACCCCCCCCCCCGGCTTAAACCAAGGCAGTTGGGTGGATAACTCGCATTCCAGAAATCAAGGTATACAAATGTCAGGATGTCAATAGGTGTAATCCTTTCAAAAGGTGATTCGGGTTATTTGTCAATGTTTTGGCTGGTTTCCATAATCTAATACATGGTGAGTGCTTTTTACAGGCCATGGAGGGGAGATATATTGAACCGAATGTCCCCCTCGCCCCGTTCAAATGCGATTGCCTCTGTGCATTGGACTGATGTTCTCAGCAGTAATATCACTTGGCTGGGAAAACGCATGTTGACATTTAGTGGCTTCCTTTGAAAAGTGAAGATGGTTTATGATCCATTGAAATTTAAACGAGGTGAAAGACTCTGTTACTTTGCCTCATAAAGTGATGCTCAAGGTTCCTTTCCATAATAACGAAAAGTCTGACGAGATAGTTTTTGCTTTTTGAGGGGGGTTATAAGAATCATTTTCATTGCCTGATCTTTAATTGCTCTATAAATGCTTTCTGGCCTGCCTCAGATTAGTTTGCTATTCTTGATAAAGCTGGGAACGATGGCCTTGATTTAAGGGACACAGCTGTGGCGTAACATTGTCATGCCTTAGTCCTGTTTTTTAAAAATTGAGTCATATTATCCTATTATATTTATGGGTAGTATAAAAAGGAGCGGTGTAATCGCACACATCCGGGTTTGTGCTTGTAATTCCTGCCCCCGGCTGTGTGTCCGGCTGTGTGTCCGGCTGTGTGTCCGGCTGTGTGGCTATGTTCTCCCCAAAAACATGCTGTAAGGATGGTTTGTGCCTCAGAATTTTCCCTTTTGTATGAGTGCATGCCATGCAATGAGGCAGAGTCCCATCCCATGGTGCCCTGTGATCAGTGGAAGATGGATGAATGGGTGCATTGTAAAGTTCAGATCTCTCTCCTCATCCACTGCATGGCTGCAACCTGAAAATCGCATGCCTTGCAGCGAAGACCCTGTCGCTTTCACCTGAAACAAAACCAGCTGATTAATAATAAAGAGCATTAGGTCTCTTGCCCTGAAATTAGGAAGACAAATTCTCATCTGTGCCCTCCTCTGACGGCAACAGGAAATTGGTTGCGTCCCCATCTCCCTCCCATCGCCTCGGGCTCCTGGTGGCTGGAGATTTTGTAATTATTGTGAATGAATTCTCCGGATCCTGTCCTACCCGTCTGGTGTCTGTGAGTCAGCCCGGTCAATTAATAGCTGGTGGCAGGGCCCCTGAAATTAGCACACACCCAATTCCAAGGGACAGGGAAAACCTAATAAACTCCTCCTTGTCAAATCTAATTAATGGGTATAGGCCCACTTAATATTTCAGTTAGTGACAGAAAGTTTATGAACTATAAAGCGTGTCACTAGAAGCCTGTAGCATTTTGTGCAGTGTGCGCCACTTTGCTGATCCCCGGATCACTATGTACTACATGACTTAAGCCAGAAAATTCCTGGTTGAATATATCTGACTGTATCCCAAGCTATCGTCTGTGGGTTTTAATCCCGTGCCTTCAACTAAGCTGGATAAGAATCAAACCCTTTACAATCAGCAGTTTGTGTTTTTCCCGTTTTCCAAATCAAGCGACTCAAATGTTGTCTGCGTGATCCAATTATAGCCTTGAATCTGGAGGATAAGCCGCAACCTTGGATTGGAATGGCGGAGGACTCCCATTACAGCACAGAACTTTGAGGTCGCTGCTCTGCTGAGCAGAAAACGCCAGACGTACTGAGGTCACTTTTTATAAATCTATCTATTTGATGAGGAGAGGTCTGGGGTTTAACTGTATCCCTCTCATGATCAGATTTTCCGGTCTGAGAGGGATTCCTCACAGCAGACACGGGAAGCAATTACACTATGCACCGCCCCACAAATACAAACACACACGTGTGCACACACTGGGGACATAAACCACAATCTGTGAGCAAACAGGCCATCTGCAGGTGCCGGCTCTCCCCTGTGTAACTGCTCTGTAGGGCATCTCCGCCGAGGCCAGGCATGCAGCTGTGCCGCCGAGGCCAGGCATGCAGCTGTGCCGCCGAGGCCAGGCATGCAGCTGTGCCGCCGAGGCCTTTCATCCCCGTCTATCTGTCCCTGTGGTGATGCCTGCTTGTTATAATTCACTAGTTGGCCATCTATCATTACCATTAATGAGGACTCAACTGCGACACAATCACCTCTTAAACAGGCAGTCTGCTTCTTGAATGACCTCTAGGTGGTCAGTAACGATAAACTGTCATGAAAATCAGGCTTCATTGTCTCATCTACTAGTTCTGACCTGGTGTTTTGTAGCAGTGAAATAAAATTCACACTCTGGCCCTTTTGCTGCCTTTATACTGTATTTGAGGTCACTGAAAGATGAAACACGATTATGCTTGCTTTATAACTGGTCAGCAATGCTGGGTCGTGTATTTGGGAAGTTTGACATGAATTTCTGCATTTAACTTCAAGTTCCTTTATTGATTAAACTGAAATAAAAATAGAACTTCCTCCAGGCAGTCAGCTGGACACCCATAAAACTTCTGGTGTCACAAAACGGCCACAGGCCTTTTGGCATTGACTAGAGCTCCTGCTGGGGTGTCTATCATCATGTGCCCTCTTCATTCTGCGCTCTCTGCTAGGATTTCAGATACTAGGTCATCGGCAGGTGTCTTAATAGGTGACCTCACATCACCAAGGATGGGATTTGGACCCTGTACCCATGTTACACTCATAAAAAGAGTGTGACGTGTCTAAAAAGGCTGGGTAGCTTGTGAGTAGCCCACGACCTCCCCCATTGGGGTGCATTTCTTCTCTGACATTTAGTCATATGTACTGAGATGACATTCGCTTCTGGAAAATTAATTGCATGAAGACACACTGGCAGTGGGGTCTCCTGCATGAGTCAAGGTGCGACTCCTCACTGCGTCATTTCAGGGGCTGGAAGTGGAGGACGGCATCATCACAAGAGCATGACAGCCATGCGCAGCACGCAGTGTATTAAAAATGCAGCATAAACAATTCCACCTGTCTTGACAGACTGCCGTTGAAATACAGGTGTAGGAGTTTGCTGCAAATCCTTTATTTTTGTCCTTCTGTGACTCCCCCAAATGGTACAAATCCTGAGCAAACAGCCGTCTCCATCGCAGTGCACACAGTGTAAATATGGACTTCATCTCAGATCATCTCTGCCTGTTTTCTAATCAGATTTATTGTGGGACTAATTTCATCGTGCCCCAATGAAGAGGAATGAAGCACTGTAATTATTCGAATGGATGCTAACCCGATAATTTCATGTTGGTTTCGGGAAGGCGCTCGAACAAATAAATAACAGGTTTTAATCAAGAGAGGGGGGACAAGCCTGCCAGGTGTCCGATCTGGGATCTGACGATGACGGAGATGGGGTCTGAAATGAAATCATTTTAGCTGGGAAATTATACAGGAGTCATGGCGCCAAGACTGTCACCATCCCTGTCCCTTTCACTCTCTCTCATGCACTAAATACTACCCATAGAGTGCCCTGTGTTGCACTGGAATCCCAACCAGGTTGTCCCCTGCCTTGCGCCCTGGTTGCTCACTGGTTGTTCTTACAGCAGAAGATGATTCTTTTCTTACTTGCATTTCATAGCTTTTTCCCATGGTGCATTACGTTGAAGGTTCATAATTCAGGTTATTGGGAATTGTGTTCAGTTTCAGCAGGCATCTAGTGGCAGGAGAAAAATACAATGTACTGTAGAACCGTTTGCTAACATGCAAGTGTTTGTACTCTTGGGGAAAACTTGTGGGAAAAAAGCGGATGATTACAGGTGGAACCTGCTGTCGAGTGCAGATCATGAACCGAAGCTGGGATTCGATGGGCGTCAGGCCCTGTGCCCCGCAGGCAGCATTTCAATGACATATCATGCACTGCTCACTCTCCAAGTCAGCTGTCACTACAGTTCAACCAGACCTAAACAGCCACAAGTCAAGCTGTCATTGTTCCCACCTGCTGTGTTCCTAACCAGTCAACACTAATATTATCAAATAACAACTGTGTCTCCTCAAGAACTATTACACTGCTATTTAAGGTGAACTTGTTGTTATTTTCCATAATTAAGTAATGCACTAATGATAAAGGGACCTGGACTATTTCACCTGGATCATAGCAGAAGGTATCTCAAGTTGTGGGAAAAATGGGGCTTCCAGGCAGAAGATGGCTCAGATTATCCTTTGCTGGTGATGCAGTATGTTCCCATCGGGTTAAATCAGGCAGTGAAAGATAATCCTGGTGACTCGGGGTTTATATGCCTTGATTGTCCTCACCGCCTGCAGACGGATGCAGCACTGTGTCTTTGGTTTTTGGTTTGCATTATCCATGGAAGTAATTTAATGTTGGCTTAGATGTCCAGGTGTAGATAAAATGGCTTACCAGCTGAGTAGCCTTAAGATGTCTAGGTAGTTTTGTAGGTTTTTTCAGTGTGCCGTTGCATGCTTATGAGAAGCCTTTGAAGTGCTCTTTCATTTGGTGTGGCCGAATAGACGACCACGTGCATGTGGATGGGTACAGCCAAAGTGGGCGACCCCACCTGCCCCTCGGTCCTCTCTTCCATCTCAAGCAGCATCATGCCAGGTCACATCGTCTCCAGCCCTCTCTGGGGGACCCCATTGCCGTCGACACAGAGTGGCTCATGCGCCATCTCCGGCCTTGAACTGCTCCACTGCCAAATGCACTCGCTTTGTCCAATTCACCCCTCTGTCGCAGGATGCCGGTGTTGCCAGCCGTGCGTCAGAACGAATGACCAGTCATGGCTTGATCAGCCAGGATGCGACGTGTGCGCGACTGTGGACCCGTGCTCATTGCAGTCGCATGGCTCTGGATGCAAACATTTTTTAAATGTGTGCATTATGGAGAAACGCCTGTATTCCGCATGCATTCATTACGATTTTTCTTTTTTTTTATTACATGACGTGGTCTGACTAAACGGGCGTTTTCTGCAGAAATGAAGCACAAAAATGACTCAGGCTGCAGCAGATCGACCGTGATCCCATATACGTTATTTTATCTGGGGGGGGGTGCAGTAGTTCCATTTTCGCCATAATTTACACAAACAGCGCAGTACTGGGGAAAGTGGAAAATAAGTGTATACAAAAAGAGAGCAGAAAAAAGAGATTGAGAACGGCAAAACGGCTCAGCAATTCAGAGGCCATTCATCTGAGCTGGGGCTCGAGAAACACATCATGGAGAGGGGAATGGATGGCATGCGGACATCCAGCCCTCAGAAAGGTTATGGCTTTACAGTAGCGCTGCTTATCTACTGGGAACCAGGCTCAATGCAGGAAGCGGCCATCTTCTGGGGGGGAGGGGGGGCTGTGGGGTTCTAGGCTGCGAATAGGCATTATGAATGGCTTGAGGAGGTTTTCAGTGGGACTCAGATCAACAAAAAACCCAGGAATAAAACATCCAACGCATGAAAAAAGGAGCAAGTGGAGATGGAGCCACTCATTCAAGCATCCTCCATATAAGATCTCCAGCTTGGAGAAGGGGTCTACGGACAGGGATCATTTCAGGCCACGCCCACTTTTTAAATACAGCTGTTTGACTTTGAAGCCAGCTGTTACAGTTGATGAAGCCAGATGCTGTTTGCCCGCATATTCCTTATTTATTTATTTCACCTTCGGATTTGTGTGAGCTGCATTACGCCCAGCAACCTGACAGCACAGAATCATTACAGTTTTTTTTCCACCTCTTGGTTGTTTTCCCACTTATCCTATGAACTCATTGTGTCGACTAAATACGGGCTTAACTTTATTTTTTACATTTTTTGATGGGGGTGCTTAATAACATGAGTTCAAATTAAATTTAATTAAATGTAATCTCCTTTTTGATGGAATTCTGGCTGGATTGACAGGCCACTCTGCGAGGTCACGGGGGGGGGGGGCGTCTGACAAACAAGCTGCTTGTTTGTATTTTATTGCCTTTCGCTTGACTTTTCCGGCTGCACGTGGAGCTGATTAACGGGCGCTTCGCAATCGCGGTATCGCGGGCAGGTCTGCAGCTGGAAATGCCGGATCAGATGCCCGGGAGGAGGGGGGCGTGAGAGGCGCTAAAGCGGGCGCCTTGGCTCGGTCCCGCAGCCCCGCACCGGCGCCCAGAGACTGACCGGATAGGGAGCGCGCGCGCGCGCGCGCGCACACACACACACACACATATACATACTCGCATACATTGCCTATATACACACACACACACATATATACATACTCGCATACATTGCCTATATATATATATATATATATACACACACACACACACACACCACCAAAACACACGTACAGTCTCCATTCATAAACGCACAACTATACACATACCCCAAATACACACACACACACACACTGTTACACGGACCTAAACTCCCCTCTCATTCACATACACATTCATCCTCTCTCTCTCTCTCCCTCTCACTGCCCCCCCGCCTCCCTCCCTCACACACACACACACACACACACACACACACACGCACACGCACACGCACACACACGCACACACACACACACACGCGCGCGCGCGCGCATAACTCCGGGCGGACTCGGTCCCAGCAACATGTACCCAGCGTGCCGGACACACGCTGCAGCTTTCTCCCGGCTCTGGACGATGTCTGCACGCCGGGCAAGAGCGAAGCGCCTCTTCGGCTGGATACTATTGCTATTTTCGGCAACCCAGAGGACGGCGGCTCAAGGTAAGGCTCCGGTCGGTGCCCCAGATACATGCAACACTCGCCGTACGGGAGCGACCGGCGCGAGCGAATCCCCTCCGCCGGCGCTGCTGTCTGCATGCGTGCGACACTGAACATCCGCTTATGTGATCATGTACATGTGCACATGCGTGTGTCCGGACTGGCCGGAGCTCCGCTGCTCCCCTCCGGGGCTTTCGGCTCCGTACCGGAGGAAGGGCGTCCGGCGCCCGTGTAACTTTGCCAAGGAAAACGTCTGCCGCTCTCTTGCAGACGAAACTCTTACTATTGAGGCCAAGTTTAGACAGAAATGGCAAAGATAATGGAGCTTGACTGGCGAGGTGTTTCGGGATGATGTGTCTGACATATGATGACGACCGGCAAGTCGAAGTTTAAAAAGCGGACGTGTTGCAGTTACTACGGCATTAAGATACGCCTAAAATGAGCATCAACCTCTGCTCCAAGGAGATTCACTATTAATATCGATTGTGCAAAATCCTTATCAATTATAGTGCCGTTTTCCATTTAATGTCGCCTGGACCTTCATCATAATAACATTGGAGACCGTGATCCAAGTCTGCAGCGAGTCTGACAGTTCACGGTACTATAGGTAAACCAGTGGTAAGGGATTAAGGGCATCTGTTTCACGATTTATATTCCATTTTCTTACGGTTCAGTCAGAACATTGCTGAAATCGCGCTTTCTGTGCCCCATGCTTTCCTCTCTCCCGTTTAATTTAGTTGTGGGAACTACAGGCTTTAATTAATGGGCTGCAATTAATTTGTCTCCCTAGTCCATAGGGATGAATGCTCGCAACTAGTGTACAAATGGTAGAAGTAGTTGCTGCTTTTCTTTCCTTTTTATGCTCAAACCCAGAGTAAACAAGATCCCAGATTCAACCGTATGGGGTTTCCGATATACCGCGGGGCTCCGTGAAGGAGCGAAGCCGCATGTGGTAAATTGCAAAGGCCTCAAGTAAAAAATGAATGAATGAATGAATGGATAAAAAACCGTTTTTTCAGATGATTTTCTTCATTATATAGAGACTAGAGACCCATTACCATTTAGGGGGCTTTCAACTTTGAAATTCCAACGGGCATCTTTGGTATGTATGCGGCAGGCAGGGATGCATCCCTCTGTCCCTCCCCCAAAACGTGTGGTGTGTCAATCCAACACTGTCCTTCATCCCCATTCTCGTAAAAGCAGAACTTAAAAAAATGAAACATCCTGAGACGTGGGAACAGTAAGTCCAGGAGAGGAGCTGTTTTGTCTCCTTAATCGAGGTTCATGCACTGAGGACTTCTGGCAAAATCTCCACACCCCCACCACGTCGTCATCTCGCCGGGGGTGTTTTTGTTAAAGCCACACTTTGTTTGAAGGGAAATCTGCCCTCCATGCATTTTTCCTCATTTTCACAGCGTTCTCCCCATCTCAGGTCAGCTGACAGGAGTGAATCGAGTCCTTTCTCATACTTGGGGAGGCTGAAATGGAAACAGCACCCCCAGCCACTTTAAGGTGCCTGTTAAAAGCTTTTTAAAAGTGATCCTTCAGTGAAAATCTTCCCGTTTCGATACGAGAAGCATCAGTCTGCTTGTCTTCAAACTGCAAGGCTTGCATTGTGTCGACCCGCTCGGATCATAGTGTCGACCCGCTCGGATCATGGTGTCGGCACCTTCGGATCCCTACGCTTCTCCTCTGTTTCACTCTACTCCATGCATTTTTAACACTGTGCAACATAAAGCAATTCCTGTATGCTTCCTGTATTCCTGTATAAATTCCTGTATGCTTCCTGTATTCCTGTATAAATTCCTGTATGCTTCCCCGCCATGTTTGCAAGATGTGGGAGACGCAGAAGGTTCATGGCTTTTGCTTGTTTTTCAGTAGAATGTTCAAGTCCCTCATCACAGGCTGCAAAACCTGCCGTGCTATGTGGGATGGAACCAGCAACCATTTAGAATTTTGCGTCTGCAGATTCTTAGCTACTGCGCCATCTGCTGTACAATTTAGGAAGCACCGTGTTTGTAAGGGTCAGTTCAGAGGGGTCACTCTCTGTCGATTGCCTTTGGCTGCATGTGAATCCTGGCAGCATTTAGCAGAGTGGATTAACTTGACAACTTACGTCTGGACCCCACACTCCCTTGTGAGGACAGTGGATTAGCCTTGGGGGGGGGGGGGGTGGTTGATGAGGGAGGAGCTGCAGACTGGGTGATCAGGTCCATGGTCCTCAGATGTCAGTCATTCATTCTTGAAAGGGGTGAAAACAGCTAAATACCATCGCAACTCGACTGCGAATGATGCTTAGTAAAGAAAAACATGACAAATATTTCTGATTATTTAAATTCTTTTTTTGCTCATGTAATTTGCTAGAAAACATTAGGAATTACATTTCTGAACACCAGCTGACAGCCTAGACGCACCTTGTTTGCTGTGTTTTTCACTGTGAACGTTCTGGAAGCTTTGCAGCGCACCTCAGTGCTCTTGGGGGGCAGTCTGGTGGGGGACATACCTTCTGTTGGTAAACGGCCCCTGTCAGCATGAGCTGGGAACACGCATGATCTGACAGGCTTCGCTCGAACATGGGGACGCCTTCTGAAGCTTCCGGCACGTCTGCATTTTGACGCGGCTGTCGGGAGAGCAGCAGGATATGCGGTTTGTTGGAGCGAGACCGGGAGGAGCTGTCGGCATTGACGAAAGGCACAGGAAGGGGTGCGTCTCATTCTGGGACGTGTACGCTTGATGGGAGATGCCCCCCTTCCCCCAGACAATCTGACAGGGTCCCAGTTTGTCACGTGTGTTGGGATGACGCAGGTCTGTCTCTCCCGTAGTATGGAGCTTGAGGTCCTTACGAGTTTCCTGGGGTAGCAGTGAGAACTTTGCTGGGTTTGCTGAAGGGGTCGCTGGTTTGAGTTTGACTGGATAAGCTGGACAATTACACCAGAACTTCACAATCACACAGTCGTTCTATGAGCATGAAAGGTCAGCTGACCTGTTGGATGGCGTCAGAGCCTGGTACCTTCGTCTCTCGATGGCCAAGATGGTGGAAAAGTCACTTGTTGAGCCGAAGTTGTGTCAAGACCCTCAAATGATGCCCAGCCACCTTCTCTGACCCTCCGGGGTGGGGGGGGGGCGGGGGGCGGGGGGGGGGGGGGGGGGGGGGGGGGGGGGGGGGGGGGGGGGGGGGGGGG
>JAODKC010000021.1:18195037-18205747 GCA_026777985.1 Mormyrops attenuatus
TCCACCAACCCCACACTCCCCCCCACCCCCCACCCCCCCCCCCCCCCCCCCCCGCCGCCCCCCCCCCCCCCCCCCCCCCCCCCGCCCCCCCGCGCCCCCCCCCCCCCCCCCCCCCCCCCCGCACACATCAAACGAAGTGCTTTCAATGCGAAGCGGACCCGCGTTTCACTGAAGGGACACATACTGTAGGTCCTCCAGCGGTTTGTTCTAGAATATTCGGGGCTGAGAGGAGGATTAGGCATAGTGAATAGAATCTTTCAAAACACAAAATTATACTTAATTCAGCAAATGTACCATAGTGCATCTCATTAAGAAAAGGTTAGAAAACCCAAGAAAACTAATGAAAAGCCAAAGAACGCTTACAGGCAGACACTCCTTCTGTGTGTATTTTTAAAACATGTCTGTGTGTGTTTACATATATAAAATGTGAATTAATCGGTTGGGCATAAACACATACTGCATAAATAGGTGGCAGACAAAAGAGCAAAACTTTTGTTCACCATTTTGTATATCGGCAGTGTAACACTTAGTCTGTTTACTGCTTATAGGAGCCAAAATCATTCTCTCTCATATGCACACTCGCCAACGGGCCCTCTTTCCTGGATTTGCCCTTGAAACACTATAAGATAAAACAGCAATGGGAGTTTTTGAGAGGAAGAAATGTTGTTGTAAAGGAAAAGAAGAGACGATTTGTTTGCTCTGTTTGCCTCTTTTGTCAGACGAGGGCCATTCAGAGGAGGGCATCCACCAGCCAGGTGCATCTATTCTGGTTCCTCCTTACATGTTGAGAGGCCCCTCTTTCGGTGCTCTGGTTCACAGGATCTGTCTTCACAGGATGAGGAGCCAAAGCTGAGTGGAGATGCCAGAGGTGGCTTTACAGCTGCCTGTCCGTTATCCCTCCGCATTTCGCTCACCTCCTGCGACTCTGCCACCTCTCCGTGCTGAAGCAGGGCCGATAAGCCTTCCTGACAATTTTTTTTTCCCTGTGAAGATAACAAGCCCAGCCTCAGCCTTTGGGCTGCAGCCTTAATCTAACAGCAGTGTCCTGGGCCAGAGCAGAGCCAGCTCCTGTCCGGTACGGCTTACCTCTCCGGCGTTGCTCCCAGCGAAGGGAGCCCCCCGCTACGAACAGCCTTGGAAACGGCTGAAAAGAGTTTCATCCTGAGGAAAGGGAGAAGAGAGGATTTTAGCAAAGGGAATATCCCGTTAGATCCCTTAAATCTTCCATCATTTTCTCTTCCTGCAAATAGCCTGGGAGGTTTCCGACATCCCAGTGGGACCAAGTAGGATGACAAGTGATTTTGGTCAGGCAGGGTTTCAGTTTAAAACGAGCCAGGATATGCACAAACAGAGCAGCGCTAGATAACTGAGATAAATGCGTTTGTTAAATGGACAGCAGCTGATAACAGGCATCCAGACAGCCTGGGCTGCCAGAGATCTGGGGGGTAATGTGGGGGCCAGCAGGGACACACAGTGCCCCCCCCCCCCAGTAGCTCCCAGGCCTTGATGTTGACACACCCCCTCCAGGCTCTCTGCCCCTACCGCTGCAAAAACTCTCTGAAGATCTTGGCTGTGGGGTTTGTCAACCAGTGATTAGGTAAGTTGGGGATACATTGTGGGGGTTGGATATCGGGGGGGGCACAATAAAGTAAACCTGAAAACACTCGGGGCATTATTCATTCCCTATTAAGCTGTCTCCATTGAAATTTACATAACCACTATACAACTGGCACATGGTATGAGAAAATAATATGTTTGTGCAGTGGGCATGTGTATGTGTGTGTTACATGTAGTGGCCCAGTGCTATTTTGTATGTAACCACATGTTTATATTTCCAGTGTTATTTTTTTTTTTTAGAGTTGATCTCCTTTGCTACAAATAAGAGATGCACTTTGTGCCAGACTGTGACATTGACAAGGAAATTAAATAAGACAAAAAATATAAAAGAATAGCTAATGAATATTAATTAACCCTAAAAGCCTGATGTTGAATACATCAAGGAGACTATCTGGTAGCAATGATAGCAGGGGGATCTCCACCTTCCTGGCTGTTGAAACGCCAAGAAATTAAAGAAATGAATCAAAATGTGAATATAGCAGGCATATGATGGTTAGGTTTAGGGTTAACTCACCAGCTGATGTGCACACCAGTGGTGAGGAAATCCCTTAGAAGGATAAGCATAATATTACTGTTGTGGACTTCGTGAAACCCAGGGGAAGATTCTGGGAGGGATTGGCGTTGACGTGTCCAGTCTGCGAGGCGTGCATCCTAATCTGCGGGCGAGCACGGTCCATGAACACAGACATGTCTGTGGTCCTCGTTTGCAGTGACACGGCCTTTGTCATGGCACGGCACGCATGTCCCTAGTGTCTGATTTGATTGACCTTTTGTTCTCCAAGCAGTTCTGATAAAAAGGCGACAGCTAGAAAATCAGACTTGTGCTGGGGCTGATTGACAGTATTAGAATAAATAAAAATCATGCAGTGCAGAACCCAAGATAGACTGCTGCACATTAGTGTAATTAGCATTCACACCGACCCATGCCACTTAGGGAGGAATAACACGAAATGTAGCACCAATTAAGGCTAAAAGCTAAGGGTGAAATGGTGATTTCTGAATGCTCGGCTGAATTATTTAATTTTGGAAAGCCGAAAGTAGGAAAATCTGCCACGCTAGAAGCCAAATTGAAAGGCAGATGTTTGATTTGATCAAAAACTATATAAATGAGTATAACTAACCAAATGTGTTTGAGGCATTCTGTTTCATTCACTTGGATGCCAATTCGTACTATTTACTTGCTCCTGTCATTACTGAAGCTAGTGCCTATGTTTTATTTCAAGCCTGCAAAGATCATTGTTTAAGCTATTACCATAACAACTAATGAACCCACAGACCTATACACTGATGGGATGATGCCTTTTTTAATGTCGTTGATGTGTTTTTGTGTTGTATGTTTGCCTTTTCGAATGCCTGCTGATTTTTATGATACGACATTATGTAAATTACAGACATATTTGCTTGTGGAAAAGAACAAATGACAGATATCTGTTTTCGGACAAGGACAGTAGCTCAGGATTAATGTGTGCACTCTTATTATAGCTCTTACTTGGGCTGTAAGCTGTCACGAAGGACTCGGAGGAAGGCCTTTTTGAAATAAAATGAAACAAAGAGGGACTGGAAAGAAACAGGATTGCAAGGGATTAAAACAAGAAGACTATCAATAGGAGGGACACGGGCTGATGACGTTAATAACCAGACTAGCGACAATGAGGCAAACAGGTACTTACATGGACTAACAAGGGACAAGAAGCATCAGGTGTGGTCCATCAGGACCACGTGAGGGAGGAGACAGGAGGGTCAGGTGGTCGGGGCGGGCAGGACGTGACACAAGGTCTTTTCCTTTACAGTATGTTTTTGCTTTTGATCGAATGCTACATAAGGCAAGTACTGTTTTTATCGCTGTAATGCATGTATGATTTACTCAGCGTGATGTCATAAAAGTGCGACTGTCCAAGGCCACTTCCACTTCTTCCTCGGTGCCAGGTGAATGCAAACTCTGTTGATATGGCCACACATTAAATGACGTGTCGTCTTAGGATGTATAACGTAAATATGACATAGTGCAGCTAGTTAACAGGTAAAGAAATATGTCTTTCGCATCATATATTTACTTACTTAGTGACAATTCTTATCCACTCCTGGGAGTCCTTATCCAAGTCCTGGGAGCTCTCCAGAGCCATCATATTCTCCACCCCCTCAAAACCCCTTAAAAGCCCCCTTATCCCACAGAAACTCAGCTCTCAGCTAGTTTAAAGGGCACACTCACAACCCAAAGCAATATAACAGACTCTGTAATCAAAAGTGTGATTTCAAGAAAAAAAAGAGAAGCATTTCTTGAAAAACTGCATAAATCCCCCGCCCCCCGCCCCGCGCCAACTAGCATTACATGTTTCTGTTCTGGGATCCCTATGGTCCCCATCTTTAGCTGCCCCATCGGTTTCAGTCTCCACCTCCGATTCCTGGCCCACAGCGAACGCACTAACAGCAGCCATGTTATTCTACTCTAATAAAACCAGAATAAAAGTTTTATCCAAATATTTGTGAGTGCAAGCAAACTGGCATTTAGCCTCGTCTCAGCCCCAGCACCTCACAGCATTTCAACCAAATTTGAAAGTCAACTTCCCCTGACTGGCAGGTGACCCCCAAGACTGCAGTGCACATTTTTAAATAAGTTATTAGAGAAAAAGATGTATTATATGAGTCTTTTGAACAGAATTTGTTTAATGAATTTGCAAATGTATGGCTTTTTTTTTCCTCAGGGGAGAATAACCCTCTTTGAAGCATCTGACTAATCATTTGCCATGGAGGATCCAATAGTGCCTGTTTGTACCTCGCATGGTCTGTGTGACCGGGGTGCTGAATGTTTATGCTCCCCATGAACTGCAGAGACATCCAGCTGGGCTGCCATCAGGTAAACCTTTTAAGGGGTATTTGGGAGAGGCCTGCATTGCTGCAGGAGTGCCGCCTAAGCAGGCAGTCCACATGCAGGGCTACTGGGACAGGTGCTGCCAAGGACTATTTCAGGCTGAAAGGTAGACTTATGAAAGGGGCTGATGCTAAGCGACTGGTCACATGAGCTAGCGGTCAAATGCACTAGTGGTCATGTGAGCAAGTGGGTACATGAGCTAGGTGTCACATGAGCTAAGAGTCACATGTGCTCGCAGTCACATGAGCTAGCGGTCACATGAACTAATGGTCACATGAGCTAATAGTCACATGTGCTAGCGGTCACATGAGCTCGCGGTCACATGAGCTACTGTAGCGGTCACATGAGCTAATGGTCGCATGAGCTAATAGTCACATGTGCTAGCGGTCACATGAACTCACAGTCACATGAGCTAATAGTCACATGTGCTAGCGGTCACATGAGCTCGCAGTCACATGAGCTACTGTAGCGGTCACATGAGCTAATGGTCACATGAGCTAATAGTCACATGTGCTAACGGTCACATGAGCCACTCCTGGTGTGTGCGAGCAGTCAGGACATGCTCTAAAGCTGCCCACCTGAGCTCAGTACATTTATCTCTGTATTCTCTTTATTTTTCTGGTGGAGACAAAGGTAGCTTTTGCCCCAAAGGGTCAAACTAGATTTTATTTTTATTTATTCTTGTTTTTTTGGACAGATTAATTGGATTGATGTAGCTAACTTGGCTGGCTTCCCATTGTTAAACTTGTGTTGTGTACCCACGCATTGTTTACAGGTGCCAGTTACCCTTTACATACAACTGATGCCAGATGAAACCGAAATAAAAACAAAAAACATTGTGTATTCCAGATAGCAGATTTTGAATTACACAACACAGAGGAACAGTGAGGGCAGTGTGTGAACAGGCTGCAAAAATAATTGTGAAAACCACCAGAGTTTAGTGTACTAACGTAAGAAGTTTTGATATGTGTGAGGCAAAAACCTCTTTCTTAGGGTCTCTCAAAGAATTAATTAGCCAAGGGAGTATAATTATTAAGACGATATGCAGTCATGGCACGCTTAGTTCGATGCAGTTATTTCAACTGCCCTTCTCTAATCAGTGCCTCTTACAATCCATTCCACAGAGACACTAAGCTCAGAATCCAGCACCATCCAGCTATTGGCAAAGCATGATAATCTGTTCCCTTTACCTGCTCATATTTATCAGAACATCTCCTGCAACCTTCATCAATCCGAGAAAGTCTGCCGGCTGATGTTGATACAGGGGACAAACAACCTCCCAGACAGACAGAGCGCTATTTTTTTCTTGAGTAACATTCAAAACACGTCGTAGCATTTTGAAAAGATCACAACAAGTCGTCTGCCGAACGCCAAGTGTGCTGCACTGCCTTGTGCTTCTGGAAGAGTGTGTATCCGCAAGGTTCAGATTGCAAGTCAAATCATCTTTTGCAGGAGGGTGTCGTATCACACAGACGTGAAAGACGGTGAAATTCTGCAAATTCTTCTGTGGGACTAACAGCTTTAAAGTGCCTAGCCCTCTTAGAATGGTCATTTGAACTGGGTGAAGTAAAGTGATTAATGTCTGCATTTCATCTTATGTGGAAGTGTGGAAGAATTGAACCCGCCGCATGTCTCTGAGAGACAGATCAGAGGGTTTGGCTGAAGAATGCCTACAGGTATTTGCAGATTCATGCAGACGAGACCCAGTGGTATCAGCTAACAACAAGAAATCTGGCCTTTCCACAAATCAAAAGCTGACAATACACTTAAACCACAGAATTCAATTTACATGCATGATAAATCAGGACTGTGCTCAATTTAATGTTAGAAGCTTTCGGAATTTTTTTATTTATTTATTTTTTTTTAAAAAAAAGATAATTGCAACATTTAATTGCAAAGTACTTCAGGAAGTAATTTAGTTTAGTTGTAAAAATACACTTTTTACTTTTCTCATATTTATTGTAGTATACATCTATATTTAGAGAGCCAAGCGCAGAGCAAGCAGGTTTAATGATTCACAATGATTCATGACCAGCACTAAAACATAATCCCAGATTCATCATCAAAGCACAAGCCAAGCCCAGGAGCCAATCCAAGGCAAAACATATACCAGGTCCAAATCACGTTCAGCATACGGGGTCCAAAAGATGGCTGGAAGTTCAAAAGTACAGCAATGGGGAGACTCACAAAGGTGCTACTTCACAGAGGTCTTTATATTACCTTTAGCCCAGTGTTTCCCAATCCGGTCCTCAGGGACCCACAGCCGGTCCATGTTTTTGCTCCCTCCGAGCTCCCTGCCAGACAGTCTACCGGGAGCTGGGCGGGAGCAAAAACGTGAACTGTCTGTGGGTCCCCAAGGACTGGATTAGGAGAAACTAGTCTAATCACTGGATATGCAGGCTGTGAGTCTAATATTAAGGAGAGGCAGGGCGTGATCCTTTTGGGCGAAACTGCAGAGAGAGTTTTTACAATAAATAAATATATACAATAAATGCTGCTTTTCAAATTTCCTGTTCTATACATTCAATCAGGCAGTTTTATATATCTCAAAATGGGTTGCTGAGCATTATAAAGCTGGATGGAACCTGCTGTTTAATGTGATTAGCAACACCTTTTCCGTGGGATTCAAATGTAAAATGCAAGATGGTGAGTGAGTGTCTGTTGATTTCTCATGTAGTACAATTTCTGCATATATACTTGTGTGGCATCATGTCCCTCTGTTTGTTGCTCTGCTGGATACAGAGAGTGAAAGGATGGATGGAAAGGTAGTATGTAGCTGTAGAAAGCTGTAGAAAATGATCTGCCGATGAACAAAAGACCCATGTATTTTCTGAAGTGCTTTAAAAGCATTAACTCCTCTTAGCCTCCAGAATTTAATGTCACTTTAAATAAGCAGTTAATTCATCTAAACAAAAGTATGTGACATTGTTGTTACCCTTTTTCTGGTGCTGAAATATATATAGCTTGACGGTGTGCAGGTCTTTGGTGATCCCCGGCTGGTAGGTGGCACAATAGCCGACGTCACAGCGTATCTGAGATTTCAGGCTCTGTGAGAAGGAGAGCAAATGCTACAGAGATGGGGGGTGGTGGCGGGGGGGTGCAGGTGCTTCCTCAGGCTGCTCTCTCATCTTCCTTCTGGGCCCGCTGTCTCGTTGTTCCCTCAGACTCCCAAATCTCCTCAGCTGCCCCCCCAGGACCTCGCAGCTGCCCTCCTATGGGTGTGAGCCTGTCCCTGCGCGCTATCACCTTGGCACACTGAGCGTTAGGCAGCTGTCCATCGTGCTGAAAGGCGAATGAGGTGAATGGCGTGTCTGAGGGGTCCAGAGGTAAGGCTGCAAACACGTATGGAGACATATACCAGCTGAGTGCATGCAAATCTAGGCGAGAGTTTTAACTCTGAAGTAACTAAATCACTATTACAAACAAGGCTACTGATTTGAGCCCTGTTATATATACTGTAAAAGCTCTCATACTTGGCATTCAAGTAACTGGCATATTTTAGTGACATACATCACAAGCATCATATATATGATCAATTTGGGGAAGTATTTAAAAGCCAATAGCAGAGCCAACGATAACCATTGGGTTCTTTATTGTAACTATGCTCTCTGGACAGGAAAACGATTGAAAGTAAGCGTAGTTATATGAAGGAAATAACTACACAACAGTAACTTTCAAATAAAAAATAGAAGGTGGGGTTCTTAATAGTTTTGTAATTTCTTAAACAAAATTTACAATGCTTAATTACAGCTGAGAAATACGGTAGTGGCTCTGACAGAAAACAAATAAAACATCCAAATATACATTAGTATGACTTATCTTGCTACCATTTGTACTTACAAGGCATTCAGACTGGAAGGTGCATTCAATTGCTAGCACAAGACCACCATACCTCTGGATACAACCCAAGAAACCTGTAACACAATTAACAAAGGACTGAATTATTCACCGGCATCTTACAGTAGTTTCATATTGGAAATAAACCGACAGTCACATACTGCAGTGAGTCATTCTATGATGTATGACATGCAATCTGACACTGAAAATTTGCACGGTCGCCATCTTGGGTCACCATCTTGGTGTCGCCATCTCATGGTAACCATGTTGCGGTAGCCAGCTCGTGGTAGCCTTGCAGTTGATGTCTTGTGCTAGTTGTCTTGGCTAGCCATCTCAGGTAGCAGTCTTGAGGTAGCTATCTCGCGGTAGTCAAGGTATCTGAAGGTCCACATTATCTGGTAATAGCCAGGTAATAGCCATTTTATAGCCTGAGGTGTAAACATTGTTCCCTCATGATGTTCCCAGGTTCCATGATGATTAGGTCCCTGTAGAAATTCGTATACAAGTATTTCATGAACATCAAAATGATGTCAAACACCTTCCATGGACTCTTCAATAACCTACACATCATTTAACCTCAATGGGAAGTTCTGCACCACAGAGTGTGAAGCAGATTTCCACCTCCTTCATCCCTCAGAGAAATGGAGGCTTTTCATCTTGAATAATGGTCAAATATCCCACCACACACAGCCCAGCAAAGAGGGATGGAAGCTGTTACTCATGAGAGTTTTACTTACGCAGAGTTGTTCTGAGGGCAGAACCAATAATGATTGGTTCAGAGAGATAACCAATCAGATTGTAGAGGAGGCAAGTCCAATCAACTAGAGGAGGTGGGACCAAGATATCTGATTGCTTGGTCTGACATTTGACCAAGATCTGATTGGTTATCTCTCTGAAGCAGTCATTGCTCGTTCTGTCCTCAAAACATTTTTGTGTAAGTAAAACTCCTATGAGCAAAGCTGTTCTGAAGGCCCTTCTTCTTCTATTAGCTCTTTTTTCTATGTAATTTTGTCTGTTATTTTGTCCTCCCAATGCACTTGTGCACATAGACATATATTTATTTTCCATCTCATATAATTCACCTCTTATTCGTTTGCAGTGTTTTGTGGATGTTCATTAATTGCTTTCCCTGCCTGAGCATCTTCTCTCTCTCTCTGTCTACCTGATTAGATGTGGCACAGTCCCTACAGTCATTATCAAATTCCAATATGGTGCCAAGAGTTTGATGCTCAAATGTGCTTTTTAATGAGGTCAAGTATAGGGCTGGCCTCAATCTCTGAAGCACAGGCGTCACTTTTACATGGACTGGCACCCACCCTGGAAGCAAACGGTACAATCTGGGGCGAGATGCCGGAGTCAAAGAACTGTCTAGAGTCGGCAGTGTCCTGTTGTGTTGTCAGTTATGACGTTATGTGTTATAATGCATTTTTATTTATGGCAAGTAACCTGTGGATGAGCAAATAAAATGTATCTCCTCCATACCATTTAATGGATAAATAAGTTCTCATTTACTTGTATTTACTGTACCCTAATTATTTTTTGGTTGATAGTCTTGGAATTTCTCCATGTGTCAAACTGTGACTGGGACAAATCGGAAGGATAAATTACTTCTTGCTGTTCTACATGATCCGATGGAACTAATTAATCTTACATCCAATCTGGAATGAGCTAATTACCCTCTGCTTGGTGAACACCAGAGAGAAACACTCCTGCTATTTTTTTCTCTCCTTTTTTTTTCGTTCCTCACCTCGAAATTGGTAGGACGCAAACCTGCACAAATCCTGCAAACAAACAGATTAAAAGTGCGGCCGCCGCCTTTGCTGTGTGTCAATTTGTAATTTAGTCTAGAGGGAGGGCAAAAAAACACATTGTCATTAATTGTCTGATTGATTAATTGATAAACATAAACGACAAAGAAGGATTAATGAGCCCAGTGAGTGGCACGGAGGGGGTGATTGATTCTGTGATGTAATTATGATACAAATCACTGACATATGAATTTAGGGACGTGAATGACAGGGGAACACAATGAGCAAAGGCTTCTCGCCTGCTGCATTAATGAATTACACGCATGGGCTCCACAGGAAAAACAATGACTAAAGGCTTATTGAGGATAGCAAGTCCATCAGCACTTTCCCTCTGCGGGATGTCAGATGTGGAAGGTAATTGATTTAAGGGCAACAGACTCTGCACCATGAATTTTTAAAAATGTTGAGCAGCGTATTTGTGTTATACTGTATACTTCATCAGGGACCATGCAGGACTTACAATAATCTATAAATCCATTATCCGCACATACATCCATCTATATACCCAATGAAGTATCTAGACTTGTCTGGCTTTTGATGAAATAAGTCTTGCCCCGCACCCCCCCCCCCCCACCCCCC
>JAODKC010000021.1:18220860-18233725 GCA_026777985.1 Mormyrops attenuatus
CCCCCCCCCCCCCCCCCCCCCAGCTGGGGATGTACCATGTGATTGATTTCTCTAGCCACAGTAACATAAATAACAGGAAGCTCACCACCTACTGGTACTTCAATCAAGCAAACAAATCTGGAAAGTTCTGATTACGGCTCACAGTAGAGGCTGAATGGTGTATATGTGACGAGACTAAAAATAGAGCAGCCCAACAGGGGATAAGTGCCCGTCTCACAGAACATGGATGCGTGTTTGCGTCATATTGCTTTAAGTCACACTAGGCACACACAGGTACCGGCGTATAGCGATGACACACTTCCTGTAGTCAGCCTTCCCCTGACCCCAGTGAAGAGAAAAAAAAAAGAACGATCATGGACTGCAGGGTTGCCACCACACTGCAAAGAGCGCAGAGCTTGAGTGCTGATATTGTGCAGGAACATCCCATCGCCAGAGGAAAGGAGGGTTATTGCTGTAGCCAAAGATTAATTGGGCGATTAACATAACCACTAATACTTTAATTGCAAAACCTGATTCTGAAACAAAGTATCCCCTAGGAAGAATAGGGTAGTTTGGCCCAGGAGACCACGGGAAATGTGACAAGGATCATGAGCGCAATACTGAAAATGACATCACATCTCTTTTCTCTTAATTACCGGATGTAAAGACTTGTGCAAAGTCAATGAGTATGGTCAGAGCTCAGCAAACAGCTCATCCATCCATTCACTTCTCCAAGAAGAACATGAGAGATTACGGACTAAAAGCGTCAACGTCGAATAAATGATTTTAGTGCTTTAGATGGTTTTCAGGTCCTGTTCTCAACCAGTTTCATTGTGCTGCCTTTTCAGAAAACTTAAGAAGGTTAAAAGCAGCAACACATTCATAAAGAAGCACAGATCATTTGTATATTAAACAATTGTTGCTAAAATGAAACAGATGCACAGAAGTGCTTGTTTTCCATGATAACAGGAAGGGTGCGACTGATATGGAGAAAAAGAGAGAATTAGATGAAAAGGTGATAAACAAAACTGGATTAAAACTGAATGGATTTTTAACACTCGGCCGGCTGGAGATGATGAATGATGATGAATTGGCACGAGCCCCCTCTCTCTCTGGCTGGTGGCAGAGCAGGCGGGATCTTCTCGGCCACAAAGAAGCAGAGAAAAACTGAGAGAGGAGATTTGTGAGACTGTTGTTGTTTTTCTTTCACGTGGAGCGGAAGCCAATCACATTCCGGTGAAACAAGTCTGCATTTCATTGGGCAGCATGGTGCCGCAATGCTTTACGACGCACGGGTGCCCCTGAGGAGCAAGCAAGGCAGCAAATACCCACAGCAGATTAGAAACCGAGCGGCTGCAGCCAAAATCCCCATAATCCATTGCTTCCCCACACAACATGGGGCATCCATTTGGTTCCACCACATCCCTGGGATTATTTCGCCATAGTGTTTGTGCGATGTTTATGCAAGGAGGTGACAGCGGGGTAGGCCAAGCACTTGGGGAGGGAAAGTTTGGCAACTGCTCAGCTTGGCATGGCACTAGAGCTAAAAGCAGGTCCCATGAGAAGTCAGCATCAATATCAGGAGCTGAGCTGGAGATCTCCTGACAGCCAGCACAAGCGAGGCTGGTTTGACTCAAATTTTCGTCATATGTCCACAATTAGTGCTATTTATGAATGAGTTATTACTTTATAATATATAATACAATTATTATTTATTTTCAAAGCAAAAGTTGTGTACCAATCTTATTATACAATTACGAGTTTAGTTTAACCATATTGTGTTCATCAGTGGGATTTGTTTACTCTTGAATTAAGAAGGCATTTTTCTGATGGGGGAAAAGACAGTTTTATGCAGGCTTGTCAATGACATGGTTTGCTTTCATCTTTTCATATTCATTTGTAATTTGTTGATCCGTTGTGGGGCTTTTTGCCCTGGTTAGATGTGCAATGGATGCATAAAGATTAGCTGAGAGAAAGTTTGTGGAAAAATGAGCATGTTTTGTGTTCTTGGCAGAAAGCTCATAGATGTTCTGACAGTTGGGCGCATAGCTCTGATTAATAGTGACGTGTGTCCCTCACAACCAAAGATTCTGAAAAAAAATTCTTCTCAAATTCTGTTAGTTATAGAATGAATGCGAGTGATGTTAATTAATTCAACAGAACCTTCTGGAAGCTGCAGCTACAATATGTTATGTGTATCAACATGCTTAGATAACAAGATGTCATTGGAGTTGCCCTGGATCACTATTATGCAACCAGGAAAGACTCCAAGTTTTCCTCAAAATTGCATTTCACCATTCAGGACAAGAAGATTTCACAGACCCAATGTCTCCAAAAGAGACCAGGAAGCAAAATCCATTTGGGTTGTAACAGTGGGAATGGATAATAGATTTTTTCTGGCAAAAAAGTTTCATTAATCACATTTTTTCCACATAATCTGATTTATGCAGAAGGTGCAAGGTGGGATGGCCGCAATTCAAGACTTCTTCTGGAGCAGATTGCGCAGCCAGACGGTGTTGGTGGACTGACTGGCCTTACCCTAAAAGCAGCCAGGAAAAGCGCACTGTGCTCTGTGACTGGGGCCGACGTAAGCAAACGAATAGTCTGTCAGGTGAACACCTGGAGGCGAGACCATGAAGAAATACACCAAGGGTACTTTGGAAAGCAGAAGGCTTGTCTTCTCGCGATGTCATGAATAAATATCCTTTGGTGTGGAAAAGGCACACAATGTGAATATATGAACTGGAAAGAGGTCTGGAGAGGACTGGAAAGAGGCAACAAGGCTGGAGAGTTAGTGCTCATAGTCTGGGAGAAACGGCCAAACCTGCTTACAACATGGGGGGGGGGGGGTGTTTCTGGGTGAAACAGAGAGACACAGTGGTCTTTTTCTTTTTATGGTGCATCAGAACCATGTTGCTCTTTTGGGTGTATGTAGACAGCCAGTGTATGTAGACAGCCAGTGTATGTAGACAGCCAGTCATAATGTAGGTAAAGTTTAGGTAAAGTTTAGGTCCTAAGCTGAACCATTGTCCTGATCAATTCGCTCGCAGGCAAATGACGAAAAATTGCGTCGGCATGCACTTTCTGCTGTGCCAGAGTCTGGGGCAGTGAAGGCCCCGCAAGCTGAGGGCCTTGCAGAGATACTATCCTGAGATGAAAAGCATAGGTTCCGGCCCTCAGCCAGTGTTATCATGTGAAGAAGTGGGGGGGGAAACGCACAGATACGCATTATCGTATCAGCCGCCGGCATTGCTGCCTCTGCATGGAGTCTGCGGCTGCTTGCTGGACTGCAAGGGAGCGTTTGCGCCACATTGCGATGAGTAGGGGTGGCCGTTTTGCAGCAGCATGCGGCGTTTGATGTGCCATGACGGCAGGGGAATGAAGGACGATGTCCGGGTGCAAGCGAGGCTTGGCGGAAACGCGCCACGCTGCTTCACCCACAGGGACGGCCGAGCGGTCGCCTTGGGTCAGAATTACAGTTGCGAGCCGGATGCGGTCGATATGCCAATACAACGGGAGCAGGCGGCGGCTAACAGGGGGCTCAGTCAAGCCCCAGGAGATGATGTGCTTGTCAGTCAAGTTTTGGTTCGGCAGAAAGTCTTTTATAATATTAAGCACATCTTACAGCACGGAAAATCTGCAGCTGGAAAAAAAACCTTCTAAGAGTCATCATAGAGTCATCATACCGTACAGCTAATTTATAGGCTGCTATCAAAAAAACTGGAGTAATTGAAGGACAAAAGAAACTAACAGTCATTCATCTACCTTCCAGCAGAGACAACAAAATCTGAAAGCCTTCCAGTACCATTGTTTTCCTCGACAGGTGGCAGGGCTCGCCTGGGCTTGCAAATTACACTGTTACCATGCAGCGATTCTGCTCGTCACAGTGCTTTTCTTTGGCTGTTGTTTTTGAAAAATAAAGCATCACTGATGGTTGGATGCCTTGAAACTCACACCAGCAGTGTTCCCCAAAACTTTAGGCCACTTCCAAAAGCCCCTGAAGTGCTCTAGTCAAGTGCTTGCTTCATGTAATCAGGACTATGTCTCATCACTCTGCTGCACAGTAGCTAATTGAGCTAAAGGTCTATCGATCAGATAATTGACTATATGATAAGCTAACAGCCTGCATGTCAAATAATTAATATGATAATGGTTACCAACAGATGCATAAATATTTAAGCAATCTGTGAGCTACATTTTACAAAACCTTCTGGAAACCGGCACTAATGGATTTGCGATACTCTTTTGTTTCCCTGGTAAAATAGTTCTGATTTTCAGCCTGTATTTGTGAAAATGATGTGGCTTATAGATACTCGTATGACACATAATTGTCATTAGTAAACAGAAGACAATCATGGCATGTAAACAGTGACAAAATCCATCCATTTCTTAACTATTATTATGTCTGCCATTTTATGCAATTTATGAACACAATTGCAAGTATAATTACACGCATAATTCTATGGGTTGCAAACCGGTGAGTAGCTGTAAATGAAAACTTATTTAATTTAGAAGCTGACTTGATTTCAAAATGACATTTTTCTTGAACTTGAAATATACACACATTGCACATTTTGCCAGTTTTATACATTCAATTATAATTTTATAATCGATTTTATGAAATAGTTACATTAAAATAGACTGTAAAAAGCCCTCCCCTCCACACACTCGGGGGGGAGGCTGTGCTAGGAGGGCAGGGCGCTGCTCTGGGCGTCGGCTGCTCTATCAACGGCAATATTGGCAAATATTTGGCTGTAAATTAGTTGCTCTTCAGTAATCAGCCAGGAATGCTCTTTTTTTTTCTTTTTTCCAATTACAACTCTCTCAAAGAAAAATCATTAGTGTCAGACAGAGACGAGTGATTGTCTTACACTGCATTAGCTGCTCGAGGTGCTCTCTGAAAATGCCCAGTAAGGTGGGGTTCGAGTCAGTAGTGCTGACACACATGCACTTTGCAGCAGGCGCTCGGAGGTATGCAGTGAGAGCCTGACTTATGAGGAGTTTTGCGAAGCCTGTTACGATGCCACAGCAGAGGAGGGCAAGCTGGGGATGGTGCTGTTTGAGAATGCAGCTCATACCGTGCTACAATGAACAATAAAACTATTACTCCAATCTGTCATCTTCCTGGTTACAATGTATCGAATGGAAAGGATTACATGCTTTATGGTACCCCCACTGCCCCACTGTAACACTCAGTGGGAGATCTGCTTTTTACTTTAATCCATCCACACTATAATCCCAAGGCAGTTATTCCACACAGGATGATGGGGAACGTAGAACCTCAGGGAGGGAACAAGCAGGGAGCAGTCTGGACAGGATGGCAGTTCATTGAAGAGAAGAAGAGACAGACAAAGAGAAATACAAAGATACCTCACATGAATTGTGCAAAGAGAACTGTACCAAAACCATATATCTTAATGCATATGTGAAATGTAAAGCATAAATGTAGTTGGCACTATATACCTCAAAGGTTGTGAGTTTGAGTCTCTTCACGGCTGAATCTGTGTCGGGGTCCCTGTGTGTGTGTGTCTCTCTCTCTCTGGGGGTTTCTGCCCAGGCCACAGACATGCTATGTAAGAGAGCTGGTGTCCCGAAATTGTACACAGTGTGTGATTATGATTGTGAGTATTGTGCCCTATGCATCCTGGGACAGGCCCCAGGCTCATCGTATCCCGGCGCTGGATAACCGCTTATGGAAGATGAATGGACGTACATGTACCAAGAGGCTCTTTAATAAGTGCATTGCTGCGGCAGTGAGTGGCTCCCCCATTAGCCCGCGGACGAGGCAGCTGAATTGCAGGCCCCGCACTTAACAAGTGCAGAAGATGTGTTTCGGAGATGCCATCTCATGTGCACCGCGTCGCTTCCCAGAGTTGTTGCAAATTAGCCGGTGGCTGATCTCTGCCTGTTCCAACTCATCTCGAAGATGCTTAATTGGACCGAGATGTGTCGAGTGGGCAGGCCGCCGCAGCCGGCTCAGTTAGCTGTCACACCCCCGGGAGGCGCTCCTCAACTGCGGTGGGCGTCTGGCTGCGAGCGGCGGCCTGCTGAGGGAGCTTATTCTTCCAGAGAGGAACCATGTTCAGATACCTGGTAATATTCATAGCTTTGCTATAAATGGAACCAATGAGGGCCTGAGGCCCCCTCTCCCCCCAGCCGTGACGGTGCCTCCACCTCCAAGCAGGGAAGCTCTGAGAACCTCCTCACCACATCCCGTTCTGCTGGTTGAAACAGCGAAGATCGGGATTCTTCCAATCCTCCGGCATTCCCTGCCACGCTCACTTCCTCGTTTTCTCTTGCTGACAGAGCGGAGCCTGGCTACCCTCTAGACCAGCACATGCTACCTGTGACACGCTACACAGGGACACGTGTTCCCGATGCACGTCTGTCAGGGCCGCTGTCGTACGCAGCCATTAGCTGACTGACCGCAGCCTGTCAGTCACTCAGCGCGGGACGTGTCAGTGCTCTGGGCCTTTCTGAGCCTCACGTCTTTCTGACCACACGCTGTTGACTGCGATTTATTTATTTTGTATGTGTGTGTGATGAAACACTCAATGTACAGCTGTGACACTTTATTTCATGAAAAACCCAGCAGGGATGTTGTTTCTGAAATACTCACACGGCTGCATCTGGCTCCATCTATCGCACATGCACACACACACGCACACACACACACACACACGCACACACACACACACACACATTACGTAGGAACCTACCTACCTGCTTTAAATAGCAAAGCCAGAGCATGTGATACTGTTGCTGACTGAGCAGACCATTTCAGGGAAAGGGGAGGGCCGCATAATAAGGCAGCCAATCAGTGTGCATTCACTCAACAATATACAATCAAATCAGCTTCGGGGAATATGTGTCACAATGCGATATATGTGCTGCAAAGGCTTTAATTTGCATTATGTGTGATGCATTCTGGGAACATGCTTTGTCTTTCTGCCTTCAGCTGTGGGCAAGAAATAGATCTGGTAACAAAAGAGACAACCTGCCAGCACCCCAATAAACACTGATATGAATGATATCATCTAACCGAGAAGACCAAAAGGTCCACCACCACTAGGGGGACCCCTCTCCTCTGAACCTCCAAGTGAAAGGCGTTTTGCTCTGAAATATTGTTTCACTTAGACTTGTATAAAAAGCTGACATAATGCCAACGTCTACCTTTTTTTTTTTGTTTCATTGCTGTCGATTGGTGTAAATGCAAATTTTATGCTGTCATAAGGTTTAACAGAATGGAATGTTTCTGAAAAGCAGGAGCCGGGAGAGAATGCAGTGAGTAAACAGAGCTTAAGTTCACAGGGGGCATGTTATAAAAAGACATTCCTGCTGGTCTACGTCTGTCAGTTTGCTTTTTATTGTCAGGTAGCAACATGGCGCTCCGGCGATGAAAATGTCAGCATCCATCCTCCTCCTTCCACTACTCCAATTGTCACAAGCTGGCATTTTCACAACGAGAGCATTTTTTAGTGCTACTTCCTCGTCACCGGTGAGGGCTTCCTGCTAAAGACTGTCACCGGCTGGTCCTCACGCCACACATTTGCTACAGCCTCTTCTTTATGAAAGGAATGTTTAGACCGAATGCCAGTCAAGCCGTGCAAGGCTACATGCTTCTCTGGCACGCGCACGCTGGCGGCCTGCCCATCGAGCTGCCCTCACATCCGGGAACTGTGTGTAGAGAAAGCCAGCGCAGTGGTAAGCGTCAGGTAGGGCTTACCCCCTTACTGTATTAGATTAACCTAAAATGCAAAAAATTACCCAGCACCTAAATATCATGCAAATATTAACCTTCTAACATTAAGCCAATATTGTCCTTAGCCACCCAAGTATCAAACATGCACACTTATTTTGATCATTTCTATCATGTACATGTCCCACTGCACAGTACAGTGCTTATCCAGTGTAGGATCACAATAAACGTTACATAAAAAATAAAAATCACATTCATTCTACTTGCTATATAAACATATTATCATGAGTGGGAGCAGTGACTGATGTATTTCGGAAGGTAAGGATACATTTCAACAGGCACTCACGTACCTTTATTTCATGAAGCGTTTGCTATCGTTGTCAACATGTAGAACGGAAAGAAAAACATCATCCTTTTGCTCGTACTACAAACACACAAGCAGCGAATTAAAATTTATGAGAGAAGGGGACATTTTTCTCCGGGTATCTAGCTAAAAAAGTTATTGCGCTGTACCAGATGCGGCACACGGTTGGCTAGGTAGCTGCCAGAGAGATGCGGAGAGAGGATAAATTTCCTGATTACTCCCAGTCCCGTATAACTCACAGTGCAGCCCTGGTGGGGGCTTGACAATAACGGACACAACGCTTTCTGCTGAGGCAAACAACTGGAGCACCAAGGATGAAGACGAAATCACCCTGGTGCTGCTGTTTTTTAAAGGGTGCCCCCTTAATCGCCACTCCGTTCTTGCCCAGGGACCAATAAAAAGCAAGTGTTTATTTACCTCGATTGAGCTATCATTTAGTACAAGGCATCCTGGTACTATTCAGTGGCAATTGCCAGGGTGGGGGGACTGACCACTGCTGCTGGTTGCTTGTCTTTGCATTAAAGGGGCACTAAGAGTCCTGGTCGTGCTGCGGTTTACAGCTGTCCGGTGTCTCTGTAGAATCTGTTCTTTCACCCATGCTCTACATATCTGCTCCTATATGCATCGTCTGTGCATTTCAGATGCTGGGTATCACTGTAACACTGAAGCGTCATGTGTCTGGGAGGATCTGTTCACAGACTTCATTGTGGGTTGAATTGTGGCAACAAGGTGGCAAGTAGTTAAACACTTATTGGACAATCATCAAGATGTTGGGAAAGGGGTATGAATGAACAGTGGCCTTCAGTAACCTAATACAGTGCAGTACCCAGAGGAGCCATCTGCCTGTCTTAAAGGTTCTTTCAGATTTTAGCAAAATACTCCATTTTATTTGTCTTAATTTTCATTTTGTGTTTTAAATAGCACTGCTAGAGGGAAGTCTGGGTTTCCCTGCTTAGACTACTGCCCCCGCGACCCGACCCGGAACAGCGGTAGTTAATGGATGGATGGATGGATGGAAATAGCACTGCTGTAATGATCACAAAAAACAATTCAGAATATTTTTCTATTAAATCTTTCCAGGGTTGGGCACCTTTCAGAACTGAAATGAAAATGGCACTGAAATTCAAATTCATTTCGTGAATTTGAATTGCATTTGAGCTGCAGTTGAAAACTGGATACAGAATTTCATTTTAAACTCATATTTATAGAGTATATGCAGCTTTTAACAATACAGCTTAATTTTTCAATATAAATGACCCATAAACATGTAAATATACATGGCTTATACTTTATCATTGTTATAAATGTCATTTTATTCAGAACGAAAGAATACAACATTTGTGTCAGCTATGGAATGCATAAATTAACTGTCATTTTGTGCACCATGGTGGATCTTCTCGAAGGATAATTTGAGGGTCTCCCTGCCAAACGGAGTGTGACATATAATGAACAGAATGTCCAGTTCAAGAAATGTCCCAGACTCGTTTCCTACACTGAAAGTCAAACTAGTCCCTCATCAGTCGCCAAAGTTTCACATGACGAGTCAACCACGTTTAGCAGAGGAATGCCGACCCTTTGGCCTACTGCACCGGTATCCAAACCAGCTTTTCTCAGCTAGCACAACCTGCCTGCAAATACTATGGTACTGTACCCCAGATTTGGCTGCGCCTGCTGAGGCAATCTTCAGTGTAGCATGAAAAAATTTCAGGCCAGAATCTAAATGACAAAGCCTTTGATTTGGCTAACAAAATGCGGTTATTAAACAATGAGTCATGTATATTGGAATATTTCATAATTGCATTTGTCAGGACATTTTGCTTTGTGTTATAGTGCTGAGGTTGAACTGAAAGACAAAACTTATTGTTCACACATAAGAAAATAATTAAGAACAAGTACGTGAAATAAAGTAATTATTGTTTTCTGTCTAAACTTTTGACACAAAAGCTACAGGTATGTGGGGTTAGTCATATGAGTAACCCCACCCCCACCCTATCCACCTGGTAGCCAACTGACACTCACAGCAAAAGCTACAGCAGGTACATTGATATACATTTTAGCCACTCGTACATCTACAAGCTCAGTACATACAGCCACGGAAAAAATTAAGAGACCACTCTATATGTTTTTTAAATCTGCATTTTTAAATCCTGGTTTAATCCTGGTTCTGCTGGCAGAAGGATACGCTGATGCTGAGCAGCCGGTTGCTTCAAGGTTCAAAATTTCTAAGACAACAATACAGAAGAATAAGGTGAAGGAGAAGACACTGGGAACCAGCCAGGTGAAGGGCGGAAGCGACATTCTAATGCCAGAGATGACCGTTAACTTTTGCGACAGTTTCTCATGAATCAGTTGATGACATCAAGTGACCTTCGAAAGGAATGAGAAACATTAAGTGGTGTGAAGTGCACTGCTAGAACAGTTCGTATCAGGCTCCTAGAAGCAGGAGCAAGGAAGAAGCCCTTCATTAATGAGAAGCAGGGAGGAGCCAGGCTGCAGTTTTCAATAAAAATGATTCACCCATTACTGAGAAATGAGTGAAACAAAAAATTCTGCTATGGTCTCTTAATTTTTTCCACGGCTATACATCTATGATCTATAGCAAAAATTAATTTTAAAATTATATATGTTTTGCTGGGTTAAATGACATTCATATATTATGTGATGGCATTGAATTTCTTTGAATTGAATGACTTCCTGTCATTCCGATTCAAATTCCAATTCAGCATTCTGTGGGGTTTGGGCAATTCAATTCAAATTCTCGTTCATGGATGGAATGGGGCACAATTTATAAATTCTGAGTTTTGCACAGTCCTGTGCTGAGTGCCTCACTTGATCCCGGCACCTGTTTAACATTCTAGCATGCTCCGTGGGCAGCAAAATAAGAAGAACGACAATACTGCAAGACATTGCTAGCTGCTTCTAATATACAGTACTGTGCAAAAGTCCGAAGCAAAGAAAATGTTTGAAGAGCTTTAACTGTGTCGTCTGTGTATATTTATGCTGAAAAAACACACAGCACACTTTAACATTAGGACATACGCAAATTAGCACAGAAGGACAATAAAAAATAAAAACAAGAATTTCTTCTGTTTCTGTGTCAACCCCCTCCCCCCCCCGCAACCTGAACAACGCCATGTCTCACATTTACTCGCATTTAGTTTTTCAAGCATTGGGGTGAAGGATTCATGAATAATTTAAGGTAAACATTCCCAAACAAACACGGGAATGTATTTTAAATGAGAGTAGACAGTCCTGAGGCTACATCAGGCTGGGGAAGATGTCATGTGACCCGAGGACAACAGCCCTGACACATATGTCACCACCTGGATAGAATTCCATACTCCACATACTTCACCACAGTAACAAATTAATGAATTTCCACTTACTATCTTAAATGGTTTATGTTTGCAGTTAATTCCCATTTCTCCCGTTTCTACTGTTTTTATGATACAGTCATGTGAGCGGAGCGATTCCTGAAAGCAGATTTAACAGCTGTGGCAGCATCGGCAACACAGGACCGAATCTCTGACACCGAAACTTCAATTAAGCCCTTGATGGGTACAGATAAAAGAAGGACATATTTCTGTCAGTCACATATATAAAACTGATATTAGATGCATATTTGGGTTTTCAACTGCAGAACCATAATGATTTGATTTCCACTGAGTGACCAGAGTGTGACGGTCGGAGATTCTGTTCATAGGCACGAGAGCCTTTTGAACTAGATTGGTTTCCACATGCTCACATCTGTCACGCAACATAACGAGGCCGCCGATTTTGACGAGACATCCCCTTTGAGTAAAAGACAGGCAGCATAGAACACCGTCTGACTGAGACAAGAGTATGTAAAAACTGGCTTCTGATAATTTGCAAAGAGACAGATTTAAAACTCAACCCTCTTTAAGCAAAATCAACAACAATGACAACAAAACGATTTGGCAGGCTGGAAAAAGGTACAAAGTGGGGAAAGTCTTTCATAGCGAGCCCTCGAGTTTTTCAGCCTGACGTTAGCACGTTGCCTCATCCTTACATCTCAATTATAAACCTCCCCCCCTAATTAATGACCCCATTCCTTTAAAGAGCTGGGTTGCGGAGGTCGTCACAAGGCGCTGGCTGCTGTGAAAGCACTTGGGGAGCGTGATGTGACAGTCACGCGCTGCTTTCCCTAAATAAATGAGCCAAGTTCATCTTAATTCGTTGCTTTGAGCCCACTGAAGGGCGGAGAGAGTGGGCGGATTTCTGTCGATTCTATAGCAACGCCTTGACCCCGAGGGGAAACCCATTCGGCAAACAAATGAGCCGCAAATAATCCTGATAGGCCACTTCAGACAGGGCCCCCCCCCCGCCCCGGCCATCCCTGAGCACTGTGGCACTGCCCCTTGATTCCCACTTGATTCACTTGTTTACCTGGAAGTACGACTGACACACATATGCGTTATTGATCATCTCGAACCGGCGAGGGAGGGGATGGGTATCAGGCCGAATCAGGGCCCTGACAGACACTGATTTGGAATCGATGCCCTGCCACGTCGCGCCTGCTCTATAGGGTGTGTGTCAGGGTGCAGGGTGCAGGGTGCAGGGGGCGGGATGCTGGGGGCTTGTGCCCATTTACACAGGTCAAGAGAGGAAGGGCTGAGATGGGAAGCAGCCTCCTAATACCCCCCACCCCCACCCCCTATGCCAACAGCAGCCCACGAAAGCAGCCGGCACATTCAGCAGCAGCTGGATTCTCAGAGCATAAGGGCACACTCGGGGGGGGGGGGGGGGGGGGCGGGGGGGGGGGGGGGGGGGGGGGGGGGGGGGGCGGGGGGGGCGGGCCGGGC
>JAODKC010000021.1:18233825-18248321 GCA_026777985.1 Mormyrops attenuatus
ACACTCGCCCCCCCCCCACCCCCACCCCTGACAATGTTATCTAATCTCGGTTTGAAACCATGAAGTGACTGCCTCCTAAAGCACTAGGCGCCCGTGGAGAATGAGACATTTCAGCATAAAATCACGAAATCGTATCTCCTGGCTGCACATGCATGGTGATGTGGTGCCCTTTGGGATCGCCCGATTGCGAGTGTTCTAAAGACATGCTGTTAAAACACAGGAAGATCTTATTTTCCTAGCAGTTCGTTGACAGGAAGGAACTCTGGGAAAACCTGCTCTTTTTTCAGGTTATTTTTGGTCTATTATTGCGCACTTGCAGGAGAATTTTAAACTGAAAGTCTACAGTCACGTGCATGCACCCAGTCCAGCTTTCCGGAAACGGCGTTCCCACGCTGAGGACCACTGGGACACGCTCAATATGTTCGGAGAAGCACCTGAATCGTCCCCTATTAATTTGCCCCCTGCGGCAGCGTGGTACGTGGGAGTGCATGAGTCCCAGAATGCATCTGGTGCCATCCGCTTGCCTGTCAGGGCTTCCCGGTGCAGCTCAAACCAGAGAAGGAAATAGACAACATAAGAACAAAACTGTGTAGGTCAGTGTTTCCCAACCCAATCCTCTAGGACCCCAGACAGTCCACGTTTTTTGCTCCTACTGGGAGATGGGAGAGAGCAAAAATGTGGACTGTCTGGGGGTCCCTGAGGACTGGGTAGGGAAAGACTGAGGTAGGTATTTATGGTACTTGTATTTCACAAAAGCAGAGTGAGCTAAGGCTTGGGAGTGGCTTCTCCCCCAGGTCATTGCTGAGATCATAGGGAACCCTGCTTGCTGGATGACCGTCTCCTTCTAGGAGTCTGCGTTCCCGCATCTCGATGAGTTTGTAAACACCACTGTGAGCTCCCAGGGCAATGATTTTACAGCTTTTAAAGTGATGAGCCCAGCTGAGTTTGAGACCCATGCTGTGGTACCTTCCAGCTGTGGTACCTCCCCACGCGGGGCAGGCCATTACTGCAGACAATGGAGCGTCCGGGGCGTTAATGAGAAGCCGGCGTGATGGAATGTGTGTCTAACGAGTTCACGTGGGTTCCAGCCGCAAAGGGCTCCGAACGAATATCCACGAGTGGGTAGCTGGGTGATTTACTTCCTCCCACACACTGGGACACGCTGAGGCACACGCTACCGGCCAACAGCATGGAAACATGCAAGTGTCGAGCAAACAGAACAGGTGTGTGGAAGAGGAACGCGGCGACGAGGTGGGTAATTTGTTGTGGCATGTTGCCTGAATGCAGCGCGGCCCTGCAATGCACCACGGCGGGATGAGGCAGCGAGGAGTGCGGATTGTGCCTTCCATCCAGCGCCACCATCTGCCCTTTCCTAAGCGATTCTCTCAGGTTAAGAGGCGCATGGAGCATAATCTCTCAAATGATGGTATTATTCTTTAATCAGCCAACCTTCTAAACTTCACAAGGGAGTTGGAGGGGGGGTGTTGTGGTGGCTGGGGTTCGGTGAAGATTATGGAATTTCTCAAGGCAGATATGAATAGAACAACAAACGTTAGAGACAGTCGGGGTGTTAATAAATGAATGAAAAAAGGCCGGCCCAGATTAAAATGAAAACTCTGGCCAGTAATCTTCTGGAAAATGAAAGGCTGCCTCGTCTCTTCGCAATCGTCCCTGAGGGCTACGCTGTCTTCACACCACAAACAAATTGCCTGCGGTCGGCCTGGAGCTCAGCGTTGCCGCTCCTGGGTTCGGCAGGCGGCCCGGGAGGCCCAGGGTGACCTGGATATGAGCGCGACACAGAGACGTCTCCGTAGCCGTTTGGCCATCTGCATCTGACACTGGCCCTCGCGGGCAGCCTCTTCCGACAGAGTCCCGGGGGGCAGCCGGGGGGCAGAGATAGGGCAGGCCGGGGAGGAGCTTGGTGGGGGTGGGTTCGCTTTGGTCACGTTCTCACCTGCCAGCTCATTTGCCATCGCAGTGGTTCCCGAACATCTTCGCACGCAGCCCCGGCAGCCGGCAGGCCCTGACGGGTAAAGATGAAGAGGGTGTGAAGAGGGAGCCGGCCAATGACGGCCAGGCACTCTGGCCAATCGCAGCCAGGCATGCCGGCCAATCACAGCCAGGCACGCTGGTGTGTTGACCCGGAGCCAGCATGCCATGGCCTCTGCTAAAAGACAGCAGACGCAGTCGCAGCCAGACCTCGGGCGTTAGTGTGCGACACTTGGCGTAACAAGGTATTACGCCTGGTATTAAAGCTGTTAATTCATTATCAGAAGGGGGGGGGGGTGGCAGTCAGGTGACATGCCCCTCCTCTCACTTCACTTGGTTCTGATTCTTTACCCTGCTGCTGCCCTTCCCAAACGCCGACCCCCCCCCCATGCTAACATGGCCACCCCCTTCCCTCTTCTTTCCCCGTGTCGCCTGTTCCTCTGTCTTATGTCCATCTTTTAAATGACATCATATAAAGTCCATATGTGGGATTCTAACACACAACTTCATTTTTAAACACCACCCCCCCCCCCCTTGGCAGCTGACAACCCAAAGGTTCATCTTCCATATCGCAGTAAAAAAAAATCGCATTTCAAATTAATGAATAATTCCAAATTACTTATGACACCCCGATAATGAGCTGCGATGGTACATGACGGCAAGCCGCATGCTTTGAGTGCCCATTATTAATCAACATATTTTTAAAAATATTCTCTATTATTGCTACTTGTTCATCAGTACCATCATCATCCAATCAGCTGATGTGTTTCGACGCGACACTTGCCTGACCCTTTATACTTTAAATACGCTGATGGTGATGATCATAAACACACACATGCAGCTTCCTCTGAAGGCTACACATGCCTCTGTCTGTGTACAGCTCATATATTAATATGAAATCTTCCGCAGTGCTGGGAGACCACTGGCAGTTACTATGCTGACCGCATGATGCATAATGTTACTTAATCATGCATCAAACGCACACCCACACTCTCTGCCTCGCGTCACCCGCTCCATGCTCACTCTTCTTCGTTTATGCCGGCGTTCACTGAAAGTGATACCTTTGGGTGATCTTACTCCTGGGGACTCAGGGATGTTACTAAATACACACCACTCAGTCAAACGGAGTCCATCTTGGCTCCTCGTCCAGGAAGGTGTGTTTGGAGCTGATCACAAAAACATCTAAGTTTGAAAAATCCATCCATCTTCTAACCACTTGTCCCAGTCAGGGTCACAGGGAAGCTGGGAGCCTGTCCCACAGGGCACAGGGCTAGGGTACGCTCTGGATGGGACACCAGTCCATTGCTGGTCACACACAGAGTCATACTCTCTGGGTAGTTTAGAGACACCACTTTGCCAGACTGCATGCATTTGGACTGTGGGAAGAAACTGACACACCTAGAAGAAACCTACCCAACATGAGAAGAACATGCAAACATCACACAAAGAGAGCGGAGGTGACAATCAAACCCCAACTTTGGTGGCGTGCAATATTCCTTATAATTCTAAATATTCGCAAGAACTTTATTATCGTCATTTCTAACGTGCAGTTGACATCACTGACACAACACGAAAGGCCCCTAATCACAACTTACGATCACATCAGTCAAACAGTAATAGAATCCAGCTGCTTAAATGTATAACAGTTGGGTGAAACATCTGCTGAGAGCCCACAATAATAAACAAATAATAAATGTAACTAATGCATAAATGAATAATAATGACTCATTAGGGGTGGCGTGATGGTTCAGTGGCCTCCTGCCTGCAGGGCAGTAGGTTTGATTTCCACCCCTGGAGAAACCACATGGCTTTCCTGCTGCTATTTTGGTTGCATCCCACACTGTCAGATGATCTGGCAGTTCTAAATTGCTCATAGTGTGTGGGTCTGTAGCCTGCAATGAAGTCACATCCTGTCCTGTGTGTCCCCTGTCTAATGTGTCCCCTGTCACGTGTGTCCCCTGTCCTGTGTGTCCTAGTCCCACGTGTCCCCTGTCCTGTGTGTCCACTATCCCATGTGTCCCCTGTCCTGTGTGTCCACTATCCTATATGTCCCCTGTCCTGCATGTCCCTGTTCCATATGTCCCCTGTCCTGTGTGTCCCTGTCCCGTATGTCCCCTGTCCTGCGTATGGCTCCAAAGTCACTGTAACCCTGTGCTGGATGGATGAAATTACACAGTGAAGAAATGACTAGTCATAGCAGCTTTTGTGTCTCCTCTGTGATTTACATTTGACCCCCCTCCCTCAGAAAAGATGACTAGAAGTCATGACAGGAGCATTAGACTGCTAGCAGACGTCAGTCCATGTTTTTCCACAAGATAGCTCTCTCTGTCTCTCTCTCTGGCTCTCTCTATTGCATGCTAACTTGGGAACACCTGGAGATACCTGGTGCTAATGACTAAAAATCCTTTAGCAAAAGCACATTCTGGCCAGCCTGAGGGTGCTTGACTGTCCCCCTCTTAACCGAGCCCCATTACCAGCAGGACTGAGCAACTGAGAAAAGCAATGACTCAGTATAATTGCAGCACTTATAACCACGAGTCACTTTAAACACTTTCTTCCTATGCCAACAGAAAATTAGACTCAAAGTAAAATCCCTGAAGCCTCAAAACAGGCTTTAGCAAATTAGTACAGAGAGGTGTTCGTATTCAAACATAAGCAGATAGCATCTTTGCAGCCAACAGCCAAATGAACAAAAACATGTCGGCTGACTTGGCCCAACATGATAAATGTTTCACAGTTCAGACCCGCTCTTTGGGGACCCAGACTTCTCACCTGCCATGCTTATCAATCACAAAAATGAGGCGCTTTGTTGGTTCTTTTCATGACTCTTACTGTCAGATTATGAAGTTTATACCCTCTTAAATCATTCTTTACGGAAATGCCTTTTCTAAGCATGTAAGACGGTGGTTTCAGACTTATGATCCTGGTGTTTAAAGTCCAGTACTCCATTCACATCTCCATAAACAGTACCTTAACAATAGTAAAAAAAAACACAAAAATGGCACTTCAAATCCATCTACGTAATTGGTACTGGTGTGCGATAAGACTCCAGCTCTGAGATGAGAGCTGCTCTCGAGGTTAAAGGCTATCCGCACGCAGAGATGGGCATGTTCCTCTTAATGAGAAGAACGTATGTAGGTGGCCTCTTCAGTGTGCATCATCCAAGGGTCTCTCGACCGGCCTGTGCGCGAGAAGCCTAGCCCTTGGAAACAGGAAGAGCAGCGAGGGAGACCTAAATGTGGGCAGTACTCACCAGTAAGAAGACCACCCCAGGACCCAGGCGGACCATCATCCAGGCAGCACACGCTGACGTTCATCAAGAAACTGATTCTTTGTCCGCCTGAGGCATCCGGGTCAAGTCAGCAGAAGTGTGAAAGGATGCCAGAGAGAGGGGGCATAGGTGTACGGTCCGTCGGTCCCGAGGGAGCAGAAGTGACCACAAAGGATGGCCTAATTTGACCAGTTAAATTGCCATGCTGCGTGCTCCTGCCCGCCTCGTCCAGTTAGCAGGTTTCAAGGGGTTTAAAAATAATCGGAACGGCGCACAGATAAGACATTCCATAAAAAAACAAATTAGGAAGGACCACTTGTGACCAGAGGAGAGTTACAGCCCATCTCCCCCTTAACAGACAGGATACTAATAAAAGTTCACTGCAAGGCAGAAAGCCAGCAGGCCTGAGAGCCATCCTCATTGTGGACTCTGAACAAATGGGTCCACCAATCAGCTCTGAACGAATGGCTCCACCAATCAGCTCTGAACGAATGGCTCCACCAATCAGCTGACGGGCAGATAAGACAGGAATGGAAGAGCACTCGCAAGACTCATGGAACAAAACAAAGGACTGCATTTGTTTAACCGGTCTGTCTTTTATTAAGAGGATCATCCTTTTGGTAAATGAACATTCTCAAAACACAACTGAATCAACATCCTGCCGCACCTAAATTCATTGAAATGGATGAGTTAATCACGCTCTCTGCTTAAAATTGCAGAACGCTGCAAGTAAAATGATGCATTTCTGGACAATGCATTTATCGGGTGTGAAATTGAGGCCGCATTCATTCTTGGAATGCATTGACCGTTTTTCGTTTCTGGCCTGAGGCAGGATACCTGATGTAGGGGCCATCCTCCACAGGGCCTACACACACTGAGACCCTCCACGTCAGCGGAACCGCACGTGGGAGAGCACCGGGGAGCCAAGGGAAAACCCACACGGACATGCAGACGCAGACTAGGCTTGGATCACAGGCCTGTACCCTGGAGGCGCAGTGGAGGTGGGGGGGATCTGCTGCAGTTTTATAGACAGGGAAGGTACCTTCAGTCGCTCTATCTTAGCTGTCATTGCTAGAAAACCAGTGAAGTGATTTTTATAAAGACATTCAAGCAGCTTATGCATCTATTACCATTTTGTTACGCATCACATTCAAATTTAGGACCATAATTTCTGGATACTTCTAAGTTACATAACTTAGTTGTTCACTTTCATTCCTGTTGCTTTCACCTGCTATTTTTGCTCAGATTAAAATGCTTCACCCATGGGTACAATAGCCGGCCCCTTGGGCTCCAAAGTGGCAGCGCTGTGATGACAAGTCCAGCTGAAGGTACAGAGCGCCAGTGCTGACCGGCCGGCCGCCCCATGCCTTAACAGGATCCTGTCAACAGGTGGCTTGCAGTCTTCCCTTCAACTGTCTTTCTGTTATAAGTCAGATATTGGGGGCTGGGTGGGGGGGGCTGTTAATTGTCTAAGGGCAGGGATGATGAGGGTTAATGGAAACCTACCCTTGGCTCGGGGTGACTCACAATTCCATTACACTCACATACACACATTCACACACACACACACACACACAATATATTGCCAAAAGTATTGGGACACCCATCCAAATTATTGAATTCAGGTGTTCCAATCACTTCCATAGCCAAAGAAGACTACTTCTACAAATGTTGCAAAAGAATGGGTGGTTCTCAGGAGCTCAGTGAATTCAAGTGTGGTACCATAATAGGATGAAACCTGTGCAATAAGTTGATTCGTGAAATTTCCTCGCTACTAAATATTCCACGGTCAACTGTTAGTGGTATTATAAGAAAGTGGAAGCAATTGGGAACAGCAACTAAGCCACAAAGTGGTACCGTCGGCCATGTAAAATCACAGAGTAAGGACAGTGCATCTTGAGGCGCACAGTGTGCAGAAGTCACCAACTGTCTGCAGAGTCAATAGCTACAGACCTCTAAACTTCGTGTGGCCTTCAGATTAGCTCAAGAACAGGGTGTAGAGAACTTCAAGGAATGGATTTCCAGGTGCAATTCAAAGCCTTGGATGCAGTGGTGTAAAGCACGTCGCCACTGGACTCTAGAGCAGTGGAGATATGTTCTCTCAAGTGATGAATCATGCTTCTCTGTCTGGCAATCTAATGGATAAGTCTGGGTTTGGCAGTTGCCGGTAGAACGGTACTTGCCTGACTATTGTGCCAAGTATAAAGTTTGGTGGAGGGGGATTTTGATGTGGGTTTCCTTTTCAGGGGTTGACGCTTGGCCCCTTACTTCCAGTGAAAGGAACTCTTAAGGCTGCAGCATTCAAAGCCATTTTGGACAATTTCATGATCCCAACTTTGTGGGAACAGTTTGGGGATGGCCCCTTCTTGTTCCAACATGACTGCGCACCAGTGCACAAAGCAAGCTCCATAAGGACATAGATGAGCGAGTCTGGTGTGGAGAAACTTGACTGGCCTGCACAGAGCCCTGACCTCAACCCGATAGAACACCTTTATGATAAATTAGAGCGGAGACTGTGAGCCAGGGCTTCTCGTCCAACGTCAGTGCCTGACTTCACAAATGCTCTCCAGGAAGAATGGTCAAAAATTCCCATGAACACACTCCTAAACCCTGACGACAGCCTTCCCAGAAGAGCTGAAGCTGTTGTAGCTGCAAAGGGCGGGCCAATTCCATATTCCATAAGCCACATGTGGGGTGATGTGGTGCAGGAGGTACTGTGACTGTTCAGCAACCGGAGGGTTGTAAGTTTGAGTCCCGCCTGCTCCTGACCCCATCAAAGTGTCCTTGAGCAAGACACTGAACCCCAAATTGCTCTTGGTGAGCAGGTTGGTGCCTTGCATGGCAGCCTCTGCTACTGGTATGTGAATGTGAGGCAAATTATAAAGTGCTTTGGAGAAAAGCGCTATATAAATGCAGCCCATTTACCATTTATTAAAGCCTATGTATTAAGGATGGGATGTCATTAAAGTTCATGTGTGTGTAAAGGCAGGTGTCCCAATACTTTTGGCAATATAGTGTATATATGATGATAAAAACCTGTATGTCCCCACAATGTAATATTTACATACACACACAGACACCCCACACACACGTTTGTATTCATATCTTTAGGGGGACTTTCCAGTCATTTTTGGAAAAACTCTAATCCCAACAATGACAACCTTAACCCCCACCCAGCCCTAACCTTAACCATAACCACAACCTTAACCCCTAACCAGCCCTAACCTTAACCATAAGTAACCAAACAAAATATGAGACTTTTGCCGTTTTTTCTTTTTTGATTTCATTCCCAGATCTTTGTGGGGACCTGAAAAATGGTCCCCACAAAGTCAAAAAAGCAAGTTTTTATTACATTGTCATTGTGGGGGACATTTGGACCCCACAATGTAATATAAACCTAATCCACACACACACACACACACACACTTCTCTGCCCCATTTTGTTCCTTGAAAGTATGTCCAGACAAGGCCCTTTGTACAATTCAGGGACAGAGCGATTTTAAAACGAACACTTCAAATATTTGTTTCTTCCTCTGAGCATGAATTACTTTAAAACACACACATGGTTTGGGAGCCACACAGTAATTGGCTAATTCCAGCATGAGGGCTCTTACCTCAGACGATTAGACCGTAAAACTGATTCCTCTTTCCGTGTTTCTTTATTTTCAAGAGATATATATATGCCGACCCACTCATATCAATTTTCGTGAGAGAAGAGGGAATTGTGTTGGTCCCCTGGAAAACCATCGATTTGCAGGAAAAGGGTCCTGATGTGCCTTTAGAGAAGAATAGGTATCGAACAAGACAAAAGGTTCTGCAGGTGCTTAAAAGAGGAATAACCACAGAGGTGAAAAACAGAATGTGTTTGACATGATAAAAAAATAATATGTGAGTCTGCAAAACGGAGACATGAAAGGGGAATTTGGACGCCCAGGGAGTGGAGTGCATTACAGTTTATTAAATCACCTTTCAGATTTCCTGAATCACTTAATATGATTAATTCAAAGCTCAAACGGACCTCAGGACTTTTTGCCTTGGTGGCAAAAAGGCTGGAAAATCAAAGGAAATGCTGTGTATTAAGGTAAAAGACATCTGGGAAGAAGTGAAATGCAGGCGCATGGCGTTTATTAACCTGCAGTAATGTGACAGCATGCATGCTCCGCTGCTTACATCATTACTTATGTGCTTTGCAGAACCTTTTCCCTCCAAACAATGGAAGCTGCTTACACATCCAGGTTCACAGGGAATTTCCGACCAGCATGGTCACCAGCACCTTCCCAGCTGGGTAGCCACCACAGTTTAATCACGGTGAGCTGCTGCATGACTGTCCTGTTTCTGTTTAGGGCCAATTAAAACATAGCCTTGGCATGAAGCCAGGGGATGGGGCCCCGGCCCTCCATGGGGCTGTGGCAGTGGGATTTCAGGGTTGTACGCAAAACCTGCACACCCTGTGAGGTTGAGATGAAAGTCTGGGTTGTCCACCCAGGTGGACCAGTAGCCAAGACCTATCACCTCGTTCTCCCCACCCCCAGGCCGCACCAACAAATCTCATGTATGAATGCATGCTTTCATCCACTCCTTATTCATGGATGTGCGGAAGATCGGTCAGAGCGTTCCTGCCTCAGGCTGGCATTCCTTCAGGCTGTCTATAATATGCCTGTTTGTTGTGATGCCCTAAGTGTTTCAATTGCTGCCTTCTTGGCTAGTTCTTCCTTCATAATTTCAGATAAAATAAAAGTAAATAAATAAATGAATAAATTTAGCTGTCAGTATGATTCACGGGTCGGGCTGCCAGGAGTTATCAGAGGGAGCTAGGCTTATGCATTTTCAGCAAAATGATTATGTCTATTATCTGAGTCATGCAGAAAAAATCAGGCCTGGAAGGTGATCAGAAAGCTCTGGATCACTCAGGTTATGCATCAGCATCTTGAACTCCGCCTGTACCTGGTCATCTATGCAATGTCTGATCTTTAACTGTGGTTGGCAGCAGATATTAGACAGTATTAACTGTTTACTGATGACATGAGAGGTCTTATGCTTTATCCACACACATACCAGCAAGTTCAGAAACGTGATTAAATCTTGTTTAAAAATTCAGCCTTCAGGACTGCTCAGGGACGCATCTCACAGCGAAAGGCGGAGTTACAGGGTGGGTATAAAGCAATGGCACAGAATGCACAGAGAGACACGTCCAATGACATCACTGTCTTCTGGGAGGATCACTACACTCCGCGGCGATTACGGCATACATTACTGGTACTGCGTGAAGTTAAGGTGCGTCACCCAAAACGCTGATGTAGCGCGGAGCCCGTAATGGAGAATCAGCCTGCTGGATGATGACAGGTTAGGATATTGCAAGAACTCTGCCAAGAAATGCTGAAATGCTGAAGAGCCACGATGATTTCCGCCAACAGAAAACAGTGATAATGCGGACCGGACATCGAGGCTGAGGTCTGCGGAGGGGTTGGGGGGGGGGCACATTTTTGCCACATCTGCAGCAGTACAATCCAATGGGCCATTGAAAAAGTCATTGTGGCCAGTTCCATTATGACCATCAGTAAACTGCAGATGACCAAACTATTTGATGATAATGATAATGGCCCTGAGGATGATGATGATGACACTGATGGTGATGATAATGAGAAGCATTAGTGGGACCAGCACTAAATAATGGAGAAAATGGCGCCTGTGTGAGACTCCTGCTCCGCTGCCGATTCCCCCCACGAGACATCGCCGGGCCGGCTGACAGCGGCGAGTCCGCTTGTGCTGACACCTTACTGGGGGGGAGCAGCCATGCCTTCCGGAGCCGGGTTAACCGTGCGTGCCAACGCCAGCTGCTGTGCTCTGTCAGCCAGCAGCACGGTAAGCCCATGAGTGCCAGAGGATGCAGGGAAAACCCAAAATACCACAGTGGGCCCTAACGGTGAAGCGTTGCCTATCGGCGAAGGCCTGCCCATTGGTGAAGGCCTGATCACCGGCGAAGGCCTGCCCACTGGTAAAGGCCTGCCCACTGGCAAAGGCTTTCCCCTTTGGCGAAGGCCTGCCCACCGGCGAAGGCCTGCCTACTGGTAAAGGCCTGCCCACCGGCAAAGGCCTGCCCCTTTGGCGAAGCCCTGCCCACTGGCGAAGGCCTGCCCTTTTGGCGAAGGCCTGCCCACCGGCGAAGGCCTGCCCCTTTGGCGAAGGCCTGTGTGGCTCTGCTTCTGCTGCTTCTTTACCTCAGCCGATTATTACTCCAGGAAAGCGATCCTGCATTCAGCTCACATCAGCGCACCTTATCCCTGTGTACAGCTGGAGATTTACTGCAGAAATTATAGATGAAAGGCAAGGCTCATGGGTACAGCAAAAAGGCCCCCTCCGAGGAGACAGTTACAGGTGCACTTCCTGAACCATCAGCCCATCTGGCATGGCTACATTAATCCACGGCTCTGTGTCTCACACAAAGCTTCTTTCCCAATGCAGCAAAGGCACTGAGCCACCATGTTATGACCCCGGAGCACGGGCCTAGGCCTGGGTGCCTCTGTCAAAGTGCTGGATGAGCTAGGGCGGACCTTGTGCCTTGTTCTCTCTCAGCTGCTGACGGCTACCCTGTTAATTAGAATGGGGACCCAACAAGGAAGGTTTTTATAATTAATATGTGTGTGCGTGTGTGAGGGATACTGATCTGTCTTTTAAGAAAATTGCACAATTAGAATAACTGGGAAAGCAGGATGCACTAATTATTTTGCAAATCACGACCTGTCACAGCCTGAGGAGAATCTCTGGCCAGAAGCATGCAGAGCCATTCTAATATATGTTAATAATCTACAGTATATGTAAATAATCTACATGGAAATTGTCAAGAATTCATTTTATGTTGAATTGTATGTTTATCGTGAACTAAATCACTACAGCTACTTTAGAAAGAATTTCAACATCAACTCGTTCTTACATTATGGGCAGATTATCTCATAAGTGATTCGTGTCAATAAATGCATACCACTGATTTTATTCAGGGAAACGGCTAGAAGGAGGATCAGATGAGGGTCTCCTGGTGGCTTTGCTGGGAAATGAAGGCAGACTAAAGAGATTATTTTTCATCTGCGGTTAAAAGTTAAAAGCAATCCATGGGGTGCCCCCGCCCCCGCAGGGGATGGCAGACTGCTTACAAGTTCTAGCTAAGCCTTCCGAAGTATGTGCCCCCCACCTCTATCTCGCTCACTTGCCACCTGCTCTGCTCTCATTCTCATCCCTGTGCCCCTGTACATCTCCTCAGAACTAGGACCTTGTTGATCCAAGCCCTGCGTTCCCCCTTCAGCTAATGTCCAGCTCCATTTCCTGTGCTGCGTTGCAGGAGAACGAACATGCCACTCAAAGGGAGCACCGTGCCGCCGACCCACGAGCGAACTAATGCCTGCCCTTTATCCCTATCCCTGCCGAACCGTGCACTTCCTCGGTTCAGGAGGATCCTCCAAATGCCGGTCTCCCCAGGCCAGAGAAGAAGACAAAAAGGGAGAGATAACAGGCACTGAAAAGTAGAGGAGATACAAAAGGCAGCGGTGGCTGTTTAAAGATATGCCTGTGTGTCTCGCTTGGGGCCCGGCCAGCCCCACATCCACAAGCTCCCCTCAGCTACTAATGAATAAAAGTGTCAGTACGGCCCTTATCAGCGTTCTGCTTGGGGGGAATGTCCCAGATACTAAGAATCAAGTGGCGGATTTAACACCTCTGAAAGAAAAAAATGTATATGCATGTATGTTGCCTCTGTTTTCCTCTTGCTGGGGTGGTTTCCTATCACGCATAAGGGGGAGCCGGCTGCTTCGTGTCAGCTCATCGGTGGTGCAGCATAATTGTAACGACACTATCGGCACGGCGAAGCGTTCCCGGCTGCCATCCAACTTCTGGAACATTCCCACACGAAATGTTAGCCTCAAAGCGCTCCCAGCCAAGCCGCTTCAAAATCTTTTGTTTAATAACCACATTTATTCTTTACTCGCTCTTCCAAAAGAAATGGAAAACCTACAGCACTAGATGAAAGAGAAAGCAAGGTTCCTAAAAATCGGCGCGACACGGGCGTCGCCCGGCAGCACGAGGGTTTGGTGTCAGCCTTGTGCGATACAGTCTTCATTGCTTTCGGACCAGCGTCAGTGTCCAGCCAGGCTGCGGCTAATCACCTTAGGAGAATCGCGCAGGGAAAGGACATAGCAGCTGACACTGTCTAATGACAGAGCAGGACAATGATGTGCTTTTATCCAAAATGACTTACAAATGTATACGCCCAGGTAGTCTAGGCAGCCTCCCTAAAACCAGGACTACCACCAGCACCACAAGTACACCGACCCCCTCTAGATCCCTTCCCATAATTCTCTGGCACAAAAAGCAGCAGTAACAGCAAAATGTTGACAAGGTCTGAGAGTCTCCTTTTATGCTCCAGATTTACTTTTTATCAGCAGTTCTTCCTTCGCTCTCTCTACACTCTCTTCTTTTCACTCCAAGGCTCATTCCTAAAATAATCTTCATTTTGCACTGACTTTGACTTTCCTTATAGCTGATATGATTGATTTTACACTGGCTGTATTTTTCGTGGGTGTTCAGTATGGATGACAGGGATGTCTCATCATGATTCTGATTCGGTGCTCAGGTGACAGAAATGGTCTTACAGTTCATACGCAGCAAAATGGTGTCTCCCATATAAAGATGCAGTCAGCCCTTGCATAGAAAAACCTGAGGTGAATCACCATTTACAACGAGACGCACAGTCACGGTTATGCTCCCAAAAGCCCTTGCTATATATTTACATAGGTGAGTTAGCCGTCCTGTCAGGATGCCCAGCAATAAGGACAAGGGGAGGTCAGGTGTGACAGCTCGGCGGGAACAGGAGTCGTCACAGCTACGCGGCCTGGTTTTGAAATGGTACTTCAGTCTAAAAGCAGGAGCTTCCCAGGGCTCGTGCTCGAATTTCAGCACACCTGTCTCGGCTAACCTCTCAGGGGGTTGCCTTTACACCTCTTGGCCACGCTGTGACCCATGCGTCCCGGGGAGGCAGGCAGCAAGTAACAGCAGCGACGCCCAAGCTCATGGTTGTGACAGCGCCAGGGGGATTATAATTATGCTAAAGGTTACGGAAGCAGCAGTGATAATGACACCAAGTTGGAAACAGATTAAATAAGGTAGATTCAATGTGCTGGGGCAGGGTGGGGGAGGGGGGATGCAGGGAGGGTGGGGCCAGCTCTCATCTATGTCCGCTTAAGGGCCAG
>JAODKC010000021.1:18248331-18262792 GCA_026777985.1 Mormyrops attenuatus
CCACCCCTTTTTTAAACACTTTAACTTCCGGTTTTTCTCTGGGGGGGGGGGGGGGGGGGGGGGGGGGTCTGCTGGGCGGGGGGGGCCAGCTCTCATATATGTCCGCTTAAGGGCAAGGTCAGGAAAACGCTGAAAGGCATCATTCACTCCATCAGCAACCCTTTGTAAACAGACTGACTGATGAGTCACGGGGATGATGGCCTGTCATAGTGGGATCACCAAGAGCCCCCTCTTTTGTGACTTTAAAGAAGTGCAGCCACAACTGCAGACAAACGACATATACACACATACAGTACAATCAGTCAGTCTTACTGTGTGTAATGCTTGCAGGGTTTAAATACAGACAGAGCCCCACAGCTCCCAGTTCCGCCTCCCTGTGTCCAAATCGCAACTTGCCAGAGCGCAACTCTGCCTCTTTATGTCCAAATCCTGCCTTGCCAGAGCACAGCTCCGCCTCCTTATGTCCAAATCCTGCCTTGCAAGAGCGCAACTCTGCCTCTTTATGTCCAAACCCCACCTTGCCAGAACAGAGCTTCACCTCCTTATGTCCAAATCCTGCCTTGCTGAAGCACAGCTTCACCTCCTTATGTCCAAATCCTGCATTGCCAGAGCACAGCTCTGCCTTCTTATGTCCAAATCCTGCCCTGCCAGAGCACAGCTCCACCTTATTTTGTCCAAATCCCGCCTTGCCAGAGCACAGCTACGCCTCCTTATGTCCAAATTGCACCTTGACAGAGCACAGCTCCGCCTTCTTATGTCCAAATCCTGCCTTGCCAGAGCACAGCTCCACCTTCTTATGTCCAAATCCTGCCTTGCCAGAGCACAGCTCCGCCTCCTTATGTCCAAACCCCACCTTGCCAGAACAGAGCTCACCTCCTTATGTCCAAATCCTACCTTGCTGAAGCACAGCTTCACCTCCTTATGTCCAAATCTTGCCTTGCCAGAGCACAGCTCTGCCTTCTTATGTCCAAATCCTGCCCTGCCAGAGCACAGCTCCACCTTCTTGTGTCCAAATCCTGCCTTGCCAGAGCACAGCTCCGCCTCCTTATGTCCAAAACCCTGCCTTGCCAGAGCGCAGCTCCGCCTCCTTATGTCCAAATCCTGCCCTGCCAGAGCACAGCTCTGCCCCCTTATGTCCAAATCCCGCCTTGCCAGAGCACAGCTCCGCCTCCTTATGTCCAAATCCCGCCTTGCCAGAGCACAATTCCGCCTTCATATGTCCAAATCCCACCTTGCCAGAGCACAGCTCCGTCTCCTTATGTCCAAATCCTGTCTTGCCAGAACACAACTCCGCCTCCTTGTCCAAATCCCGCCTTGCCAGAGCACAGCCCCGCCTCCTTATGTTCAAATCCCGCCTTGCCAGAGCACAGCTCCGCCTCCTTATGTCCAAATCCCGCCTTGCCAGAGCACAGCTCCGCCTCCTTATGTCTAAATCCCACCTTGCTAGAGCACAGCTCCCCCTCCTTATGTCCAAATCCCGCCTTGCCAGAGCACAGTTCTGCCTCCCTATGTCCAAACTGCACCTTGCCAGAGTGCAGCTCCGCTTCCTTCAACATTTACCTTTTTTTCATACAGTAATGTCCCAAAATTTAGTAACAGCCCCAAGGTGAACGGTTTCATACAAAGTCAGTTTTGCACTAAAAACCCTGTTTTATCCAGCTTTAATGTCAGTTTTAGTAGCATTAGTAGCCCTGACTACACATTCGTTTCTTCAGTGGATGAGATATTTCTACATGACATCTTGGTTTTTGTCCCGTGTTTTTGGAATTGGACTTATTTCACTTACCGTACTGCTGCTAATTCTCCACTTACTAGCTAGACTCTGCTATAGGTAAGTCATGAGGAAGAGGCAGCCCGTGAATGATTTGATTCTTTTAAAAAAGAATTTTCATAGGGAGCTTACAAATAATACACAAAAATATTACATGTAGTGATGTCATTTTGATACATTTTAAGGTTTCATTTTATGTCGTTATGTTTAAAAAATTTAAGTAGGCCTACTACTTAAGCACATGATACCCATATCAAATAAAAAAATACTTTTTATTCACATTTTTGAGTATATCTTGTATTGCTTTAAATCCCAACACACACATCAGAACATACTGTGTCTTTAAGATCATAAATACATATAACTAAAAAAGTAACTATCCCCCCCCATCCCCCCCGCAATGTACCTCACAGCTCCCCCATCCGCTCTAATTCTGATTTAACCCCTGAATAGATGCCATTTTCACAATCAAGTCACCTTAGCTTTCGCCGGTGGAATGAAAAAATAGACAGATAAACGCCATTTATCGATGCAAAGAAAATGGATAATTATTCTCCCTGACCCCATCCAGGAAGGTGATTGAGTACTAATTGGAAACACCGGTGGAAAATACCTTCCGGCAGAAGAAGAAAATTTTACATTGTCTCTAATTGCTGTAAACAAATGGCTCAGGCAGTTTTCAGAATTTTAATAACACTGCTGCATTTTAAAATTCTTAAGAGTTTTCTAATGCATATTAAAGTGGAAATCAATATCAACTGAATTTAATAGAGGCTTCACATGTGCAGTGGCTCCAAACACTGGTACAATACACATATTTACACATATACAAACATCTATTTCATTGTTCCACTAATGGATAGTTTATCTCATAAAACATACCTTAATTAATGCTCACAGAATTGTTAGGATTTCATATATCATCTTCGTGGATGAGATGTTTTCTCTTACACTTCTAGAAAAAAATACAGTCTATTCTATACTGTATGTGCAGCTAAAATAGTGCCTGCAGGTCGGTCTGATTACCTAGAGGAAAACTGTACTGGTCGAGTTAGTCTAGGTTACAGTGTTTGGACACTAACATTGTAGTTTCACACCTGCGGGGTTCAGGCTAAGAGCCCAACCAGACCCCTGGCTGTGTGTGTGTGCGCATTATGTATATATTATATTGTTGGGGCCCAATGTTCCCACAACAGGATTAAAATCTGTTATTTTGACATCATGCGGAACACCGTTTTGGTCCCCACAAGGGAAACTCAATTTTATAAAAATCTGCGATTGCAATCAAAAAACTTGTCTTTTATTTTGTTTGGTTAGGGTTGTCATAGCTGGGATTAGGGTTTTTCCCATAGAAATGCAGGGACAGTCCCCACAAAGATATGAATACAAACATATGTTAGTGTGTGTGCGAGTGTGTGTGTGTGTTTGTGTGTGCATGTGTCAGTTTAGGCGGACATCTACTGGCTAGTGGTTTACTGCTTGCAGATCTTACTTGAATATGTCCCCTACAATGGACTGGCTCCCTGTCCTGGGTGTCCTATGTCCTGCGCTGCCTAGGACTGGCTCCCTGTCCTGGGTGTCCTATGTCCTGTGCTGCCTAGGACTGGCTCCCTGTCCTGGGTGTCCTATGTCCTGTGCTGCCTAGGACTGGCTCCAGACTCAATGTGACTCCAAAAACGGTTATGGATGATGGATGTAAAAATGATAGTGTTATCTCCTTTTGGTTGGAATTTTCAGCAGGAATAATAATAAAATACCTTTATGTAATAGATATAGGCATTCCAATATATACATTTATATGCTGAATATCAATTATTAGTTTTGTTGTGACCTTGTGCACTCAAGTAAGTAAAACAGCCAGCCACTTTTACTATCTATATCTATCATAAGAAATCATTACCGTAAGTGATCTAGGCATCAATAACACGAAAGGAAATTCCTCGGTGCCTCTCCAGCTTACCATTCGGTGGGCTTCTTGTTTTCTATATTGATGTACTGGCAAACTCTATTACATTCACTAAAGGTACCAGACAGTAAAACCAGTTGTATACAATACCTTGTATTGCTCTTACATAATTTCTTGACATTTAAATGAGTAAAATCCTAGGTAGCAAAAGAATTCCGCTTCAGAGAGTTCAGCTGATGTCAGGTGGCCAGGTGAGACCAATTCCAATCACCGCAGATATATTTTTACATAAATCGACCCTTTAAAGTTTTCCAACCTGGCAAGCCTGCTGTTCCCATGCTCCAACAAAAATAGACAAATATGTGTTTTATAAATTAATTTTTTCAAACAATGTAGGGATTTTTACTGGAAATCAGGTCCTCAAAAAAACTGAGTGCCAATAAAGCGGACTGCCTGTGAGGGGTCACGTCTGTGTGTGCATGCATGTGTGGGTGTGTGCGTGGGGCTGTGTTGAGTACAGCGCTCCCAAAAGGCTTTCGGGGGCAATGTAGCGACCATGGAGGGAGGAAGACACTTCTAAACCTAAATCTCTGAGACCAAGGAAAGGTGAGCCCTCACACGTGAGAGTACAGGATTAGGGTAAAATAATCCTGTTATATGAATAATAATTTCTGCTATTTTAATTCTGTTTGCTGATTTCTTGCTGTTCCCTTAAAAGGCCTCGATCTGGTCTGTCAGTGATGCTGGCGAGAAATGCAAGAAGCTCCAGATAGGCCCATAAATGGCCTTCACCCCATAATGGGGTGTGTTCTCATTGCACTGGCATGTTCCTGCACAGTAGAGGGAGCTGCAGACAGGGTGGCACTGCAGCAGGCTCAACGGCCTATAAGGCGCTTAGTCCATCGGGTTATGCTTCCAATAAAGGAATTCTGGGAAAGGCGTAAGATGTCCTCGGCTTGCGAGAACGCAGAATCAGCACGCGGAACTGGGGCAGCTGGCTGTGTGTGCGTATCACCGAGGGGCCTGCAGGGATCACAAATTAGGGAGACTCGCATAAATAGGCAATGCAGGAGTCTCACACAGGATGCCTCTGTGTCAGTCCCCTCCCTCTCGCCCCCCAACCCCCCGTCGTCCTTCAACGTGGACACTGCCTCCACTGTTGCTAGCGAGCAGCGTCGCTGGCCTGAGTGGCAGGGGCAAATCCGGCTGCCCTGGCCTCGTGTCACAAAGCCAAGCCTGTAACACAGCTCAGTCATCTCTGGCGAGGCACGCCAGTGGGGCCAGCCCTGTAGGGGGCGGTGGGGGGCAAAATCACACACGTGGTAGCGGCTCCCCTCTGCCACCCTCTCACTATTTCTCCCTCCTCACTTTGTTGGACAAATCCTGGGCTTAACAGGAACAAATGAAAGCCTTCCAAGGGGGTGTAATCAGTTGGCGGGGCATCAATTTCTGGCGAGAAGAGGGGGGAGAGAGTGACAGAGACACAGAGAGAGACACGGGGAGGAGACACTGAGGGAGACGGGGCGGGGGGGGGGGTTAGGAGGGATTGGGAGAAAGGCCCTACTATTATAGTTTAAAGTCAAAGCACATACAGCCTGGAAACACATTAATTCAAAGAATGTGGACTGATTTATTGTTTAAGTAGGCGATTCTGGTAACCACACACTTAACTCAAGAAAGAAAAAATAACAAGTGGACACACTAAGTAGCCAAGATAAACAAGCCATTTGGAGAATGACACCGATTTAAAAACATGAAAAGGATTTTAAAGCCAAGTGGCATGTAAACAAATATAACTGTAATTGTGATAATACAGAGATCAAATTAATGTAGCAAATATACAATTCTTTTATTAGCGGCTATCAGTGTGAAAACGGTCAGTGGGCCCAAAAGCCGTGAAGCACAAAGGGAAAGGAAAATGAGGAAGGAGGAGGGGTGAGAGAGCAGGGGAAAGAGAGACAGGGAAGAAGAGAGATGGGAGATAGATGAGGAGAGAGGGTGGGAGAGGGAGAGATGAAGACAGAGAGAGAGATGAGGAGAAGAAAAGATTAGGAGAGATGGTGAAAAGAAAAAGGGAAGGAAAGAAAATGGGGAAGACTGGGAATGGAGGAAAAGGTAGAAAACTGAGGGAGGAAGTGGAAAGAGGAGGCGGTAAAGGTGGAGCATTTTGAGAGGAATGGAAAGACAGAGTGTGGGGAAAAGTGGTGCCGGTGCCAAGTCTTCTGTGCACACACGTAGACACGCAAGCACACCCAAGTGCGCCTAAGTAGCTGTATGGCAATCCCTTAGCAGTGGAAAAGGATGTTTCTGGAACGTTACTTAGACGTCACTTTTATGTCATTTCCAGTAAGACACTGCTGTTCCTCATTGATCCTGTCAGGGTCAGTATGGTTACCAATGTTATATTATTTTTTTGTTTTTATTTAGTTTTTGATATTTATTTCAGTTTCTTTGAAGATTGCACAAATATTTTTCATTTCATTCTTATTTTGTGAAAATTTCTAGTTTTATTTTAGCTTTTATTTAGTTTCAGTATTAGTTGTAGTTTTCAGCACCACGTTTCGGTACCTCACATGGTCTCCTGCCTTAACATTCCCTTCCAAACCCCTCCCCTCCTGCAGCACTATAATGTTTTTATAGCTATGAAGGACCTGGTTTTTGATGCCTCCACTCCCTGTTTACAATATGTACACATTTGATGGAATCTGCCACTTTTGGAGAAAGTCAAGTCTATCTGGGTGTCTCACAATGAAAACTGAGCAGATCAGTGGTTCAAGAGTGGGGAATTATTCTGAGAAATATATAAAGTACAGCGATCAGACAATAAATGTACAATGTGTTAACAGAATAATGAAACTACTACACTAATTTCAAAAACATTCAAAAGGCCAAAATCAATAACATTTCACTCAACACTGAATGTGTGAAAGATTGTAACAGTAATTTGCAATGAAACCAGCCCTGTTTTAGCCTTGACAGCGGGTTCAGGAAGAAGAAGAAATCAGTATGATTAATAAACATGAATCCAACAGCAAACCATTAAACAAAGCTTAGTAACTGATTTCCATTTAGCAGCACTCTCATATTTTAACAAAAGATTATCCTACAGGAATAAATTTTCATTTGTATAAACCATTGCTCAGCACAGACGTGTGTGTCTGTAAGACAGAGAGAATGGAGAGAAAACGGCAGCTGCGCTCACTAGATAAAACTCCGTCTCTCCTCTCTGGATCACGGTTTTTTACAGTTATGGGCATCCTAAAGAACCTTTTACCTTTGTCGCAAATACTGTTGTTGTTGCAGCCAAAAACAGCATACCCGACCTTGACAAACGAGGAGAAAGAACAGAGACAGTACACGTAAGAATCAGACAAGAAATGCACCAACATGGCGGATGGTGGTCTTTGCTTCCTGTGGGCGGTGACATAAATTGCAACGTCCGATAGCAACCACAGTGCAAATTGAGGGGGTAACAACAAAATGAAAACAAAGCTGATTACAACTGCATTTCGATTTCATTTTAGTTCATGTTGCATACCTCATTGTACTTGTTATTTATTTATTTTTTTGAAAACTGTCGATTTTATTTTTACTTCAGTTAAAAATACTTTTTCATTTCTACTTTTAGTATTTTTTTTCGTTAACTATAATAATACAGCATCCTATACATTTCCTCCTAGAATAAATAACCATTACTGCCCATGCAATGCTTGTTCTCTGCATCAGGGTCAGTAAACCCATTAAGCGTAATAGGCAGCAGCCTAGGGCACGAACTTCTTGGGATTGCCTGACTCAGGCTGTGAACCAATATGATAACTTTATAACCGTTATGACTAATTAATGAGGGACGAACATGGGATCAGTAGATAACTAACACCACAAATTTCTGGTTATTTAATACATTAAGTAAGAGTGTACTACTATATAATAATAATAATAATAATGCACATTACAATATTATTTATTATGATAATATATTATGATGATCTGACTTTGTTAACTCCCATCATTTGCGGTTTATTTTGCCTTTTATAATAACGATCGGAGCGGGATGCTCTGCCTACAGAAGGTAGCAGACGCACAATCCTCTTAGGCTTTGGTACTAAGGAACACCAAGTGCACCCTACAGAGCACAGCACCATGCCAAGAAGCAGGGCACGGCTGGAGTCTAACAGGGAGGAACCTTTCCAAGGAGGACCCTCTTACACTAATGGTAATCGTGTCCTACATCCATCAGACCGATATGTAGAAGGAAGTCATATGTGAGGCAAAAAATATCAAGTTCCACAATGACAAGGCTGATATCCATCTTTCAGGCTTGAAAGGACTTTCCAATAGTCATGATGACTTTGGCGGCCTTGGAGATTCGTCAAAGAATGTGTTAATCAAAAGCTTCACACTATTATCATGCAAGTTTGATTGAATGACTCAATTTCTGAAGCCATTCCGACCCTGGATACGACAGCCCCTAAATCACTATGGGTACCGGCAGCCATCTCCTTGATTATTCAAGTGGGCTGCTTCTTGGTTTGTTTATTCATTCTGCCGGGGCTCAAAGATGGTCACTCTCACGCGTCACACGGAAAGAGAGAAAACACTTTAAAAATGCAAACATCAGTCATAAAACTATAGCTGTACAGAAGGTCATACGTAGTCACAAGTGAGTTTCTTTAACTGCATAGCAATTGCCGGAAAAACGGCAGAAAAGGGAGTTATTTGGATATAACTTCTGATGACACAGAGCTATTAGTTACTGATTCTATGTGGATCGCCAGAAATAATTTGCCATTCACAGAAAAGGCATATACTGAACAAAAATATACTCGCAACACTCAAAACTTGACCTGAATCAGAGATTTTATGGAAAAGAAAGTAATAAATGAAAATCTGAGAAGTGAAATGGATTCATTAGGCTCTCCTGGTCACAGACATACTGAAGAATAAAATGGGTCGTGGAAAACAATTCACGTGTTCATATCTGCTATGACCACCATTTACCCATGACACATCTCGTAGGAGCTGATCAGGTTGTTGACTGTGGCCTGTAGATTGTCCCACTGTACAACCGCTGGGTGAAGTTGTATAATATTGGTGCATCTGGAGAAACGCAAAGATGCTAAATAGGTGCCATGTCTGGTTAGTTTGCGTGCCACGTGATCCGTGATTGTGAAGCCAGTTGAATGTACTGCCAAAAGGCAGCTTATAGTATAGAAACGGACATGCAAAGTTCCCTATTATTGTTGCTCAATCACCCTGTGCGGGAAATGGATTATTGGTACATTGGAATGAATTAAAAATTCATTATACCATTATGCATAAAAAGTAAAAAAAAATTATTTGGAAATATTTGAAAGACGTGGTTTTTGAATACCTACCAAAAATTTGGGATTTTTTTTTTCAAACTTTTGCAAAACGGGAGCAAGACCAAAAGTGTTGCACTTACGTTTTTGTGTGGTATACTTTGGTCCAAAGAGATGCCTTCCCTTCTTCATTAAGGCACGTAAGGGGGAATTCAACAATGAACTTGTCTGTGATATGTTGGGATAGGTTTCAATGAATTTAAATAAACAAAAAAGGCTTATTTAAAAAAAAAAAACGAATAAGTAAAATGATATGGGAACAAGGCCCCTTGGAGAGATACAATGAGAACAACCCTCACTGAGACAAAACACACAGACCAAACACTATAGGTACTGTGAATATGCTGTTAGCCACTTTACATCATACGCCAATTAGGCGGGGAGGTTCCGCTCCTGGGCTACAGACAGCCATCGGCAGGCATCTCCTTGAAGATGTCCAGGCCGCTGTTAGTGATTTTTTATTTTATCCCCCTGAGCTCAAAGTTTATCCGCGACTTAAACTGAAACTGCTCCAATGGGCACCTTGATCCCAAGTAAAGTATAAACGCAATTCAAACAGGTACGAGGACCATAAATGGACAGCAGTCAGTGAGCACAGCAATGGTCCAGATTGGACAGAAGCTTCTCAGAAAATAAATGCCATGAGCTTCACCTCGGCGTATCTCCTGGCCCCTGGCCTGGGACTCTGAGGAGCCACCGTCGCTACCGCAGCCATAATAACATAGAGCCACTCACGCATCTTGGCTGATGTCAGAGTCGAGACACCGTTCTCACATGCAAGAGGAAGACAGGGACTCGGTCTCATAGCTTAACGACCTCCTCTGTGATATAATTGGAGAGGAATTAGGATGCAGCGTTTATGTGAAGGGAGCTAAGCGAGGAAGGAGGGGGACAAACAGACGTGTCTGCCGCCTGGCTAATTGCTGGGCCGGTGTTGTCGAGAGGCTGGAGCTGTGGAGACAGGGGATGGTGGGGAGGGGTCACACGTGCCTCAGTGGCGCCTAATATCCCTCCCGGTGGGGCATGGGCCGCTGATGCTGCCTCGCTCTGCGCAGCTTTTCAGCTCCAGTGCTCAGCATGCGCATGTGGATGCCCGTGCCGAAATTACCCTGCTGTTGGGCACCCAAATAGGAGGTGGGATGGCCGACGTGCATCCTCAGTGCTGGGGTGCTTATAAACAGCTAGATGAACTGATTACAGGGTGTCCGGAAAATGCAGATTAGCTAAATGGAAGCACTAAAGACAGAGGGAGGGAAATTAAGACAGGAAGGCAGATAAAAGCAGAGACACAGGGAATAAACCTCGGGGGAATTGCTACTTCAGGCAGCCCCACATATGATTACCTTTGTTGGGGCATTTTGCCACCCCCCAGGGTACCCTGAGCCCCCCACTGCATGGCTATGTCAGCTCAAAGCTACACTGCAGGCCAGAGAGCATGCATCTTACTAGAGGTGCAGCCCTGGTGAGCTGCAATGAAGAGTCAAGCTATGCTCTCTGTTTACACATCATGCTCACACACATGCAGTCACACAAGCTTTGTTTTCTAGACACCCTTCTGCTGGCACTGCAGCCCAGGCCCGGGTTCACTGCCGCCACCAGCAGTGACATACTTCACATACTTAATCACTAAATCTGCGGAAAGTTATTATCAGATAATTTTAAGTCAATTCAAAAAACAATGAATTAAAGTTACCCATTTGGAATCACTCAGTTGAGTCAGTCCCATAGTTTTAACCACCCGTCTGTGCTTGCCATTCATTGGGTCCCTTAGTTAACCACCCGTCTGTGTTTGCCATTCATTGGGTCCCTTAGTTAACCATCCGTCTGTGTTTGCCATTCAATGGGTCCCCTAGTTAACCACCCATCTGTGTTAGCCATTGAATCGGTCCCTTAGTTTGATTAACCATCTATGTTTGCTATTGAATTCAGGGGTGGAATTTAAGAATTTTTGCTAGTAGCGCAGTAGTTCAGAAAAAAAAAATTACAATTTATATTTACCATCCAGCAGACTACTGTTCAAATTTTTGTACATCATTTAAATGACTTGCTTCAGGTGAGTAGGGGATCTTAATTTTCAGCCCTGGTTGGACTGGTCCCCTAGTTAATCTCCTAACCTTGTTTGCTGTTGAATTGGTCCCCTAGTTAACCAACCGTCTGAGATTGCAGTTGAAAGTCTAGTAATCAACCACACGTCTATGCTTTCATTGGTCCTCTAGTTAACCATTCCTCTGTGTCTGCATTCCCTGTCGTGACACGACGTCATCAGAACATAAACAGAGAAAAGCCGAAACAATAATGAAAAACGTGTATTAGATCATCAGAGGGAGAGGATGCTGAAGGAAGTCATCTAATACACGGGCAGATCATGCAGAATGAATGGGTCTCCTGGCAATGACTCGGAGCACAGGAAGAAGCAGGAGATTCACAGGTTTGTCACACAGGGAGCTCCAGCATCAGACATGCCATTCCAACCGGGGCCTTGTATGGGTGCAGGAAGCCTAGTGTGTATGAGCAGATGAAGCCATGTGCAGGGCTCTCCAGTCTCCAGGTTTCTCCATCTTTGATACAGGGATGCTGTGAACAGTCTGCAGACAGCTACAACCACGAGGATCTACATACTCAACCGACGTGTCTTCCTCAAAACAAGCTAAACCCAGCAATTGTAAATCAATGTTATCAGTCGTCAAGGGTGTATATCTGGGTATGGAGGGTAGAGACACGTCCTTACCAATATTGTGGGAGTACCATGGGGGGGTTTGGGGCTGATTTGGTCCCTACCAATGTTGAAACTGAACCTATGCCCTTGTTATAGCCATTGTTCACCACCCATTGTAGTTACTGCTGCATTTCCTTTAGTGATGAACTCCTGTTAATACAGTGACTCGTTCTGTGTATCAGCTAAGCCCCAATGCACCTCCTTTCAGACTCTGACATGTTTGATCTCCGCCCTGCATTACCGCAAGCTCCTTCCGCGTACGTAGGTGGCGCGCTGCAGCCCGGGCCCCGCTAACGGCTATGCGGGTGGAGGCTTTCGCGGGCGGCGAGTCTCCGCTGTGCAACCATCCATTCTCGTTTCAAAGTTCATCTGCATTCTTGACAGTTATAGGTGCTTTTCTTTCCCTGGGCAGGGAAAGACGTGTCTGAGTTACACGACTCGCCCAAGGATGGATAGCTGCTGTTCCCAACTGGATATAATAGATGCCTCATCGTTAAGCCAAATCTCATGGCTGCATTAGATAACACAAAACACATCCATCATCAATCTCCTCAGAATCCGACGTCCGACTAAGGAAAATAAAAAAGAACATTTGAATTTTTTTGTACTGTGTGCATCAGGTTGCCAGTGGCAATGCGTTCTAAACTCTGCTGCCCCCTTGGGCACTTTACCTACAGAACAGCTTTAATAAATGAATGATTTTCTTTATGGGGGGGTTGGGAGGTGGGGGGGGGGTGGTAGAAGGCTCCAGGCACCCTGTGTCCCTGACCAGGATACACTGCTTAAAGATGGATGGATGACTTTCCTCCACAGTTTCTCATGACACTTTGTCTTGACGATCTGAAGGCCGAAGCAGGAAGATGAGGATGGACCCATTAACAACGGCATGTGAATAACTGTACAGAGAAATAAAGACTATACTTTGAAAATAGCATTTCACTCAAACCAATCAGCGGGAGCTCTGATATGCCCCCCCCCCCCCCTCCCTTTACCGTGCACTGTAGGTAAAGCAGCGTGCTGGAAGAGGATCGGGATAGACCCCAGCATTCCGCAGCAGATCCTGACTCCAGGGGATAAGCCGGCTCACCCCTGGGAAAGCTCCCCAGATGGCCACATCATGTGGATAATGCAGCTGGGCTATTGTTTCCGGCCTTGGGGATGACCTCCCAGCCATGACGACCCTTTTCCACAAGTAAAAGCCCCTGAATTTCAAGACAAAATCAGCGCCTGGCTTTTGCATTGGATGAAAACAACAGAGCAATACAAAATACTCCCTGACAGGATGAACACCTCGAATGCCTGATGGGGGAGGGGGACTTTGGGCATCCAGGAGGTGACAGCTGTGCCAAGTACCCCAGGGGTCCCAACTGTTTAATTACAGGCTGACACTCTCTGTCCCCGGCTCTCCACCTCCATGAAGACCCCCGAACTGGCCTCCTGGACCGTCAAAGAGATGCCTGCTGTTTGCTGGTGGGGGGGGGGGGGGGGGGGCGGTCAGGACCCCAAGGGACCCGCCCGTGACATACCGGAGTATATACCCAAAGACCTTGAGCTACTCAAAACGATGGATCTGCTATCCTCTTGTCCCATCCCTTCTTTTTTACACAGGCTGAAAAAAGCGATCAAAATAAAGGCAGGAAAAAAACATAGTGAATGGTGTCCCTTGGGTGCGCTTTCTCCTTTATAGACTTAAAAGGCCTTGGAAACAATAAGCAAGCAATCTGCTTTTTACAAAGACAGAAAAATGCAAATCAAAGCAAATCAATATTTAGACACCCCCCCCAGAATCGGAGACAATACGCGTCTTGTCTTTTGAAAATGAAATGCATCATTCTGCAGCTCATGAATATGGCAATCTGTGCCATTTGGGTCATTAATATGACATAGATGGTGCCTGATTAATTAGCAATCAGCACAAAGGCGCGCCTGGCTCTCCGCTTAGTGGGAGCGACCGGCTCCTCGGATTTGACTAGGGCCCTCTGTAGACCCCTTTTGGGGTACACGCTGACCCCTCGCAAACACCCTTCACCACTTGTTGAAAAAGGGGGAGTGATACAGGAAAGACACAGCATAGTCCACCATAGCGATACACTCGCGTGCACGCTGCAGGGAGGCATGGCGATGTCAGCCATGCATTCCTGCTCCGCTTTTCCCAAATCCGAATGTCTGGAGGCGCCAACGCCTCCGTCGTCCGGTACCGGTCCGCAGAGGACAGGGGCGGAAGCGTCTGTTCGTGCCGCGGAGCGCTTATCCGCCAGCCCAATCTGCACATCCGCTGCGGCGGGAGTGGCCCGAGCTTCAATACAACATGGCCGAGTTGCCCGCGCATTTCCGCTCGTCTGTGTCTCCGAGCGGCTTGGCAGCCCTCCATGGCGCCATATGCCCCTCGGACAGGGTATTCCAGACTGTCAGAGCGCGGAGCCTGGCAACGGCAGCGGGACAGGACCCCCGCGGCCGCCGGCGCCCCACCTGCCCCCCCCCCCCACCCCCCAACCTGTCTCCTGCAGACGAGGGGAGGGGAGCCCAGCCGCTCCTGTGCCCCGATCTCTAATGCTGCATTTAATTAAGACGCTACCGCTAAATGAATTATGCGCCAGCACTGGGCATCAAAACGCCTATTTCAGCACTGAAGAGATCTCTCCAATGAGGTTTTAATTCACTCAGGAAAGCACAGCTTATTTTTATAACTGCACCTTGACGCCATACTA
>JAODKC010000021.1:18263488-18279807 GCA_026777985.1 Mormyrops attenuatus
TTCTCTGGCTACTTATTTTGAAGTTTGGCATTTCCCCACACAGCAAACACTCTCTGCCTGTTCTTTCCTATGCAATAGGCTGAATGAATCGATTTCCTCTCAAAAACGAAAACCGGCGTATTCAAAGCATTAGGAAAGACGACCAAGCGTATAAGTGCTGCAGCGCGGAAATTAAAAGGCGAAAATATACGGAGAAAGAGGCATGTATATTTAAACCTAAAATACTGCCACAAGTAGACGGAGCAGCACTTTAAAGGGCAAATCGACGGAGCGGGCGGTAAAGGGGTTCGTACGTGAAATGGTTGATAAAAGCCGACAGACAGACACTCACTTCTGTCCCTTGCAGACGTGCGCGGTCGCTTGTCGTGCGAATGGGAATGGAAATGCGGCGATCTCCCCTCCACGGCCGCGACGGACAACCATCTGCAGTCGCTCCGGTAATTTCGCAGGATCCGAGGGGATGGAGAGTCTCAGTGTACACAGCGTGTCCGGTCTCCCAGCACAAAATGAACATAAGATTTCAATACATCCTCCAGAAACGCTCACGGGATCGATCTCAGACCTTATGGCTCGTCTGTTAAAACAGGTGCCCTTTTATCCATCGTTTGGTTTGTTTTGCAATTTTGGAGAAGGGAAAAAATGACTTCAAAAACAGCAGGGATAAAAATGTATCATGTATCCGTCTTGTTTTGCAAGCGTATGTTATTCACGCACTCATAGATATTTTATACTTTTGCAACGGACTCAGTCTGAATATTCGGATTTAAGGACAGATTATCACGACTCCCTAAGTGTAAGGGTCCGAGCCACCGTCGTGTTCACCAGCGGAGCCTCATCGCATCCTGCCAAAGTAGGTTGGCTTCTTCGGTCCTTTTCTCAGCTTTTCACACGCAACTTTTCTCCCCCTTCCGTCTCAACGATTCTGCCCCACGGAATCTGATTAGATTTCCACTCACAGCCCAGTGCGGAATGCTACATCCTTATTTCCCATTTTTAAATATATCTTTAGGGGGATCTATTCAATGATGTCGCTGGGTATAACTGTCCATTTTCTGTGAACGAGGACTGAGCTGGCGCCAGAAATGCTTTCCTTCTAAAATAAATCACATTTTTGCCCACCTTCTGCAAGCGTTGACTGCTTTTCATGTATGAATCACAGTTCTTCTCTAAAAACGAGAAAGTAATCGTTTACCTCTTTATTATAAAGAGTTAATAACATTTTCATAGACGAATACCAAACATCCCTTTCTTTCCCCGATTACTTAGAAAATCAATGAACAAATGTTAAAATGTAACATTTAATTCACAGTTCCAGGTTGTCAGTCAACATGTTGTAGTCGTTTGGAGCAATCCAAGGAAAGTCGAAGGAGTATGCGACGCAAATCAAGGCTGATGCTCTTCTCTTGGGTTTTTGTCCGCACTACAGCAATTATGCAAAAAGCTGCTACGAATAAAGCACCCGTATAAATGCGACCGATGTGTTCACCAGTCTCCAGGAATGGGTATTTTCTCTTTGCATTTAATTTACCTCATCCGAGGCGCTGACACATTCCACAAGTCTGGAAAAATAGAGGTGATAAAAAAGGGAGAAATTCAGTCTCTTTCACACACTGAGCTGTTCAGGACATTCACTGGCAGAAAAAAGCATCGGCGATCGGGCTCAAAGCGCAGAACTGTAATCCGACACCGCGTCCCGGCCGCCGGTAATTGCTGTCGGGGACTCGCAGGTTGCAGTTTACGCAGGATATACCCTCCCTTTTTCCTACTCGGCGTGCCGACCACCTCTTTTTTTCAGCGCATGCATGTGCGCCTCTCTTGTTGCTTTCCCTGAATTGTCGCTTCGCACCCCTTCTAACTCGCCTTTCTGATGGATAAAATATAATTACCCAATTACCTCCCATCATCTTACCACTGATTGGTCAATTGCATTAACACTTGATGTCATGAAGAAGAGAGGGGGGATTGGGAAGAAAGTAATTTGTTGTGGAGTGTGGGTGCGAGCGAGCGTCCGTGCTTGACAGCCGTCTGTGGCAAGCGGAGCATGGCGAAGCACGACTGCCACCTACCGGCGGCTTTCTTTCTGCATCCAGAACTAATGGCCGCCTGTACAAGCAGCAGCGTGCAAGACGAGCAGCGCCGCATGATAGGCTATTTATACACAGCGGAATCGCGGAAGTTAAATGCAAAACGAAAAAAGGGTAGATATACGTGTTTATAAGCCAATTTCGATTGGATTCAAACTTAATTCGAATGGATGAGGAACATCAGACGATAGTCGGGAAATCGCCAGGCGGCGACGCCGCAGCATGTCCGCTTTCTGCCAAGAAGAGATAAATGCTACGATCATGCCTCTTAGTGAAGCATGTCATGTAAAAAAAATAGACCGTGAGATATACAAGCAACCCAGACCCGTTTTGAGAGGATGGCACAAACACTGATTAAAACTTAATGTTTAAGTCATACGAACTTGGGATTTCCAGTCTTTAACGTCGGGCAGTACGACTAAGTCTAAAAAAATTCAGCTCCGCCAGGTTAGCAGCATGCAGGACTTTGGCTCCTGAGCGGTTCTTTAGGTTGACAGTAGTCTTCGGCTTCAGAGAGGCACCTTGAAGACTTAACGATAAACGACGCAAAGCTCCGCATCCAGGTGGTATGGCGGACGCAGATAATTGACACCGTTCGATTGCAAAACATTTCATTAGGATAGAGGGTAGGAGATTCCGTGGCGGTTGGGTTGTGCCTTCTGTAATCGCATGGCTCATAACGCCTAAATAAATTAAAAACTCATTGATGCAGTTGAACACAATCTTACTGGGTGGTTTACTCAGGAAGGATTTAATTTTCCCTATTCCCTTGATCCCCTTGCTACCTCTATTAATCTGTGGGTCTTTTTATTACTATAAGTCCTCACAACCTCAGCCAACTTTAAATAACTACATTTAACATCCACCTTGGAAAATAAATCAAGACGGTACCCCTAAGGTATTAGTAATTTGTTAGAATACCAAAGGTAGAAATGGTGTAAAAACCACTGCATGGTGTAGGTTCAGATCGCCAATTGTCTGGTATGTGTCACTGAATAGGCCAGGATGGAGCATCAAAAATGGGGGTGTTCTGTCACTCTGAAATATTAAAGCGTCAGCAGGGTGGCAGATTGTGTAACAGTAATGACGTTTCATTCGTTTCTCAGAAGCAGCTCGTCAAATTCAAGGTCGTGATGATACTGGATCCTGCGCCTTGGAGAACAGGGTGTGAGGCCCGGTGAACCTACTACTACTACTTTATTATTATTAATAATAACAATAATAACAATAATAATAATAGTATAAATAATAGTGCTCCACTGGCAAATAAAAGCAGCCTGAGAATTTACTGGTTGGGGGGGGCTGATGCTTGATTTGGCCCCTAACCGGGGGGGATGGGGGAGAGCATTTTCCTGATCGTGATCATATAATACAAGGTGAAAGGCAGTATAATGTCATGACTGGGGAAGAAAGACCAAGCCACTGGGAAAATTCCAGAACTTCCTGATGGCCAGTATGTGCCAGAATAATAATAATAATAATAATAAAAATAATAATAGTTTTGTTGTTGTTTCTAGACCTTTTTAAAGTGCATATTGAATGTGGGAGCGCCCTCTTGAAGGGACAATAGCAGCGTTGCTACAGATAGTGTCATACTTTGTAACCTTTGCATCAGTTAATTCAAACGTTTGCTGACACGTAAATCAGCCCTAAACTTTCATCTTCCTGCCTGAAATTCTGAGGGCAAAATAGTTTTGTTTGAAGATTAAAAACCTGCGTGTGGTGGCTCTACCTGCCAACACCGGCTCTGCCATGAGGACATTTCATCATTTTTTTTTCCGGACCTCGCAACTGCCGGCGTCTCTGTCTCACTTTGGCTGTCAGAAGTGTCCCGCGTTTGGTGGCTGCGCATGCCGTTTGATAGAGCTGTTTTAATAGGTTGACTGTTTTATTTGGCTCCTGTAGCCACCCATGCAAACGTGGCCTATTACAGCGATACGGCAGGCAGTTTTGTCCTGAAATCATACACTTTTATGACTGAAGAAAAGTTTTAGTTAATCTGTAAAATTAGAAAAAAAAAATGTTTATTTTAATCAGTATTAACATGCTTCCAAAAAACTATTTAACATGAGAAAGCTTATCTTCATGACTAAGGCAAACTAAGATGCTTTACATTGAACAGGAGTTTCTCAGAGCCAAGGTCCATGCTGAAGGTCCATAAGGTGGAAGGAACCCAGAGATCCACAGTTCCTGCCTGAAACATGCTTTTAACACAGAATTGCATACTGCCTATGCAGGCAGAGATGGTCAGATGCCAACTTAAATGCACCAAGGCTAAAACGTCTGGATATATGGTTTCCGTTTACCCATCTCTGGGGATTCCCTGCTCATTGTCTCTATCACTAAAGGAGTTATTCCTGCTAGGGGAACCATCACGAATGATGAAAGCTTTCACTTTTTGCGCTGCCTTGCATTCACGGGCGGAGCTCTTGAGGAAATGTGCCCATGTTCCCAATCAGAGGTGAAATATGCTTCCAAACTCCCTGCATGCCATCATCTGAGCTTCAAGTGTCGACCGTTTTAATAAACCCTTCTATGGAGGTATGCTATCACTGCATCACTACCTGCAATATTCACGTAATCCAAATGGCTCCCTGCTTAGACTGCTGCCTCCATGGCCCAACCATGGATAAGCGGCAGAACCTGGATGGATGGATCCAAGTGGCAGGAATGCAAAGAGACATGCAGTAAGTTTCACTGATCCCTGTGCCTGAAGGTGTTTTTATCATCTGTCCGTAGCTGGCTATGCCGTCCTCAGATGCAGACGCTGTTCCTATAAGGACACAGCCCCATAATCTGTTAGCAGAAAGAGTCCAGCCATTACCTAGGAAACCCTGAACTCCGCTCGCATTTTTTTTTCAGACGTTTAGGCTGCTCTGTGTGATTTCCTCTTAGCTGCGAACATTAGCACATCACACTTTACCCTTGTCCACACAGGTACAAACCCTATAGCTGAACATGGCAGAGGTGTGAAGTTCCAGCAGAAGTGTTACATTAATAAGTGTTAATGTGAGCCCCAGTCTATGAGAGGACGCAGACATGTATACGCGTCCAGATCTGGACTTATCGTCACATCGCGGTTTGCACAGCACACAAAGAAAAATCAGATTTCTTAGATTCTTAGGACTTTAGATTTTTTACAGAAGGAATTCAATTTAAATGCCTTTCGTAAAGTCACAGCAACAGCAGAGCTAAGCTGAGATCTGAAGCTCAAAACGTCTGTTCACAAGCACAATCCCTTAACCACTAAACAACTATCCAGGCAAATATATTGACTCCATTCTATTTTCCATTCATTCTTGGTAATGATGAGAAATTGCTACAAAAGCAAAAAGAACAGACACAATGCAAACATTACTGCGTATGTACACTCAGTGGCCACTTTATTAGGTACCCCTGCTTGTTAAAGCCAACAGCCAGCACCCTTAACAGGGAATCCAGTGAATGCAGCTAAATATATACAAGACGATTTTTAACGTGGTGACATTGTCGGTACCAGGCATGGTGGTTCCAGCTTCTCAGAAACAGCCCTGGGATTTTTCCACACTACAATGTCTAAGGTTTGCAGAGAATGGCGCTATTAATGAAATTACACTATGGTATACTAATACTAGCTAGGTGTACCTAATTCAGTGGCCAATCCTTACTTGACAAAATCAGCTTCCTCAAGGCCCACAGCCTTGACCATTTGCACACATCCATATATGAAAACCTGTTTTTTTTTTTTCTTTTTATCAAAGTGGCTTATAGATCACAACAATTCCAAGGTTATTAAAGCAAAGTGGGAGATATAAAGCCCCAGAACTATGAGTGTGCAATGAAGACAGTTACAAATTGGAAGATAAGAGCCACTTAAGGTAGGAGAATGACCAAAAATGTCCAGGCTAATGTCAGGCAAAAAGCACATTCATTACTTAGTAATATCTGGCTCAGATAGATCGAGCATCCAAGCTGACTCCATCAAGACCATATGCTGTAACAGAAATCTCACTTATCATGATGTTATGAGCTCCTACAGTACATTAAGCGAGAAGCTGGTCTGATGCCACCTTACAGTTTTCGCAAAGAGGTGATGGGAACACACAGCATTGACTGAGCTGTATACAGACGTGCAAGTCATCATTCAATGAGACCGGATGCATGGATGGCAGAACAAAAGCGCCATATAGAGCCAAAGGATTTATGAACTATATAACTCATAGATAAATGTGTGTCGACTGTCATGCCCCTGCCAAAGTTTTATTTACGTAGAACAACGATAATACTGAACTACAGGTATTAAGAGCACTGCTACACACAGTTATGGATCGTCACAGGCTCAGAACACGGCTATGGACGGTTATGAATAGACGGAATGCAGCTTTTTGCAGTTACAGACTGACAGTTACCAGATTATCCCATGCCTTTTTGCTGTGGTATTGAAGCCACTTGCAGGAACATTTTCCACAAAGATTAAACAGATTAATGTCCCCTCACTGATAGGAATTTTATAAGTAAACAAATAGCATAACCTCTAGATGATTAATAATCTATATCTATATGTTTTAAATATATAGTATGTTTCTGTGAATGTTTATACGTGTGTTTATGTAAATTTATCTCGATGATGAATGGCATCCTTTGCAGGGTCATCTCCTGCCTCATTCTCTGTGTGTCCTAGGATCGGATCCACATTCTAATTTATCCTGCATTGTACAAGCAGTTGTGGACGATGAATGGATGGATAGATGGAAGCATGGAGATTTATGGTTCATTCTTTATTTGGATTGTTGTCACAGTTTTACTGCATTGTAGTTTAATGGTGTTAAAACCATTACATTTCTTCCAACACAGCATTACCAACCAGTCGTCAATCCATTTACCTCTATTTATTTTTAACGTGATGTTCCTTTTCAAAATGCCAGATCCAAAGTGCTTAAGAAAGACATAAGCACAAATAACAAGTGGCTAGAGACTAATTAACAAATCATATAAAGGAATAATGGCAGATAAATGCTATTTTATGTTATATTATATTAAAAATTAATAAGGGGAATATAATCAGGTGTCATGATTTGAACATTAACTATATGCAAAAGTAATTTTTAAGGGAACCTGCAATTAGAAATGAATTTATGACTATGGAAGAATATAGGATATAGAAGTTAGTCATGGAGTGAAAGACTTCTGTTGTGATCTGTTCTCTTCTGTTGTGATTTGGGGTAGTGTCTCTGGTTGGTACACACAGCACAGTAAATGTAAATATATATAAAAATATAACTCTTCTGATAATAGTTCCTTTGTGTTTTCCTGTGAGGTCATGACTTTTCAATATATCTCGTGATGGTTTTTTAAATATAGATTGAATAAATTACCAGTGAAGAGTCACAATTAATGTTATTGTAACTGCTACATTAATAGTTTCTGGGTGCATGTGTCAGTTTTTTAACATGATAATTAAACGCTAAATACAAATATGAGTCTCGATATAGTTGCTTGTGAGGTGACTGTTTTCCTAATGGCTCTGCAATGTGCTTTCTGGTACATGGGAAAATGAAGCCAACCCGGAGTAAACGGGGTGAATCTGTACCCCGGTACTGAGAAGGATGAAAACCTGCCTCTTGAATGAACAAATTTCAGAAAAAAGGAAGGAGAGAATGATGGAATGAAAGGGGAGGGGGAATCAGGAATTTAAAAAATGAGAGAGGAGGGAATGAATGATCAGAGTGGAGGGAATTGAAAGAAATAAGAGGAATGAATGAAGCAGGTTCAAAAGAAGAATCAAAAGTAAGGGAATTAAAAAGAGGGAGGAGAAAATGAATGATCAGAGCCAAGGAAATCGAAAAAAAATGATAGGAACAAATGAGGGAGGATTAAAAGAAAACTCAGAAGTAACGAGAAAATTAATGATAATGCCTAAACGTTTAGACGCTTTGTCAAATGATGGTTATACTGATCAGAGACACCAGCGTGGTTCAGTAAAAACAGATGGATGGCAAATTTCCAAGCTGTATTGAACGATTGCAGCATCTAATAAACTCCATTTTGAGTCAGAACAACCATTTCTGTTTTTACTGTTTGACTGAAGGCCAAGTGATTAGGTAAGTAATGATTTAATAGTCAAGTATGAGACTTTTGGTGCTAATGGTGCAACATGAAAAATGTTCCCTCAGACCACCTCAGCATCATCTATGCAGATGTGCTCCTTCCGCATCAGTACCAAGACCTTCATCACTATTTTCAACAGCATCATCAACATCTGGAAAAGCATAATTGTATAAATATTCTGTTCCAAGAACAAAATCATGAACTGCATCTGCAATATTTTTTATCTGATAATTTTACTGCAGGGAAATAAAGAAAAGTTGAGTGGGATTCTGCATGCTGAAGTAGAGCACTGCTGCAAAGGTGCACCCCCCACTTAAGGCGTCGCCCCCATTGTGCCACTGACACTATATGTTGCATTTTAATTAGCAATAAGGCTTGGCTCAGTGCAAATTACCGCAGTTTAATAAGGAGACAGCAAAACATGCCACTTTGTATTTTGTCTCAGCACAAATCCTAAGGGTGCGGTGACTAACAGGGAGCTGAAATGTCTTTATCAACTGCAAGACTGCTGCTACAAAACGCACACACACACACACAGACACACACAGACACAGACACACACACACATGCACACACAATTATAACTCAGGGCAGGTGAGAGCACATTTCTGTAGCTTTTAAAGGTGTAAATACAACAGCCTATTACAGATGCAGTGAAATCCAATATTATAGATTTTAAAAAGTCCCGGGAGGCGTGTGAGTTTCTGAGATGAGATTTGTCTTACACAGTTTTTCTGAGTGAACACAAATCATCCTGGACTGGGTATGAGCACATGGTTATTTATAATGCTTGGGGAGGCGGCCCTAATGAGGTTCACACATGTTTAGATATGAGGATGACATGTTTCCATTTTTCAGTATTACAGTAGGTTAACAGACTGTAATTGATTGTAAATTAATGTCTTTGTTTCACTTATTGTAACTAACATCCATCCATTCATCCATTTTCTAACTGCCTTGCCTGGAGCCTATCCCTGGTATTACTGGGGACAAGGTGAGGCTAAACCCTGGATGGGATGACTGTCCATCATTTGGCTTGGGCTCTCTCTCTGAGTCACATACAAACACAAACTCCACATACATTGATGGTGGAATGAGACAGCAGTGACACCCATCGAGCCACAATGCAACAGAGAATGATTTGCTGGCATATATAAGTAGCTCAGCGGATTTGAGATTAAGGTTGTGGGTTCAAATCCCAAAGTGAGGAAATTAATCGCCTTTGGTCTTTGTGCTAAGGCCCTTTGTGTTTATTCATTAAGAAGCAAACATATCATGAGGGCGGACAATTCAGGTGTGTGAGTAAGAAGTGTCTATTTATGACGATTGTCCGCTTGTTATCTCAGTGGTTATACGCACAGACAATCTACAAAAAAATCCTTACAGAAATAACATTACCAGTTACAGCAGGAGTTCATTGGTTCTAGGCACTGGCGTGTTGTTGGTCAACTGTCGAACAAGGGCACACATTTAAAAGGTGTAGCAGATTAGTAAGTAAAGAACATGTTATCAGTGTGATTCTATAGATATTTATCTCTTTAGCAGGATAGGAAGTGTGTGAATTTCATGGTGTGGCTGTTAATGTTCCTGTTCTGTTCCTGCACCATCGTGCCAAAGGAGTGCCCTCCAGTATGGTGCAAGGTGGTGCCTGTCTGTCTGATGCAGTGTGCAGGATGGCCTTCAGGAACAAAGATACGTATGTGTGCATATTTTACATGTACATGTAAGTCTTTAAACCTTTCAACCGGCTCCGAGTTGGAGATCTGGCCTTCAGGTCCTGGGCTCCTGCAAGTGGCTTCAATACCACAGCAAAAAGGCATACTATCTCAACCTGTGCTGGTCAGAAGATAGCTAGGGGAATACTGTATGCCAGAGCGTGGAACAAAGAGCATTCTTAAGGGCAGCCGAAAAGTCTGACAGATCATAAGGGGCTGTCCTTGGCCATCACCTTTCTTGTTTATACTTCTGGTTGTTTCCCACTCACTGTACATGTACACATGGGCATCAACTTACAGGGATCTCGCATGCAAGGACATACCACTGCCCTGAGTTTCTGCTTTTATGCCTTTGCTTTGTAGATCTTAGGTGTTACAGATGACTGGTGTAAGATACAACCATTTATTGCACCAACTGGCTGGCATTCTGTACCATTTAAAACATGTAGCATTTCAACATGCATATACAAATAGACCTTAATGTTGATACTATCATCATTATGTTGATACTGATGTTGATACATCAGTTGATACTGATGATACTAATAATATTGTTAACGATGAACCAATCAAGGACTAATCAAATCTATGTATAATATGGCATAACGTCATAGAGAATACTGTCACACTGCAATACACTGTACATCGAACTGTCACGTACATCATGGTATACGTCACATATCAGAAATCATACCATTTCATACTTATGTGACACAAGTCATAATATGTCACTCTAAATGATACACTGCATCACAACATGTTATTAGTCATTCTATAGGACGCGTCCCCCTAGCATTCTGAAGAATGTACATGGATGTGCACAAACAAACAAACATCACCACACCATTTTTCTCACTAAATAGTGCTTTTTTGTACTGTAATAAGGAGTCATGGTAACTAATTTAACCACAGTGTAGCAGACAGATATCTGCAGTGAATTTGTAAGACATGTCATGATCGGTGGACTGCCATTACACACAGTGGCCGCAGAAGCATGAAGCCGGCAGCTGCTGTTCGTGCCGAGATCCTGCTTCGCCTGCTCCACACCATTCCATTAGGTTCGCGTTTGTATCTGGCCAGTGGCTTCCATGAAGCATTCTGGAAGCGCAGCCTGTGTGCAGCAGAAGAACAACGTGGAGAAAATGACCAAATTCCATCAGATACAAGCATGCAAAAGAGACACTGCTCAGCGTCCCATTTGCACTGCACTTTGCAGGTCACCACACCGAGAGGAAATAAAGATATATTCACAGTCAAGTCTTAAACTGAGGTCTGAGCGGCTGGCTGAAGGAGGCCTCTGGGATTACATTTTCATGGACAGAAGAAAATAGAACCACCAGACATCCTATGTGTGTTTTCCAGTATAATTTAGTAAAATAAATATCATAAATAAGATCATGAACATTGCTTTGTGGAATAACCCTCCTTTACTGATTAATCTGTTTATTTAAGACTAGCTATGCTTCTTATTACTTTACCTAACAGCGGAAAACACACTTCAATATTTAGATCTCTATCTATTTACTCAGCTGCTGCTGGTATTCCGAGGGATAAAGACTCCTATCACAGTACAATAAGTGGAGCAATCACAGATCATAAATAAGCTCTCCTCTGCTTACTACTTACAGTACTGGCAAAACACATCTCTGTTCAAAACATCTTTCAGACTGATAAAATAATTGAAGGTTTTTCAGGTCTGAAACTCTCCTTCTTCGACCATTTTAACAGAGTTTTACTTGTTAAAAACGAATATAAATTCTTCAGTAGAGTTCATCCGCCATAAAAAGTATGTTATCACAAAGGCTGCAAAAAACTCTGCCAGAATTCACGTTTGTGCGCGATGTGAACCCTCGGCAGCAGGCCATAATCGATGGTAGATTTCTTAGCTGTAATACCAGACTGCTCAGGTTGCTGGAAGGCAGGCAAGCGATCGTAGATTCTGTTGAGGATGACTCTAGCAAGGACTGAGAGCAGCGCTATCCCTCTATAGTCGCTGTAGTTCGGGCAATCCTCCTTCCCTTTCCAGATATGGATAAGACGTCCCATTTTCCAGTCAGCTGGAATGATCTCCCAAATGGAAGCAAAGATTGCTCGCAATGCCAGGAACACAGTTTTACCACCAGCCTGGAGAGGTTCACCCTGGATACCACAGATACCTGTGGCCTTCCCACCCCCAGTTGGTTCACCACCCATGCAGTCTCAGAGAAACTGGGTGGTTCACAGCTAATCAGAGGATCAGCCTCAAGAACTATGGACCTAAAGATGTCCAACCTCCAAGCTGGAGGATCACCTTCAAACAGCTGCTCAAAGTAGCCGGCCCAGCGGGTCACAACTGCAGTCTCATCCATAAGGACCGTTCCTTCACCTGCCCTGGCTGCAACTTTCTAAGGAACAGATTTGGATGTGCGTAATGCTTCAACTCTTCTGTATGTAGGAAGTGGGTTGCTATGCCACGGATGGCTTGTCACTTGCTCACAGATTCCTCAAACAGACACCTCTGCTCTCAGTGCCCCTGCAGCCGTCCTTCTCAGTTCCCGGTAGGTTTGCCATCAAACCGTGCATTATGTCTCCTATCGATAATATCCAGGGTGGCCTGTGAGATGAAGCACCTCCTTCTGGAAACACCAGCAATACCAATACAACCCTCAGCAATCTTCAGCGTCTTATCATGAAAGGTCTCCCACATCACATTGGGATCGGCGGTTGCATCCAAGTCTGCAAGTTCCTCCCACAAACAGCATGTAAACTTATTAGAAACAGCCTGATCTTGGAGTCTGGCGAGGTCCAGCCACATTCTCCTAGTAGGTGATAGCATGCTGGACTGAGTCTTCAGAGTAGCAACAACAAGCCTGCAGTCAGAATTCACAAACTGGACACTTCTATAGATCCTGCAGTTCTATAGGAGCCTCCAGCATCTGCCCACAAGGATGTGATCAATCTCCTTCGCCGCACCACCAGTACTGGAACACCAACGATGTCCAACGATGGGATTCAGAGGGCTGGAACCAGGATGCAGAGACCCGCAGCCCCTCACCTTTTGCAAATTCAAGGAACGTGGAACCACTTTCACCATTGTTGTCAGGCCTAGGGGGACTGACAAAGTCCTCATAGTCTGTCAGTGCCAGTGGTGGCATTGAAGTCACCCATGACCAGAGAAGCGTCACCTCATCGTCACCCATCAAGGCAATGCAAGCGAAGATGCGAATATATATATACCGAGATATCGTCACTGTGGTCGGAGTATACACAGAGACGACTGACAAGACCCCCAAGGAGTGCCTTAGCCTGAGCCTCATAATATGCTGGTTGAATGGAGCGCCATCAGACCCCATCGGGAGGAGCCGATCCACCACAGCAACAGCTACTTTCTGAGTATGGCAGCCATCTGAGCGACCAGACCAAGAATAGGTGTACCCACCTACAGAGATCTGCCCATTCCCTGGTCTGCGCACCTTAGAGAGTGCCGTCACTGAAATGCGGAGTATACAAAGCTCCTCTGACAGCAGTGGAAGATAGCCATCATGCCGGAGAGACAAGACGTTCCAGGTGCCTACCCGGATTGGCCACCTCAGGTTAGCACCTGAGTACTGCCGTGCAATGGGTGATGCCTCAGCAGCACCTGAGTTCTGGAAGCCTGACCCCATTGGCTCAATGGCGGTTTCGACTACTCTAGGGATAAGGTTCCTGCAGGCTGTGCCCCATCCCCTTTACAGTGAATGCAGTCTTCCAGAGGGTGGCTGCAGCAGTTTTTCATGGTGGCTGGATTGTCCATCCCACCACCAACCCCCAAATTTAGAGGGTCACTTGCAGGGCCAGATGTAGTTTAATGCTATATCCAGGATCAAGGCAAAATGGAGGCAAAATGTTATACATAAAACTATATATATCTCCAGAGGTTTTTTTCTCTCTGCTTGGGAATTTTTGGTTCCTTTCCTCCACTGTCTTGTAGCTTTCTTTCATTCTTTCTTTCTGTCTTCTCTTTTCATGTATTATTCTGTAAATGATATATATGAACACACTCATGTAAAGCATCTTGGGGTGACTGTCGGGGAAGGTGCTATATAAAAATAAAATGAATTGAAATAGAATATGTATATATGCTCTTAAATTATTTTGCATGACAGTTGTTGCACAGTGTTTCCATTGTTGCTCTATATATAGATGAGAAATAGCAAAGGTCGTGATATCAATGGAGTGTCACTGAAGGGGAGAGGGGTGATCGTTTGTTGAGGCCTTTAACACTAGGGAAAAATAATGAAGGAAACCACAAGAGTCATGCTGTGCTCCAAATTCCCATTTGAAAACCTGATGTTGAAACTGTTAAAAACCAAAGGGCTGCAGTTATAATGAGAGAATATGAGCTGAAATAAACCCGGCGGCCCTAACGTGACACCGCAGTAACTGTAAGAGCTTAAAAGGCTTACGTGATGTTTATTGCCCCATTGCATTGATCATCTTATTTGTCTAATTTCTTCTGTATTATGCTGGAAATTGCATGTTGTGCTGCATTAGTATAATTTAAAATGTATAATTTAATGTCCAAGCTACAGCTGGCTCTTTTTATAGCAATTTATTTGGAAAATTTAGAAAGGCTGCCAGGTATGAAAAAGGAGGTAGATCACCTTTCTGGGTGAAATACCCAGCTTCCTGTTGACTTATATGGTGCAGGCAGAGCTGGAAGGTTCAGGCCCAGAAAGTGAAAAAGAGAGAGAGTCATGTGACCAGAGGACTGTGAAATGTACACAAGCTTTATGTATGGGGGGTTACATATGGTGAAGAGAAGATGAAAAGAACAATCTTGAGGGGCTCAACTTATTAAAAACTGCAACACAACATGGGAGACAGTCATCTGACACTCGTGAGATGGATAGATAACTTCCTTAATAGTAGAAATAGCAATTTCTACGCTTGTATTTGCTTACTGTGGTTTCTTCATTGATAGATAAGCTACCATCCCATATTATATCTTAGGATGATACAAAGTGCACATCTCCTACATTTCATGACATTGATCAGCCTCTCTCTGTCATCCGCGTCCACTTCAAGGAAGAAGTCACATGTCCAAACAAATTCATTTGACACGAGGATGATGAAAGTCATCCTACAGAATATCAAACTGTTGCTACAATATAAATAATAATAAATTATTATTTATATCAAACTCTTTCTTGTTATAATCACAAGCCTTTTTATCAATTTTATCAAATTTGTTGAGTAATAAGCACAACCCTGAACAGGATAAGCAGTTACAGAATATTGGTGGATGGATGTTGTGTAATAAACAACATATTTGTACTGACACAGCCCCAGACAAAAAAGTATGACATTCATCTGTCAGATTAAATAATGAATGAACGTTGGAAGAACTCTTAGCCCTTCAGAGTGAAAAACATCAGTCATTTTCCCATTATGCCAAAAGATTATACCTTTGTTTACTTTAGTGGATTATTTCTCTGGATATTTCAGACACATATTGGCAGTTTTTAGGCTTATCTATCCCAATAAAATAGGGTGAACCTTATGGACATGGATCCCCAACCTGTCCGTACTCAGACAAACATGTCCATGGCAAGACTTATTGGCAAGACTCATCTGTGTCCTTGGCAAAATGTTTTGCTTGAGGAAAAAAAAAACTACATAGCTCTTTAAATATCACATCCATGGTAAAAATCGCTTTTTATTTAGAATGCCTTTCAGAATTTGCCATTGTGTTGACCCCTGCTCATAAAACCCAGAGACCCCAGAATGCACTTGGTCCCAAGCTGGTTCATTGCACTTCTGCACCATCCAATCAAAGGCTAAGGATTCACAGACGTCTTCTCTGCCATTCTTAAAAATAGGTTCCACCCACGGTGTGGCGAATGGGATATTAATCTGCGGCAATGTCATAGGTTTTTGGGGCAATTCCTTCCTCTGCGGGACAGAATCTTTGCCGCCACGGCAAGACTTCGCCTCTTCAGCTGTTCACAGTATGAATAATGAATCGATACTAAAACCTTCGTAAGCCACGCTAAGTGTTTGCTTGGAAAAATCGAGGGGTTTTATAAACAAAGCAGCACGTCCAAGTGATTTAGCACACCGCTGAGACAGTAAATAAGAATAGGGGGGAGTGTGAAATAAGTGTGAGAAACTTAACGGCGTCTCTGTAGTTTTACCACAGACACACTACAGTCTGATTGTAACTCCATAGACATCAGGTCCACCCTGTTTGGTATAAACATCTCTCTCAGTATGCCATCTATGGTACAGTCAGTCTGATACCAACTGCTATCATACAGATGTCTATGGTCCAGTCAGTCTGATACCAACTGCTATCATACAGATGTCTATGGTCCAGTCAGTCTGATACCAACTGCTATCATGCAGATGTCTATGGTCCAGTCAGTCTGATACCAACTGCTATCATGCAGATGTCTATGGTCCAGTCAGTCTG
>JAODKC010000021.1:18284213-18309205 GCA_026777985.1 Mormyrops attenuatus
TAACCGCGTCTGTACTGCATGTGTAAAGAAGTGTGGTGGTCTGGCGATAACGTAAAGGAGGAGCGCTGACTGAGCACACGCACTCCTTCAGAATGACCTACAGGAAAGCAGTGCATGTTTTGGAGACCAGTGACAAAACAAACTAAGTCTTAACTAGATAGATAGATAGATAGATAGATAGATAGCAGTCACTCTAATTATTACTATATGTGTTAATTCTGTAAATCTTTGTGAATAACTGAAGGAACAAGTTATGAATAAGACAAGTTAAATACAAATCTCAAACTTCTTCATCATTAATTAATCGTGATGCAACTTTTATCCCAAGCAGTTGCTATTTTTGTTACTATATGTTAGTCCTGTAAACCTTTGAACTACTGAAGGAACAAATCATGAATAATACTAGTGAAATACTGATCTTATGCTTGTTCATTGATGAATCGTGACGCATCTTTAATCTCAAGTAGGGACTATATTTGTTCATAATTTGTTCATGATTTGTATTTCAGTAGTAGCTTCAGTAGTAAAGAGTTATCACTTAGGCTTTCAGCGTTTTCATTGGATGGGTAGATGATTCCTCTGGGTGGGCAACACCCACACCCAGCCCACCCATAGGCATATCCCTGTATAATTGGCCTTTGCTTTCTTTCCTGTGGCATAAAATTGTGAAATTTAATAGAATGTGGTTAAATTATACTGCATATAACCCCACTGCAGAGCCCAGGGCTCCTCAGTGCTGTTGATGTACTGCTTAGCAGTGACGGCACGAGCTTAAATCCTATCAACCCAAATCAGCCCAGCTTGCAAACTTAAGCTAAGTGTAAAAATTCCCCTTCTGGTGATGGGTAAAAGAAAGAAAAAAAAAAACATTACCAAAATAAGGAATTGCAAAAACATTGTTAATTATGAAATAGGGTCATATCTACAGTTGACAAGGCAGGACAATGTATTGCAGTGCAGGATGAGAAAATGTCCCTTCCTAAATGCTTTCACAAGGGATAAAAACTTTCAAAATACAATAGAATGCTGTTGACGCAGGCCCATATATGGTGTTTGAAGTCACTCAGGAGAAAATTAACACTTTTGGGAAGATTCTCTTCTTAAACAGTCTAAAACCTCTTTTCCACATTAGCTGAATGGTGAATGGTGATTTCATTTTGAATGCTCTGCTCCATTCAGTGAAGGAATTTAATAGAAACTAGGTAATTACTCTCGTCCTTTTCTACTTTCCCAGCTTGCCGACTTTAAACAGCTACAGTTTCGTACAAACCAAAACTCCGCAGCCATTTAACTCTGACCTGCAATAATGGCTGTAGGAACATCAGTGACACCAATAGGGATGTAAAGTTGATTTATCTACAAGGAACAGAGGAGGTAACATTGTGTAGTCAAAGCCTCTTATGAATGCTTAATATGCACTAACATGGCTTTCACCCTTCATTGTACTCTCTATTACCGCCATACACAGCGGCACCATGCACACACTTGTACTGTACATGCTTGTAACATTTAACACACCAAAGTACAAGTACAGGATATACAGAAAGATACAGTGGGCGGACAACTAACATACATCTTACATACATTACATACATGCACTCTGATCGTAGTACAAACAATGAAATCCACCTAAAACAATGAACTAATTAATACTGTAATGAAATAAAACAAACATGTATATATTTTCCATTTATAAATTCATTGAACTGAAGTACTGATTGAGTATGAAGCACTAATTTATGGTTGAGCTATTCAAATAACTTATTTCAATAACATATTGTAAATAATTCTGTTTGTTTTTATAATTGTTTTGTTATTGCAGCTCATAATGAAAGCGTCGTTGACCAGTATATGGGTAGGTGTAGCAAGATAAAGCTTCTGCCTACTCTTTTTCAGTCAACACTTTTTTGTATTCGTTTTTGTTACGAAATTAGTTATTTATATGCGTATTTATTTGGGAAAATTGTATAAAAGGACCGAAATAAAGCTGAACTGAACTGAAATAACCATTAATCATAAACTTACTTGTTCATTCAACCCTTATCTCCCCTATTAATCTTACAAAAAAGACGAAGGCAAATTAGCTGACTCCTGACCCCAGAGCTGCTAGTCAAGGGCACGGCGGCTTGGCGGGTAACACCGAGGCCTCGCTCCCGCTGGGTTAAAGGCCCAAATCCCAAAAGCAGTCTGTGTGTGGAGGTCGCCAGATCTCCTCATGTTGCGTGGGCTTTCTCTTCCATTCTGAAGACTTGCAGTTAGGCTATAAATTACCAATAATAAACATGGGTGTGTGTACTGTATATGCCCTGTGATGGACTGGCATCCCATCTTGGGTTTAATCCCAAGCTGTGCTGCCTGCTCCATAAACAACAAACCAGTGGCTGCAACTTAATACATACAGCATGCTGACAGGGTCAAAAGGTTCACTTACTGTTTGTCTATGAAATGGAATGGCTAAGCTGCCTGATTTAAATAACTTCATATGTAGTGTGATTGTCGGGACCGTATGTGATGACTTCAGCATTTCAGAAACAATCTTCCTGAGATGTTCCTGCAATAACACAGTTTACAGAGAGTAGCGGGACGGACAACTAACATCCAGTCAATGGCATTTCTGTGGCCAAAAACAGCTTGTTAATGAGAAACGTCAGAAGAGAATGGCCAGACTCATTACAGCTAACAGAAAGGACACACATGCGAAAATAGCCAGACAACGTGTCAGCACTTGAAACGGTTCTGGTGGCAATCGTGGGTCCGACCCAGTACGACATTTACCTAATAAAGCGGCCCCTGTGTGCATTTAATATGTGTGTGACATTCCTAGTCACGCCCCAGTGGTTCTGTGTCTTAAAGGTACGTGCATTCGTCATTAAGGTCCAATTTGCAGCAGGCTGTTAGAAGCTGGCTTTAGAAAATTCCTAACATGCACAGAATTGGCAAGACCTACATAATAGTTTCCAATTAAGTGATGCAATGTGGCAGCCAGTTTAAATAAATGTATTCTGGACATTAATCCATTCACCGTGGAAACAGCTGAGTGACAGGATTCATTAACATTTTTTGCTAATAATTTTCCTGAATAAGAGGACGTGGAATTTATGCTCCAGCTACGTAACATATCAAACAGCAACAATGTTAATAGCAGAAAATGTATGAATAATATACTAGAGATGGAAAAGCATAATTATTCATAAATTAAAATACACTGTATAATTACAAACAGTTTTCCTCCTTTGTGCCAAAGACATGCTGTCCAGACAAGACGGCAGCTCTAAGTCCTCCCTAGCAACTGCTCCGCAGGTCTATGTTCTGTCTTTGTTCACCTCTGTCTATGTTCATGTTTATAGGCTCTAGGTCACCATAACCCTCACAACATTACTGATAGTGGGACCAAGCAGGGAACACAGTGACACCCATTACATCATTCATGTCCTTCTTAACACACCTAGGCCTCAGGCACCCATGCGGTGAAACTGCCACACCACCAGGGCCGCACTAAAGAACACAGAACTTTAAACCGAGGTTGTAATGCTGTCTCACTCCCCAAACTGCACAGACCCCTGCGGCCTCTTCCACAGGCGAGCCTCCGAGTCCTCAGCGGGCTGCTGACTGTGGCTGAGCACGAATCAGGCACCAAACAGGGCAGGAAAAAAGACAGGATCGGATAGCTAAGCTAGGTCAGGAGATCAACTCACAGAAACCAAGACGCAAAGCAAGACCAGATATCTCAGCATGAACCAACAGAGAGAAACTGCACAAATCAAACAAACCCAAATCGCAGAACCAAACAGAACCAGAGAGCAAAGAGATTAAATAAACGCTAGACTGTTAGACTAAGAGAATAACCTGCCATGGCTGAGAAAGAAGACATGGACAGGAACAAGCTTAACTATATTGACTGATTATACAGGATGATCTTGAGGTAGACGTGGCTGTGGGAATCGGCCACGGCTGCAGCAGGTAACTAGCAGCCTGGATCCTGGACCAGATATGACATCAGGAGCAGCTGATAAACTGTTTTTTCATTGTGTAACTGAGCATCAGCACAACTTTAGGGCTGTGAGTACTTTGCTCTCCAAGATAAACTTTGCGTCTCTGACTGGATCAAGGGTTACTTAAAACAGATGTCTGAATCTCCCCTGTACTAGATCTTGAAAAAAGGCACAATCATTAATTATGTCAATAATAGAAATTATATAATCACTAAACGAGAATAGAAGAAACACTGACTTTGTAAGGCCATGTACACTGGCCATTCTATTTCCCTCTAAGACTTAGCTCTGGATTAGCTCTCTAAGAGGTACTTTGGGCCAAGGAGATGTGAAGAGGATGTGCAACAGTGAGTACATATATGTGTGACAGAGAAAGAGCAAGTTTAAATCAGTGCCTGTATCTCCTATGGTGAGAATGGTACAGCTGTGTCCCCTGCACCGGGTAATCTCATGTCTGCAGTAACGCATGAGTGCCAGATTCAGGCCATCAGATCTCCCTGCTTTGGCGGTGGAGCTCCGGAAACACTTCGCCAGGAGCTTTCGGCGGCCGAGCTCTGCGAAGAGCCGAATCCTCCACAAACCGCTGTAATCCCAAGTTCAAATATTTTGGCTGGAACTGGAACTCTCCAAGCCACTCTATGCAAAGCCCCTGTGGTCGCTCTGCACTCAAATACAGAAAACTTTCCTGTGATAATTTAAACCTTGCATGAAGCATTGAAGATTTTCACCTTCTGTACCTCTCCCGTTCAGCTGGGGCCTGAGGCCGGCAGTACCAGAATATACAACCCAAACACACACACACACACCCACAAACATGCATGCACACACACCTCGGTCACACAAGGGTTTCCCTCTTTGTTTCTGGTCCCAAAGTCACTAGGAGACCATTACTAAAGCACTGTGGAGCGATGGTCTTGTCATAAAGGCTGATACAAGTTGACAAAAAAATAAAGAACATATCAATCAATGGACACCACTCCACCTTCCATGAATACAAAACGATGAGTCAGCTATTTTATTTTATAGCAAAGCCTACAATTTTTCTTTTTAAGTCTGTATGAAAGATGTTCATCTTCCTTGTGCCTCTGAACTTGGCTCAAAAATAAATATTGTCCCCGGACTGAGAAAACAGCACAAGATCTATCTTCAGAAGCCCCCCCCGCAAACAGGACGGCCAATGGTCAAGGTCACCATTTCAACCTAACAAGGATTCTGTCCTGGTAGCTGGGTAGGCCCAGCAGTGTGTACCTTCAAACACAGTAGGACGAAGGATTATGTGCACAGGAGGGAAGAGAATATCAAAAGTTATTTATTCTGTTTGCCAAGAAAATCATCATATCCACAGTGACTTACACAGGTCATGATTTTAAATGTCACTGTTTTTTGCAGAGTCCCGACTGCAAGGTCCCTCCCAAGACATGAACTGCTGACCTTTGGATCATAAATTCTTAACCGCCATCCAACCTTGTAGGAAAGGACAGCAGCCCTTCTGGTCTGCATCTCTTGGTATGTGAGAAGAGCACAATCGTTTGTTAAATGAAATCGCATCAAGTTTACATCACCTGCCAGGTACCAAGCTTGCTCGTCCGAGGGGAACGTTAATCTACCTTGATGCATTTTGAGAAATTGTCTAGACAGACTGATTGAAATCTAAAATCAATCAATCAATCAATACAGTAAATAAGTAAGAGAGATTAATCTGACTTAATCTGACTTGTTGTTATATGCATCAGAGATTCAGCTGGGAACGAACCGACAGGAGTCAGTCTCAGTGACATGTCATTGACAATTCATCGTGTGGCATTTCACACTGTAAAGGCATGTTTTTGCAATCTGCAAGGCAGATTGTCTGGTTTATTTATATTTTATAATTATTTTACATTGTACCATATATTTTACCCTGTGACAGACTGAAATCCCATCGAGGGACATCCCGTGCCCTGTGCTGCTTCGGATAGACTACAGGATCTTCATGATCATGTACGGAACATGTGCTTGAAAGATGGATGGATGGATGGACCATATATTATACATATGTCATGTTCTACACGCTGCCACAGAGGCCATTCCTCTTCCTGCAGCTCGACATGATGAGCCAGGCAGCACTGACGCCAGGGGTGCGGCTGACAATGACAGAATGGTCTGCTGATGGGAACAAAGCCTGCCTGCTGGCAAGGAAGACTCCACCTCTGCTTGATTTATCCAGCACGTGTTGGAAACGTCTGTGCTGGCCCCTCATGAGTGTTCGAAACATTGTGAGCAGGAGGGACATCCGCCCCCCATAACGTTCACAATGTTTCTCATTCATTTCACCGACAAACAAGCTTATCACATCGTGTGAGAGAGACAAGAAATGGTAGGCAACGTTGAGGGGGAAATTGCAAAGAGGTTTGGAATCAGAGCCCGACTCACCGTCAACACTGATGAGCCAATGTCACAGTATAATCACAGTCAGAGGAAAGAGAGACAGCATGGGTGTGCTTCCGAAAAAAAAAGAAACGTACAAACAAATACTATCGTCTTAAAAGCTTCACAGTAGAGATGCATTAGCGCTGAGCTTCACAGCAACGATCTTGCAATTTGACCTCTTTAAGTCTAACATCCCGCTAATTAGCTCAGCAAACTGAGAGGCCAGAAAAAATATGAAGGTTAATGGATTATGAGTGTTTACAAAACATACAGCATTTCAGACAAACTCATTATGGTTTCATCAGCATAAAAAGAAAGAAAAAAACGTTTGTGGGGTAAATTTAATCCCATATGTCGTAAAAGGACTGACACTGAAATGGGTCTGAAAGTGGTGTTATAATAATTCTCATTTGTTTTTTACTGCTGTTGTGTAGTTGTGGGAGAGGCACAAAATTCTGCTGCACTATACGCATAAAGAAACACACCACGTAACTACATAAATTCTTGACTGATACTTGATAAGCACCTTCCCAAACTGCTGTTGGGGGTTTCCCAAAATATACTGTGGCTACCTTAAACTCTGATACCCATCATATACAAGCATCGTCATCAGTTAACAAGAAATAAACAATGCATAATCCTCTATTATCTCAAAAAACTGGGCCTGTAAAAAGTTCTGGATTACTGTGCCCATTCAATTGTGCATCGCTCTCTGCATCTGTATCCAATGGACACTGCGCAGTTATACACTGTGCAGTTATACGCTGTGCTCGCAGTGGCCTCTGTCACTTCAAAAGGGGCTTGTCAATGGCCCCTGAGGGGGTTTTGGGACCGAGATTAATACAGCTTCACTTTTCAGCCCCATGGGAGCAACGCATAACCCGGCAAGTTGAGTAAACAAATACAGAGAGGACTTCTGTGTGGTAAAATTACTTTAAAAAGAAAAGAAAATTACTTTTACAGGGATAATGATTAAATAAACATGCCAGAAATCCATTAGCTCTGAAGATGTTTTACCTCAGAAACAGGAAGACAATGCTAATGAGGCTTATGAAGTGAAGCAGAAGTGGCAAACATTGTATAATAATTAATACCCATATTTCAATAGGGAAGTGCACAAAATTTTATCTACAAATTTGGTAAGGATCAAAGCGGCTTGAATATCCTACTTTCCATACCTTCACACCCTGATCAAGGATAAGCCAGCTAGTGGAGGCTTTAATGCTGCAAAATATCTGCAGGAGTCTGGTGCCCGTTCACAGACACATGAAAGGAGGCGGAAGCCATTCTTCTCACTCTGCATCAGCTCCTATGCCATTTCCCATCAACTAGTCTGAGCACCCATGACATCGCAAAACCTTTATCTTCTCCATTAACAAGCAGACAGTGTATGCACATGCACATATGCAGAAAAGGCGGATAGATGCAGCCTTTCTCACCTCTCAGCCAGGTTCCATACATCTCACTCTTCCACAGGAGTGCTGTGTTTCAGGGCAACCCCAACTCCCTCTCAGAAAGCAGTTGTATCTGCAAAAGATGCGGAGCACTTTCTCTTGGTGTGTGGAGATAAATAAGTGTACCATGAATAATCTCTGGAACACCTGGCAGGTGCAGCAAGGATTTGGACAGAAAATTATATCATTGTTCATCTGAATGGGTTTCAGCTCTTCTCAGTGGTTAGAAGTTTGCAGACCCTCGATGGATATGAATTGGTTTCTATAGCGGCTTGAGGATTCCTTGGGTTGACACTGCCATGGAGCTTAAAGAAATTCTTCACCCAAGGTATTTTGGCAGGAAAGGAATGAATGAATGAATGAACGAACGAACGAACGAACAAAACAAATGGATGAACAAAAGAATGAACAAATGAATGAACAAACAAATGCACAAACAAACAAAGAGTGTGAGGATTTTTAAAGAAATACAAAAATTTACAGATGGCTTGATGAAAACCATGTTGTGAACAAAATCACAGTAATATTTACATTGGATTTTGTGTTCACAGCCACATGGGGACAGGGACCAATGTGACCAGAACTGTGGGACACTTCAGACGCTTTGGCAGCCTCAGCAACTGACAATCAAGGGCAAAGCAGGGCTGAAGAGTCATCCTCTTGGCCTCTAGCTCCTAGCTGTTTACCTTCAAAAAGCCCAAAAAGGCCTGTTGAATACTGCACTAATTTACATATCTCATGTTGATCTCTCACTGCTGCATGTCAGCTCAGATTAAATCAGGTGTAGATGAAGCATGAGAACCTGGAGCAACACAGGCTGATGTGAACTATGAAAGAATGCAATAATATATTCATTAACACAGCACCAAAGCAGAGATATAGCTTGATAACCGTAAGGGGGGGTAGGTAGAGCTGAAGAATATGGCAGAACCTGGGCCCAGCATTACCGTGTTATTAAAATGATTCAGTGCAGCCATGACATGTGACACCAAGCAATCTGAGGGAATTCTGTTCAATGTTCTTCGCATTTCTTTTCATAAAGTAATTTTCCTTCTCACAATAGTAACAAAAAGCCATCTGGTAATACATTATTCAGGTCCATGAACAAAAATGCTGCTTTTCTTCTTCAAAAGGAAAGTCAGGAGAATTGCTCCTTATAATGAAATGTGCTGTATTAATTCAAAAAGCACGCTTGTATCAAATGTCGATAAACAAAACGTTGCACAGCACAGTATGAAGAAGCTAACTAAAATACCTCAAGGGACTATAAACATGTTGATTTTCAAAGCATACCACCTTGGTTTAACAGGAACACTTAGCTCTCAGTCTGCATCTTCTGCGTAGCTGGGAAATTCACTATCCAGGTCCATAACACCTCTTCTGTGCATTTTATTCAAATTCCTCCCACATGGCAATGTTGACTTTGGGGGACTATTTTCCTTTTATATGTATTGTAATTCTGCTACATAATCCAGTTTAATGTAACCACTCACACACAAGCATGCATCGATGCATCAGAGCTTTGACAAGACCCCCATGACACCTTTCACTCACTAACACACATCCAGAAAGGTCATCCCTCGTCAGAATGATCCCCGGGTTTAATTGTACAAGAAATCTGCATATAGACCAACTGTGTAAATGAAGGTGAGGTGCTTGGCACACTGCCTCATCCTCACCGTTGGGGTTTCCCGCCAGATGAAACTGTGATCTTCCTAGCGCCTGAAAATGTGAAGAAATGCAGTTTTGGGGTTTTGTAGCATATTTCATTAAAATTCTGAAGTGGTTGACTGTGCAATGCCAATCCAATATATTGCATTTGTGCTGCTAAGGGGAAATCCGTGCGGACACCAGATTATGTCGAGCGCAATAAATGAATGATGATTCTGAACGGTGTTAAGAAGGAAGCAGACTGTCTGCCGTAGCCAATGCTCTCCGTGGGCTCCTATCAGTATTTATCTGTCTTTTTCTATAACAACCAAGAATGTGTGTGTGTGTGTGTATATATATATATATTTACTGCAGAATTACTTCTTAATGCTATACCGCAGCCTTTTCCCCACTGAAATGCCTTGAGAGGCTGAAACTGCTCAACAGTAACAAAAAGTTGAATCAACTAAACCCTGCTTCATAAACATTCCCGATGTGAAATGATGAATGACAACAGGAGCAGGCTGGAGTGGTCCGCGGTCATGTTTCATTTTGTGCAAAACACCTTTCTCTCTCTGAGTAGGATGACATGTTTAACAGCAAATAAGAACTGTGCCGTTCATTGACATGAGACCGAGATGGAAAATGCAGCAGATAAGCTGTGGCACCTTCTGAGTCAGGGATCTGCCATGTGGCAGGACAGCAGGATTTAACCAGAACCAAATGTCTTTCAAAACCCAACTTCAATTCAAAAATGGGGTCATGGCCCCTTGAAGTGAACAAAACAAAGAGAAGCAAAAATGCCATCTAAAGAAAAAAAAATCTGAAAAATAATGGAGGGGGAAAGCCAACACATGAAAACACACATCTCTTTTCACAACATAGCCAAAACACCCTCATGTTTTTTTTCCAGATTCACCAAGTTGACCCTTTAACCAGTAGTATCACGTTCAGCTGGTTACCAGTAAAGCATTCTTTACTGTATGTGTGGGGCTAGTCATCACTTGGCATGCAGACGCCATAAAAATCACCCAGACCAAGCTCCTTGACATTTTTTGTCACCTGCTGAGTCACACTATTGGCAGATGCATAATTATTAAGGACTAAAACTGATTTGGGAGGTTGTGCACGTTTTGAAGCACAGGGAGTCCATTAAGGGACAATCGATATAGCATGTAAAAGAATATGGGCACAGGCTGTATATCTAAAGGAATAGATCATACAGTCACCTTCTTTTGTGTCTTGGGAAATGCACATATTTTCAGTGCTCCTTTTAGATTTGGGGCATTGAATATGGCGCGCATCAGCTAGTTAGTGTGAACCAAGCTGCTGTCGATAGGGTCAGAGGTGAGGCTAGCAAGATACTGCTAGCAACCTCTGGCTATTAGCATGAAAGGAATTGCGTAGCAACAAGCTAACCGCTAATATAACTATGCATAATGCCCTTTTCTTTTGGTACGTGATTACGGCTACACCTAACCATCAAACACTTCGTCCAACACTTCAATTCCGCCCACTCAGCGCAGAGCACTCCCATGTGGATTAGATATACAGCGTTACAGCTATATCCTCCCAGCTGACACAAAACCAGAACAAATCTAGAAAGTGCAGAGGAGTCAAGGCGTAATGGGAAAGCAATGTAAACAAGTATTGTGCAAACACGAATTTTACAATAATTAAGGGTTCGTCTTTTAACTCGCAGAGACTCAGTGTGATCTGTCTGCCTAATGAATTCTGTGAGTCCAGTTTCTTTTTTAAATAAGAAAGCCAAAGATGTGCTTCATATATTATTAACGCTTCCTTTCTGTTTCCATAAAGACTACGGCATCTGGACCAGGGGCTTGCTAAACATACCTCACACCTGGAATAAACCTGCTCCATTAAATATCAGTCATTCCTGTAAGCTGAGACCATGCTTAATCTTGTCCGGGGATTTCACTAGGAAACCCGGAGTCTTCCTATACCCACAGATAACTTCACTTAAACCACAGCGTGGACAGATCTGTGAAGCGGAACTGAAATTCAACAGAGATACTTTTTCCTTTCGCACTTCAAAAACAGAAATGAGTATTTACATTATGTGCAGCATTGCCTCTCTTCTGACCTACTAAATAACTCACGGTTATTAATATTTCTGTGTGGCTGCTACATCTTCCTTGCATTCTGTGCAGCGAACTTGTCAAAAAAGATGCTCGTTGTACGTTTCCTTGCCTCTGGTGACTCGCTGGTGTCCCAGACATCACTGTTTCCTTTCCAGACCTGCATTTCGAATTGGTTTAATTCTGGTTGCTTTTCCAAATTCTTCTTAACATACCACATAGTTATTTATTTGCAGACAGGCTCTTGTAATCTATATTTCATCAGTTTCCCTCAGTACCGTACTGGCCCCCCACCCTGTGTGGCTTCCATCATCTCCCTGTTTCTTCTCTGGTCGTCAGACCCTCCTCCGCCCTTTTCCATGCTGTCCTCCACTAACCAGCATTTCTCCTTCACTTCCTACAGGCTAAATGCTCTTTTCAACTTTCAAACCTGTTTATCATCCCATTAACTTTTCTGCTCCCCTTTATCTTAAATCTATTTTTCATTTGTAATCACCGTTCATTCAATAAGATGATTATCTAGAAGCAGATTAGGATCTCCCCAGTCACTTAGTCCTAATTATTCTAAATAAGTATTTTAGCTTTTCGGCAGTGGAAATAAACATGTAAGGTTATTCAGTTCTCCCTTCGTTACTGAGTCATTGCCTAGATTCATATACATATATCAGTGATATTAGTGGCATAGTGGGTAGCACTACTGTATGCTGGGGGCCTCCTTCCCATTCCTGGCTCTAAACGTGTGAAGTTTGCACATTGTCAATACGCTTGCGCCAATTTCCACCTGTATCCCCAAAACACGCATTTAGGTGAATTGCCTATAATGTGTGAGCGTGTGCCTGGCCTCCCATTCAGGGCGTCCCCCGCCTCGTTTCCTCTGCTTCCATGGATATGCTGTAGGCTCACTGTGTCACTGGTCAGGAGAAGAGGCTGTAGAAGACGGAAAAGCTGAGGAAAACTTCTAATCATCATAATCAGGATCATCCAAATAATCGTCATGGTATCTCCACACACCTCAGCCTGTCTAACAAAACATGCTGCTACAATACACCATTATCTGCACTAAGAACATTTTATTTTCATTTACATAATTTATTTCCCATTTTCTCTTGATTGTCCTTGTTTGTTTAGCATGAAACCCAAAGTAAATTCCTTGTATGTAAAATTAGAAATAGATGATTCTGATTCTGAAGGCCTAGTGAGCATGGAATTTAATCTCACATTGCTCAGCTACACCAGTCATGTTAGAAATCGTAACGGTCTGTTTGTACATATAGTCTGTTTGCCCGTCTTCCCTCAGGAAAAAGCTGCACAACATCCGGGACAGGACTACAAAATTTAACAACAGTTTTTATTATTTTTTTTGCTGTCAGGTCATTGAACTGTGACTCTTCTTGAATAACGTACGTCAATTGACATAAGACTTCCCTGTGACTATTACTGCCTTCAGTATTTGTGTACATTGTATTACAGTTTACCTTTTGTTTTGCAAATGACAACAAATTTTGTCTGATCTAAAATTCAAACTCTAACATTAAGATCTGCTTCTTCAATGTCCGTGAATTTATCTGACTATCATTATCATTCATTATGAATTATAAGTATCGATGTTATATATACACCAATCAGTCATAACATTAAAACCAATTGCCTAATGTTGTGCAGATCCCCCTTGTGCTGGCAAAACAGGCCTGACCCATTGGAGCATGGACAACCAACCACAAGACCTCTGAAGGTGTCCCGTGGTATCTGGTACCAAGTCGTTAGCAACAGATCCTTTACGTCCTCTAAGTTGTGAGGTGGGGCCTCCGTGGATCAGACTTGTTTGTCCAGCACGTTCCACAGGTGCTCTATCAGATTGAGATTTATGGATTTTGGAGACCAAATCAACACAAACTCTTTTTCATGTTGCTCAAACCATTCCTGAACGATTTTTGCAGTGTGGCAGGGTGCATTATCCTGCTGAAAGAGGCTACTGTCATCTGGGAATACCATTGTCATGAAGGGGTACTTGGTCTGCAACAATGTTTAGGGAGGTGGTACATGCCAAAGTAATATCCACATGACCTGAGGTTTCCCAACAGAACACTGTTCAGAGCATCACACTGCCTCTGCCAACTTGCCTTCTTCCCATAGTGCATCCTGGTGCCACCTCTTCCCAGGGTAAATGATGCACATGCTCCCAGCCGTCCATAAGATGTAACAGAAAATGAAACTCATTGGACCAGGCTACCTTCTACCATTGCTCCATGGTCCAGTTCCGATGCTCACATGCCCATTGTAGGTGCTTTCAGTGGTGGACGGGGGTCACCACAGGCACTCTGACCGGTCTGCGGCTATGCAGCCCCATATGCAGCAAGCTGTGATGCACTGTGTGTTTTTACACCTTTCTATCATAGCCAGTATTACCTTTTTCAGCAATTTGTGGTACAATAGCTCCCCTGTGGGATCTGACCATACGAGCCAGCCTTCACTCCCACGCACATCAGTGAGCCTTGGGCACCCATGACCCAATCGCCAGTTCATCAGTTGACCTTCCTTGGACCAATTCTGCTAGTTACTGACCACTGTATACCAGGAACACCCCAGAAGACATGCCATTTTGGAGATGCTCTCACCCAAGCATCTAGCCATCACAATTTGACCCTTGTCAAAGGCACTCAGATCCTTACGCTTGGTCATTTTTCCTGCTTCCAGCACATCAACCTCAAGAACTTCACTGTTCAGTTGTCTAATATATAATAGCATCCTTGACAGGTGCCATTGTAAAGAGACAACCAATGTTATTCACTTCACCTGTCAGTATATATACATGCGCGCACACACACACACACACACACGCACACACACACACACACACATTTGTATTCATATCTCTGTGGGGACTCTCCATTCATTTGTATGAGAAAAACCCTAATCCCAACAATGACGACCTTAAGTAATAAGTATCATAAGTAACCAAACAAAATATGATCACACACACACACATACACACACACACACACACACACACACACACACACACAGCCTTGTAATTATATCTTGTGGGGACTCTCCATTCATTTCTATGGGGAAAACTCCAAACCCAACATGTTGACCTTAACCCCCACCCAGCCCTAACCTTAAGCATAAGTAATCAAAAATATGAGACTTTTGGCATTTTTAGTTTTTTGATTGCATGCACAGATCTTTGTGGGGACCTGAAAAATGGTCTTCACAATGTCAAAATAACAGGTTTTTATCACACTGTGGGGAGCATGTGGACCCCACAATGTAATATAAACATAATCCACACACACACACACACACATATATATATATAGGTTCGACTGTTTTCACACAAACTATGGCAGAACAAAGACCCCTGCCCTGTTGTGCACATTTTCTCTATATTGTAAGTAGAAAGGGGAATAAGCAGAGGACAGCATGATCCCTCTCTCCTTGCCGTATCCCATTTAATTAACGTAATCCAGCTCATTAGACATTCCTTCCTGACCCTGCTGGAGACATCCATTCAGACTGCATGTGCACCTTAGCATTTAACATGAGATCAAAATCACAGCTCATTAATTCAATAATACTGAAGAATATTAATTCCACTGCACACCACACTATGCCCTCACTCTCATTAATGTCAAAATAAATACAATTTTAAGGTAACGGCACTAAAACTTTTAACATATCAAATTGTCCTGCATTTGTTTTCATATCTGTGGGGACTCTCCATTCATTTCTATGGGAAAAACTCTAATCCCGACATGACGACCTTGACCCCTACCCAGCCCTAACCTTAACCATAAGTGACAAACAAGATATAAGACTTTTGGCATTTTTAGTTTTTTGATTTCAGTTACAGATTTTTATAAAATTGAATTTCCCCAAGTGGGGATAAAAAAAACGGTGCCCACATAGTCCCCACAATGTAATGTATCTGACCCAGACACATACACACACTGGTGAAAAGGATCATATAGGGCACAGTCAGACAGAGGTTGGCAGCATGTGTGTGTGTGAGTTATGCATGTGCTGTCCAGTCCCCGATGCACGCCCCCACCCCAATCGGACAGCCAGCAATACTCGGAGATCGCCGGCCCAGCCTCCGGTGGTTACCGCGTAGAGTTATGACAGACATCCGCGACAACACAGACAGCGCGATAACTCACCCACCTAATAACATGTTATGAAGCAATCGGTTTTGCTGTAAATCAAGACAAATTGCTCACAGGAATATTCTGCAGTATGCGGCTGAGAGCGAGGGATAGTTTTATTATGCTATCTCCTTTTGCCCAAGTCTCCAAATTACATAATGTCAATGTGTTTTTAAAATGTTTGTTTTCTGTGCACGCTGTCAACATTCCGTCGCCCATGTGTACTCATTCGTCAAGCGCTGGGCTGGTCACTGGCCAAGGCTGCGAATTTTTGTGCAGTAAATCAAACCTCCCTGGGAAAAAAAAAATGATATGATGGACACGTACAGCACTGCATCCTCGTTAATTGCTCCGGAGTGTCAACGAAGAGCAAAATATTCTCAGCGGTTTTCTGCTCCTCTGCGGCTTGGTGTAATTTCTCACTTTAAAAGTACCAGGTCAAAAAGAGGTATGTGGAAATAGCCTCTGATCTGACTCTAACATCAATTCAAGGGAGGGAAGAGATTATGCATAAACAAGTGGTGAAACGTGTGCAAAGAGAGTGCTTCACGCGTGAGGTGATTTAAAACACTGGCCCAGTCCCGGCCTTTCACCGTAAAGCTCAGATATAATTGCCTCCTGTACCCTGGTTCCTCACTTGTCAGGGGTGGTTAAATCAGTGTGGCTGTTGCCCTCTATATTGGCTGGTGTCTTGCACTAGAGCCAGCTATACGTGGCAATATGCTAATTAAATTAGCATCATTTACAGCCTTTGCTGCATTTTCGGCTCTGGCCGAGCAGCAAATGGGCATAGCGCCTCAGCCAAGCCAAAGAAATATGGCTGCTTTAATACGGCCCCAAGCACAAAAATTATATTAATACTTGATAGCAGAGGATTGAAGAAGTGCAAAACCACTTGCTCAAACGCAATGATGGAAAACGTGATTGATGTGTTTTACGGAGTACTTTATCTGGCAGTCGCTGGGCACACGGGGGCCTCTCCTTCATACTGAGGGCATCTCAGCATCAGCTGGCCTGGCCTCACTCTTCCTGCCACTCTCCTCGGCACGGCCCTCTGTGCCCCGTGTGGCAGCGCGTGGAAACACCGTGGTGAGCCCTTCGCAGCAGATGCCGCTCCAGCGGTTAGTCTGCCACTCCACTGCATTTCTCTGCTCTTCTCAACACGGGGGCCCTTGTGAAACCAGCAGCTCGCTGAGAAGTCTGGCCCCTACTCTCTTCTCTCCCGGCATCGGGGGCCACACAGCTGACATGGCAGAGGCTTCCTCGCGTGGGGGCATCCTTTTTTGGGAATGCTTTCGCTGACATTTTAAAACCGGAGTGACATTTCAGTTAATCATGATGCCGACACTTTAGGTTCAGTGCAATAAATCAAACTAACTCCCCTGTTAAACGTTTGGCAATATTGATTGGAAATGGATCCTGGTGCCTTAAGCCCAGTTATTCTAATCTCAGCCAAAGTCACCAACAGCCCACATTCTGGTAAATATCCATGCAAAACTCACACTCACAACATGATGCTTGCTGCAATTATAACATTTATATTGGTAATTGTATGTCCCTGTGACGCACACATAATTGAAAATTGACTGAGTCCCATGGTTGACCCGTGACACAAAGGGAACAGTCGAGAACGTACACTGGGTGATACAGAGATTAATCCCGTTATCTCGATGGTCCAGCTGCTTCAGATAACGGACAGTGAGCCGCATTCCTCTGGTTTAAGCTCCCGGTTCCCGTCGAAGAAATGCCGTAAAGCCATTGCGCAAAGCGGTCATGTGCGTTATGGACGGATGCCGCTGCTTTCACAGTCCTCCCAGGAAGCGCGTCACCTTCCACATGCTAACGTGCATTCACACACTCTCTGCTGTGCCCGCAGGCATGCCACGCTGCGCAGTTAGTTGTCACTGGTTTGGTTCATGACATTTCTAGCACTTGGAGGTCGGTGCGGGGGGTGGGGGGCACTCAAGGACAGTATGAAAAATGAATTATTAATTAAACTCTTCACACAAAAAGTGCCAACTATTTACTGAAAGGGAACTGTTAATACTATTAATATCAGCTGACAGGCTTTGGGTTTCCTCAGACTGCACAGTCAGCACCCAAAGGTGGGTTTGATGGCATCTGAACAGACAAGCATCCGTTTTGTCCATAGGAAGGAAATGAGGAGGGAGCAAGCAACCTTGGAGATGGAGGTTGCTCAGAGGCCAAGTACCAACTGAGGATGTATGTCTCAGCATGGACATGGAGCGGAAGGACACGGGGATCCTCAGTGCGGTGCTGACCTTCATCTACAGCAGTTTCCCAATCCGTTCCTCGGGGAACCACAGTCGGTCCGTTTTTTTGCTCCCTCCGAGCTCCCTATCAGACACTCCACTACTACTGGGAGCTGGGAGGGAGCAAAAACATGGACTGTCTGTGGCTCTTCGAGTACCGGATTGGAAATTCTGATCTACAGAGCTACACACAGCGAATACCACATCAGGCCTCAAAACGCAGGCGGGACTGAGCAACACGAAAAAGGCCTTTTCTAAAGCCATGTCCGTTCCCCTCAGAAGCGTAACCCCTGTATATTTTCACATTACCTGTTCGCTACGCTCCAAAAGACATATTTCTCCTTGAAGAAACTGCTAACATGTAGAAAGCACATTTCAAAAATAGCCCTTTTTTGTCATTTTTGAAATAAAGGAGAATAGAGGACAAGGTGTTCTTTTCCTAATAAAAATTAGGGTTAAATAATGTGCACTTTGCTTACTGTATAGAACCACTTCAAAAAAATCACCAAAAATGTCATGAACAGTTAACAGAGTGCAGAATCATATGGGGTATATTACAGCAGTTATCACAATTTTGATTTATTGAATTTATACACAGTTATATATCATCAAAATACATCAAGGCAATACACAGAAGAAAAAGGATGTGCATGTCATATTGTATTTGCACTGTAGAATAGATGCAAAATAACCAATTCTGGTCTATACAGAAACGATTAGTAATACATATAATAAATGTCCCATAACAAATCCTCTGAAACAATTCTAATGACCTTCACAGAAAGAGACGGATCTATAGACTGATCTAACTGCAATCTACTGGATGCATAATGAAAATCTCAAATCATTTGCATGTATTTTAATGAATCGTACAAATGTGGGGGAAACCAGGCTCTCATCTATCTGTTCTCTAAGATTTGGTATATTATTATAAGTCTGATGCACCCAGGCACGTCTGTCTGACTGACATCGCATAATTGTTATACTCCTTCAGCACTGGTCGTTCAGCTTTGTGACCTTCTAAAAGGGATGCACTCCGTTATTGAAATGAGCTGCCTTCCCACTCATGGTCCAGTGAGAAGAAAACGACTTCTCCTATTACGAATATTAACCATAATCATTATGGACGTTTCAGTTCCTGGCATTCTTCAGCACTTCCTTTTGTTTTCATACGCCCATATTTACATCTAAATTCCAGGCGACTTTGACCTTTCTGGAGCTTTATCTTCAGATGTGCGAGGAAATCAATAAAACCGGACACGGATGAGGATGACTGGCGATGCGGCCTGGCAGGGGGATGGAAGTCCGCTCAGACAGCACTCAGCTTGACATAACGACCTTCTTTACAGTGGTGATGGGTGCCATACACACAATAGGGGAACTATTCCTGGGCATGACTCGTTCTGGAAGGCTGGCTGATGCTTCCCTGTTCAGCATACCTCGCTGCGTAAAGGCCTTTACCTGGTGAGCTTTGCTTACAAGACGCGTTTCATTAATTTTAAGATTCAGAGGTCTGTTAGCATCGGGGCCGCTCCACAGCTGGCTGCCAGGATGAAGGTAAGACTCGCAGTAAGTTTTTTTTTGCGGCAATATGATAAATAGGAGCCAATCGAATGGGACAGCCTGATACAGATGCACACAGGATACAGATGCACACAGGCCTTGTGTGCTGACATAGCACATGTTGATGTGCACACAGACTCGCAATGGATGTGAGCATGGTGGTGCATTTATGTGGATCAGGAGGAGACATCAGGCCCCAAAATGTGGCTCACGCATTCAGGAACTGATAGGATGGGATGTGAGAGAGTGAAAGGGGTAACTGGGGACAAAGTGAGCATTTACCTGGGACTCTAGATGTCAGGACTGGCATGTGTCTGAGAGTCAGAAACGTGATGACTAGCCACAGCCCCCTGGGCTGAATTTAAATCAGGCAGGGACCACCAGAGCAGAGAAAAACACACGTCTATCACCCCCCGTCTCCTCTCTTTGTTTCCCTCCTTCCAGGAAACAGCAGGCTTTAAATAGTCCTTGTTAATTAGCCTCACCCAAGTGTGATTGTGGCTAATGAGATGCCACTCGGATGCGACTACTGGGAGGACCAACCCGACTCTGCACGTTGCCCAGTCCGGTGCCGGCTTGGCCTGCAACGCGTGGCCACAGCTGCGTCCTGGGGTGAGCTCACCTCATCGCCTGGAGGGCATGTTCTGGCTGTAGATCCCCCCCCCTCCCGCCGCAGCCTTTGTAATCCACCAAGACGTCCCTGCCACGTTGGCTGATTGACTTACCGGAGGAGTCCGGTCCGCTGTCAGATCCCATTACAGCTAATTTGATTGTCATGCTTTTCGACAGTGCCAGACTTGTTCCGAGGCAAACAGCCTGAGTCAACACCAGTCACCTTCCCGAGTCAGGAGTCCTGTGTGTTTATGGAGATTCCGACGACAATTAAAACGGCAAAATTGAGAGCACTGCCTGTTATTTCTCTCCGTTCATTATCTGCTTTCATTCTGCCTCCGTCCTGCCCTTCCCCGAAGTGCTCCAATTGCACTAGAAACCCAAAATGAGACACTTGGAACGCACAGGCCCTGTCAGGTCTGCCCCACGGACAGGAATGCGATGCTGAGACGCATGATTGGGTGTTTGCATGGTTCTTAGACGGGACCAAATGCTGCTGTATGACAGCAGAATGAGAAATGCACCAAGCACGAATCATTTTAATATCGAGACCAAAATGTCCAGAAAAACAACATCAAAGAGGGGAATTTGGAGTCGTTATAAGTAAAAGCAATTCCATCTGGTCTTCCATATTGTTTCTGCTGTTGTATTAAATGTAGTAAGTATGTATTTAATACCTCAGTATTCAATAACTTCTGCTGTGGTGAAGAAGATACCAGATACTGTTAATAGAGACTGAACAACCTACAGCAGGAGTCCAGTCTTTAATGTGCGCTAGTTTTGTCATGAATTAATAAGTGACCAAACACTGTTTGGTAGTTAGTAATTTGCACAACATCAGCCGGCAGTAATCCCAATTACGGACAATAAAGAATGCAGGTCACGCTGGTGGTCAGAGGGCACAACTGTGTGCCTCCCAGCCCGGCTCTCCTCGGAGTCTCCATCACTCTGCCCACCTCTCTCACCACAGCTCTCACCCAATTCACACGGTCGCCCTACGCTCCTCCCACCCTTCGACGTCTGGTCAGTCCCCGCACTACGTCCTGCCTTGTGTACCCCGATCAAACAGAGCTGCCCGGCCCTCTGGCGCCTGGTGAAGCCACTCAGAGGTAAACACCGGACGCCGTGCTCACAGATGCCATCAAACGTACCACTGAATGTGAACCAAGGAAAACCCTATATTTATGGTGAGATTTGCTTAGGGCAAGCCGCTGAACAGAACCGCGCGACATGAGGATGGGAAGAAGGAGTTAGGTGTTTAGGAAAAACACTGAAAACAGAAGACAGCCATTTTGGCGTACGGACACAGAAGAAACACAAAAAAACTAAAAGAGTCATGGAGACATTGCTGGCTGGCTGAGCACCAGCTCCTTAGGTGAGAGGAAGCGGAACTCAGCCTTATATATGGAAATCAGTCACATGTTAAATAATACTAACTCTGCAATATGACAGCGATATCACAATCAGGGCATTTCAAGCAAGAGGTGTGAGTTTGACAACAAAGGTACTGTTAATGCTCTTTTTATAGAATATTATATAAAATATTATATATTTTATATATAACTCCCAGACATACCTATTTCTCCCTGTAAAGCTGTTGGTATTTGCTGTTCCTTTGAACCACCTCATGCGTGTGCCTCACACCTGCCACCTGCATCTTTCACAGGTTGCAGATTCAGTTTCACATTTTCAAAGCAGCTCCTATATCCTTTACGTACAAAACAGAAAAAAATAATAACTGTCCAGTTTAGGTCATTTATACATAAAAGGGTACTGATTACATTTTGTTAATTAACACAGGGATGTGACTAAAATGAAATGCTTATGAACTATATATATATATTGATAAATAACCTGTTGTGGGGAAAATAATGTAAAAAAAGCACTATCCTGTTGCAGAATATGCCTTAAACAACGGCAAGGAAAATGTTCACAGAACGAACACATTTTTCCAGGGAGTGATATGAACAGATGGTAACTCAGGGTAACACCATCTCATTAGGAGGTCTTGAATCCACATTTAGAAAAGGGGGAAAAAATTAACTCACAATATTGGCAGGGATGAGCTGACCTTCTGTTTGCTGTTCTGGGCTGAGTGCATGGCTAACAAACTTAAAAATGGACAGGAGATTATGTCTTTAAGTAGGCTAAAATCTGACCCCATTCTACATACACACACGCCATTAATAGAGACACCGTAGCGTGTTTTCATAGCACTTTGATAGTTAATAATTACAGCCTCAACTTGCTGGTTGTACACTGAAACGCTTAGATATTTCTCTGCCATGCATTCACACAGACAGACACTCTTTTGTGTGTATAATTTGCCTCCTATTTAGCAGAGGGACATCAGATCGCCTTGTAGCTGGAGTGAATCTCCCTGCCATAGCTATTCATCTCTGCACGCTGAAACTGTTGACTCAGGTAATTCCCACTCGGAGGAAACTGGAACTCGAGAGGATGCTAATGAAAAAAACCTCTTCATGATTCGGGCATTTCATTAAAGGAAAAACAAAAAGGCAACACTGCACTCTGCTCCTCTTTGCTTTTTATAATACATTATGGTCACTGTCTGCCTCCAAAGATATCTCCAGGAAAGCTTGGCACTCACTGCACCCCAGGACAGATTTCTCCCCACTGATACTTAATGCCTGAACAATTTCAACAATAATAATTTATAATATATACAGTTTTGACAGATTAACATTTATGCTGCATCGAACTCATCACAGACCAGCACAAACTATATCTTTGTTTTGTTCTTGTCACTGAGGATAAAAATAGATCATCAATTAATCATTAGGCTTTCCTTTTATGGTTTTTTATCCTCTGATTTAAAGTAAAAAAAAGTTCAACATTCAACAACAGATAAACAGAGTCATGGGTCCTAAAAAAATTGAGCATAAACATCAAACACTGGAGTTTTGAGGAAGTCACACCACATAAATGCAGTGTTCCCACTGCCTTTCGGTCAAACCACATAAATGCAGTGTTCACACTGCCTTTCGGTCAAACCACATAAATGCAGTGTTCCCACTGCCTTTCGGTCAAACCACATAAATGCAGTGTTCACACTGCCTTTCGGTCAAACCACATAAATGCAGTGTTCCCACTGCCTTTTGGTCAAACCACATATACATTGCACTGAAAAACCATTTACACCTTCTGTCCCATGTCCCATTACAGAGTGATACATTTGATGTATTAACAATTAACAAATTAATTTCAAAGGGTAAAATTTAGTTCCGCTAACGTTTGCTGAGGAAAAATGAAACACACTTGTATCGGTATTGCATAAGTAAGGAGAGACATAAGTTTGATTATATCCTCTATCACTTTTTCCCAGCTTTGCAGTTTTTCAATTAGCTTATCAGGTGATATTTATGGGCCATCTAGCTTCATGGAAGCATCAGGGCCAAGTGCACGTAGTCAGAGCAGAGCTAAACATCGTGCAGCATAACACGATTGAGCCCAGAAAGATTGTCCTTACATTACATTTTTTGGTGCAATGCAGTGTGCGGCCTTCCTTCCTGTTTTCCTGAGTCTCCAAATTACACAAGATCCATTTTCCTCCCTGCACATCTACCATAGTTATTTCCATCCATTATCTCTTAGACATACATCTACAGTTTCCCCTTGGAGACTATTTAGAACAAATCGATGGAGCAACCTGGCTCAATAGATGTAACAGTTGACCCTTGACCTTAGGACTGAGGCTAATAAAATAGCATTTCAAGGAGAAGAGCCAGCAGGATGTATCCATACGCCTGGAGAAAAGATGCCATTTACAACAGGTGCTTGCTCCGCCTGTTTACTGAAGATCAAACTCCCAGCACAGACAGCAGCGGCTATCATCACAACTAGCATCAACATCTCGACTTGAAAGCATCAGAGGGGAAAAAAAAAATGTGAAAATGTATTCAGACTTTCTTCCTTTCTGCTCAGCGTGAGGGAGAAAAGAAACTTGGCACTGTCAAGCATTTTTTTTCCTTCAAATTGATCAAGACATCTCAGCTTCCCTTTCCCTAACGTGTGAAGACAGCTCTGAGCCACAACAGGTGACTGGACAGAAACATGCCAGAGGAAAGAGGGCTGCCCCTTAGAGCCTGACATGTTCCAACCCTCACTGCGTTTGCTAAGCCACTGACATCCCTGCTCCACGTGAGAAGGTCCCTCTGAGTCATAAGCCATGAGGGCCTGCCAATAAGCCTCAAATCTGTTACCCAAGCAGAATAACCACAGAACTTTTTATAATGTGCTCATTGATTTGCCACGCTTTCGTCCGTGGGTTGGCTGGTTTAGGTGTGAAAGGCCAACCTACAGGCCGCAGGGCTTTGTTTTCAGCATCACAAAGTACCTCCTAAGGGCGGCAGGACTGCCTGTGGTCATGAGCTGATCTGTCGTCTTATCTAGCCTTCTCTCCATTACTGCACCGGCTAAAGTGCTCGTCTGAAAGGGGAAAACAGCCCAGAGCTTTCATTAGACTAGCAGGGTTATGACTGTTCCCGGCTGGCTCAGGATCATATCTATCCATCTCTTTTTGGTACATTCCTCTCATCAGCTCCCGCCACTGCTGCCTTCCATCTCTCCTGCACGCAGTGTCAGCAGATGGGCGGCCATTAGTCCATCCAGTCTGCAGCCGGGGGCTTCGGATTGGCCGACAGCATCCTGTCACTGCCGTGTTTCTCATGCGGATTTGGGGGAGTAGTCGTGCCTGGTGTGGTGGCTGTTTACCATGCAGCCATGCCGTGGCCCATTTCGGGATTTTATTTATATGATTTCTTTAATTTTTTTT
>JAODKC010000021.1:18320841-18340045 GCA_026777985.1 Mormyrops attenuatus
CCCCCCCCCCCCCCCCCCCCCCCCCCCCCCCCCCCCCCCCCCCCCCCCCCCCCCCCCCCCCCCCCCCCCCACAGACCAGCAGAGGGGTCTGCAGGGAGGAAATGCGGCTGCGAACCTCACACAGATTTTCACTCACATTTATTTCAATTATCTGCTATTATGGCGTTAAACTCGGGCCGTTTAATATGGCCGCTAAATGCATTAGCACACCAGATAAGTGTGCATGGAAATCCCAATGAATGTGCCCCACCACTAAATCATCAAGAATCTTATTCATTTCAGCTTAACTAGATTCTGCCAAGGACATGAACAAACCGCAGGAAATGGCATACATAAATATGTATGTTACAGGCCTGTAAGCCATCCAGAGAATTACAGACTAGAGTTTCGTATAATTCTTTCATGAAGAAATTGAGGATCCCCTTATGGAAACAGGAGTCATCTAAGCAGCAGCCCATCTTCCTGAGCACGGAGTCAGCGCCTGTCCTAGTTAGCCTGGTCAAACTGTCAAATAGCAGATACCACCACTGTGAACCCACAAATGTAGGAGGCTCATCTGCTCTTACCACTGAACAGTAAAATAATCATAAATACAATGAATACTCATGGGGCACATGGGCTCTGACTATGCGTAGGCCTCCATAAGGATAATGAGGGTGATCATTAGGGTTATTATTGAATGAATGGATGAATGAATGAATGAAAAATCAGTAGCACAGCACACTCTTTTATCCACAGTGCCTGTCACTAGTCTGCAAGTGGTTGATGTCAGCTAACCAAGTCACCAAATCCAAATAAACTACCATTTGATGCGTACAGGTGGGGCCCCTTATCAGAAAAAGCCTGCACAGCTTTTACTGACTCCCCCTTTTGCCACCATGACACAGACTGGTAGCATCACCCACCAAGCTGGAAAGTAAACTGTAGGATGTGGACTGTAGGATGTTGACTGTGGGCTGGAGACTGCAGAATGTGGACTGTCAGATTTGGACTGTAGGATGTGAACTTCAGAGTGTGGACTGTATGATGTGAACTGCAGGGTGTGGACTGTAGGATGTGGACTACAAGGTATAGACTATAGGATGTGGACTGCTGATGTGGACTATAGGATGTGGACTGTAACCCTGCCAGTGTGTTCAATGCTGAAATACCTTAGCAGCACATTTTCAGTGCATGGATGTCTTGATATTTAAGCAATATGATTTGATGTTTTCCAGGGCAAATAATTGGCTAAAAAATTAAACGTCAAGCAGTGCCAAGAAAATTTCGCGTGGAATGTCCCACAAGGAAGTTTTCATCAGCCAGTTGGCCTCTGTGACCGTATTTCATCTGGAGAAAGAAGGCTGAGGTGTCAGGAAGGGCGGTGCTAGCAAGTAAGCTGTTAGGAAAGGCCCCACACCCAGCCCGGCACATGCTGCATCCTCTCGGGGGTCCTTGTACCCACAGTCACCCCTCAGCAAGGAGCATGTGACCGTAAACACCCTGCACTGCGCCGTGAAGGACCATTTCACAGGACATGGGGGCCTTTATCCCAAATGTCATCCTGATAATAGAATTAAGTTCGGTTCAGAATGCAGGGGCCTTAACTGGAGCCTTATGCAAGTCTTCTATTAAAATTCACCCTAATCTTTTATGTCATTATATACCTTCTGTTGTACCGTAATGTGAGCGGCGTTAAGCTTCTCAATGGGTCATTTTCCAAGGCGATTAATTCAGTTTTATTGTTAAAATAACCTTTTACTCTTTATCCATGAAAAGAGACGTGGAGCGGGAGATTCTAGACTCGTCCTAAATGCTTCAGAAAGTTCTGACAGTCTACATCTGCTTTAACCTTAACGGCTTGAGGGGCGGACGTGTCTGTAATGTCATTCCGGGAATCCTTACTAAGGCTGTCAGGGTGCAGAAATGGCCCGCATCCTCCAGCAAGGCTTTACAAATGTGCTTGTTTATCATTTTTCACATGAAGTCAATGTGTTTCCTCTCAGTGGCAAAATTCACAGCATAAGTGTGTTACAGCAGAACAACAAACCTTTCAAAAAAATCACACCAGTATATGGTGTTTGAAACGAGCATGAAAAACTCACTGCCAGCGAGTACACATTTACGCATCTCAACATACACACTCTTGTAAAATCCTATATGAAGAATTCAAAAGAAGGTCAGCAAGACCTGATCATGAGTATGACAACAATCTTTTATATAAATTAGTACAGTATATTAGTAAAAAATGAAAATGATAAATATACCAACTGAATATTTTGCTGGAGAATTTAGAATCAATGTCTAACAAATAATACTTTTAAACTCTTGTTTGTAAGTGTACAGTATATGGTTTATATGGACTTACACATTACTTTCTTGAACTATTTGGCATAAGCTATTAAATTGATCGAAACAGTAATAAATGGAATTCATGTAAACACTAATTAGCGCAATGAGAATGTGTTGGGCAGGGACATGGAAACTGAGCCATTTTAGTGAGCAATATGTTTGTTTAGGAAATGGGTACCAGGCAGTGACATGAGTAACCATGACAGGATAAAGATTTCGTCTGCTGAGGGGACAAGAATGAAAGACAAAGACGGGCAAGAACTGAAAAACTCAATGGGTAGTATTCTGCTACCATTTTTGTCTGGCACGGGGACTTCAGCCTGAGTTACCAGCAAAGGAACTGAGGATTATTTACATCCTGCGGGTACAAACGGAATAAATGCCGATAATCACAGTCTCCCCCCAGAGGCGAATGGACAGCACTGCACCCCTCTCCCCTTAAACACACACAGTATTTTCTGTTTACGTCAGCTAATTGAAGCCCACCATCCACACACCCCTGCTGGAAATGCAAAACCAACCCCTGCAAATGAATTACTCTTAAAACAAAGAGATTAAAAGACACGTTTGGAAGCACACAGCCGCTCACAGATACTGCAGGACATGAAAGGAGCCTCTGAGGATGGAAGGCCAGGCACGGACACTCACATCCTCCACGCGCCATTAGCACACCAGTCAGCTGCACGTTTGTTTTTGTCAGTCTGTTTTGTTGGGGGCACTGGTGCTGATGAGACCTCCTTTTCCGAACCCCCCCCCCCCCACTCTGCATCACCAACACACCTCCTACTTGCACCAACTAGGGAAATGAGAGATTCACACAGTGGTATCAGCAGTTTTTGACAGCTTCCTGGGACAAACTTCAAGAAGCGATGCCAGGAAAGGAGATGTACAGGGAAACTGCACGTAAGCCTCCTCAGAAGCAAGGCTATGTATAAATTATTAACATCGCTGTCCCACTGTACTCCCTTATTTAAATATTTAAACACAGGCCCCACCAACCATCACCACAAAAAAAAGAACATTTTAAATACAACCTAGAAGAGAGAAAAGTCAGACTCATCTCCCATCTCTGCCAAAGTCTTCAGGACCAACATGAACGAAAATGTGAGGTGCGTAAACAACAGCAGGCGAGACTGTGTTCGGGAGCGGCGCCTGTCATGTCTAACCCAAATTCGAAGGTGAGCCTCCAGGGATGGTCAGCTCGCAGATTTAGCAGCACGCTGAGTTAACGTATGCTGCCTCATGGGGGCACCCAGCACACCTCCCCGCCACACCTCGGGTAGGTGTGCGGGGCCTACATGTGCATTGCCACACGGGACGGAACCTCAGTCTCCAGCGTCGGAGGTAATGAGGTTAACTCTGAGACCTACACGAAAGTATAGCGCAAATTAAATGGAGCTCCGAGAAGCCAAGAGAGGTTTGTGAGGAACGACGATAAGGGTTTGACTAGGGAAGGGGAACAGCCACTACCATACACAGAACACGACTCGGCTTCAATAAGATAAATGACAGGAATTTATAGAAAAGGGCTAATGACGTCTGTATCATGTTTTGGGATTTAAATGGGGTCAGATGTTTAATGTGCCATTTCCTGGGAAGAATCTAATTTGTTCCTGGCCTACTATGAGTTACACCAGTTCCTGGCACATTTCTGTCATTCCTGATCCTCTCTTAGAGTGTTTTCACTAACATCACAGCTCTCTGCAGTCAGGGTTAATTCACGGCTGCCCTACTGTTCGTTGGCTCACGTCTTGCACGGGTTTCCGGTCATCGGGAGGCACGCATGGATGCTCCTCCTGACGGCCACGGGACGTCCTGTTCCCTCTCAGATGCGGCGGGCTTGACTGCACGGTAACATACAGCTCTACAGAGAGTCCATAAATTACCTCTGGTGTCAGTGTGTTGCTTGGGAACAGGGCACAGAGAAGCACAAACACGTTTCAAGGTAGAACAACCTATCCCCAGTCATTGATCTATTTTGTAATTATGCTTAAAGATGTTCCATAAAGGACCATCATACCAGTTTCCAATCAGGTCTGGTCCAGTTCATGAGTCCCTCAAGTGTACCGCATTATGGGAAGATTACAAGAGCCATGAGCGTTGGACTTGATTAATAGAGATGCTAATGGGGGTGGACGGGGTCACAGAGACCACCTCTCAACACATCAACATCCAGTGGTCTAGCAGCAGTAGCAACAGTGCCCAGGTAATAAGAGCCAGAATGGACACCCTGTGCCTGGGCATGATGAAGGAGTAGCATTCAAATAACTGCTCCCAGCTGACCGTAAGGGTTGGCTGGCACAGAAGTCCCAGTAACAAACTCCTGAGCGATCACTCCATCATCCCATCACAGTGCAGAATCGGATGAATAATTCATACCTGAGATCAAACAGCCCTCACTGCACATGAGATCTCCTGGACCACCACACTAGATCAGCACACAACAAAACGGCAAGTTCTCAAATGCAATTTCAGCAACACTAAGCAGAATAGAATGTTCTTCAGTGTGGCTGGACGAAGGCGCATTTAAACACCATGCAAATAAAAAAAATCTCACAGAGTCTTGCAGGTTTTCCGCCTAAGCTGCGAATGGTGGGAATACTGTGTCAGGGACAACGCCGGGCTAGACGATCTGCTTCATGAGACAGATCTCATAGCGGGTGCGCAACTGTGCGCCGTTTACATGTTTGATCAAACGGGATACTTAACATACCATGACAGAATGGTGCTAACGTTTGTGTAATGGATGTGTGAAAACTGGCAGCACCCCCCCTGCTGCACATGTTCAAACTAACACAGTCACCATATCGCAGACTCCGTTCCCCTTGTAGCTTCGGAATGCAAACTGCGCCCATGTATATTTGTCTGTGCAACGTTATCAGTTATAATTCACTGCAATTTCTCAAAAAGGAAATATGTAGATATTTTAAGGTAATTTAAATTTCTGGATCTTACTTTACCTTTTCAAAACTTTCACCAAATTATTACAGCGAAGAAGCTTTGAAGTTAATCAAACAAACAAACAACATCACCACCAACACCAATAATAATAATAATAATAATAATAATAATAATAATTAGAGATTCGTTGATCTGATATTCCGATATTCGGATCGGTATCGGCGCCGATCAAGACCTATTTGACGGATCGGGTATCGGCCATACATGACGTCCGGTACTTAATATTTCATTTTTTGCAGTCTCTACAAAGATGAAAAAGATTCCTGTTTCGTGTTAAATCTGTTTCTACAATCAATCGCACGACAGCTCTTTCTCATTTTTGACGCGTTTTTTTGCTGCATTCAAGCTGAACGTTAATGTTGCCGCGGAGTTTTTTGATACTCAGTAGGTGTGAACGCAGTGATTTCTGCCTGCCGTGACGTCATGCGCATGCCCTTTGCAGTACGAGGAGTGTAATAGGACAAGAGAGTGACTATCTGGCAGTATTTTAAGCTTTTAACAGCAACTAGAAGCACAGCGATTTGCAATCTTTGTATAAACAAAGTTTTGAGAGGTGGGAGTAGCTTTTAGTGGAAAATCCACCTAAACAAAACGCCTGAAATTGTGCGACAGGACAGGAGTAATATGAAAAAAAACAGTGGATGATTTGGGAGTCGCTAACTTGGGCTGTTTTGCGCATTCGCTAAAGCTTGTGATACTAGAGGGGCTGCGATTGCTGTGAAATGTAAGTGACGCTGTTACCAGTGGGAGAAACACTGTGGGGCATTTTAAGCATTCGCCTCTTGCGTATACTGTACTTGCTTGGAAGACATTCAAATGTAGCTGCAAAAGCCTCAAAAATGCTTAAAACAAAATGTACAAATGAGGTGGAACAGTGCGTTATGTATGTTACCAGTAGCCTAATTAAAGCTTTTTTTGGCATACATTTTTTTTCATTTGTATTTGCTAGTTTAAAAATATTAATAATATATAAAGTATAAATATACATTACATATTTATTAAATGAAAATATTAAAGTAAAAAGAGCTCCTGTATCGGAATTCAAAAGCGACGGGAAGAGCAGCACTCACCAGTAGATAGAGCTAAGGTGTAGGGTCACTAAAATCCAATTTGTTGTTGATGTCCAGCAGGTCTCTAATCCCACACAGGAACCTGGTAGATGAAAAGTAAAACTGTTTCAGGGACTTTTTTCACAAGTGTAAGCTGTAGAAACACAAACCAGTCCACTGAAAACTAGCACACTGACACCCACTCTGTTGTACTCTAACCTACTGATACGCTAACGAACTGATACACCAGCACACTGGTAGCCAAAGATAGTCTCATCACTGGCACTCTGATATTGCAACACCCGGATACAGCTAAAAATCCTGAATGACCGAGACCTACAGCAATGCAGTAACTGTTTGATCTTTCCTTCCTCTATTTTGTACAGAATGTGAATATAGAGATATATACATTATAAATCGATTTTATAAATGATTTCTTCTGGACAAGAAGCACCAAAAGTTGAATTGTCATCACAGTTTAATCTTGGAAGTTAATGGGGAAAAAAGTCTTTTTGTTTCTGCAGGTACCTAGCATTCGCAAATCTCAGAGGGGTTCTCAATCTTATATATGGGATTGAATTAAACAAATAATCTAGTTAAGCAATTTGTTTATCCAGCAGGAAATCCTCACTTTGCATATTTTGTTGAATTGAAATACACAAGTGGATCGCTATGGATAATCAAGGTGAAATGCAGTGTGAAAGACATCCACGTCCCATTTGGGGCACCAGTCTGATTCTGCCATTCTGTCTTCTTTGTGTGGTTTCCTATTGTGCTTTGAAACACTGATATCTCCTTCCCAACCTTTCTTTTTTCCATATACTAGAAGATTCTAATGATAATTCATGCTAAGGGGTAGGGACTGGCCCCAGCTCGAGCCACCACCCATCCCCACCGCCCCCCGCCCCCATCATTCAACGATACAAAACTCATTGGCCTCTGATAAGGTTGGCCCCCCCTATGAATTATGGCCCCTCTTATGCTGCCCACCTTAAAAGTCCCAGAATCACCCCAGAATGAATCCTAAATGTATGAGGCAACGTGTCAATGATGTCTGTAGTCAGCAACTGGGTCATTTACGGAATTTTGGTCAAAGCCTCATTAAACCTAAAACCTCTCTGAACAGTGGAAATTTGACGACTGCCTATATGTTTCTGACTGGTTCATTCCTGTATCAAGAAAGAGCCAGCACTCAAAAAGATTAACACATCTCAGGTAAAAGATTAATATATCGACAACCTTGAGTTCAACCTCTCGGTATCAGAGGAGTTTATGAAAATGGAACCAAAGGTCTTTGTATAAATTAACTTAAAAGTGCATTCATATGAAACCTAAAAGAACCCCATAAACCTGTGAAAAGGAAAAAAATATAAATCTGTATGAGTCGCACAGACGAAGACTCGTTTAAAGCCCTGAGCTTGTGATTGATATGGTGACACTTTCATGGAGTCCATTTTTGGACTTCCAGCAGGACTGGATGCAGATGCTCCTTATATTCATGACTGACACCGAGAGCCCCATCAAAACAGGAACACCTAACGGAACAAAGCTATCGTCCAATGGCACGGCTTCCAGCAACAGCCTCGCTTTGGCGCCGCAGCCGGAGCCCCGCATCACATTTCCATTGCTTATTTACGAGCGACTGGAGGGCCTCTCTTTTCGTAATTAATCTCGTGAGGATGCAGTTGAGTAGAACATTCTTATTTATGCATCACATTTCAACTTAATAACTCATAAATCATTTATTTTCCATTGTCATGCACCCTTCCCCTGCTTTTTCTCTGGGCTTTGTGTAACTTAATGTGTATTACATGGCACAGGATCCCAACTACCTGCATCATCAAAATCACCCAAAAAGTGAATGTAGTTCAAACAACTTGATTGCTTCAGAGTATATTTAGGCCCTGCTTGCTCAACAGCAGCAAAAACAGAAATACTACCAAGCTCCTTTTTTTTCCCTCCCCATCTTGTTTCCTGTTAATTAGACTATCACAATACCATGTCACCGTAGTGTGGTATGCTAATTTGCTTGTTGTTTATGAAATTACACTGGTGGGCTGCTCTCTGTCTCATGAGCTAACATGGAGAGAGATGAATATATTTGATTAATAATAAAATCTTGAAGAAGTTTTTTTCATCCTTGGGGTATGGGGTATGTTTGTCATCAATTAAAAAACAGTTCCTTTAGCTTTGAATTACTCACCACTTGTATGTAACAGATATACATCCATCCATCTAAATTCCAACCACCGTGAACAGAACCAGATACGACTCAGCTGCCCTATAGAGCTCAACATATATTGGCTTTTTGGGTTTTTTCGTGAAATATGGAAAAAGAGAATGTGCTTTAAACTCAAAGCAGTCTAACGCCCCCCCCCCCCCCCAAAATGAAACCTTCTGATAACCCTACTCACTCTTTACCCTAGATCACCTGTCCCCTCAGGATAGGGAGGTTAATACATGAATAGCTTTTCCATGGGCAGATGCCAACTGCACCCCTGACTGCAGTAACTGGATTACTGCCCCCACCCCAACCTTTGATTCCAGTCAGTTCAGCACGAGAACGATATATCATATAAATTAGGATTTTGAACTTTTACCCTACAGTCTGCGTAGCCTCCTTAATCTGTGCTGCCTTGACCATGCAGGGCATTTCAGGACAAAGGGTATGTGTATATAAGAGGAAGAGGTCAATAAATTCCTCATGCATTTGTAATCCTGTTCCTGCTATTAGTTAGCACAAGGATGCAGGGATGTATGTGTGAGTACGACAGTCTTTTTCTCTGTTGTTTTAGTAATTTTTTTAGGGGGTGGAATGAGGTTTAAGAGTCCGAAGGGGTACTGTTAAAATCATCAATACTACTGAGGTCATAACAATTATTATTTCAGCTGCTAAATCATTAAATCCCATTTTTAAAGCCCTGGATTCTGCTGGTACTCTACAGTTCCTCAAATGCTGAGGGAAGTAATCGAGTCCTTGATGTGGGGGTTAGAGGCTTGTGGCCTACATTTCAGTAATGTTTTGATTAATAATCCCGATAAGGCACAGAACTAATTAAAGCAGAACAGTGCCGGCCCTTTGCATTCCAGAACTGCATGGCTGCATTCTTTCACACTAGTGGGACTGCCACCGCTTCCTTACATATTTCCTTACATACTGCATGCTAAAAATTAGGGTCAAATGTCATCTTGTGGCTTTGAACTGTCTGACAGTAATCTGACATTTCAGAAACAACCCCCCCCCCCATAGCTTGTAAGGTTTACACGCTGCTGCCTTTGTGGCTGCCCCTGCTGTGGGCTGGCATATTAAACTGAATCTGCACTCTGAACATGACTGGAGTTTTGTTCTGTTTTCGGAGTCGCATGAAAATTTGATGGTGTACATGCGCGCAGCTCTGCCGGGACCTGGTAAGAACATGGACCTTGTTTGTTTCCGAAAGGGTAAATCGTGCAGGAAACTGGGAAATCCATAGTTAGTCTTCAAAACGGCGGCCAAAACCAAATGAGCGACATGGCAACCGTGACGTCTTTGCCGGCGCATGGAAACACGGAGCTCTCTGGTCTGCTATTCAAATGCGGCCAACAGCTGTTTTTTTAAAGCATATCGTAATGCCTGATGCTATTGTAGCTCCTAATACATGGTGCAGCTTGTTTGGTTAGAATTGAGAGGTAACAATGGTGTGTAAAGGAGCACAGTAAAGATTACTGCCTCACTGTAACTGTGAGATTGTTTTATAGATTTCTTTTTTACTCTGGAAAGGTATAAAAGAGTGCAACATTATGATTAAAGCTCTCCAGGATTTTGCATAGTGGCCAAATGGAACTGAATAGAGCATAAGCAAGTAAATGGAGTCTGTGAGCCGTGTCCATAAATATTTTGCATTTGGCACTCATTTGAGGCATTTCAGTTGGGGGGGCGTCCAATATAATTTAGGATCCGCATGATCACTTCATACGACCATTGCCAAATGTCACAAAATCACTTCCTGTTTAGATTGACCTCCGCGCGTGTCGTTTATTCTGCAGGCTGGGCATTATGACCCGATAAAGAACAGCAGAGCGTGGAGAGTAGCAAGGCAGACACAGGGCAGGTTGTTATTCGGAGGAACAAGCTGAGATGTGAAAGGACAATAGCGGGGCTGTTTGTCAAACGTTGGCCCATTGCGGGTCTCGTTACGATTTAACGGCACATCGGGCAGCATTGTGACCATCCTGGCGGAATCGAGACTCCACAGACAGTATCCAATCATAGGCTGTTTAAATGCCAACTTGCCTCGCAGAATCAAAATGCGACTTTTAATCCAGTAATGGCATGCATTTAGGGCAAGCAGGAGCAGGGAGGGAGGTTGATGGGCTGTTATCAGTTTCTATGCTTGATGCGTATCTGTCCCAGTGCGGCAAAAGAGAAGCAGTCACACACATACAAGAACACACAGATATATACAAGCGTAATGACTCCCCTCCAGAAAAAAAGAATGCAATTATTTAGAGAGTGATGGACCATCTCATGGACACAGCTGAGGAACACAGACTACGATACATACTCAGCCTCAGACATGAAGTATTTACTGAACAAGAAAAACACTCATGAGGTTTAGCACCAGTAGTATCAAACTTCAAAACATCCGGAAGCCATTCCCCGATTCTTATTTCCCCTGTTATTCGGTACTCAATCTCTACTCATCCGTTATTCATTAGTTCTCCTCTCACGCTAGGGCAGGTACGTGGCACAGGGGGTAAAGCAGGGGCCTACAATCAGAGTACTCTGATTGCTGAGAACAAACAGGTGAGAGCAGCGGGCTGAGCTGTACACTGTGACCTTTTCATGAATTTCCCTTTGCGAAAGCGAACGGGTCAGCTGGGACCCAAATGAAGCTGGCAGGGAAATAGGTAGATATTACTGAGGCACCTTCAAGAAGGAATGCATCAAGCCAACCTGAGAGATGCTTCGCAAAAGCCCATCGAAGACATGGCGACCCAGGATATGTCGGGCTATTCAATCAGAATAGGGACATCAACATTTCTGTCATAATTTGATGTGCTGGGCTTTGGGTGCAGAAAATCTGTACTAATTTTTTAACAAGCGCACTTGCATGCACAGGAAAATAACACGTGTGCTTCTGCACTTCAGTGAAGATGCTGCATTCACTTTGATAAAATTAATTTCAGCTCAATAAAAGATTCTTCTCTTCAGCTGAACTTGAGGCGATGGCGGCAAGAGGCAGATTTCAATGTGAGACTTGCCTTCAGATGAACTTCTGGGCACGTACACATATGGGCCACTAATGTGGTTCCCTCCCTGGAAGCAGCTCATGCGTGTCTGAAGTGCCTTACAAAAGCAAGAGTGTCGTCAGTTCTTGCCGGTTTCTGAGGATTCTGTGAAAAGGGGCAGCTCTCCCAGAGGAAGTGGACAGGACTGTGGGGAATGTCGCTTTGAGGCGTGAAGTTGTCAAGTTAAATTGGAGCTGCGAGGGCCAACAAGCTCCTTAAAATTTAGTTCACTTTTATTTTTTTTCAAAAGAGCAAAACATTGCACATTGATTGGACCTCTGGCAAAGAGGAGCACAACACAAGCGTGCTGCGGAACTGCCTCCATCTCCCGGCCCACGATGCCTTGTCTGCATGGCGTCTATGATTGCAAAACACAGCCAAATAAAATAATGGCGAGAAAATTGCAGTCAGCAGAGACCGCTCCAGGTCCCAGCGCCAAAAGCCTCGGTTGATATCCTCCCTGCAGTGCCTAGAGACCAACCTGAAAGCAACAACTTGCAGGAGGTGTCCCTAACATCCAAACACAAGCACAGACACAAATCAAACTCCAGCAGAAAGCCACAGTGACGGAGGACAAACAACATGCTCACTCCTGACAAGTGTGTTTTGCTTTTTTTCCCGATGTCCCCCCTACCCCTCATTCAAGCCACCACCCGACATGATATTTCAGGCTTATATGGCAAGCTTAAGGGTTTATGATTTACTTTAAGAGCTTTTCAGCTTCTCTCTGCTACCTTTAGCAGTGAAAAGATAGATTTAAGAGGTTGAGAAACCCGCAACGGTGCCACAAAGTCCCGACATTCACATACCAAATACAGGCGCACATAATAACACCCACCCAGATCCATATACACACATATGGCTCTTCATATATTTCATACACATTGCTGTATTTATCCTTGTAATGTGACACAGGTGGCTATTCACATTCTGACTGCCTCATTTTCTTTCAAACGCTCCAGCCTGAGGTCCCTCCAGCTTGAGACACTGTCCTGATTTTCCCTTCTGAGTCAATCAGGAGTCTAGAGTCGCCTGCATAGCCCTTTGGCCGTCAGTCTTTATCCTAACCATAGAGGTACCAACAAGGCTGGGTACCCTACAAATGTGCCCCCAACACTTAGTTACATAAATATTTATACATTTTCTTATCTACGATCTCGTAATTCGTCATGAGCTAGTCATGGAACGGTACTGAATCAACATACCGAATACCGTATGCTTTCTTCAAGCGCGTAGTTGAGTTTATCTGGTTAACACACAGTGCAGCTACACAGAGCCGCAACACGCTGGATATCAGATGGTGCAGTAGTACATGTTGATTTACACACAGTGCAATAACATGTTTTCAAAGGCTATATTCTTTATGTTTATGTAGATTTCATGAAAGTACATGTTTTCTACATTTACATTCTTTAAGTTGATATATATTATGAGGTTACTTGAGAATATATACCATGAAACCAGAAGGTGGGTTTGTTTTCTTAAGCGTCCTACTGAACATCCTGCTGGACATGTTATGATGTGCAAAATGTCATTCCATGGCTGTGAGTGCAAAAGGTTCAATCTGTGGTCAGTTTTGCATCTTACGTCAGTTGCAGTGCTGGGTGTCAACTATCCTTTTAGGTCAGACCTGAGGTTGACCGTAATTATTTGGCATTTATCCCAATTCAATTAAGCTTGAAGAAATACACAGAGAAATATAAACAAATAAAGAATGATACAGTACATACCAAGTTCGTCTTCTAGGGCAGGCTAACGAAGAACATAAAAAGCAAATGCCCGTTGTATTAATTTTACAATATTATGCATATATCGAAAACACTTTGATAATTCCAGTGCTTAGTTTGGACAGATGATGTCTTTGAGATTCAAAGAATGGAGGAAGGGTGAAACACTGGATTTCAGTGACAGGTTCATCCTTTGGGGACGACCAGTGTTTTGATTGAAACTCCGCTGTGTCATTGACTGTGGCCTTCACCATTTGGGTCATTTGAAGTGCACTTCGAGCACAGCCACCCAACCCATTAGCAGTTCAAGTGGCTAATTAGACTTTTAAGTAATTGTGCCAACACACTTGACCTCCAGAGTAAAAGGCGTGTCGCAGAGAGAAGGCTCTGAATAGACCGCAGCCACTGCACTCGCTTCGGCCCACCGCTCACGACATTGTGATGCCACCAGGATCTCAACACCGCGTCGCACCAAATCAACACCATATTAACACCCTATTTGTCGATACCAACAACCACATTTTTTAAATCCAGTGTATCAAAAGTGTATTAGTCCAAATCACCACAACTCCATATCAACACGACATCACTGGGCCGACCCAAATCAACAACAGGACACCAGCTCAACACCACAAAGCTCAATGGACACCACAATGCAAGATCATCAGATAGCAATGTGTGCCCCACATCGATGTAGAACGAAAAGATTCAAAGACAGCTTTGTTCCAGCAGCCATCACTCTGATAAATAAATAGATCATAGCGTTTTTTAACCTGTTTTTGTTGTCAGTTTGTTCCTGTGTTGAGGTGTGTATGTAGGACGTATGACTCATGACTGCACCCCAAAGCAGGTAATTTAGTAACACAGTGTTAGTGTTTAGGGTACAAATAATGTAGTGTTATGCTATTACTTAGGTATTATTTAACAACAAACTAATTGTTCTCTGTGATGAGAAGGCGGCCCATCCTGGGTTGTACCCTGCCTTGTGCCCATGGCCTCCAGGATAGGCTCCAGATTCCCCCCCCCCAACCTTGAATAGGACAAACAGTTACAGAAAATGGATGGATGGATGGATGGATTTGTGCTTTAGTAGTAACTGAGTTACTGAGACAACCACGCTCGCTAACTGCTACCTGCTATTGCTAATCGCTAGTAGGGCTTTCGGTGTGCAGTTCGCAGTGTGACCTACCTCGGCACTGTATTCCCCCGAGGATGACACAACAGGCTGCACCATGGGGCCATTTGCAAGGCTAGGCAAAAGTGCAGACTGCTTATTTGCTATATTGCACAATGACTGCTGGGAACAGAGAATTGTGTACATAAAAACCCTAACTCTATGTCATCCTTCAAGGAAATGGAGCAGCTCAGCATATTATAGCAAGATAGAAAAACTGGTAGCTATCCAGTATTTTATAGCCGTCCATCCATCCATCCATCCATCCTTTTATATAATCCATATATACAGTGTGTAAAAATATGCCTGTACTTTTTAAACAAATCAGTAAAAACTGATCAGATGGATTACATTACTAGCTTAAATCTTAATTAACGACTGATAATTTAAACTGGAAAATGTGAAGGATGAAAAAACTGCTGTTTTCTCTTCCCCCCGCCTGAGTGACTGAGGCATATCAGGTGTCAGCAAGCCCCCCGCCGATGACCCGACAGTGCCGATCCTGTACAGCATTAAGGGATGTGACAAGCCGACACGAAAGGGGACACGGTCCAGTCACAGAGCCATCAAAACAAACAACGGGAAGCACTCTTCTGAAATGATCACAAACACGTGGCCCACGGGGGCCGTTTCCCTAAAAGCCTCTTTCAAGTGATGCCTGATCCGTTACAGCTGATGCAGCCGTGCATTCATACCCGCCAGGTCCATTATCCATAGATCTGGAGAAGGGGGACCCTCTGGCCCACGGGATGGGAGGGGGTCACCCCTCCCAATTTTCCCCTTTGTTTCGGACCTGGACTCAGTAATTCCCCACAAATCTCCTTTAACCCTCTGAATCAGCCCAGCGGGATTCTCTCTTGCCCAATTAGCCATCTGCTACATTGCCCAGAGCTGGGTCATCCCAAAAGTGCCCCCACAGGTGGACAGGGACAGAAACCCCTTCCCAACAATGAGAACATGATGACCCCTGCCGTATTGAGAGACCCCCCCACCCCATTCTGAAATAGAGGACAGGGATCAAGACCTACAGGGCACTGGCAGAGGGAACCAACCAAATATGATTAGCATCAGCCTCATAGCCAAAAGGGTCACCATCACATCCCGACTCAGTTCATGTTACCCACGGTTGCCAGAATGCACTCTTGATCTGCGCCATTACTCCCTTTCAGGGGGTGACGCATCATCCCAGGTTAACATCAACCCAGGACTCGATGTTTGCTTTATTTGAACTCGAGGGTGATGAGAGGAAATCCCAACGAACGTAAATGTTTGGACATTTGTTGAGAGCTGTCCCCCCCCCACACACACACTCCCCCAGAGCATTGTGGGGCATCTGACTCTGAGAAGCACACAGAAAGCAACGGCCAAACCAACAGGTCACATGTAGCGACAGCAAGTCAGGCTGAGATCCCACCTGAGCCACCCGTCGCTCACTGGGCCGCTTTTCAGTCCGAAGGGCAGATTGCGCGAGCGAGAAACCCGAGCCAGCTGGACGACTGAGCCCCTGCTGGAGGCCCATGCACAACAGACAACTCAGGTGTGACATTCAGTCCTCGCCACCTGTCACATAGTCCTGCATATCAGGAATATGAGTGGAAATCCCCAGGACCATGTATGCCACAGTCAAACAGGCCCCGCCTCCATCTTCATCCCCTCTTCCCAACAGCTCCACTGAAATCCAGACACGCACCGCTGCTGCTCCTCCCAGCCTCAAACACAAACTATCGCCTCATATGCTGATTCGCTGGTGGCCACCTTTCAGGCAGTTCATTAGCCGGTCGCGTCGCTCTGCCTGCCGTACTCCGGGCGCTAACAAAGCCGACTGGCGTGGTGCTCGGTTGATCGGCACATCGATCCCTGGGCTCCCGTCAGCTAGTCATTTGCAGTTATCCACGCAGATTAAGCTCCTCGCACAACGATGGCAGATGTTGTTAAACAGCACCTTGGTGGGCCTAACTACCCTATTAACGAGTGCCAACTCACGCATTTACCCGCTTATTAAAGAAAAACGGTCGATTTGAAAGAGAGCCCCGGAAGACGCCATTCAGAATGACCCAATTCATCTAATCACCATATTTTAAGGGCTGGATGTTGTTGAAAGTGGCTAGCCATCGAGGAACAAGGTGCACAGACAGTGTGATGCCTAATAAAATGTAAAACTAATACCTAGAAGTTTACAGGTCTAACATCTATGAGATATTGTTATTATAACCTTGAATTATATTCAGCTGTAGAATCGGGCTGCAGCAGACAGGCATCACAGCCACAGTGTCTCTCCCTGTGCTTCCGATGACTGGCTTCAGCCTCAGTGGACATTTCATGCCATTTTGGATGGAATCACCTGAGAGTCACTGAGACGGCAGTGTAACAAACACACTCACCAACACTGGGGGAATTCAATGTTCCTAATGTTCCTAGGGTAATAATACACCCTTAATCAGTGTATGTGAGGTGTGTGTGTTGGGGAGGGGGGGTGTTGGTGCTGTAAGCTGCTTGGCCCTCCGCCAGCGAGCCCCTCTATGTGTATGGTCTCTGCTGTCCATCACACATGGGGTGGGGTGGGGTGGGGTGGGGTGAAAGTGAATGGGTCTCAACTTGTGTTTCGGACACTATTTAGCTGGCCATAGGATGTCAGCGCCAATCGGTTCAGGAAGTAGGGTGGGGTGTGCATCAAAACTTAAACACTTCCTCCCAACCTTCAAGACTAGTCCTCGGTCCAACACATTTCGTAGTCTGTAAAAAAAAAAAAATCAGGGGGAAAGTTTTTTGTTTTGTGTATGACATAAATATTCAGTTTCCGGTTCATTTATTTTGTTGTGTGGGTAGCCCCCGCTGTCTTTCTCCTCAGCTTCGTGCCGCCAGTTACAGGCCTTGACGGCCCTCAGAGCACGCCTTTGGGTCCGATCCCTGTCTGTTTTTGTTGTCGTCACTGTCATTTCACTGGTTGGCGTCTCCCGGCAAGAACACACATGATTGGCTGACGGGTGTGACTACAGCACGGCGAGGTTAATCAGGTGCCAATCACATCCTCTGACGAAGGGGGGGGGGGGTTCTTGTTGTTGCTCTCATTGACTTGGATTGTGGGGCGAATGAGCAGAAAAATTAAGATACTGGGTGGTTTTTCCAAAAGCCAGCATTTTTATCCTAAATTAGCTCACCGGTTCTGAGCCTGTCGGGTGACAGCTGGGTATTTTACTGTGGTGATTCATGTTAAGCAGCTTATTCAAAGGTACAACAACTGGCTCTCTCCTGGGATTCAGTCCTGCAACTTTTTCTTGCTCCAGTTTCCTTGCTGTTAATGATAATCCCGTTTGTCATCAGATAGCGCTATTCAGAATAATTGCATAACGGCCTTAATTATAGCTAGTCTTTTAAATCCCTGCGTTAAGGCGGCCCACTCTGCGGAGCTGGCCTTGGCAGCGTATGCGTTTCCAGCTCTGCCCACTCACAGGTGCCGGCAGGCTCGCCATCCATCACCGTGAGCTGAAGATAGAGGGGGCGTAAAGCTGCAGTCCAGTGGCCCGGGCACCCCTCACGCTGTCATGTTGCATTTCAGAACTCAGAGCCGGGCCGGAACGGGCTGGAAGCCTTCAGGGAAGCCAGCGAGGCCGGACTTATGGATGGGCTCACCAGGGTGGTAGCCCAGGGCTCTGAGTCGTAGAGGGCCCCAAATTGCTGGTTGTTACAGCAGCATTTAGTGCTATAGGTAGAGCCCCAATAATGACTTTAGCTGGGACTGGACTGGGATTAAAAATCAACCCTGGATTTTTGCCCACACTGGTCCACCACTCATATATACCTACAATAAAATTGCCAATCAGAGGGGCAATGACAAAATGACCAGTCCAGCCCTGACTGTATGTCAGGGCCCCCCGCCCCCCAAAATGTAGCCCTGGGCAGGTAATGGCATCTGATTTCAAACGGGAAACAGGTGGAGTTGCTGTTAAGCTAATGGCAAATAGGTAATTCTAGGAGTAACGGTGATGAGATGATGGTCTCCTGTTCCACGACCCTCAATAAAAGAAGCGTAGCAGAAAATCAAAGGATTAGTGGTAGGTAACATCCGGACCTGCATTAAAGGAAGTCTTCTCCAAGGTGGCGAGGTGACAGCAGAGTGAGGAAGGGCAGCTCTGACCATACTCCTGCTCATGAGTCATGGTCTCCTTGGTGGTTCCTGCTGGAGTCAGGATGCTTCGCTGGGGTCAGTCACTGAGATATATTCTGTACTGAACTTCATTACCGAGTAACAGAAGCTTCTGTTAGAGTTTCCGCTCCAGTCTTTGGCTAATTTTCAGTCCTGCAGGTTAGGAAGACTTGAGGGCAAGCGAGTCTGAGACTTGTAGCCAATCAGGAGTTTCAGGAGACACAGTTCATATCCAGCTGGGACAGCTGTATTGACAGTAAATCAGCTTTTCACACAGCAGATTTGTTGAACGTTTATGTTTATATTGGCAACTGCTGCAAAAAAATATTTTCACGTACCATTTTGCAACTTCTTTTTTACTACCATAGACCGCTGCTGGCATTTACATGTAGGACAAACAAGCGTTACTTTGCCTGTCTGAGCCATGGCTGCCTTGAGATGTAGACAGAAGGGGCGTTAGAGGGTGGGGGCAATGGGGTGAGAGAAGTCAAAAGCACCATCTGTGACAGGTCTAAGTCTCAGTCCAGCAGAAGCCGGGCGAGTGTAG
>JAODKC010000021.1:18340145-18356926 GCA_026777985.1 Mormyrops attenuatus
AGCCCCCCCGCGCCCCCCCGCCGACCGGCCTCCCCCCTACCCCCCACCACACTTCTGTAAGGAGGGGCACCTTAGAGAATCTCTGACGAGACTCGATGTGAGTTTGAGGACACGAGGAGTCGGCCACAGCATGAGCCGTCAGATCCCACAGTGATGCATCTCTTTACCCGAGCAGCTCAAAGGAAGGAACCGGGACAGGTTGGTCAGCCGTAAAGCATGGAAGGGTGAGTCATGGGACCCATGGAGATGATTAAACTCCCAGGGGAAACCATATGATGGTGAAACCCTCGTACCTCTGAAATTAAGCAAAAAAAAAGTCAGTGAAACACTTTCACCAATTTGTCACTTTAAATTTACAGTTGTATCAATAAGACTAAAGTGGACCAGAGAGCAGATTCAGTAAATAGCATCCAAATGCTGATGGACCCAGAGGTGGTTCTGGAGGAAGACAGGCAAGACTGTAGTAAAAAACATCAGGCGCTGTTTCGTGAAAAGGACACTGATGCATGGACGAGAGCTTCTACACCCATGTGAGGCTTCATCTCCCGCGGCCATATATGTTTATTAATTAGACCTTAAGGTTAGTCACACACTCTAGGACCCCCCTCCCCCATCTCTCGTGGGTCTAAGAGGGGGCAAAATATCTCTGGAGGGGTGGCTAAAGAATGCCAATAGTTACTTTACCGGCAACCACCCAGACATTAAAACACGGCCAAGCCGACCGGGACACTTCTGGAAATAAATTGCACTGGATCAATTCAAAATGTCACCTTCACAGGCTGTTTGATTAAAAGTAAAGTGCTGAATGCTCTTAATCCTCCTGGATAGGGGCAGTAAGTCTGAGAACTGACAATGCCGACCGGGCGGGGGGTGGCGAACCACTGCTGTCGTGTGGGGTCCGCATCCTGCATAAGAGGCATGCTTACAGCTCGCATTATGGCAAGTGTTGATGATGTGGCTCAGTTGCTGAAGTGTATCTCAAGCAGAGACGCTCAGCGACACAATAAACACGGGGATGTGAGCAGGTTCAGTGCTTGGATGGAAATACACGGCGCGTGCTGGATCATCCGCCAAGGTCACCGACCTCTGAGCGCCAGCGACAGACCGACCCATAGATAGCAGCAGTCCGTGGCGTCGCTGGGCTTGGGTAAGAGCCAGGCCCCAATGTGATTGAATAGAGAAGTTTGATGGGTCTGTGTGTGTGTGTGTGCGTGTGTGTGTGCGCATGTGTCCACGTGGCGTGGCACGGCACAGCGGCGACCCCTGTCTCTCCACCTCCGTTACGGTTGGCAGGATTCTCCGAGGCTGCGGCATATGCTGAAGACAAGCCCTCGCATCCAGGTGGTTCATCCACACATTACATCAACTCCAGCAGCCCAAACGTCCTTGATCTCTCTCTGAAGGACAGGGAGATCCATTCATGTCTCTTTTTTTCCCTTTCCCTCTCTTTTTGAAGGCAGATTACTGCACATCCACACTCAGAGTGATATAGCCCAAGAAGCGGGCTGCACCCCAAGCCTGGGGTACCTGTGGAATGAGCATGTGGCCACACTGCGGATCCGCGTGACACAAGATCAATCAGACATGACCTAACATCAGTTTTAATGCCTCATGTGGGGAGGAGCTACATGCTAAGAGACCTTTAAATCTTATTTGGAGCACACTGCACAGGTTTGTTTATTAGCATTTCACTCTTTGAGAACAGTAATGTGTGTAGAGCTTAAAGGATCCATAGGCCTTGTCTCTCTTGTACATGTAAGACCCCAACACACTTAAATTCATTCCATGGGCATATTTCAGCTTATCATAAAACCAAAGATACAGATGGAACTTATTCTTTATATGAAGAATAATATAAGTGTTGAATAGCACCATCTTTTTAACAAGGACCCTTTGAATGGAAAAAAATACTATATGAACATGTGACAGATTCAGTGCTGTAGAATCCTCAACAGTCTCAGATTAGCTACATAACACCTCACGATATTCATATATGTGTAACCATAAGATTCTGACTGCTGAGCTGTTATGGTGTCTGACCAGAGTATTCAGAGAAATCCATGCACATTCTACAGAATGATATCAAAAATGTAGTCTGTTTTAGGGGTCTGTGTCTGCATCTATGAATGATTCAGACAACAGCCGATGAAACTGGCGCTTGTGAGTCACAGGTGTCTGTTGTCTCATGCTGTACTGTATATATCATTTAAGATCATCAGATGGTGTTGTGGTGGTTTAGGACTCGTGTCTAGATTCAAGCACCCTGCCGCGGAACCCATCAGCGAAGTACTTAAAACATAAATTGCTAAAATATCCAGCTATACAAATGGGCAAAACTGCATTCACTGTGAAGAAAAACATCAAATTTCAAAATATACCTTTGTAGTGAGTAGTGCTGCACTGAAAGTGGGAGCGGTGTTAGTCTGACAGATTTTAAAAAGTACATAAAAATATAAAGTACATAAAAATGTAAAGGTTAGAGTAGATATAGATATATAGATATTATTAGAACAAATGTTTTCTTTCCCCCCCAAGCCTGACCAGAATAAGTGATTATTAAATGGGTGAATAATTTATGTGACAATGTACCTCTCATGCTTTAATCAGCCATCTTGTGGGCTCACCGCCCACACGCTGAAAGGCGGGGGTCAGCTGTACCGTCATTTAGATGCCAAGTCTGAGCCTGAAGGACCCAGATACATCCTCTAAATAGCTGATGGAACACAGAATCACAGATTTACGTTCTCATGGTTTGTCACTCTGTGTTTGCAGCTTACAGATAAAAATCCACACGTGACAAAAATAATAATAAAAAAAATACTACTGCTATAATTTGGGACACACCGCTAGTCATGGAGAGGATCTGACTCACAGCATGACTAAGTCATACTGTCATTTCCTATTAAATAAGTATATTTTTGCTCATTGTCTGTCATTTTATTTAGAGAGATCAAAGAAACAAGGATGCAGGAAGAGGAAGAGGGAAAAGGGCAGAGGGTGGGTAGAGAGGGAAGACAAACTTGAGCATTAACGAGAGCATAGTTTTCCGAGATGTGGTCAGTGTGAAGATCCCTGAGCAGTGTTCACGGTGGAGAGGGAGACGGCACAGCGGGGGCAGTGAGTGACAGAGCAGAGGCCTGCTCTGGGCAAGGAGGCCTGCCACTTTGCCAAAACGAATTTAATCTTGCGTCATAAATTTCATTAGTTCCTTCCGTTGGCGGGAAAGCCAGTCCAGGAGACAGCTGTGATAAATCAGGTGGCTTTCGCGGGTGTGACAACGTCAGCGGAGTGTGTGTGGGACAGCGGCAGGGCCGCCGTGCCACCCTGCAGTTTAATAACACGCGGCTGGTCTGTGGCACTCCGCAAATCAGCCGCCACCTCCACTCCTCCACGCCTCAGCTCCGTCAAAGTCACCCTTCCGCTACAGCCGGGCACTCCTCAGGCTCCCGTCACGGTGATCTCCGCAGCTCGCACAGGTACACTCTGGCCATCTCAGTCTTAGAGATACGGGGGACTTTGTGGAACACGCTTCATGTAGGCGGGGCACAGGAGGGGCATGGATGCCAGTGCCTGGGGTGAGCCCATCTCCTGACAAACCCTTTAACATACTACACCAGGTTTATGCTGGCGATTTTCGATCTGGGGAAAAATCACACATGAGAAGGATATTGCTAAGGGGAACCAGAAAAGACTGCCCTACCATTAAGGAAGGAGACGTCAATTTAAACAGAACAGTCTCACCACAGACTATGTCATCTGCTTATGTGTAACAGTACCCTAAACTGCCAACTGAATGATTTCTCATACTATGTGAAAAAAGCTGTGATATGCCGAGAGATGGGCAGTTTCACTAACTCATTTTCTTGTTTATTTAAAATCCATTTCTCCTCGATAGATACACCCAAGCTGCTTAACATTGACTAAGCTCCATGATATGAATCATTAGCCTACGATATATATAAAGCACTAGGCATTTGGTGTCCCTCATTAAAGCAGTAGTGTGTGGTTAGATACGTATGGTAAGTGCAGTATATATGCCATCTCAATGACAACATTCTTTGTTACACCTGCAATATCTTCCCTCCCCATGAAATGTGGAATCTGTACAAACTTGATATAGCTACTACAATTGTAGTAGAGCAGCATTATAATAATATATTTCCAGATTTCTACACTTTTTTTAATATTCCAGACTACATTCCCCCAAAAGTCATAGATTGAGTGCAATCATTACTTAAGCATTAAAGTAAAAGAAGAAATATCAACAAAGCAAAGAAAATTCAAAGAATTCAAAAACAGGGAAAAATTAAGGAAGAGTATAAAATTTCAGATCATTTTTACTAAAAGAGTATGTAGTACACCTATAAGCAGTGCATTATGGGAAATCACACAGTAAAATAAGCACATTAGATAAACTATACTGTATACTGTAGGTAATGCTGAGCATGACATGACGTACCAGCATTAATTGTAATAATAATATATGTAACACGAATAAATAATGTTTCCAGTTTTGAAGTGTTTTATTAGTACCACTGGAAAACCACAATGGAACCAGCCATCTTATGGTCTAGATATAAATTACTTTGGTCTTTTTGTTCTTCATTTTGCCAATAATTCAAGCTAATTCTCTAAAATGCAATTTTATTTTACATATTTGAAAAGTAATATTATTTAACAGACACCCTTATTGCTAGATGTAAATTTACATTAGCAAAAAATAAGTGAATGATTCTTGAAAAAGGCACTAGTCTGTTTCATCAGCAATGTAAATGTGTTGGTGATCTAGACTTACATTTTATATGCTGCATTCCAAAATGGGCTAAAATATATTAAATAATTGAGGACCTATGTTTTTCAGTGTGTTTCTATGCTCTGCCAAAAAATGTGGGTCAGGCTGGAAACTGAAAGCATTGTTGAAGCCTTCTAATTAATAAATGCCAAATGCCTGCTTTAAAGGGATAGTAACTGTTTTGTCTTCCTTTTAACAAGGAGACCAGGTAACTCTCTACGTAAAACCCATAACCAGATACTGCAGATGATAGTCACATAAAAGCCACTACTTCAGTACTAAGTTTGAAGTAAGGTGCTTTAGAATACCAGATTTAGGTTTTCCAGTAAAGATATCCACCTCTGTAGTACCTACATATAACCACATTACTAATTCTGCAAAATGTGATACTTGTAATTTAATAATTGAAACAACTGAAAGAATCCATCCATGCACCTGTCAACTGCTTACAGTATGCTCTACCAGGTCACGGGGCCTGTTCAAGTTATATATACAAACAGAGGTGAATGAATGAGATAGACATTCACAATTCTATTCATAATATTCATTTTTTCCCCCATAAAGCCTGAATCGTCCTGGAATTTTAATGAGGACCTCATAAAGGAACACAAATATACACAAGATGTAATTAATTGTTCAGAAATTCCAGCCAATACAAAAGATTTGGGTAAGGGCAGAGCGGTTCAATTGGCAGGGCCGACAGCGGCAGGAAATGAAAGAAGATAAAAAAAAAGATACGGGTAAAATAATAAGGCTTAATGTGTCCATGCTATTCATGTTTAACAGGTCTGAAAATAGTCTGCTCACCTGTGATTTGGGGACTAAGTACGCGGGCAGGATGCAGCCATGGAACTGTCCTAGTTATGTCTTTTAAAAAGTCTTGAAAAACGGTGACGCGTTTCTCAGCCAGGGTTGGCATGGCCTGCACTAGAGTGACTGTTCTTTGCAATACCCTTAAATGTTATTTAGGGCTTGGAGACCGTTTGGCGAGCATTAAGCGGCACATGAACCTCTGACAGATTTTCCCCTTGAATCTGACGTATAGCTGTACGCTGAGAGATTATTTTGGGAGGCCAATGAATAACGAGATTAGATCTGGCTTTCAGGGAGCAGACAGGGCCCAGAAGTGAGGAGGAAACCACCAACAGGTGTACTGAAGTATAGCACATTATATCATTTCTTGGGATTCAGAATAAGATTAGTGGATTTGTCCGGGTCAGAAGCTTCCTGAAGTCTATAATGAGAATGCTTAGAAAAGGTCAGACTAAAGGTTTGATGTTTAACTTTTGGCAACATCAGCTATGGTAATGGCAGTCTGACTACAGCTTCTGTGACATGCTATTTTGCTTGCAAACTTGCTTGGAAATTTAAAAAATGCCATGCCTGTTCTTAACTCGACTGGGTCTGAGTCAGCATCTCATCACTCTGGAGCTTGCTTAACACACGCTGACAGCAGAGAATAACCCGTCGCTTTGAATTGATTGTGAACGCAGTGAAGCGAGGAACCCGAAATGCTTAAAGCAAACAGAAACACACCTGCAACTCCCATCCAGCACCAAAGAAGCAGAACTTGTGAATGGTAGGGCGGTTCTACATACAGAAAGGAAACGATATTAAACGCGGCAAACGACCTTGAGGATAGCTTCTCTTGGATTCGACCTGGCACATAAGTTCAAAATAAGGATAATTAAAGAAAAATTATTGGATCAAAGTAATTTTGCTGGCTGATGCATTGTTCGATTTTGACAGATTCATTTCCAGCTTCCCAGAGGCATCTGAGAAGCACTGGTAGACATCTCTGTTTCACAAAGTAACCATTGAGAAAAATACAAGAACATGACAGATTGTTAAAGGGCAGTGTTCCAAAGAACAAGGAATGCAGGATGCATTTATGAAAAGAAAATTGGAAGTAGAGCAGAAGGAAACTCAGCAAATGCTGGTTCAAGCTGTTAGTTTCTAGTGCTTTCAGACTGAAAGAGAAGAAATACACTAAGAATGATGCTGCCCCAATCATTTAGCCAGCAGATAGCTGACATTTCACAAAAGTATCCCAAGTTTCAGATCCAGCAAAGAAGGAATGAATACAGATGAATGAAGTGTCGACCATGTCAGCACACATACAGGAGGAAAGGCAACAGGAACTAATTGATACCTTTATAAAGACTGCAACAGTGTGGCTGTAGTGAGTAAGTATGAGTGTGTATGTGCCCTGTGATAGATTCGCACCCCTTCCAGGGTACACCGCAGACCTGTGCTGCCTGGAACAGCCTCTTTCACCCCTGTGAAAAAGATTAGAAAATGGATGTACAAACTATGGACAATGTACTTCTCATGTTGCAATCACCGATCTAGCGGGCTTACCACCCACAAGCTGAAAGGTAGGGGTCAGGTTCAGTGTCATTTAGGTGTCAAGCATGAGCATGATAATCAGTAGTGGTACTGTGATTAAAATAAAATAGTAATTAAAATGATAATCAGTAGTGGTATTGTGCTGTCTGTAAGCTTAAGAACATCAGACAAAGATTATACCTATTTAAAACTAGAGTAGCCTCCTTAGCAAGTAACTGGTCTCTGCTATCTTATTAAAGACCCCATCAGTCTTTAATGTCTTTCTCTGTAGATATGATTATATATCAGTGTCAGCTTTGAGGTGCTTGCATAGTGCTAATCCTACTTCCTTTTTTTATTTCTTTTCAATTAGAATCAGCATGTGAATAACAGTAGAAACCTGGAATGTTTTAGAGTATATGATTTACTGTAGGGCCAATCATGTGCCGGCTAGCTGGCTGTTTTCCTCTCAGTTATTGCCACTGAAGTCATAACCCAAGGCGGTGTTGTAAAGTTAACAGACCACTACTTTTCTCACCCGTTCTAAATAAAGCGTCCTCCTCCAGCACATTTTTTCACTCACCAGCACCACCTTTCTCCATTCCTTTCAGTTTTCTATCCATTGCGAAATGCACTGCAGTAGGGGTGTGCGGACCGGTACTGAAACATACATTCTTTTGGTCTGAATGGCTTCATGGATTATAATAGAACAATTTGTCAATTTTTACCTGGTAATTTAAATGTTCATATTATTACAGGGTGCCAAATATGAAGTACTAGCAAGCAGGGCCGTCCATAAGGGGAGAGTAAGGGGAGAGTAAGGGGAGAGTAAAATTGTTATTGTTACTGTTATGTAATTGTTGGAGTTGGCCTGGCACTGAATCTTGGCACCAGTGATACCAACCTCAGGTCAAAGGTATGGCTCATCACTACAGTGTCACGCAAAGCAGGTTTGTACCATTTACATTTTTTTGAGTTTATAAGGTCCTGCCTCCTTTTCCCTGTGAAGGATACATGCATGCACAGTGGCGTCACACTCTCTGGGGAGAGGCTGTCTTTTCATCGGTTTAGTACATGCATGCGCATTTATTTAGGAGAATTTGAAAGGGTGTGCACTGTAGCTCCACCACCCTCGAACCATCACCGCCTCCCAACGGCCACTCCACCCCTGGGTCAGACCATGGCAATGGATACTGGCTTTGGGAAAGTGGAACGCTGCATCTTTGGTGGGAAGGAGCCTGAGGTAGTGCAGTGAGTTAGTACCTCTCCACATTGTGTGGAGTCTGTAACCAAATCTCCTGATTGTGAGTCACGGGAGTAGGGGATACCAAGCTGGTACCCGCTACTGCATGCTATTCCATCCTTGCGTCAAAGTAGCAGTTGGGTTTGTGTACATGGCACAGAATCAAACCTGTTTAGTGAAGGTATTAGGTTTCACCAAGGATGCATCTTGTCTCCATTACTGTTTGTGGTTTATATGGGGACGGTATCAAGGCGCAGCCATGAGTGGAATGGGATTCAGTTTGATGGGATAAAGCTGACATCCAACCTGGGCTTCAGCACGCACCTGAGCAGATTGATGATGAGTGTGAAGGGGCAGGGATAAGACTTGCAAAACAAATCCTGCAGCTAACCAGTCAGTCTTTGTTTTTATCCTCAACCTTGGTTATTAGCTGTGGTTAATGACCGAAAGATCAGGGTCACGAGTACAAGTAGGCGAAATGAGGGTTCACTGCAGGGTATCCAGACAAACTCTCTATAAGGAGGGGAGTATCAGAAATCTGGAGGGACTTCAAAATGGTCTCTTCTTCTTCGGATCGAGTGAAGCCAGCTTATATGGCTGGCAATCTCATAACGATTCTCCAGGGAGCTCTTCTGCACAGATCGCACTGGAGAGAGGCCCGGCGACAGACCCAGGACACGCTGGAGGAAGAATATCTCTCAGCTGGCTTGGGAACATCTGGGGATCGCCCAGAATGAGCTCAAGCCTGGTCTCATCTGCTTAGCATGTCTCCACTATGACCCACATGAGGAAAAGCAGCATGAAGAAGATGAAAAGGAGATGAAAATGTTACAATCATTTGTGCCTTTTTTTAAACAGAATATTTCATTAATTGTGTACTGGATAAGTAGTATGGAAGATGGAGGTTAAGTCCGCCAGATCATTTCATTTTTTTTAAATGCGTGGTGATAGTATGGTAGGGGATTGAGCATTTAAGTAGCAAAGCAGTTAAAGACATGCCCTTTAAGGTTACTGGTCCCAAGAGGAGTGCTGTTGCTGTACCCTTGAGCACAGTACTTAACTTCCCCATGAAAATATCCAGCAGGAGAAGCAGGTTAGATCTGCAGGCTTCCTTGAATAGAAGTGTCAGACTAACAACAAAAACATAAATTAAAACAGATTATTTCACCGTGGTGGTTGTGTATTTCTCATTTGTTTGTGGTGTCAACAGCATTTTAATGGCAAATGTAAATTGGTATTAATTGTGATGAACCTGATAAATTGGGAACAAAATGTAAACAGAAAGAAAGGGGACATACAATCACATAAAAAATAAAAACGGAAGAACTGCTTAAGTAAACAGAAAAGGAAGAAAAATGTGATTGTGGGTAATAGATTCTATACGGACCACTGCTTCCTGTGTAGAATGGTGTACTGCCTTATCTTTTATTTTAATAACAATTTATCAACCAGTTTTTTGTTATTGTTATCCTAAATTATTGCTTTATTGTACTGTTCCTTTATTTATATCTATTAAAAATATATTTTACTATTGATATATAGTCACTATTAATCTTAAAATATACTGGCACCATTGTATTTTTTATGAAATATATTTTCTACCTTTTATCCGTTTATTCCAGCACAATCATGAAAGGCCATCACACTGTGGCAGTCCAGTCTGTACCACAGTGTCCAAGCCTTCATGTAAAGCATTTCTTTGTCATGCTCCTGATTCTTGCTTAGTTTTTAAATAAGAAATAATGGAATGGTTACCATGGTAATTTAGTTTCATTTATTGAAAAGGGAAACTTCACAGTCTAGCCAAGGAATCAACCTGTAGTTCCAGCATCATAGTATAATTACTGCATTCATTGTGCTCATGCTGATGATTATTGTGTCTAGAAGTTAAATCTTCACCTCATTTGGTTATTTTCTTCCATACTGTTGTTACCGCAATGTAGAAACCAAAGAGGTGACGATAATGGGTCCAACTCATGCCTTACTGAAATTGCCTCGCACTTTTAGATGACAGCATACCATGGAGAGAAGAAGAGAAAGAGGCAAGAGTGGAACAATGCTGTGAAGGTAAGACACACTGGTAGCTAGTTAAGAAGTCAAGGAAAGGAAAGGTGAGTCCAGAAATGTAGGACACATGGACATTTTTGACTTTGCCTACAGTCTTTAATTTGTGCTTAATCGGTTTTTGACTGTCTGCGTTACGGCATCTATTTGCATAGATCCGACAGCTCTTTGGTTAAAATACACAAAAACAATAACATAAAATTAAAACGTGAAATAAGCATGCATTCTGATTTACAGACCAATTTCCAGGCAATGTCTCATCCTTTATTAGTTTACATTTATTGTTAAAAATTCTGGGACCTGCGGCCGCCTCATTTCCCCTCCACTCGCAAATGCCCTTCGCATTCCAGCATCTTCTGATTTACAAATCAAGCACTCGTTGCACATTGCGCGCTGAACATTATTCTGTATATTCTGAAAAGCCTGAACTGTACCTTAAAGTGAACAACACAGCAAAAAAGCTTTTTAATTTTTTCAATTAGAGTCAGCATGTGAATAACAGTAGAAATCCAGAGAGTTATAGAGTATATGATTTACTGTAGGGCCAATCATGTGCCGGCTAGCTGGCTGTTTTGCTCTCAATTATTGCCACTGAAGTCGTAACCCAAGGCGGTGTTGTAAAGTTAACAAGCCACAACTTTTCTCAGCTGTTCTAAATAAAGCTGAATTTTCTGTGCATTTCACAGCGTCCTCCTCCAGCACATTTTTTCACTCACCAGCACCACCTTTCTCCATTCCTTTCAGTTTTCTATCCATTGCAAAATGCACTGCAGTAGGGGTGTGCGGACCGGTACTGAAACATACATTCTTTTGATCTAAATGGCTTCATGGAAACAATGTGTCAATTTTTACCTGGTAATTTATTATAGGGTACCAAATATGAACTACTAGCAAGCAGGGCCGTCCATAAGGAGTGAAAACCTGAACTGTACTTTACAGTGAACAACATGGCAAAAACGTTTTTACTCATATATTGACGTACAAGCCTAGTTAAAGAAAAAAGAGGACATTGTGGATAAATTGTTGATGCGTTGAAAACCAGCTCAGCCCACAACTCTTGGTTAAAGCTAAAATTCAGATTCCATGTGCAAAAGCAGTTAAATGTGGCACTATATCCAAATAGCTTGCAGAGCTGAAGAATTTACCTGAGCAGTGCCAGTTCAGCGCTGGATTATCCATTGAGGGACTCCTGAGAGCAAATGAAAACGGTTACCCTCAGAAAGAGATTTAGAGTGTTACAATGTACCCTGAACATCGCAATATCCAAGGGAGCTACAGCAAAGGACGCATCAGATCTACAACAGAGGAGTTTGGGACAGCCTGCGACAAAGCCATTTATTAGAGAAGCTAATAGAAAGCCGCACCAGCGTGGAGGCAGAGAACCACTCGCTTCCGATGACTGCAGGTTCAAAGCAAAAGATTGTAGAAAGTCCTACAAGAAATGTGGCCACATTGAAAGAGTATGTTAAGTAAGTAAAATGAAAAAGTTTGCAGTACTAAACCCAAACTGCAGACAAATACCTGAAAGGGAGCCAGATTCTAGTGACACTAACACGTTGACAGAAGTCCTGTCAAGCCTTGAATTGCACAGTGTCGTCAGGTAGGGGAAGCCTGCGCACTTCTCCAGGTGTGTCAGAAGAGAAACTGAAAATGGAAGTAGACAGAGGATCAACCCTATCTGTAATTCCTTCTGAAGAAGACATGATGCTCCTTTCAGAGCTGCCATTAGAGAAGACCGCGGCATAGTGCAGAATGTACGCTGGCGAAACGGCGAATGACATATGTGGCTTCCACTGGCATACGGCAGCACCTAGAACAGCATGTACCGGATAGTGGATAAACAGCGGCGTCTGGACATGAATGGCTGACAGCATTCCACTTGATTTCCACGTCATCAAAAGCACTGGAGGTCTCATCACAAGACAGGCTGCTGCTGAGAAATTAAAATGGGCTCTCTAAGATTCAGGGGTGGTTTCTGATCGGATGGTACTAAAGGTAAAGCTGGATTGACTCTGATAAGGACCACCCATCCAGTCCATTTTCCAAATTCAGGGATGCAGGGAGGCAAACGGGCACAAGGCAGGGAACAACCCAGGATGGGGCGCCAACCCATCACAGGGCACAAGGCAGGGAACAGCCCAGGATGGGGCGCCAACCCATCGCAGGGCACACTCACACACCATTCACTCACACATGTGTACCTTCAGGCAATCTGGTTACTCCAATTCACCTTAGCATGTTTTTGCACTGTGAAGAAAGAAGTACCCCATGACAACATGGGGAAGAACTCCACACGCATGGAGCCATGGTGGAGACTCAAACCCAGGTTCCACGAGGTGTGAGGCAGGTAGTGTTAACCACTGTGCCACCATGCTGCCCCTGACAAAGACCATCTTCAATGAAACCACATTGCCTTCAGTGCAATTTCAGCCCCATCAGTTTTGCAGAGAACAAAGTAGAAACTGTCGGTGGACAAGGTGCTGCTGGAAGGACAAAGTACTTAGCACAGCCTGGATAATATCACTATGGCATGCCAGGATGATGACAACCATCTGGACAACGAATACAAACTGTTCTCCAGTCTCAAGGATAGAAAAAAATGCTACTTCTTTGAAAATAAAACTGTGCACTATGGCCACGATACTGACAAAAAAAGCTTACACAACTTACAAAGGAAGACTGAGATCATGACCGGTGCACCACAACCATTATATTATGGCTGTGACCTGGATCTAGTTAAATAGTCCGGTAACACTTTACTGGAAGGGACACAAATAACGAAGTAGTACACTTACTTAAGGCATTAATTAACCAGTAACTGTTAATTGCATACTGATCCCATGTTCATTCATCAGTAATTAATCATGGCGGCTGTATTTTATGCAGGAACTATATTAGTTCATGATTTGTCCTTGAGTAGTAACTGAGGAACTAAGTCATTTGTTTCCCCTGAAGTAAAGTGTGACCAACAGTTCTTGCCAAATTTTGCCACAGTACTGTATCTATTAAAACACTACTGTAGGTCCAAAATGAAAGTGCTTATGGAGATGCAAACTAGCCCTCTGAAAGACTATTTCAGATAAAGTATATACTTCAATTCAGCATGGTCAATGAGTGACCTTCTGTCTGACATGGTAACAAACAGCAGACAGAGATGCATAAGTGCATGTACTGTATATGCAAAAGGTATAAATTTACATTCACGTTTTAAATTCTGCGTAAAAACAAACAGCATTACCTGCAGTTATGGGATGTGGCCAGGACTCAACAAGCTGTTTCTGGATGAGTCCAGGAGATATCCTGAATGCCGAGGCATCTAAAATGCACCTCCACCAGAAAAGTGTAAAACATTAATGTCTGTTCACTTCCTAGCAAAGGGCATACATTGACTTTGCAAGACAGGTGATGCCTAATTATGGTTGATGCTGACTGTAAATGGCCAGATGCTGTACAAATGAAGTGTATCACTTTTAATAAGTTTAGAACTGGCTTAGCAGAACGGATTTCATGAAAAAAAACTAATATCAGTTGTGTCATCTGAGCAATTCAGGATGTTCATGAAGAACAATGGACACACTTCACATTAAAAGCTCATTGTCCTCACTCAAACAGCTTAGTGAAATGAATTGTACAATCTGTTAGAGGATCAATAAACACAATAATAACGAAGATTTTATCGCAACATAAGACAGACAAATTTCTTCCAATGTACAATGATGCCATACAACAACCAATTGTTCCTAAATCTCATAATTGTTCCTAAGAGACTTACATAACTGGCTCCCAGAAGGATGTTCCTCTTGAGTTAGTGCCTAAACTAATCCTAAAATGGTTTAATGACCTGAGAGAAAAATGCCAAAATGCTGTCTAAAAACCATACAAAAATAAAATAAATAATAAAAAGAGCTAGAATAAAAAAAGAAAAAGAAAAGAAAACTCGGTTAACACTTAAAGCCATGTTTTTAGTAATTCATACATTCATAATGCATTATACAGTACTGCATTCATAAAGCATTATAAATATCACTATAAATATTCATAAAAAAAGACAACACATTATAGCCAGGTTTATAATGCATTATGATTGCCTTATGAAGCTCTCATCTATAATGCACTATAGATACCTTCATAATGCATTATAATAGTCAGTATAAGCATTAAGGATGTTTTGTATTGCATTATACTGTAAAGTTATCTATAATGCATTCTAGATGGGAGCTTCTTAAGACATTTTTAAAGCATAATACACATGACTATAATGTATTATGCCTTTTGTTAAATATTTATAGAGGTGTTTATAATGCTTTATGAATGCATTATTATTTGTTATGAATGTGTTTATAAATTACTAAAACATGGCCTTAAGTAAAGTGTTACCAAAATGTGTTTAATCTCTGCCTTTGTACAGCAATATGAACTGGTTTATGATTAAACATTATATCCCGGTATTGTATTTCTTCCACAGTTTTCACCCAAAATGACAGTATCCTCTGCATCATAACATAACTGACTTCTTTAATAATGTTGATACAGATACTTTTTATGTTTTTATTCCTAACAACAGCAATAACTGCATTTTGAGAAAAAGTGAAGTCTCAGAGTCCTTACTGTGTGTTTGTAGGAGCATTACTATGGTGTATGCACTCTCTCTCGGACACAGTACAGAGGGCACATGATTAACCAATTAAGCTACACTAATCCCAGCCCTGCATTTTACTTTCTGTCTGACAACCGCTGAGTCTGGAATTGCTGAAGACAGCAGGTAGTCTAGCGGATGAAAGAACTGGACTTGTAATTAAAAGGCTGAGTGTGCTGTTGGCTCCCTAAGGTCCTTAGTCTGAACCAGGCTGCAACTTGCAGAGTATAATTCTTAGCTATGAAAACTGATTTATATTAACTTATCTTGTAAGCAAATGCCTATTAAAAAATTATGAGTTTACAGCATCTGTACAGGAAAAAGAGACAGCTAATTATGAAGAAGACAATACAGTGGCCGATAAGTGTCAACACGCTACAAATTCAGATAACACTTATAAATTCTTTTAAAGACATTATTCAATTGACAACACATATGCTGTACATTTACAAATGCATGGCAAATTAATTGATGTGCTGCAAATTCAGAAAAACACTTTAGTCAAAATGACGATACTACAGTATAATGCTACATTTCCAAATGCAAAAAAAAAAAAAACTGCAAGTTCTCTGACAATACAAGTGAGTCACAACACGACAAGTGTCCAAGTCACAATGAAATTAGACGGACCTTTAGGGCTGAGTGGTTTATCAAATGTTTGTGGTGTATCGAAAATACCATTCATATCCATATACTGTAGTTTTATCATACATTAAAACTAGGGCTCTATTAAAGACTTTATTTTAAATAGCATCCAATATTTCTTCTTGGTTGTAAACAATGTGACAGCTTCGGTCATGACATTGTCCCAGAATTCACAGCTAAAATCAAACTATTCAGTTACCATTAAGGAGGGGTAAAATTACTGTTTTTTGAGGCACAGTTTAGCTCCCCTAAACGATTTGCTTTGATTTGTTCATAAACTCGTTCAGTGACACTTCCAGTTTGCATAAAAGAGTTGTGAGACACTTTTGTTCCGATATGTCAAAAATTATCCTAGCATTTAGGCTAAATACTGATGAGGAGTAAAGTAAACACCACCAGTAAGTGACGCGGGCAAAACAATGTTTGTTATTAAACTATAGTATAAGCCATGGCAACATTGTACCTTAGCTACTCATGTTTGTTAAAAACACAAACCTAACAACTCATCACATAGTCAGTTAATGAGTACAAATGCTAATAAACCTTGGGTAAAATCATTTTAAATTGTGAAAAAATCTCTATAATCCATCCACAGCATATGAGAAGTCACAGCACAGGCTATATACTACCCCAAAAGATGGTGTATTTCAGACATCACCGAGGTACGGGTCTCTCGTTCAGTCATGACCAAGAGGTAGCCTAACTCTCATTCACCCACTCATGCACCAACTCATATATTCCTTCGAGTCCAGCCAATCATATGCTCGCTTACAGCATGCCCTTACATGTCTCACTGGCGCTCATTAGCCATAGGTGAGGAGGGAGGCAGCATTCAAGTCACATTTCTGTGCCAAGCGGCAGAACGAAAAGAATGGATCTGGGCAGGGAAGTGAATGTGAGTGTATAGTTCCTGTAAGGGATTCGTTCCCTGAGAATGAATCTGTGCAGGGGCAGCGAATGTGAGTGTATAGTTCCTGTAAGGGACTCGTTCCCTGCGAATGAATCTGTGCAGGGGCAGCGAATGTGAGTGTATAGTTCCTGTAAGGGACTCGTTCCCTGCGAATGAATCTGTG
>JAODKC010000021.1:18362096-18378880 GCA_026777985.1 Mormyrops attenuatus
CCCCCCCCCCCCCCCCCCCCCCGCCCCCCCCCCCCGCCCCCCCCCCCCCCCCCCCCCCCCCCCCCCCTTCATGGGACTTCTTAGGAAGGTGGATTTCCAAATGGGCTCCTTGTGTTTCTGGAGGAAGATTGTTTTAAACTCAAGACCCCCGATTTAAAAAAGATACCATTACTAAATTAAATAAATCTTAACGTGCATTTGCAATGGAACCGAACAAGAGAAGACAAGCTGTCTGCACACCGAGTTTCCAGAAGCAACCGCTCAGCTGATTGGGAACCCAGTGCACAAGCCTTACATGGAGAAAACAGCAAACAAGTGCAGCCTACACACTTGAATTCATGAAATCATCGTCACTACTGACCAATACCAACTAAATGTCTTTCTTCTATTGCTGGAGAGACACATAGAGAGGTGATGTGAGGGATCTCCAAGGAACCTGGACCAGGCTGTTAGAGATAAACATGGCAAATGCTGACGATGATGCCTGATGCTCAAGTCGCAGCTGAGGTCCTTCTTCTGCTCGGTACAGGTGGCTGCTCTTGCGTGTTCATTCGTGGATTTAAAATGGCATGCTGATGCCTCATGCATGCTACCATGGAGATTGGTGGGATCAGCCATGAGGCGTGTGACTCATATGACTCACATAAGTGGAGAGATGACTATCATTCTGTGACTCGGTTTCCTGTCTAAAACTGTTCCCACATCCAATCAAATAATTTTGGAAGTATGACATTGTAGCATCTTTCTGGAAATTAAATACACCCATATTTCATAAGCCATGCACAAATAAACAAACAAACACAATGTGCATTAGAATGCAGGAGTAAACATACAAAATATATAATATGCTTAGAGACAGAAAACCAAACTGAAGCAGAGTTCAAGGTAATAACGAAGCAAAGCACTGCTCTGAAATTTGGGGAAATCAATGTAAAATCTGAGCAACCCTGTGAAGGTCAGCAAACAGGAGGCCTGTGAAGCATGAAATAAAGCAGGTGAGCTGAACATTCCTGGATGCATAAGACAAAGCTTGTGAGCTCCATGTCCAGGGAAGCATGACACGAAGCTGGTGAGCTTCATGTCCAGGGAAGCATGAGATGAAGCTGGTGAGCTCCATGTCCAGGGAAGCATGGCATGAAACTGGTGAGTTCTATGTCCAGGGAAGCATGAGGCGAAGCTGGTGAGCTCCATGTCCAAGGAAGCATGAGACGAAGCTGGTGAGCTCCACGTCCAGCAAAGCATGAGACGAAGCTGGTGAGCTCCATGCCCAATGAAGCATGAGACGAAGCTGGTGAGCTCCATGTCCAATGAAGCATGACATACAGCTGGTGAACTCCATGTCCAGCGAAGCATAAGACGAAGCTGGTCAGCTCTATGTATAGGGAAGCATGAGACGAAGCTGATGAGCTCCATGTCCAGGGAAGCATGAGATGAAGCTGGTGAGCTCCATGTCCAGGGAAGCATGACATACAGCTGGTGAGCTCTATGTCCAGGGAAGCATGAGACGAAGCTGGTGAGCTCCATGTCCAGGGAAGCATGAGACGAAGCTGGTGAGCTCCATGACCAGGGAAGCATGAGATGAATCTAATGGGTACTGGCATGCTGGCGATTAAATTTACCAAGTTGGGGGTGGGGGGGGAGGTTGTCAGATGAATAATAAAAAGTTTCAATAATAATAAGTTTAACCATTCCATTTTTCCTGAGGCGGAATGGGCACCCACATTTTTGCCCTGGCCCCAGGCTATATGCTAGGATAGCCGATACATTAATCCACCACTGTCACCATGCAGAGAAAGCTAGTTTAGTGTTTCACAAGGAGGAATGAACAGAACCCAAATGTAATCCAAGAATCAGAGTCAAAACACAAGCCAAGAGAAAATGAAAAAACAGAAGCTGATCCAAGAGTATACATATACCAGGTCCAAATCACGATCAGCATACGGGGTCCAAAAGACAGCTGGAAGTTCAGAAGCTAGTAGATGCAATTTGATCACAAGCACAGCAAGTGAACATTTCAGCAATGGGGAGACTCACAAAGGTGTTACATCAGAGTAGGCCTAGGAAACTCCTTTTAAAAAGGCATTCGGATTTTTACAATGTAACAGATTCATCATATGAAGGAATTTGAATATTAATCAAACAAATATACTACAGGCCTAGTCCATCATTGTACAGTAGCCTATGCCCACTTTGTGCCACCGACTGTGATGGTGAAACCTGCAAAGTAGCCTACTACTGTCTTAAGTGTGAAAAATGATGATATATAATACAGTAATATATAAGAACACATTTTTTAACTACTCATGAGACAGAAACACCAGCAGCAACAACAAAAGGACATCAAAATTGTAGCAGGAAATCAAAATATCCAATAATTGACATTAGACAGCTAACAGAAGCTTACGTGCAAAAAATGGCTTAAACTTACCCATTGTGCATATTATACCACGGTACAGTATATACCATTTTGATGGGATTTTCATAGCAATGCTATTTTACGTAGTCTAATTAGGGGGCATACTACAGGTGTGTGGGTGTGGTCAGGCTGGGTGTGGCTGTAGCAAGCACTGACAAGTGGAATTACAGGCTTTTTAGGAACAAGCCCTGGTGACTTATCCTGATCCCCAGAATAGACTACTGTGAGCCCATACTCTACAGGTCAAAAAAAATTGAAATTGACAGGACTCCTGAACAGCAAGGATTATTCAAAATAAATGCAAATTTGTTCATAGAGAAATATAATTCAAGGAAGGAGGAATATGTGCAGGCTGTAATCGATATGAAAAGCAATGGCCATAGAGCGGTGACTAATAGATGATTCATGTGTCCTTCAGTCAGATGCATTGATCTGTGATAGCTGCGAGTCACCAGGGCTCCTTGTTAAAAAGGCCAGCGTGATAAGAATTCTGCCATTCCCAGGGGCTCCTGCATCAATCCTCCTTTAATGCGGAATGATCTGTTACAAGGTAGCTACCTTGCCCCCCCCTCCCCCCACGCTCACCCCTTTTCATCCATATCTCCATTTTGCTGGTGAAGCAATTAGAATTAATTCTGAAGTGATTTCATATGCTTTTCCTGTGTATCGCTCTCTCCTTATTATAATTATATAGCATTATATACAATAGTTAAATTATATTTCTTGATTGCAAATGATATTTTCCCTGCTCATTTTCGCAGTTTTTCCCTAAAGAGGAAAAAAATCCATCCCACCAAACTCCTTGTTTTTATCTTTACCTGTGAACTGAATTTCATTTTATTCTATTATTTTATTTAATATTCAGACAACAGCCTATTCTTGAGATGGCTGTATATGGCATTTATTTAAACAGGGTACACTTAGTAGATCCAGATTCACCCCCCTCTCCTTTTGAAAATACGCCCTTTTGTTATTCAGTGAGCAAAGCCTCTCTTCTGTACGCTGCAAACAACAATTAAAGCTGCCTTTGAGGCGCCATCCACTGCCGAACGCGCTTTCTCGCCCTCAGCCGATGGATTGGCTTCCTCTGATCGATACGGGACGGCTGCCAGCATCGGGGTCCAAAAAGAGGGCAGCCTTCACTACAACCCACAATCAATCACATGCTATTCATGGGTGATACTACATAATTCCCACTGGCCACAGCAACAACTCTTTGTGGCCCCCAACACAAAGCTGGGCCCGTGGCGACAGTGGCCAGCTGTCCATGCAGTAATAGTGCAGGGGTGCACTTGAAGGCCAGCAGTTGTGTCATATTTCAGCTATGGACAGATCACAGCTCTGTCCAAGACTTTCAGAAGCACAGAGAGACACACAGGTGCATGGATGGAGAGCTCTCCCGTGCAAGCTGGCTCCGTTCACCCGTCTCCTTTGACAATGCGGAGTTTGATTCACAGCTCACACAGCGCAAGGCAAACTGAAGATTACAGCCAAGGAACGGCATTCAGCTCCACTGTGAGCATACTGGCGTCCAACAATGGGAAATCCCCAAGCTGCACAAGGAGCGAAAGCCGGGCCCAAAGCATGAAAATGATTTCAGGCTGATTTTTGTGGGCATGCCATTCATCTGAATGTGTTTCCTGTGCATATACAATTATCACTTTCCTACACTGAATGTTCTTCTGGCTGTTCTTCTATGCAGGCATCAGCGAGGCTTGAGAAAATATGGACCTTCCAGCTCTGACCATTCAGTGACATCGCCCATGGAGATGTGCTCCTCAGCGGATACATTTTACTGGGCTCATCTCACATAGAAGTGTACTCTGGAGCCATGACATCTTTCCACACTGCATCTGAAGCTGTTCCGCGGTCTATCAATATGTGGAGGCGGTGCGAGCGTGGAGGGTCTCAGGAAAGATGGAATCTATAAACATCATGTCTGGGAGACACACAGCCTCAAAAAACAAAGACCTTTGTTACCCTGTGCTATAATATAGTAAAACTCCCATATCTTAGAGTTCAAGTTACTCCGATGTTGTTCAATTATATACACACAAAAACATAAATCTTGCCTGGCCGTAAAACCATATAAAAAGCACATTCTGCTTCTCTTTGAAATTCAATAGATAATAACTAACCACCATGTTTACCACAACCCTGCAATGGATACATTTACATTTAACACAGCAGATGCTTGTGTCCATAGTGACACACAAGTCAGGCAAATGGTATATACATGCTGTCAGGTATACATGCAGCTAGGCAGAGCTTCCAGTGAATGCCCAGGTACAAGTGTAAGCAGAATTTGAGCAGGAGCTACAGGACAACTTCTAATAAATCAAGGACCTAATAAGGCTACTCAAGGACCAGAGGTGCAACATAAGACCATTCAAGGAACGTAAAGAGGCATCAGGTTAGTAGAGAAACTCGTGGAACAGCAGTTAGTCACATCCAGCCCACTCCGCCTGTCTGATCCCCATGTTTTCGTTGGGTGTGGCTCCAAATCAGCCACATCTATGACCTGTCAGTCTTACCTCTTGTTCCTGCCCCCCCACAGACCATTCACAGCTACCTTGTGTTTTCTCCTCATTAGCCCTATTTATAAGCGTCATTCAGTCCAGTATCCCTTGTCCATTCATTCTTGCCTGTTCACATCCGCTGTCTGTCGTGTTAAGCAAATAAAATGTCCCTACGTGGGATTATCCCTGCACAGCCTGCATTCTGGGTTGTTCCTTACATTAGTGGACGTGACAATTTTTGAATGAATTATGGAGTGATGGATGAATTGATGGACGGATGGATAGATGTATGGATGGATATACCTGTATAAAATGCAGTAGATTGTCTTAACTTAATCTGGCCATCGTCCAAATCATTTATCTAGTCTAGGGTCACAGTTTGCTCTTAACCACAGAAACTTAAAAATGAGAATACAAATACAGACAAAACGTACTCTGTTGTTCTGTTAAGCCATTGATCATTTTGCTTACTGGTATCTCAATACCCTCCTTAATGTCTTTCCTTGTAAACTTAATCAAGAATCAGCACTTTAACTGAATAACCTATAAATTTCTAAATATGAATAAACAATAGCAAGAGCCATGCCTCATCAACAGGCCCAAGTAATTGATTTTGATGGACAGATGCATCCGACAAGGCTTTCCCAACCTGCTGCAGCAGGGGTCAGGCCAGGTTAATCAATCACAGCACCGCCAAGGATGATGGCACTCTCCCAGACAGATGTCACATCGGGCTGCGTCCAGCCCAGGCTTCAAACAGCGGGAGAATGAAGTCTTATTGTTGAGTCAAGATTTCACATTTTGGGTTTTCGGTTGCAGTACCGTTGCAATGCCTTGCCGGCACTGTAATATGAAAAATATATTTTGAAGGCAACATAGGTTTGATTAAAATTTTACCACAAAAATTCTGCAAGTGACCTGTGGTAACTCTGTGACACTGCAGAATGAAAACCCAGAAGCTCGGTTACGTATCAGTAAGTCCAACCAACTTCAGAAAGAAGCTGAAGAATTACGTAATCCGATTTCTCATTTTTATGTTAGAAAGAGAAATTCAAATTAAGTTCCTCTCTCAGGGAGACAACAGCAGGAATCTTTCAGGTACTTGAACATGCAGACTTTTGTTCAGATATTCCATCCCTCTAAGCACTACAGAAGCCACTCGCGTCAAATATCCCATTCCTGTCACACTTTCAAGGAAGCGGTCCAAGGGGCTTCAAATGCAGGACACGTAACCATGGGATGCTGGAGGAACAGTGTAATGTATTCTCCCTTGTTTGGCCCTCTAGCCTGTTGTATTAAGTCTGTGTGTGGTGGTGTCACAAAGAGACAGAGAACAGCCAGCAATTGGAAGTGTGGATCCTCCAACACTGTGGCATGGTTTTCTACACAGGGTGGTTCAAAAGTATTTGCATGCAACACACATCACATACTTAGAATTATGCAGTTATAAAGGAACTTTAATTTGTTAATCTCTATTTATGGATGTTACAGCAAAAAAAAAAAAAATCGAGCTCCTCACATTTACAGGGGAGATGGAACCTCTAATGTTTGAGATGTGAGGCCGCAGTGCCAGCCCGGTTAGTTTTTATTTTCCATTAAAAACACACACATCTTATATTTACGACATCCCCATCTGCCATAGCAACCTGGACTCATCGATAAAATTGCTGTTTGTGTTTTCTCACTATCAGCCTATTAATGTGTCTCATTAACGCAAACAGCCTGCTCCTTAAAAACATCAAAACATACGGCTGCAGTCGAATACACACAGACCACAGGCAGGGTCAAGAGGTTCACTAAGTGGTCAACTTAGCATCAGAATGCCTGAGATGTCTGATGTAAATGATCTTATATGTGATGTTATTGTTGGGGCCAGGAGTGTATAAGGCTTCAGCATTGCAGAAGCAGCCACCCTCCTTCCATGCACCACCGTGTCTAGAGTTTACACAAAACAGTGCAATAAACAGAAAAATGTCCAGTCAGTGGCAGGTCTGTTGCTGAAAACACCTTGCTAATGAGAGGTCAGAGGAGAATGGCCAGACTTGTTGAAGCTAACTGGAATGACACAAGTGCAAAAATAACAGCTCAGTACAACAGTGGTGTTCAAGAAGGCATCTGCAAACACACAGCTTGTCAACCCATGAGGTGGTTCTGGAGCCAAAAGTAGTACCTGGTACTATGTAAGAGAACCTAATAAGCATTTCTACGTATAAACACCTCTGATATGATGAAGACAAAGTAATGTGGAAGAGTGTTTCTGCACATTTATGTGAATAAATTCCATGATCATATATCCAATGATTGTTTATTGAGCTACATGTTTTTTTGTCCCCGGTTCACTTTCGTGCGTGTATTTTAATCTCAGGCAACAAAAGGCGCAGGGGTGGGGTACACTTTGGACAGTGCCATCGCAGGGCACATACACACAGTTACATTTCTTCAGTTTTTCTAGTAACCACTACAAAAAAGGAGCATGTGTTGTAAAACTGTTTGGAGTGGAGGTGGTTCAAAATCACTTCCTTATTTGTAAAGTTCATCTATCATGCCCATACAAAAAAATAAAATAAAAAAATAACAGGCAAGAAGGTTCTGTACTGGAGATGGCCCTAGGCTAACCACGACTCTACTGTCACTTGAGGCAGCCCCAGTCTAGCTACCCCTTTACTGTGCACTAGAGGCGGCTATCAGCTAGCTACTATCTAATTGTGCACTGGAGGTGACCATCAGCTAGCCTCAAAAATTCTGTGCACTAGAGGCAGAACTAGCCTAGCCACAACTTTATTATGCACTGGAGGCAGCCCTAGGCTAGCCACAGCTGTACCTTGCTGTTTCTTCCTTAAATATCCGGCAATTTACCTTGGCATGCAAATGGGAAAAAGTCTCTTTGGCAAATATTCGTCAGTGGGGGGAGGTGAGTAGGCACCCAGCTGACACTGGGCGTTTCTACAGAGAGATGAGGGAGAGGTATCCTGCTGTCTAACCAGTGCATGTAACACTGGAGGGGTTACAGAGAGGTTAGTTTTGAGCTTCGCAATACATAAGCTACCAAACTGCATTCTTTGAGTGGACATGCTACGTAATGTTGATGTCACTCCTGCTGGGGCTTGACCTCAGGTCTGCAGTGTGGGCTATAGAGGGGCCAATCTGAATGGGACAGCAGTCTGTCACAGGGTACACACACCAAGGCTAATTTAGAAGCCTAAATTCACCTAAATACAAACTGGAAAACCAGAGTACCTGTAGGAAACAAAGAGGGAACTCATGCAAACTTGGACACGGAGCCTGAGGTGGGAAATGAACCCATCATTTCATCACTTTTAACTCAAATGTCTGTGAAGCATTTCTGGGAAATGGCAGCCCATGAAATCCTGGCTTCCAGACTGTACTCCACTCTATACGCAGCAAAGCCATTTCCCCCACAGAAAACTGGGACAGGTCAGGGGCACCTTCAGCCACAGCTGAGCACTTCAGACTCACCTTTGTGCTCAGTGTAATTTTGACATTGCTACTGGTCTCCATGCCCTGAACCCTACCCAACTCAGGGGAACCTAATCCAACTTTCTTAAAGGCATCACTATATTGTTTTGCATGCAATCTCATGATTATAAGACGTGTTCTTCCCTCACCAGTTCCACCTGCACTGTATTATATGACCTACGATACCATTCAAAAGTTTTTGCACATACTGAGATTTTCTACATTTTCATGATACTTAAAAATACACTCAATATTCTTTGCTGAATGAATGTACAGTATATTCACCATTTCAGTACCTCTATTAGCAAGAAAAATTCACATCGTTGATGCATCAAAGTAAACTCCTCTAGCAGTTATAACAGCAGAGAAAATTTGAGGCATTCTTTTTACAAGGCACATTAAACACTGCTCTGTTTAATGGGATGAAACAGGTAACTAGTGCATTTGAAGTTAAAGGACAGTCTAGAATTTGACCATCACCACATAACCAGTTAATAGGATGTGAGAGAGATACTGTTACATACTCATACTAATCTTATCTATCTATCTATCTATCTATCTATCTATCTATCTATCTATCTATCTATCTATTTCTTTGTTTCTTCGTGCTGAGAATAATTTATTTCTGTTATGCTCCTGGACAACAATTTCTCCTTGGGGGATAATTGAGGTTCTGTTTAATTTAATTTTATCTTATCTTAAACCATATCATTTGACCCTTGTGGTTGAAATGCTCAGAGTACAGTATGGGTGGAGAACATACATTTTAGAGCAATCAATGCATCTGATGGAAATGGATCCCATAAGGTATCCGCACAAAAACACTGATTAAATTCCGAAAAGAAAACCTGCTTTGAAAAGATCAGTTTACAATTAATCCCTTTACAACTCTGCCTCAAAGGACGCTCTTTCTCTGCTCCGATCTACAGCCCCGGCACGTTGGAGGAGATGTGAGACCGGTTTTGTCCCAGCACTTGTTGTCAAGGAAGGCCAACCCTAACTTCGCCCTTTTCCTTGACACATGCACACACACCCAGCAGAGTCTTTGTGTGAATGAGTCTACCCTTGTCACCAGCACATTACAGCAATTACGCTGTCGAATCTGCTGCTGAAGATCCACATTGTGTAAAATCAATCAAGAACTAAAAAAGTATCTAAGTGACAGCAAAGACTGTTAACAACACATTTCTACCGCTCTGGCATCTTAGTCCTAGCGGGTGATATGGTCTATCACCGGCTTAAATCGTTGTTCAATAATGAAAATCCCAAATGACCAAACAGTGCATTAGTGTGGAAAGACATCACAGGATGGAATGTATATATTTATTGTACTGTGCTGGTAGGTAAGCTGTGTTCCTTTTGCAAATCCTTGTGCCTTTTAAATCCCAGGATCTAGTTCCAGTGGGTGTATTCAAAAAGCACGATTAGCACTACTGGCAACCTCCTCTCAGCCCAGGAAGCTCACAACTACCGCCTGCACACAGCACTGCGGTGCCCGGGTCCTTTATAAGGACCAGCAGGCATTTACGTACGAGTCTCCGTGACGTCTCATTCAGCAGTGCAGACAGGGCTCTCTCAACCTAGAAAGGACCCCACTGTGAGCTGGGACCATTCTTCTGCTACCTAAACACCAAACAAAGTGTTAGGCCCCTAAAATAGGGGTTCCCAAATTGAACCACTGATTGATCCCATAAAAAAACATCCATCCATCAATCCATCCAGTCATCCAATTTCCACTGCTTATCCGTGGTCGGGTCGCAGGGGCAGCAGTCTAAGCAGGGATGCCCAGGCTTCCCGCTCTCCAGCCACCTCTGTAGCTCTACCAGCTCTTCCAGGGCAATACCAAGGCATTCCCAGGCCAGCCAAGAGATACAATCTCTCCAGCATGTCCTGGATCTGCCCTGAGGCCTCCTCCCAGTTGGACATGCCCAAAACCCCAGGGAGGGATCCAGCAGGCATAATAGATAGATACTTGAAACACCTCAATTGGCTCCTTTCAATGCAGAGGAGTAGCGGCTGTACTTTGTGCTCCTCCCGAATGCCCGAGCTCCTCACCCTCTCTAAGGCTGAGCCCAGACACCCTGCAGAGGAAACTAATTTCTGCTGCTTGTACCCACGATCTCATTCTTTCGATCACTACCTAAAGCTCATGACCATAAGTGAAGGTAGGAATGTAGATCGACTGGTAAATCGATAGCTTTGCCTCCCGATTCAGCTCTCTCTTCACCACAACAAAACAGTATAACATCCGTATTACTGCCGATGCTACACCGATCTGCCTGTCAATCTCCTGCTCCTTTCTTCCTTCACTCGTGAACAAGACCCCGAAATACTTAAGCTCCTCCGCTTGAGGCAGTAACTCATCCCCCACCAGGACAGGGAATTTCACCCTTTTCTGGTCCATTACATGGCCTCAGACTTGGAGGTGTTGATCCTCATCTTGGCCGCTTCACACTCAGCTGCAAACCGCCCTAGTGGATGCTACAGGTCACAACCCAATGACACAAACAGGACCACATCATCTGCAAAAAGCAAAGACCCAGAGGGCCCCCAAACCAGACCCCCTCCTCCCTTCACCAGAGTCTCTAAAAAATGCAAACACAAATCCAAAGATATGATTACAAAATCCATCGTCGAACTGCAGCCTAGGGTGCTTTGGTGGCAAAATAAAAGAAAAAGAACAGAAACCCATTTTAATGTTTAAATATGACTGGCATATCACAGTCACATCACATGCACCGGGTAATTCTTAATCTAAAATAACTGCTTGCAAACTGATCTGGCAGCAGCCTGTGTTCTTTTTTTTGCATAAAGCTTGTGGTGGAGCACAGCACCTGTTGGCGGGCCTCTGCTTTAAACACATCAACCGAATGCAATCTCCTCGTTCCACTTGAGGTCCAAATGTGCAGTCTGTAATATGATTTAAAAATCACTGCAAATTATGATGTACTAGACTTTCTGCTACAAACTTAGAAGTGCCTATATTTAATTATGAATTTTCTTTTAGTATCATCTTTGATCTGCATTCCATAAAGAGCATCAAACTTTTCCATCATCAATGTATGAGTGACACAGTCAGGACAGTGTGCCTTAAAACAGAGGATTTACGTAATCGAAGAGTAAGAGTATGTCTGTCGTGTGCTCAGGAGAGCAAGTCAGATTGCCGGAATGTGAAACGTGTCCCTTTTCTGTCAATGCCAGCATCTGTTCTGTGCTTCAGCATCCATCAAGGAGAATTTGGATTCTCCCTAAGCTCGGTGCTCCTTCCCTTCCACTAACAAACGTCTGTTATCTTCTTTAGGGCCCTGAACTTGTATGCTAGTGTTTTATTCAGTGTTTCATACACCCATGGCTTAAAATCCCATACCTGCATACAGTTTTTGAGCACAAGGCCTGTGTGAAGGGGACTTGTGGATGCCACAGGTGGTACACATGAGGGTAGATACCGGTTCAAGCACAGGAAGTCCCATTAGAGGATGAATGCCCAGTGTAGAAGCACAACCAAACTTCAAAGTTGATTTTAATCGACAATCTGCTGGAAAACAAAACTTGAAAAAAGTGTATATATAAAAGATACATATAAAAGTACCACAGAACTTACATAATGTCATCCCTCATGGAATTTTGTATAAAAATTATTCTGCATTTGAAGCATTTTATATGAGAGAAGTAGCCTTGCAGCCTGCCTACAGTGTAACAACTAAAAATGCTATAACTTTCCCACTCAGCCTTTAGCACAGAAAGGGAAAAAATGTCCATAAGCAATCACCAGTGGTACAACAAACTGGGAATGACCTCCTCTCCATTAGCCAGCCAGTATACAAGTAGAACAACTTCGGTAACTTTTGAAGATTTTATTTTTGTAACGTTTTTTATTTGATTCTATCTATCTATCTATCTATCTATCTATCTATCTATCCGTCCGTCTATTTATCCATCTATCCATCCATCTATCTATCTATCTATCTATCTATCTATCTATAGTCCACCAAATTCCCACACTGGCAATTCACACAGGTGCTTCGATACATTATTTGTTTATTCCAATAAATAACAATGAAATATATGGGGAAAATATGAAACATTAAAGAAAGCCCCACTTCAGGAGATGGAAAAAGGACTCAGTGTCATTCTCAGCAGTGGGAATTGGAGAATAACGTTAATATACACCTAAATAAAACCCAAGGTTACTCATGCAAAAAGAAGAAAAAAAAACTTTGAATTAAAATATGAAAAGAAAGATCAGAGAGAATAAAGTAGAAAACAGCAGCAATGCTCTGTTTAAAAGAATGTCCTTCTTCAGAGAGCTTTCGAAAGAGATCACGGTGGGAAAAGTAACCTGGTCCAAACCTGGACCCCCGCGGCAGGTGCTGGAAGAGCATGGGATTCCCGACTGGAAGTCCTGTTTGAGAGTGGTGTGCCGACGGCGGCCTGACGGGGCTCCATTACACAGAAGAGCCATGGCAATAAGGGAGCACGCTGCCCTCATTTTACATGCCGTCTCCTGCCTTAAATAAGGAAGAGAGAATGGCTTTGGCAGCTGACACAGAGCGAGGCGGCAAAATGGGCCGCAGGCAGAGCTGCTGGAGGATCTGTGCCTGTGGGGGGGGGGACTCATGGGTAAACAAGGTGATGGTTTGGAAGGCCAAGCAGGAGCGCAGAATGGTTTAACTGCATTGCAGTTTAAGTGAATAACATCTCAGCGCTGCTGTGTGGACAACAGACAACACGTGACAAACATCAACACTTCATCTTCATGTAGGAATAGCACGTCTGTCTGGCCAAAGCTCTTTTTTGATTAACATAAATAATTTTCACACTATTACCCACTGTACAGCTGTGGAATGTGCGTAAACCTAACCATCTTTAACTGTTATGCTGACTACTGCTTTCAATGATTAATTTTTCAATTATTATCAAATAATAATAATAATCTATTACAGTGTCCTGGACTTGCTTTTGAGGACCATGGCCAGGACATTGCGGGTACCTGCACCACCGAAAAAGCGACCCCAAAATGTCCGCACCCAGCCCGACCAAGGAAGGTAACCAAATGTCAAACAGTCACATGTACCTTGTTAGAGCTGCTTTTAGACGGAAAAGAAACAATCCATGCAAAGATGTCACTCCTGGCAGGTACTCTAATGGATTAGGAAGAGAGAAATGAAGAAGCATATAGTAGGGAAAAAGAAATTGGAGATGACTCTACAACTCCCTACGTAACATGTATGAAAAGCATGCAGCCAAGCCAGGCCAGGCTTTGAAGTGGTCGTGATTGTGAGTGTCTGTTCCCCAGGAGTCCCAGTTGGTAGTGCGCTTTACAAACAGCACTCGAAAGGTTGATATGAACCAGCAACAAAGACTATGACATATTATAGCGAGTGCAAAAAAGAGGAACTTTTCACTGATCAGGGGTGTCAGATCCTTCAAGCCTGGCCTCAGACTCCTGCTGGCAAGATGCCACATGGAATACATACCGTCCTGGCTCTGCCAATACCAATTACCAATTTTTTGCACACTTTTACACCAGCAAAATTCGACTAGTAACCAAGCACTAATAATGTTAGCGATTCGTACTGCTTAACCTTTGGCTGTTTTCCTACCACTTTTCCATGCATTGCTAGGCTGACCCACAATGCATGCCGGCAGGTACAGCTGCTCCTCCAACTCAAGGTTAAATCAAAACTGAAATGTAAATCATGGCCTTCTTCCCGGTGGAAAACTCCTCCTGACTGCCATGTGCTGCTGCCCTTCGTGAATAAATAGGTGTTCGGTTTGCCTGCTTGCTGGCCTGCGAGTTCGACGACAGACTCCAAGACTAATGTGGCTTCGTTCGGAGGCCACCTCGAGGGTTCATGGGGCACGTCAGTACGGGATGAGATAGCTGGGGCGAATGTACTGTACGGTGATAAATTAAAAGTAAATGTAGCAGGAACTGTACAGACTGCCAATTAACCAGAGGCTGGAAGACAGTAACGAAAAGATAGGAGGAGGAGAAAAGATAAACATGGGGGCACAAACGACAGGAGAAGGGAAAGCATTACCCACGCGATGCGCTTCAGAGTAATTTTCTTGATGATGTTTAGTAGATGCGCTGGGCGTCACCACACCCTGCAGCTAATGAAACCCTACTTTACCCCCACCTCCCCCAGGTTTGTCTGAGTCATCCCGACTGCAGTCCGTGGTGCTGACGATCCGAGGCTGCTATGTTCTTAGAAAGGAGATGTACTGCAGCCTTTGCTGGGGCCCAGAAAACTCCTCTGTGGATGCAGCACTTTTCTGAGATGCCAGCTGAGGTCCTTCCAGCTAAACCTCACTGGACAGCTATACATATTGCATAGAAACTTCCGTAACATCATATCATGTTCATCCCCATACGAATGCAGCGTTACACACAATTAAACAAAAACTGCGAGAGCAAAATTCTGCATAAACTGCTACAACATCAATTCCCTAAGATGTTCTGGTTACAAAGCATCTTGAAAAACATAAAAAAAAGATTTCAAGACAATCATCATTCTCATGTTCTATGTTCAGTGTATGTTTAATGTCACTTTAAAAACACATTACAAATTATGCATTTTAAATTACGCTCAAAGGACCCTTTAAGTACTTCCTTTAGCTTTAATGAGTCTGGCCGTTCTCCTCTGATCTCTCTCATTATCAAGGTGTTTTCACCAACAGGACAGCTGCTGACCACATGTCTTCTGTGTATCACACCATTCTCCATAAACTCTAAACCAGGGGTCACCAACATGGTGCCCCCAAGGACCACATGAGTCGTCCGTGAGTGTACCTGTACCATGAGTGTACCTGTTCTAAAAATAGCACAACTCACCAGTGAGCAGCGCCTAACATTTAATTTTATCCTGTTGCTATTCTTCTTTAATCACATGTGCATTTATATAGATTTGAAAATGACAATATCTAAAAAAAGGATTTAAAACATGTTTATTATACATGATTTAAGAAGAGTGTATCAAACTGGTAACCCGTATGGCTCAGTACCCGTGAAGTAGCTCTCAGTTTCAAAAAGGTTGGTGACCCCTGCTGTAGTGTAGTGTATAAACATCCTGGGAGGCCAGCTGTTCTTAGATGCTGGAACCACCTTGTATTACACCAAAACCCATAGAATACTCAGAATTGCTTGGATCAGGTGTCTTAACCATTCTAAAGCTCAGCAGCACAGTAAATTGAATGTCACGTCCCTGTTTACACATTACATATACTGATTTGCAGCTATATAATTCTGTATTTGGAAGAGCAGGATGCTTGAGTTAACAAGCAGGCACATCAAATAAACTGACCACTAAAAGTATAATATTCATTTTTTATTAAATTAGTTTGACAGTTTCATTTTCCATAAAAGACATGTACATTTTGTGTGTAATTTCCTTTGCATTAATTAAGTCCATTACTATAATTTATATATTTCACAAAATGTTTTTACATAACAAAGTATGAATGGACAACAGGAATTCGTGTAAATACGGAAAAATGACATCACAAACAACAAAATGCTGGGATGAGAAGTGGAGAATATTTATGAACAGTACATAACATGATGTGTTCCCTGTGTGCTTGCCCCCCTCCACCCCCACAAAACTATGGATTGATGGGGATGAGAAGACATGCGCAAAGAAATACAACTTAACAGTATGTTTTATTCCATCTGCATTCAGACTACAAATATTAGTCATGACAACCAAAGAACACAGATGTGGGTCTTGAGTATTTAAACACACACACCCACATGCACAAACACAGTCTGAGAATCTATATTGCCACTGAAAAGAAAAGTTCTTACTAAGGCTCTACATTCTGGCCTCACTACTCCAAGACACACGACCACTAAGCACAGTTTAGAGATAAACTGTGCACATGGCAGAGACAGCAGCAATAAAAACAACAGGAAAAGTAACAACACCAATAGCAGAAAACAGTCAATAATACCAACAACAATGCAAAAAACAAGAATAAAACAAAAATTTCAGCAACGACAGGTACAACCACAACTAAAACAAACAACAACAGGGACAGCAGTGGCCTGTACTACAAAGCGGGGTTATTGGCTTATCGGGGTAACTAGACGGATCTAAGGTACCACAGTTCGTTCCACCATATTCGTTCACTCACATTTTGCCCAGACTACCTCAAATGCGACAAGTTACCCCAATAAGCCAGTAACCCTGCTTTGTGGTACAGGCCACAGGTACAACCACAACTAAAACAAACGACAGCAGTAACAACAGGTACAACCACAACTAAAACAAGCAACAACAGGTACAACCACAACTAAAACAAACGACAGCAGTAACAACAGGTATAACCACAACTAAAACAAACAACAACAGCAACAACAGGTACAACCA
>JAODKC010000021.1:18397757-18416004 GCA_026777985.1 Mormyrops attenuatus
AAGTGGCCGGGGAGAGGGAGGTCTGGGTTTCCCTGCTTAGACTGCTGCCCCCGCGACCCGACCCGGAACAGCGGTAGGAAATGGATGGATGGATGGATGGAATCAGTTTATCAATTTAAAAACATCAAGGAAGACATGGTCTTATGTACTTTTGCCACTGCCTTGAAATGGTCTTACGGACATGTGTCCTGTTGATTTTTTCTGCAATAACTAGGTTAAGAATGACAGCGTACATATCCATGAGGGGGGGGGGGGGCAAATCCTTGGAATGTGCTGGTAAATGGGGCTTTCATGGAATTAAGCAACCTGGTAGGTAACATAAACTAGCCAACATATAAAGTTGTGAGAGCCAGGCCATTTATTTGTAACACGCAGAAAACGTTCTCATTCACAACAGCTCAGGTAAATGCATTGGCACCATCTCCGTGCCAATGTACAGTTTATGGTGAACAAACAGTCTTTACAGGACTCTTTTAGAACATTTTACATTCCATTGTGCTATAATTTTTGGGAGAACAGAAAAATCCAGATCTTAAAAGTGGGAATAGCTTGTTTCTTGTTTCTGCTGTAACTTGAACAGCAACTTGAACAGCAGAATTGCATTTTTAGGCTGTTTATTGGTTTATTTCTTGTTGAAGAACTGCACCGCTGAATATACGCAGTTTGGAGGATAAGCATGGCAATTCATCACGCCAGTTCAGCATGGCATGAAGAACATAAATGCCCACCCCACCCTCTGCCCAGGGCTGGACTGGGATTACATATCTGCCCTGGATGAGGAAAACGCCCAGTATGCCTGATGGCCAGACCAGCCCCCCATCTCTATATTCATACTTTTAAGAGAGTAACATTACATTTCTGGGGAAGGGTGGGAAATAATGCTTATGCTTTGAGCAAAGGAGAATCCAGAATGGGCAGAATCCTGACTGACTCATCTACAGGCCCCTTAGGAAATACTTCCCACAGAGAGCCACGCTAAACAGGCCAAGGGGAAATAAGGGATGCTTGGCCCTAAATTCCCTCCCCACTGAGAGGGAGGGGGAGAGACATATTTTTGATGCATAAAAGGCAAAAGGCCTCCAGGAGAAAAGGCACTCCAAGAACTGAAGGGAAATGGGCATATGGATTATTAGTCCTTATTTTGCATCTTTTCAGTGAGCCTCTCTCCTGTCTCTGGTTACCGTGTTTTCAGGACCCAAGGTACCCAAAAAATATTGGTGCTATTTTTCCTGCCCATCATTACCAGTTAATGCCAAAGTCTGACTGCTGGAAACTGAGTTCCCTTTGCAGAGTCTCTCAGTGAAATCAGAAAAGGAAGCATAAATTCCCCCGATATGCCTGTAATTTATGTGGGAATATTAAACCCTAAGCAGCACTGATCTTCCTTCTCTTTATGTAATGTGGTCCCACTGGGAAAAGCGGTGGAAGCCGTGCTGGGTGTAGGAGAAAGCAGACAGAAATCTTGTCAAGAGTATATTTTAGAAGGAAGGAACACTTTCGTCCCCCTGTATCTGCAATGTCAGAACTAGTTCTCAAAGCAAAGCTCCTTTTCCTGCTTTCCATCTTTAGATGGTGAGCAGAACTGGTCTTTGGTGAAGCACACGAAGGGATATAAACAGCATCACTCTCACAAGGTGACAAAGGTCACTCAATTGCTGATGCTCCACGTCTCCGAACAGCAAGCCCTGTGAGAAACCCACCGCCCTCTCTGGGGGTCCTGCTTTCTCAGAGTAACTGGTCCAGCATGCCTGGCAACCAAACCTGCGTCCGTAACAACCACAGACAGGGAAACCTCCCAGCATGGAATGGGAATTAGCTGTCAAAGTTAAAGGGCAGAGGGCTACAGATGCTCCACGAGGTATCATTACCATCGTACCAGGCTCACCAAGGCTCTATGAGCCAAATGGTAGGTCATTATTACATAATAAATCATTATAACATAAATAACCCCCGAAGAGTCCAAACACATAACTGGAAAAGAAAGTCAATTTAGCCAATTTAAAACCCCTGTGTTTATAACATTTGATTTTCACAAAACAGTGTGTTATATGCCATTGCATAACATATGTATTTCAATATCATTTCACAAACCTTTATAAGTATTAGCACGGCGTGGAAGGAAGGGTGTCTCCTTTAGCCTGGTACCCAGGGTTTTGCATATCAATTAATTTCACTTAATTTCACTTTTTTGCCGCTGGAACTCAGACTAAAGTGTGACGAACCGGTGGTTCTGTTTCACAGGCTCACATGTATCAATTTTAACAATGGCCAACACCTTCATAAATAGGTATAGCTTCATATAAAATCTCAAAAACAAAGATTAGGACCATAATTGTTCCAGTATTTTTAAGTAAATGGCCCCTATTTAAGAAAATCAGGTGGAGATTCATATATTCAGTCATTGATAAACTGGTAATTTCATTGACATAACTTGTAACAAAACCACTGCTGCATAAGAATAACCATGGAACATTCACCTGTAGGAATAAAGCTGAAATGCCCAAGCACTGCATGTACTGAGAAATGTCATGCCATTCGAATCGTCTTTCCTCCTTTGTTGGTCTCCCCATGCCGCAGCAGGTATAGGCTTACCTTGAAGCCCAATAGGGGACTCAAGACAAGTCCATCGCCGGTTGCCATTAGCAACAGAGCTCTACATGAGATGTGCCCTGTTGAACACGGACGCACTCAAAACAGATAACTCGGCTTAACGTGTGCTCTCCGGCTGTGGACTGGGGAAGTGACAGAAGATTACATGTCCTTGCAAGATCCTTTCACGTTCACAATTATTTGATCAGAGTTAAATTCAGATATGTCCTCATGCCTTGTTGCCAGTCCATGAAAACCTTGCAGTTTGCTTGCCCATTCAGACCTTGCCTGGATACACTTTTTTTCCCCTAAAGTTATTGCACGTTGTTGGGTCAGCCTTCCGATTTGGCTCCAGTCTGGCTTCCCCAGGAAATAAATGAAAAAAAACAAGTGAAAAAAATCTGTTTGCATTTCATTTTATTCTCTGCCTTCTGCGGCCAAATAAACTTCACCTGCCAGCTAATGGGCTTCCCGTGGCCACGGGCAGCACCGTGCCTCCCGCCAGGTCGGCGCTGTTTGAACGAATGCTTTTAAGGGACCCCACACACATCCGGGAGGGCTGTCTTTCCGGAGATGTGTCGCATAAGGCGGGGGACTCACATTTTATAACAGGGGTGCGTGTACACTGGAAGGGGTGGTTGGGTTTCAGTAGGTGTTTGCAGAACTTGTTTGTCTGAGAGGTTGGATGCATAGGAGGCAGGATTCCCCTTTGGGGTTGGGGAGGGGGGATTCCGGTGAAAGACACTCAGTGTAAAATGGGCGCTGATTACCGTTTAATTAGCGTGGGAGAGGCAGGCCGATAGCGGCTGCGTACAACCAGTCTCCCTCTGCATTACAAAAACACTGTTCACGCTCTGCCCGGTGTCCCCTTCAGTTTGTAATTAAAGCTACAACCTCCCACAGCCCACAGCAGCCCCGGCCCCTGCAAACAGCCACCACATAACCAACAGGAGCAGCCAAATAAAGCATTACACATTTAAACATTTATACTCTCTCTGTTCTCCTCTCTTCCCCATCCTCTCCCTGCCACCGCCATCCAGAACCCCCAAGAAAGGAGAAAAAATATTGAAGACATGCTGCTTGTTAAGGTTCAAAAGTCTGATGAAAGATCAAAGCATTTGGATATAAAGTGAATTCTTTCAGCAAGGAAAAAAAATGTTCCTGATGCATTTTGAAGTTTGAAACTGTAAGAAAAGTCTGGAGAAGGTTCTATAGAAGGTGGGATAGAGTAGAAGCTGTAATGATATAGTTCAGTACTGTAAATACTGTAGTATTTACTAATGATAAGTTGTCTGAAAGCTTAAACATCATCGAAGTTCACTGAGGTATACAAGCAGGTAAAACAATTTAAAACCAATTGTATGACTTCCATAACAGATAATAAAATATTACAGTTGTTGTTGTTGTTGCTGCTGCTTTGACTCTGCTATCCAGTTCATCCCAAAATGAGATTCCTGGGACTGGGGTTTACAGATTGGCCAGGCCAGGGGCCTGTTTCATGAAGCATGATTCCTTCCTTAGCTGGATAACTTGCCAGATTTAAGGTAGTCTTGGCTAAATAGACTTTATTTTCATCCACTTAAATTTAGCTCAGACTAACTTAAATCTGTCATCAGCTTGAGATGTCTATTACTATCCCTCCTTGCCAGATCACTAGTTCTAGCACTCCTGCACATAATGGATGACTGCACACAGCCAATCAGCCATAATCATGCTATGACAGCCATACTTGTTGTCTAAAACCAGGTGTTTCAGTTCCATTGCCCAATCGTTTATGTTTGTAGAATTTAAAGCTAAGATAGTTGTGTTTTCATGCAGGGGAACCCAAACTTTTGACATTTACTGTACATCTATGGCTTTATTCTCGAGAAGAAATTGGGCATTGTTCTCATTTGGTAATTGTGCAGTGAATGTATAGTACTTAGTGAATGGCTAGCCATTGAAAAAGATCAGTAATGTATCGTGTCTAAATCCAGCACGTTTTGCATTACATACTGGGCAATGCGGGTTCTTGTGCAGACGGCCTAGTTTATCTGAGTGAAACATTACACCAAAACAGGTCACGGTGGCCTGAGTAACTGGAATTAGACGTGATAAGAGAGAAGGTGGTTTGTAAATTTAAATTGTGGTCAGCGATCTGGAGAAAGACAGGAACTCTGCAGAAGGAAGACACAAGTCAGAGTGTTACTTAAGGCAGTTTCCATCTTTCTGTTTGACAGGAGCAGAAGAAAATGTGTTGTAATGATTTATGTTTCGGAAGAACTTTGTGGCATCTCCCTTTAAAAGTGCTCTACATTCCTTTTAAAACATAAGCAAAAAAGGTATGGTTGTTTTTCTATTTATAAATTCAAATCATTTCCTGCCCAAAGCTAGAATAATTTAGGACTTGATTAGCAACAGTTTCACTTGACAAGCTGAGAGAGAGACCATGCATAAAATTTCGCAGCATATGGTCTGTTCATACCCTAATTATTAGTGACTTTCATGAGACATGTTTGAGAAATGTTTTCCAAATGACATCGGATTGAGCTCTTAAAACATGCAAGACTCCCCCACAGAATAAACACTTTTCAGAACTCAGGAACATAAGCCCGTTTTGTGACAAGAATAGACAATTTAGCATGCCATAGCACCCTGGTTTAAATGTCAAGAAACATTTTTTGAAAGACCTTAACACATTAAACTTGCAAAAGAGGGGCACAGCAATTTATTCCTGACATTAATAATTCTCTGTGTAAAGAAGTGTTTTTCAGTATCAGTGCAAATCTAGTTTTAACAAGATTGCTTTTACTGAAATTCTTTAATTTCTCCTCTATTTTCCATTTCTAAACTTTAACAAGTGATTTCACTAGTAATAGGCTTCTAATAAATATAGGTTATATTGCAGCATGTATATACTGTTCTAATTAATATTTGTAAACTATGCATGAATTATCCTTCAATACTGTAGGTACCTACAGCTAAAGCTGCTTATAAAAACTGCTTGTGTTTTAAAAAACGTTTGTCTACTATGCAGTTTAGGCACATGTTTAATAAATGTGTGGATCCTTACACTCTTCGGTTTGTGGTTTTATGCATTCATAATTAAAAGTGTATCAAATTCATTTATTGCGACATATGAACGTAACTCCCTGCTCACCTCACCTGCTTCACATAGGTCCTAAACAATTAAAACATTCTAATAGAGATGAATCAGTTGTTCAAGCTTCGGGAGTGATGACCATTGGGTGCTTTCCAAAAGGACAGAACAGTTGACTCTTTCCAGTATGTGTGAAAGAGGGAGCATCCCATAAGCCTGGGACAGACTAGTGATACATGCAAAAAGGATACTTGATTTATTCCAGCTGCCATAAAATCCAATGTGTTTACATGCATATACTTCCATGCTTACAAGCCATTGCTTATGCTCCAGCATGAAAAACACAAATGTCACATGATCAAAGTGCGCTGGTGCATGGACACTACCGGATCAGAAAAATTCAACAGTTGGCTTGCAGTGTCACAGAGTGTGTCATTGAGGAACCATTGAAACCAGTCAGTCAGGAATTAATTCAAGGCTGATGTTGCAGTAGATAATGCCTTTCTTCACAGTCTTCTAAAGCAATATGAATGATAAGAAGTTCCATTCGCACCATTTCAGGTTACCAGACAAACCGGATGTGGATCTCTGAAGTTTCTACTGATTTCAGTGTAAGTGAAGTTGGCAACGCTAACTATGACAAAGTGTGTCAAATCATCACTTTCAAAGTCAGGAGTATGAGCCAAGACTAACAGGATTACAGATGAGAAAATAACTGGTGAATCATGACAATGTAAGAAAATGCATAACTTTTTATATTTCACTGTGGGAAAAATGTGGAAAAATTGTCCTTTGGAGATGATTTTGTACTTAAGGATTTAGTTCATTTAGCAATACGGTACATGCTGCTTTTAATTTTCACTTAAACAAGCATCTGTCTGAGTAAAGGCAATTTAAGAGTTTGAAAAAACATAGAGGCATGCTGACAGAAATCCCTCCCCCTGCGATCTGAATTACCAAAGAGATGGACCCAGCTGAGCATTGGCTGTCTTCCCAATCGACCGCTATCTAAGCCCGTCCTCATTCAGTGCCGTGGCCTCATCGGAGATGTGAGGATACTTAACATTGCACACAAAAACAGAGCAAACTCTGTGTGTCCCTGAGTGGTACATGCGCTCACTGTAATCTCTTTATCCCTCAGCGACTAATGAATTCTTCTCTTAGTATTCTTTAGGAGGCAGTTAATAATTAATGACAAACTACAAACACACTTGAGTGCAAACAGTAGAGGACACTTGGGCCTTGTAATGACTGCAGTAATCCCTGGGTGCTCTGCTTCATGTTTTTAACTTTTAAGGGAAAGATCTCAGGTTGCTCGACCTTCCATGGGATTAGAGTACAAAGAAAACAAGGCAGAGGATTACCTAACATGTAGTAATCACCCTGCTACCACCATACCCTAAGCACAGGTCCGTGCTGATATCCGTACTCCAGAATCGGGCCGGCATGGCCTCCTTAATCCACAACTATTTATAGATGGCACAATTAACCAAGGGAGGCTCTAATTAACCCGCTCATATTGAGCGGAACCCCAAGTCACCAAACAGGTGTTCCTTAATAATCATTGCGTAACTGCCAGTAACGCCAGTCCATGCTTTTCCTCTCCATATGCCTTCAAGCTGCTGGGAACCTATAAGGCTGCATGGTGGAAAAATGAATTGCCCCCACAGCGAGGCCAGCAACTATCATGGATGGCTGAGTGCAGGTCTTTCTAATGCAGGAAGAGGAATAGAATGGGGGGGCGGTGGCAGCATTTTGGGTTAAAAAAATTACAATAGTAATATTCTTAACATTGCAATTTTCTCCTATTAACTATTGAGGCTGTTAGGAAAGGAACTGCTTCTATGGTATGTGCCATGATTCGCCACAATAGGGCAACCCACTAGAGGGAAAAGGGCAACTAGAAAGGATAATGCTCTCCATTTACTGTACATCTGGTGTGTGGTGGCATAAACATTAAACTTTCCATTCTCAGGGCTGAACCACATTTACCGCAATGCATAATTCTGCACCCAAAAAAGTGCCACGTTAACGATTTCATACTGATTGCTCCCCACGGTATTCGTGGTACAATTATATGCATTGTTGTTCTGGCAGCAGGGAAGGGATGGAGTCTTATGGGAGGAGATTCCCACAACTTCACTGTGAATAAATCAGAGGACCCATGGGACTGCAAAAGTTAAAAAAGGGAACAGAAAAATCCTATAGTTACAAAGGAGATAATCCTTTGACAGGTGTGCTCCTCCAATAAACGAGATAAACTAGCTGTACTAAATGGGATAAACTAGCAGCACTTTCTCTCAAATGAGTATTTATGGCTTCGACGCAGGTGCTGAGGAGTATAAAGTTTGGCACGGGCTGGCCGGTCCTGTGCCTGATCAGGCCTTCTGCCCTTTTGTCCACATCGCCTCTGTCCCCACCCCCACACACACTGCTCAAACAGCTTTCGATAATCACAATAACTGGTGCTTAACGGTTCTCTCAGTTGTACCTTGCTTCATGCTAGCCTGCCCTCCCATTACAGCTCTTTGGAAACAGATATGTTATCTCGATCCATGCTAATAGGATCACTTGCCCAAAGCTGGGCTAGCTGCAGGTGCTGCCATCGCTGTGTGGAGTCATGCTCCAGAAGACACGGCTGCCACCCTGGAAACTGCCTCTAATGTGTCTGCTTTTCATTCCTTGGGATGTGAACGGAAGAAAACGCATGAGAACATGACTCGCTGTAAAGGAGTCCGTGGGGAAGTCAGTGTAGTTCAAAGAGAGAACTATGTGAGATGAAGAACCTGTGGAAGGACCTGGGCTCAATTTTAGTAATTTCCCTTTTCAGTTGGAACAGAAAAAGAGATAACTGGCCACTTTTTCTTCCTGGAACAGTCATTTGTTCCTAGGCCTTAAAAATGTAAATCAGTCGGATTAACTGTGAGTTAATAGGGTCATTTTAACCTTGGTATGACAACATGCACTCAGCTCACATACACCGATCAGCCATAACATTAAATCCACTGCCCTAATATTATGTAGGTTGCCCTCATGCCGCCAAAACAGCTCTGACCCATCAAGGCATGGACTCTACAAGACCTCTGAAGGTGTCCTGTGGTATCTGGCACCAAGACGTTAGCAGCGGATCCTTTAAATCCTGTAAATTGTGAGGTGGGGCCTCCGTGGATCAGACTTGTTCGTCCAGCACATCCCACGGGTGCTCTATCAGATTGGAGGCCAAATCAACACAAACTCTTTTTCATGTTGCTCAAACCATTCCTGAATGATTTTTGCAGTGTGGTAGGGTGCATTATCCTGCTGAAAGAGGCTACTGCCATCTAGGAATACCATTGTCATGAAGGGGTGTACTTGATCTGCAACAATGTTTAGGGAGGTGGTACATGCCAAAGTAATATCCACATGACCCGAGGTTTCCCGACAGAACACTGTTCAGAGCATCACACTGCCTCTGCCGACTTGCCTCCATCCCATAATGCACCCTGGTGCTATCTCTTACCCAAGTAAACTACACTCATGTACCTTTCTAACATAAACAGCATTATCTTTCACCAATTTATGCTATAGTAGCTCTCCTGTGGGATCTGACCAGACAGGCTAGCCTTCACTCCCCACGCACATAAGTGAGCCTTGGGCACCCATGATCCCATCGCCAGTTCATCAGTTGATCCTTGGACCACCTTGATAGGTTCTGACCCCTGTATAGCGGGAACACACCAAAAGACCTGCCATTTTGGAGATGGCCTGACCCAATCATCTATCGATCACAATTTGACCCTTGTCAAAGGCACTCAGAACATTACCCTTGCCCATTTTTCTTGCTTCCAACACATCAACCTCAAGAAACAGACTGTTCACTTGTCTATTCTGTAAAGGCAGCCTTGACACGTGCCGTTGTAATGAGATAATCAATGTTATTCACTTCACCTGTCAGTGGTTTTAATGTTATGGCTGAGTGGTATATACTGTATGACATAAACTTACGGACCTCAATTTCAAAAGAGGAATGTCCTTCATAACCATTGTATTAGTCTGACAACCCATTGCACATACAAACAACCTTTCGCATGACACCATTAAACGTCTGACAAACCTCAAGATTAGTAAATTGATAAATGAGATCTTTGACTGACCAAACATGTTTAAAATGTTGTAATTCAGAAACATTTTATTTTTTAAACGCTGAAGCCTCTGTCGTCAGCAGACAATGGGTTATAAGTGCAAAATAAGAACCCAGAATCGAAAGTCCTTCCTTTGCCTAGAGCACTTAATATCTGAAAAGAGAGATGGATTTTATTTTGTATTTAATTTATGAAAAGTATACTAGTGAACCACAAATTAATGAACATTAGTGTTATGTAAGTTCGCTGTTTTCTCATAAATACAGATTTAGAAGTTAAGAATTCTGCATTACTGATTTAATAAATTTGAAAACAGAACAATTTATTTGTTAAGTTATTGATGTTGCTGGTGTTCTAAATTCGCAGGAAGATTTAATTCACCATTAGTAACATTATCAGCAGTGTCAATCTCCTTTCTGTGTCATGCTTCCAAAAACATTATCAATACAATAGTTTTATCGCAACACAAGCCCTGCTGGCTTAAGAAGAACATTACATCTCATCTTGTAGCAGTTCTTTTACCTGAACTAACAGCATTTATATGTAAGATTACACAAATATGCCAGTTTATTGGTACCAAAACATACACCTATCTTCCATAACTTCCATAGCAGGTTATTCTGTACCAGATTGCAGTCAGCCAGAAGCTGATCCCAAAAAGCACATGGCATGAGGCAGGGGATACCCTGGACAGGATGCCAGTCCATCACAGGACACACATTCACATGTTATGGGAAAATTAGGCACCAGTTCTCCAAAAAAAAGGAAGAAAAAAATGCAGGAAAAGGGCCGATATCAAACCCACAGCTCTGGAGGTACAAGCGCACTGTGCTGGTCCAAACCAGAACAAACAATGATAACAAGCAAACGTGTTAAATCCACAACCAAAACAAACTCACAACAACCATGAATGGCACAGATGCACTGAAAAGGAAATAACAGTATTGTAGAATCACCACTTGTGATTTTTATAATCCCCACACCGATGAAGATCTCACCTGCAACCTTGTAGGGAGTTGGGCAGACCTGAGGAATGACCTAGTACAAGTATTCAAAGGGTAAATAACACATCTACTCATTGACTAAATAAAGTATCAACGTGCTTGTAAGGACCAAATTTTTAAGATGTTAACAAGTGTTAGTAAAGGGGATAAAAACGTAGGCAAAAACCAATGTGACTGGACGGGACATTTTCCTATTGTCCTCTTTCTTATATTATCTGAGAAAAATGTAACACCCAGGTGGAGTACAGATTACATGACCCTGTGTTATGTCCATTCCCTCAGGGTATTCTGGTCTAGTAGTCAAAAAAGGCAAATCCTCCATACTGCAGGCCTCCCAAAGGCTGCCAGAGTTGATGTGACGATTCAGCATTATAAGATTGCTTTGTAATGGACTCCAACCCAGTCAACGTTACTGTCAACCAGAGCATTGGCAAAGAACAAAAGGACATCTTTTTTGGACAATAGTTCCTGTATATAAATTAAAATAAATAAATCACACACCGTGCTGACAAGGACAGCAAGATTAACAAAACTCACAGTCGTTAGTCGCCTTTAGCGAGGCAGACAGACAGTGAAAGTGAGCTTTGACACTGATGTCATGGCGTCTTAGTGAATCAAGGGAAGGGATATGTGGCAATGCTATGAAACCCCACAGATTGCATAAGCATGCACATATAAAAAGAAACCCTGAGAGCCCAGAGGAGGTCGAAAAACCAATACATCAGAGCAGAATCAACAAAGGACAGCAGGACTGCACAGTTTCCATATCCCTCAACACACCATCCGCAGCATTAGCGTAACCCCACACATTACATACTGTACATGGGCTCAATACCTGTGATGCCATAATTTTAATTCAAAGTCCTAGGGGACCCGCATGTTGAAAAAGGGCTGTGGATGATCTATTCTGCCTCGTTGTAAGTATATGTTCTTGTTTGCCTGACAAAATTACTACTGCAGCCTAACCTAATTCTTGCTTTTATTTATTCTGCTTCCCTGTGGTGGAGTTTACATCAGTCCGCAAGCACAATACGATACACTTAATTTCAGGGAAGTATATATTTAAATTCTCATTTTCTTATTTTTAAACTATAAAATCATAATGAAAAATGCACAGATACCAAACATACCCCCCCTAGTGTTTCTCCTGTGTTTTTGTCCTACCCTGCATTCCTCATGGCCACTGTGCCTTGCTCAAGCACTGCACCCCCACCCTCATAACTAGATATTCTCCACAGCCTTCGTGACCTCAGCCAATGCAACCGCTCCAGAAAGCACGTCCCACAGCAGCTGAGGCCAATCTGCCAAATGACCCTGATGCAGATACTGATTAAACACTAGTGTAACGCCTGCCAATGCCTCTCCAGCAGACACACTTGCATGCACATTCCAGATGGTCAAAGTACAAAGCTTTCCCATGGAGAGGTCAGATCCTAAACCTCCTCTTCCCACCCTCTAAAAACCCAGGTGGAGACAATCTGATTTTACATCAGATGAAAGGGCAGCACAGCCCTGTTTCACACTCCTATCCCGCTGAAAGTCATCCTCCTACCACTGGCAACGTTAAAAGCTGACGTTCACGCCTTCTGATGCAAACGATGGGAATACACAGGTGGATGGGATTACATTTCTTGTAGGCGTTTTTACCACCAGAGGCTTCCTTTTGCAAAAAAGACGCGAACTCAGATACACGAGAACTGTCTTGATACAAAATTTTTGTATGATCGGAAACACTGCTGAGTTTATACGCAGAGAGTTTTCACGGACAGGTGTGTGAGCTCATAGCCTGCAAGCTTAGTCACCAGACAACCATGGTTAAATCATACAGTGAACAGTATTCCATTCATCCATTTTCTGTACCCATTTGTCCTATTCAGGGTCACAGGGGTCCAGAGCCTATCCCAGAATCTATGAGCACAAGGCAGGGAATAACCCAGGATGGGGCACCAACCCACTGCAGAAAGAACAGTATTATTTTCTAATACTAATGTGTGTCCCCAAGTGGTCAGCCACTGCCAGACATTATATATGGATTGAAACTAAACAGACATCTATTTGCCCCCATTTGACTGCCCCTACTTATATATGGTTTGACCTCAAATGGTCATTCGCTAAACCTTTCTATACAGCTCTGGATAAAATTAAGAGATCACAGCAAAATTTAGTGTTTCAGTCATTTCTCAATTTATGGGTATGCGCCCGTGTGAAATATACATTTGCTTGCAAACTCCAGCATGGCTCTGTCCTGCTTCTCATTGATGAAGGGCTTCTTTCTGGCTTTATGGCTCTTCAGTCCTGCTTCCACACAGTCAGGAAATAAAGAGTGCCAATTTGTACCTTTGCTTGTCATTGGGGCTGGACCTTAAAGGGTCTGCTAATTGTACCCTAGCTGTAGGTAAATGCATCTTTTAAGGCACAGAAATGTACTACGAGGAACATTTTTGTACCATTGGGGGTATATAAATATTGATTATACCTTGTTCCTCAGAGTCCATTTCTGTACCTTAAATTAGACTAATAGGTACATTTATCTACAGCTAGGGTACAATTGGCAGACCCTATACCAGGGTATATAGCCCCAGTGACAAGCAAAGTAAAATTGATATTCTTTTTCCTAACGGTGTAGGAGCCTGTTATGAATTGTCCGAGCAGTGCACTTTTCACCACTTAATGTTTCCCATACGTTTTGAAGGTCACTTGAAGTCATCCTCCGATTTATGAGGCACTGCCAGATAAGTTGACTGTCATCTCTGGCATTAGAAAGTTGCTTCTGCCCTGTACCTGGCTGGTTTTTGGTTATTCCCAGTGTCTCCTGCTTCACCTTGTTCTTGTGTACTGCTGTCTTAGAAACTCTGAGCCTGGAAGCAGCCTGCCAGATAGTGTAGCCTTCTGCCACCAGAACCAGGATTAAACCAGGATTTAAAAACACAGATTTTTAAAATATATAGAGTGGTCTCTTAATGTTTTCTATAGCCCCCAAATTTCAGTCACTGCTCCACATTTACACCCTGTACAGACAGTGAATCTGTTCTAACGCGATTGATATATTAGTGCCCAGTACAACACAGAATCGCATTTGTTTTTGTGCGATCGGAGAGAAAAGCACTAGGCTACAACTCATGGTCTTAGCAAGAAGGACTACTTGCAGGCAGCTATCCAAGTCAACAATAGTGATGTCTGACTCGTGAATGAAGTATTCTTTGGAACTGGTTCTTTTCAGTAAATCAGTCAAACTGGTTTTCAAATCTCAAAGAATCAAACATCCACAGATTTCACAGGATAAAGGCTTAGATACTAAAAATTAGAAAATATTTCATAAATCATCATAGAAATACACACAGAAACCTTTTATAAGTCACTTACATTTGCTTTTCGTGGTCTGTCTGTAGCCATGTTGCCTTCAGTGCCTCTTCGCATACCGTAATCCATTGTATTTGTGCTGTGTGCATGCCCGCCGCATGGTGCCCCTCCGCATACCGCAATCCGTTGTATTTGTGTCGTGTGCATGCCCGGCCGCATGGTGCCCCTCCGCATACCATAATCCGTTGTATTTGTGTTGTATGCATGCCCGGCCGCATGGTGGCTGTGGCTCACTACTCCCACGAATACTCTCGCCAATAGACAAGTTAGCAAATTTCGCATGTTTAGTTGAAGCAGTTACTAGGCAATTCTCCTAGGACTCATAAGATCCATAGGAGATGTTTATAACACAATTTATTAATGTATTATTATTAATTCTTATTTAAAATACATATAGTTACATTGTAGGTATGTAATTACATTACAAATTATATTCAGTTCCCCTATATGAGGGCTGGAGAGTTTATCTTGAACAAGCATAGCCACAGAAGCAGAAACATTCCATGACAGACCCTCCCCACCTGCCACAGACTAGCTGCATCTCCTGCTCTGTGACAGAGCTTGTGAAGCTTGGATCTCACAGCATCACAAGCCAGACTGTCGTGACGTGATAAGCAGTGGAAGAGGGTTAAGGGGCCCCTTCTGAGCCTGGTGTCTTGTTCACTCAGCCATGAGAAGGGCGTAAGGCCTATAGACAAGGGACCCCTTGCTGTAAGGGAAACATTCAATATGCTTCCAGCCAGAAGTAGCCTTGCAAGCTGATTCATAATTCCCCAGTCCTTAAACCCATGTTCTAGCACATGTCCTACAATGCTCAGAAACATGTATCACATGTTCCATAAGCTATAAAAGAAGAGAGACAATCTAAGGAACATCCTGGCCAAATTACTGCATACAGACGCTTTGAAGACTATGCATTAACGTGCACTGAACTACAAGTCTGCATGCTAAATATGACACCCTAATTATGTCACTGAAGGAGAGGCTAGACAAAAAGGGCATTCCAGCCGCTCTGACAGAAAGCAGCATTCATTTTCTCAGCATTGCTCAAAGCAGGGTCACAGTAAGCTTGGAGTCTATCCAGAGACACAACGTAGAGGACATCCTGGACAGGACACCAGCTGACCATAGGGCCAACTTTGAGCAATTTAGGAACACCAGTTCACATCTTTGGACACTGGGAAAAAGATCAGATGAGAGGACAGGGATAACACGCTCAACCCTCTTGGTGTGTGGCCAGAACACTATTCACAGTTCCCTAAAAATGAGCAGCAAGAAAAAATGTAACATAGTTTTAAGATTATCATAAATTTCTACTGACGTGATGGCAGTATTGCTGTGAGTTTATAAAAGTGAATAAAGAATCCGGAACTTGCCTGAAGACATTCTCAATCAGAAAAGAGTGGTGTGATGTTTACCGATACAGAAGAGCTTAAAAACACAAACACAAGACACAAGCCTCAAGTGAGAATAGCCTGAATCCTTGTTCTCCAGAGTTCTTTGTAACTATTGCCGTTTGTCTAGTTTCCTTGGGAAAAAAAAAAACAAAAAAAAAAAGGCTACACACAGGCACGCACGCTAATTTTTTAGACTAGAGGTTGCAAGGCTCATTTTCACTCATACGGCATGAAAAGGGATCTGTTCAGGTATAAGCCTGATAAGCAGCCTGAACTGGTATTGTCCTCCATGGGGAAGGGTGATCTGGGTTTTATCTGCGGGCTTATGTGCACCTAGTTGCAGCTCAGGTTGTTCGGCACGGTGCAAACTATAACTGATATGCACACTGGGACGGTTTCAGACCGGTCAGCTGTGTGCAGCCTAGATACCAGGCGGATGCTAATTACGAAACTGTGACTTTAAGGCAGCCTCTCAAAACCATGGCTGCATTTGTATCCCCTTCAAAATGATGAGCAAACAAGTGCAGAATTCAAATGTGGGTGTTAAAGCTCAGACCATCCGGAAACTAAACCGAGAGACTTATAAAAGCACAATCCTGGACCTACACTCATGTGGAAATACTGATGCACAGAACTCACTGGGAAAAAATACCAGATATCAACTGAAGTAGCACATGGCCACAGTGTGGTGGGTGAGTTGCTGGCGAGCCATAAAACACCCCTGCTTCCTTCCTAAAAGCTTCCCTAATGAGAGCTGAACGGTGTGCAGTCTGGTTCCATTATTTATCCCCTGTTATCTAAATGTATTTAAGGAGCACTCTAAAATTATAATTAAGCGAGTAATTGATGTTGTTTGAAATGCACGTGCCCTCTTGTCCATATATTTCTTTTCACGTGTTACGAAGGACGAGAGTGAAATGGACTTTTAGCAGAGCGGGCAGTCAGAGGCCATTTTCAGCACCTAAGCACATGGTTCTGCTGTACTGCCACCCCTCCCCAAAAAAAGGTGGGAGGGAATAAAATTCATAAACGATGGTGTCTGTATTCCTTCAATTATGCACACGTTTCCTTAGACATGTTTTTCATTAACTTTTACTTTATTATACACTACTGCTGCATATTCAACTAAGAAGACCTGACAGATGACATTAATTAATGGGTCCGGCATGGTCTACTGAAATGCATCTTGTTTACTGGCTAGAAGAGAGATGTCAAGGACTTATTTCATGCTTAAAGTTGTTATTTAACCTTGTTGACTATTTAATAATCTTTTAAAACCAAACTGGAAAATTACACTATACAGCTGGTAAAAATAAGATGTATTATGCACTATGTGCATGGATTTAAAATATGCACAGAGCTGTAATTTTTTAATTTCAGTATATTGCAGGTGTAGAATAACACTGATTGCCCTGCTAGGCTGATAGTTCTGATAAAGAAAGTGTAGTTTAATACAGAGAGTTGTGCTTTAGTGGATATGAAAAGTGTGAAAACATAACGAATTCTGGTTTATAACAATAACAATAATAATTATAATAATGATAGGTTAACTAATGAAGACCAATTTAGAACAAAATTATTGTCACAGTAGTACATGTTAATTGAATTATGCAGAGATAAATAATATACAGATAAATATAAATAATTTATTCTGTGATAATTTCCCATCCTGTGAACCAGATTCCATGTGAATTCCAGGGGAGTGGCGCCCAGAAAACAGGTATTCTGTGCTGACCACCTAAAATCACTCATCTTATGGGGGGAAAAAAAAAAGTTAGACCAAACCATCTCCTCCCAGCGGTGAGCTTGTGACAAATTATTTAGATCACAATATACTGCAGACTCCACCCTTTGCTGGGGGTTCTAGGGAACATTTCTATAACAGAGGGGTGCAGTAAGGTCACTGCAGTTGTATAAAAATGTTATATAAAATAAACAGAGACATGAAAATTAAGTCAAAATACTGTTTTGTTTATTAGACAAAAATATATCAAAATGAAAAGTGAAATATGCAGAGACTTCCCGACACAGGGATTACACATTATGGCAAAATAAGCAACTCTGGGAAGGCTGGTAAATAATTTTACCATTCATTCATTACAAGAGTCTGCAATTAGCATGTAATGATGGTGCTCTTTATCACAATGACACATCAATATATTGCAATTGAATACTCATTCCAGTGTATATACTTCAAATTTCACAACTGCAAACTGTTCCAGCAATCCACAACACCAGGGTGCTTAGGTACACAACCTTGCTTGGCAAACAAAGAGGTGAAAACTGCTGTGGTCAAGGGAAAACCCAAACAATCTATTTCTGCCAAAAAGCCATCGGCTGACAAAGAGCAGAAGCAAACGATGGACACAAGCATCAACTTGGAAAAGCCCTAATGCTGAGTACAGTCCCGCAGAAAGCAGTGTAAGATCCATGTGCTGTGAATACACAGAAGAGCCATAAAGAGCAACTTCCCCATCTGCTCCAACTGGTGCAAATTCTCCACCAATGCTAGACATAAATGACCGGCTGGTGAGACAAGAGGCATGAGTCAGGTAAAGTGGATGAGGTGCCGTGGCAGGGGGGCGGGCATGCTCCACAGAGCACACTGCCACTCAAACAGAATGACATTACCCCCTGCCATACAAAGTGATGCAAGTGTGCAGCAGGCACGCCAGAACTGACCTGGGGGGGCCTGGC
>JAODKC010000021.1:18416104-18426589 GCA_026777985.1 Mormyrops attenuatus
GGTTGGAGAGCAGGGGTCCCCAGCATGGCTGTACCTCTGATGTCAGGGCGCGCCCCCCCCCCCCGCCCCGGGGCGGGCGGGGGGGGGCGCCCCCCGCCCGCGCGCCCGGCGGGGGGGGGGGCGGCACACATAGTGGCGTACAGACTGAACTTGAGGCCCTGTCGGCACTTGTCACACCTTACTTCAATGAGGGAGACAGATTGCTAGGGAGTGAAACATCTGGGAGAGAAGTACCATGCCCAGGTTCCTGTCTTAGCTCACATCCAGTACATGAGCAGCGAGGCGGGTTTCAATCCGCACACACACAGCTCTTATTTCCTTACTTAACTCAGTCCACAGTGAACCACAACTTCTGAAAGACACTGAATTCAAACCTCACACCTTGGCTAGATCTCAACAGGCGCGACTCATCGTAAGGCCTGTTCTCTTAAACAGCAAGCATGTACGGGAAGCATGGACAAGCTGGTTACTGAGAACATGCCTGTATTAGTGGGCATCAGCTGTGCAGCAACAAGATAACCTCCGAGCTGGTGGCTAGAAGATACAAAGCACTGAGAAAATTAAGCTGCAGAAATGAAGCCCTTGTAATGCTGCAGCCTAACAACAGACCATTGCGTAAAATACAGAAGCATTTTTCCAGCAGCAGGAATATATCTTCATGTTCATTTCTTTCTGCTATTGATGAAATAATTACCAATCAGGGAAGTGAACTTGTTTTTTGCACTGAGAAGGAAGAAGATTGTAGTCTGGTATACGTCTCTAACATTTAGAATACAGTACTCACTAATCCCCTTACATAACAGCTATTTCCCCCCCTGATCAAACATCATACATGCAGTTACATAGTTAATGAATTTCATGATGGTCTACTATTTCAGCAAAGTAGAAGTTTGCTGCGTATATCAAACAAAGATACATTTGCCAGACGTCAGAAAAGAAACTCATCCATGGACACATTTCAGAAAGTAGGAAAGGGGAAAAAGACAAAAGAGTGAGATTAAAATTACTTACCAGTGTAGAGGAGGCCCCTTGTGGCAGTGAATGAGTGGCACAGTCACAAGATCTATCAATTAACATCGACACATTCAAAACTGCCAGCAAATAACATATTTTTCTGTCTGGTGTCCGTCCTCCAAATGAATACTTTCACTGCAAAATAGTTTTTTTAAAGTTAATCTTCCCCTTTTTTGCCACCAATAACAATGATAGCAAAGACAATATTTGCAGTATTATTATTATAAATTTTTTTTTCAAGCAGAGCACCAGTCCACTTCAGGGCTGGAGAACATCTTCCCCAAAACTCTGGATCTGCTCTGAGAAGCACCCTTCAGCTAGCACGACCGGTGGACGATTCCGCTCAGGTGGTGAGGCTCCAGAGACAGTCACCCTAGCTGACACGCAGCGCCAATGGCGCCCCCCCCCCCCCACCCGGCTTCAGCAGGACTGTCCGATGATGAGGGGCCGTGATATGCAGCTGGATGGGGGGGTGTTCCAGTCCTCCGGTAGCACTTCTTCTGCCCGGTGTATAGAGCCAGGGCTATTCTCATTCAAGCCACGCGTTTCAGTGCATATCCCTGATTAGGCTTGAGCTGAGAGAGGGGAGAGAGGTTGGGGGTGGGTGAGGGTTGAAGGGGGGGGTGTGCTCTGAAAAGGAGGCTGGCAATAAGACGTGGTATTCCAGAAAGCTGCTGTGATTACTCTCCCTGTGGCTCCTGTGCCGCTGGGCCATTCAGGCTGAACTGGAGCAGCAGACGGACGGAGGCGCTGCACCCGCCGTGTCCTGACCAGCACGATGGTCTCCGCTCAAAGAAGTGTCAGGTCTGCCACAGCATTCTGCTGCATCGTGTTGGGTTCAGCCACTCTCTCTCTCTCTCTCTCTCTCTCTCTCTCTCTGACTTGCTCACTCGCTCGCCCGCTCTCACTCAGTCACACGTGAGGAGACACAGAGGAAGCCTGGAATACAAATAAGGCATTTAGTCTGCCTTTCTTAAAGACACGATTGTGCTCTTCAGTTTCTTACTCAAGATGCCAGCCGTGTGCTAGGAGGCAAGGAGGACCTGTCCACATATATTCCCTACTACCAGCTACTCATCTCTCTTGTCATTCTCACCCCTTTGGGTGGGGCAGGGGCGTGTCACCAGACATTTAGGAGATCAGACATTATTGAAAAGAGACAAAAAAAATTTATAGTGGCTGACCCAGGCTCTCCTCTACTGGGAACTCTGGGTGCAGAGTAATATGTGGCACAGGGATCAAGCTTACAGTATTTCCCGAAACCACTGATTATGGGTAGCAAAGCTAAGCACAATCTACTATTGGGCTGAAGCAGAGTTCTGTGAAAAGTAATATTTAATCTGAGAAATACTCTAGAGTCCCTTTTTTCAGTTTCTGATGATTAAATGGGGAGCACGGGGCATACCTTGCATCAAATCACAAGCTTTTTCCTTCATCTTTGATTTTAAAGATCTTGCTATCCCTCATCTGAGAAAATAAAGAGGTGAAGATCCTTTTTTTGGCCGAGTCATGCTGAAAAATAAGAAAAAATGTGACATATTTCCAAAGATATGGGGGGCTGCTTTTCTCACTTCCACACAGCAATACAAAACAAGCCCTTTCAAGCATGGCTGCATTTTCTCACATTGAGGGAAATCTTTAAAAAGTCATTCATCTCAGTGAAGAAAAAATGAAATCTCCAGACTTTTTTTTAATGCAAAATTAGCATTTCGGAGGCTAGCTATCAGAACATGCATCAACTGAGTGAAGCTGCTACATTGACATTTTCATAATTAATTGTGGAAATTAGGGGCCCAAGGTGTGGGTCGAACGGGGACTGAAGGTGGGCTTCTGCTAGAATAAGCTGTGGGATCCATGCAAACTGAGATTTGGGGGTATTGTCATGTATTGTGCTGGAATGACTCTGAATCAGACATTTCTTTGTTCTCCCATGTTTACACTGAATGTAGCATGTGAAAGCATACAAGAACTTCCCACGCAGTTCCAGCCAGCTGTGATAAGTTCAGGACTTGCCATGACTAATGCTCATCTTCTGGCAGGGATCTCAGATAGGGTCACTGGATCATTCTCCTCTCTCCCCCACCTAACACTAAGGCCTTGGCAGTAGTTAGATATTATTGATGTTACCTCTATTGGTTTTCCAAAAACTCTTGCCGATGTCAATACCATTTCACCATCGCCTATCAGGTCTCTCATCAACATCAGTTCTACTCCAACATCATTCAAATTCTGGTCCCATCCATGCTTCAATTTCCTGTTGGCCAGCTTCCCTCTGTTGACCACATTTCTCTCCCCATGGAGTGTGCTACTTATGGTCTGCTTACTGTCCCTCTCCACTGCTGAACATCTTATATTGGCTTTCTGTCACAGGCCAAATTTAGCCTGAAACCCCCTCCTGCATCCTTCACTTGTCAAACTCGTGGTGCCCCCTCTCCAAACTCCAGCTGCCTGCCTACACTCTTTTTCATCTGCAGCTCCCCAGTGGTGGAATGAGTTGGCAGCAGACATCAGAACTGTAAGAGTCAAGTGCTTCAAGAGCAAAGCTAAGACCCGCCTCCTCAGATGACACCGCTAGGTTACCGGTAACCTGATTTAACCAAGATCTGTTTATATTCCAAGTTTGGACTAGCCACTGCTGCCTGCTGTTCTCTCAAGGGTATTTTATTGTTCAGTTGAATCAGCTTATTAGGGTTTAATAGGTTTGTTATGTCATCTGTGACATATTCAGGGTTTTTTCTGCTTATGTTTAAGTGAGTCATACTTTGTCATAGAGCCCTTGTACTGAGCTCAATGTGGTATTTGGCTCTATCCCCCACCCATTAAAATACAAAAATGTAGTGTTCTCCTGGAAAAAACAGAAGCTAAAAAATCAGCAGCAACAACAATAACAACAACAGGTGGCACAGGGTAGCGCTGTCGCCTCACACTTCCAGGGCTGGGGGTCCTACCTCCGGACTGTGTGTGTGGAGTTCGCATGTTCTCCCCATATCAAACAGGATTCCTTACACAGTCACTGGGCCACCACGATACCATAATGCATTTCCATAGTCTCCATTTTAATTTACCGTAGATAAAAAAAATGTATATGCCACTGTGTCATATGTCTCTATTTACAAACAAAAGCAACTCAGATTGTTCGCTGTGTTTGAAACATTGAAGAGCCTACTAAGCAAAAAAGAGTTTTAATTTACACTATAGCACATTGGTCACAATAACGGGAATATGAAAATCCCATTACAGATGGATAAATGAGATTGCGTTCTGGTGTCAGCCTGTATAATAAAATCAACTGAAATGGAAAATAAGGGTCATGTGAGTCCTGGGCTCCTGGTTTATTTTCATTAATCGAAGCTACGTTATGCTGCCAGTGAGGCCTGGACCCGACCCCTTTTATTCTGGTTTACTGAAGGCAGCTTGAAAACGAGACGGTAAGTGAGGTGATGTCCTACGAGGTAGCGAGGGACACTGAAGGACCTGCAGTCAGGCCCTTGGGGAGGGACATACTTCCCGACAAGCTATGGCAGCCCCAAGTCATGGGAGGGGCTTTCCGTGCCTCATTCACGCTGATAAACCAGTAACATGAAACAATTAGCTGCTACCCATCCAGCAGATGCATTAACTACAGGGGACCTCATTCCTTCACCAGCAGGTACAGTTGAGCTGGTACATTCACACCACAAAAGCGTGTGGCATTCAAAGTACCAGGCATGTATGTATACAGTATGTGCATATTCTGTAGGAACAGATCAAAAGGCACACACCTCTTCCTCGATGTTAAAAAAGATGCAACTAATCAGGTCTCCTTCCAGAAATCCATCATTAGGAGCCCCCAAAGTCCACTCAAGGGTAGGGCTGCGCAATATGACCAAAATCTCATATCCCGATATAAGTCATCTCATATACCGATAACGATATATATCAAGGCTACACCTATATTTATGGATTTTTTTTCTACAGATCATCTAAGGTAGGAATTGGACAAAGATCCGAATGAAAAGGAGCAAGGTCAAAAATGTAAAGGGATCCACAAACAGGCGGAAAGTGATCCACAAATGTCCAAAATCCATTTCGGGTATAGAAATCGCTCCATATTTTTGTGGGTATGAGGGTACACAACACAAATTTAAAAATACATATTGTGGATAGTTAAATATTTGTGGATCTTGGTACATATTTGTCAATTGTCTTCCGTGGGTTACGAATGAAAAATAAATAAATCCCAATAAAACCCAATAAAACCTTCCGTACAAGTGCCACGTTCCACGTGGCGACATGCATCCTTGCAAACTGTCATCCAAATGATGAAATAATGTTGTCGTAAACAGTGTATTTTGTGAAACCACAAGATAAACGAGAGAGCGTAATACGAAACGAAATACATTTTCATTTTGTCATCCGATATAAATCGTCATATCGCACAGCCCTACTCAAGGGTGCAGCCCAAAGGCCACTTTTAGAATGCGAACATGCATAGTTAACATGTGGTCTTAAGTTCTGCTGTCCACAGCAGCAACCTATAGGTCTGCACAGTACACGCAGCAATGTGCACGCTTATTCCTACACTTTACAGTTTGTGTAAAAAATCAGATGTTCTCACCATGGATATACTGAGCTGCACATAAATCATGCTGAGCATCAGTGCTTTATTTCTTGTGCTGCAAATGCATGGTCACGTCGCAACATTCACCTTTAACAAGGAGCTTGTTGGGAGGAAGCAGGGTGCTACCATTTTACACGCAACCCCAATGGCCATACGACTGCCACTGCAATAACAGAACAGTGCTGCGCTCACATCCCGTAGTGTAACCAATATGTCCACCAGGTCCATCCCCTCATCCTATGAGTTTAAAAAGAGCACTTACAAGAAACTGACCCCCGCCCCAGCCCACCTCACCCCCCATTCATTGCATGTACAAATCCACTTACTGAACTCACATAGGACCTCACTGTAGAAACAGTTTCTTAGCAACAGCCATGCCTTATCCCTGCACTGTAACCATGTAGCAAAAAGTGCGTAAACAAGTAGTGGAGAGTTGCAATACATATCATACAAATTTACATACGCTGAAATGACCACAGGTCAACCAAAAGCCAAGTTAAACCTTTACCTGTCTTTTAAACAAAAACACACACCATTCATGTGTTTCTATGAAAATATGTCTTTGAGGAAATAGCTGATTCGGAATTCTGTTTTTCTATTAATTTTAATGATTGAGCACTGTCCCACGTGCTTATTTGCATACTAGCATATTTGACCACTATGTTAATATATCCAAGATTAATTTCCCGTCCTGCTTGAGTCACTTTTTTTGTACACTGCTCGCTTCGCTGAAGCCGATTCCCTAAATAAATCACTTTAATATCACAGTAAAACCTGTTTGTCATCATCTTCTGGACTGTCTAAAAAAGCCATCTTACAGCAGTTTAGCGGTAGTGTTTTTACAGCAGAGCCAGACTTTTATGACACAGTGTCTGCTTTAATTCCTCCCATACTGCCCTCCCCCCCAACCATCTCTCATCCTCTGCTGAAAGGGAAATACACACACCCTTTATACTGCCCTCAAATATGCCTCAGCTTAAACAGAAATTAAATATATATTTTTTTCTTGTTACTGGGACACATATATTTCCCATTAAGTGATTTATATATCATCTTCTTTTAAATTAATTACATCAGCAGCGCAAGGAAATACAGGCCATGTGAATTCGGCCCAGGAGCTGTGCGTATAAAAAATGGAAATCGGGTCAGTGTGGAAGCAGCCTTTCGCTTGCTCATCCCTGCCACATGCAGCATAAGCACCTACGTGCTGATGGTAAATGTCAAAGCGGATCATATATTTGTGTTGCTGGTGCTCATATTCATGGTTCTCTGGGTGGTTTTATCTCCTTTTCCCGGAGGACCACGGTTAAATGCCCAGCTTTAACCGTACCATTACTCCCATCCAACCCCCTCAACAGCCCCAACTTCGGCAAGACAGTGGAAACCTGCATGCCGAATCACAGTGCATTACCTTAAGGTCACTTGCGGTATAAATGAGCACAATTTAAATCTTTGATCACTGAAAGTCCAAAACTGAGCTGATACCTCATATTTCAATAGGAGGTACCCTGGTGTTACACTGGGCTCACTGGTGTTACACTGGGTTCACTGGTACTTCAAGTATTCTGAATATGTGGGCAAAAAATTGAAAAGACGGCATAAAAGGGAGGTGAACATCTATGACCCACATGGATATAGGATCGGGCCTATCAATACAGAAGATAGATGACGCTTTATGGATCACACGTCCCCTGACTTCCTACCGATCCAGGCATCAGCGCACACATGGCTTGTTAGGATGAAAAAGCCCAAGGGGGCACCCAGGCTATTTGCACAAGTCGCCTCCCAGGCCGACGGGGTTCACTTCAGGCCCATCTCCTCTGCTCAGCTCGGCGCCCCCGCATGGGTATCGCATAACTGCTTGGAGGGCCTGTCGAGTGAGAGGTTATCCCAACAGCAGATGGTCTCCATGCCCACTGAACCACTCCCCCCTGCTGTCGGCTTACAGCCTCGGATGCAGAGGAAAACAGCCATGGGGGAGAAACAAACACACGTACGGGCATGTCCTTACACAGTGGGGAAGGTCGCCGTCACACAATTAACTGCCAAAATGCCTGCTTCAGTGACCATTCATCATTAATTGAATACCAGTTCAACTAAAACAAAAATCAACCGTACATTCAGCCATCCGTCCATCTTTTATAACTTATATCTTTTACAATCATCCAGTACGGGGGTGCAATGAACCTGTAGATGCAATTATAGAAAAAAACATTTTAAAAATAAATTACAAATGAGTACGTTATAACACTGAGCCATAATAGCTAGTATTCCAGGGCTGTATTACAGTGCACTGCATGAATGCAGATGTTAGAAAGGTAGAGTTTAATTGCATTTACTACTGATGCGTAGCCTGGCATTTTCTCAGAGCCGTACAGCCCAGCACCTGAACAGCCCATAGGCAGAACAGGGTGGAGTAAAATGTGTTTGTGCAATGTAAGAGGGGCCATGACATGACGTTACAGAGGCTCTGGAGCAGTTCTTGCCTGCACGCGTTACTACGCAGGAAATACCACAGCCAGCAGCACATTTTGTGAATGGGAAGGTGTTCAGAGTTTTGGACATAGTGTATATTATATATTATACCTTAGCAGTACAGCACTGACTGCCTTACAGGCAAAACAGACGTTTGTCCATTTGTGTTGCATCCACTAGAAACCTGATTATTTAGTGTTTGAAATGCTGGCAGAATAATGTTAGGTTCATTCTTCCGCAGTGCTTAGTGAAGGAGAATGGTGTAAATGATTAGACCCGGGAGAATACAGGGCATATGTCAATCATTCAAAAGGCATTTCATGTTGCAAACACATGCCATGTCAACACAAGATGTGGTCCATGTTCATGGCCTGATTTCGAGCCACCTGAAGAGCTTGGACACTGATGCAATACAGGTGACCACCCACAGGGGGACACAGGAGATTTAAACCCAATGACGCAACAACAGGAGACAATATATTCACTTTTGGAGAGGTGTGCAGCAGAGAAAAACATAGTTTTCATAGTTTTCATAGACATGCGTTTTCTTTCTGGCAATATTCGCAAACGATACAACGGAGAGGAACTGATGGGAAACCTCAAGGAAACAGTGTAAGATTCCAGGACAGGCCCTTGCTGGTGCTGGAGCGAGGAACAAGACTTCTATCTTCTGCAATGAGAAGAGAAGGAGAGAAGGAGCTCGATCTTCCAGTAGCATCTGCATACTCATGGTGAGCGTCACCGAGTGCTCAGCTGATCGTCCAAACACTTCAAAACAGATGGATGCCAGAAATTCCGACACCCTCCCGTTTTTAAAGGACAGGCAGAAGTACAGCATTAAACAAGGTAAAGCAAAGTAACATAAAGGTTTCTACACAGGCTAAGCCTCTGTACACTCGTTTAAATCACCACCAGTATGCCTGAGTTATTTCTTTCATTCAATTGTGTTCAGCGAAATGATTGTTAATGTTTGCAATGTAGTGCCTATCCTGTTATCAAACACAAAAACAACATACTTCACAAAATTGAAAAAGACAACCAACAGTGAATTATCTTGTCTAATCAGAAATTCTTCTTTGCTTCATCCATGTAGTTTGCAAACATAAGAGCTATTTGAATCTGTGACATGATTATTCGGTTTCAATGTGTTGCAGCATCAGCGGTTGCTTAAATATATATGTATGTATAAAGCAGATAAAGAGCACTCAAAGGAGCCGTGCAAATTATTACCCTTACAACAGCTTCTTATCAGGCCAAAGTGGACAGAATTTCTCTCATTGCACGTATTAAGAGACTGTACCAAAACAAGAGGGGTCAAACTGCTGAAAGAGCTTTCAGAAGCTTCACTGTGAATATGAATGCACAGGTATTTCTGTGGTAAACTCAGCTATAATGTCGATCATGTACCAATTACCACAGCAACCAGCAGATAACATAAGTAACACATATAATTCACATGGGAAAATACACTCCAACCTGGAATCCACTACTCTTCTACGTTTAGCCTTCCCACATTAGTCCGAATAGCCTACAATACATACTTCTTCAATTTAAATTTTTTCAGTATTTCTTATCTTTCATCCAGTCCATTACAAGCTCCAAAAATAATTTCCAAATAAAACTTTCCAAAATTAAAACTTATTATTGTCTCCCAAAGAAAAAAAATTAACAGGGTTTTGTTTGTTGGTTTTTATATTTTACTTACTTTTATATTATCCCATTTGGGTGGAATGAACATGAAATTAAAGTGAATAAATGCAGCACATGCACTACAAACTCACTTGCATCCTGTTACTTAGTGCGTTCGTCTGCAGCCTTTAATATAAAATGTATAGTACATTGTCATTTACCTTCGCCTGCATTAATAATGACCTATGGTTTTTATATATATGTATATGCCCCCAGTTCAAAAACTACGATGAAATACTATTTCATATTTAGGACAAATTGACAAGATTGTTCATTGTGGCATGAGTGAAGTTTCCGGGTGAAATGAAATCTTGTCAGTGCAGCAGTTTAAAAAAATTTAAAAAATGCATTTCTTAGATACTGGTGACATGATAGCAAACGGCATGACTGCATTCCTAAAAGATTAGTTTAGGCGTTGATCGAGTGACTCTTCAAAATCTCACACTCAAAAACTCATTAAAATGTGTCTATAATGCATCTGAACTGCAGAAGAGGCCCTTTACCTGCTCCTTGCTTGTGATTTCTCACATGGTTGAATAACGCCGCTGGCATTTCTTCACAGCAAGACCTATAGTCCAGTTTCCTGCTCACAGACACCACAACCATGTGGTGAAAAGGATATGAATGTAAGGGGGGGGGGGGGGGGGGGGGGGGGGGGCGGGGGGGGGCGGGGGGGGGGGGGGGGGGGGGGGGGGGGGGGGGGGGGG
>JAODKC010000021.1:18431287-18442010 GCA_026777985.1 Mormyrops attenuatus
TGGCCGTTCAGGACAACCCGTGCCCAGAGTTGGTATTTTTCACCCTTATTCCTTCCACCACCCTGCCCCCCCCCCCCCCCCCGAAAGCTCTGTCAATTGGGCTTTAATAACAACCAAACAGATTTCCCCAAAAACAGCCATATTTGCTAAATTGCTATAATCATTTGATTTGACTGACTAGACTGAACTTCATCATCATCATCATCATCATCATCACCAAAAGGGAGAATAAATCAAACCATTTATAACTGGATTTACGTGTTATTCTGCATGGCAAGTCCGGGAAATCTATCCTTTATTTTGCATCCAGACCAGCAACCTTTTCAGTTCCAGTGATCATAGAATATTACATCTGACCTACATGCTGAAATTACGAACGTAAAGTGTAGAATCTCAGAAAACAACTTCCTGAAAAACTTTGTCAGAATAAGTCATCGGCTCTATCCTTGTTTTTCCCAGTTTCTCTGCAAATCAAATACCAGCATATAGAAATTATTAAATCCAAAATTTTATTTAAACTTTTAAAAATATGTATTTCTAAATTATAATCAATATATAATTAAGCCAATCAATCCATTTTCTGTAACTATTTGTCCTATTCAGGGTCATGGGAGGGCCTGGAGCCTATCCTGTAAGCTATGGGCACAAGGCATGGAACAATACAAGATGGGGTACCAACCCATCAAATGGTACAGTCACACAACATGCAGATTGTAAGGCCAGTTCACCTCAGCATGTGCTTGGACTGCGAGGAGAAACTGGAGCACCCGTAGGAAACCCCACAATGGCCAGAGTTTCAGCGGGCTAAGTCTCTATGCTCGTGCTTTGAACCAGGAATATTGGTTGAAAGATGGGTTCACATACCTTGACCGTGATTGTTTACACCATCTGTTTAATAAATATATGGTAATAAGATAATTTATTATTATTAATAAGAGATGAAGACCAGTTAACATTCATAAAGAAGCCTGAATTCCAAAAGGACCTCAAACTTTTTTCTCACAGTTGTATATAGAATAATTTTGAATAACTGATATACTTATTTCATGTAAGGAACAAGACAGTTCTTTCAACTATATATAGGTCAGCCAGAGAAAAATCCTTCACTTCTCCTTGCATTACACATCCAGGTTCACGCAGCCCATTCTGTCAAGGCCTCTGCAATTTCCTCAAGTAATGAGAGAAAGAATCTCCAAAACTCTGAACCAGATGACAGTCAGTACAGTGAAGGTACTCTTGGAATTTTGGAGTAAAGAAACTGTCTGTGCTTAAAGCAACCTACTGCCTCAACGAGTTACAAATGATTTTTTCCCCAGACACTACTTTAATGTCTCTCACTCAGAATATCAAATTTTGAGTATGCAAGATGCGGGACAAATTTCATACATATATTTTTTATATATCGGGCAAGTTTTGAAAATATCACAATTGAACTTCATATCACAATTTGAACTGTATTTTAAATAAAATTCTTTATCTTCACGTTTTCATCTCAAGCCATTTAAAGACTTTCTAATTATTGGTAGAGCATGCTGGTATATCTCAGAAAGTCGATCTACTTACTGGATGACCATCTCCATCTATTGTTTTCTACTGTTATATGTGGGAAAATGAGACACACAATATTTCAATGCAATGAGGCATGATTTACATATGAGTTCATTTGTGCTTTGGAATTCTATTCCAGCAGAGAATTTTACTTTTTAATGAGAAATAAAAGCTCCTATCAACAGTCAGATGCCACATGCCATTAACAACAAACAGTAAAATTAGGGATTGCTAACATTAATTCCTTTCACTGGCTTTTGAAAAACTTAAAAGGATAATTAGAGGTATTTTACTAATTCTTATTTGCAAATTATTTGTCAAATTTCCAGTTATCATGATAGCAAGTTAAAGGACATGGATTATTCAGACAAACACCACATCATATATAATGTGCTGCAATTAGTAATCATGAAGTCTTTTGATTCCTAAGGCCCACTGAGACGCTGCTTCCATTGAGCAATGAAACACACTCAGTTGTCTTCTGTAAAAATATTTGGTTGACTGCTTCTTTGGTTGTGGATTGCATGAGGAAAGAGTAGCATGGGGCATAAGACTCAGTATAATCCCCTGTCATTGGTTAAAGGGCAGAACACAAAAGGACATATGAAGTCTTCTGGACAACAGGGATTCAGCTCTTATCCTAAAGGGTGCCCTTGAAGATTTCTGAAGGTTTCTGCACAAATGTCATATTAGCTTTTTTCCCATTGCCATATACCGATGATATATTGCAAATTTGATTCAACAGTTCTTATAGAAAATGCTCTTTTACCTTTGAGGACCTTATCTTCTTGGCCTTGAGTCTTTGATCGCTGACTCCAGAGGGTTAAATTCTGATTTATATTGCGAGTTGTTGAGCAACCAGAATGTTAAATGTATGTCTGCATACAAGAAGGCATTGAAAATTGCATGGCACATGTAAGGTCTTTGCAGAAACTCCTGGAATAAAGGAGGATGTTTGAATGAGGCTGAGATTGTTTTCAAGACAACCTACAATCAATGGAATCAATTAATAACTCACATTTCAAGGTTTTAGAGAAGATACAATACATTAGTTGATTTGTAATACATTTTTGTTATTCTTAGAGATGGTGGAGTAGGGTTTCATATTTTCTTTGAGGTTGGTTACATTAAAAAGGAATCAATCACGTTTGTTCATAATTTATGTAACTTCAGTCATAATTTCCTCTGCAAGAGAAAGATGGATGTAGTCCATTAATCCATCATCACTGGCAATGCTCAGTTATAGATTTTTCACCAGAAAGTTAAAAGAGAATTATTAAAAACACGGAGAGAACTGGCAAAATACTTGAATTTAGCTAAATGTTACATTGGCGCCAATATAGAGAAATTTCTTGTGCCATAACATAATCAAAACTGTAATCCAGTAGGTAAACATATGGATCAGTACCTTAAATTCTTTTAAATTAATGACTCTCCCAGATCAAATTAAAGCTGAATATTGCACTTTGTTGTCGGCTATTGCACTCTAAAGTGTTATAATAAAAGAATATGTTTTATTTTGATCTCTGTGTTTTTAATGCTTTTTTTTAAGATTGTCATTTGCACATTCATATTTCACTGGGCACTGACAAACTTTGTATTGGCAAACATACTGAAAACAGTACAGTGAACATTCAGTAAGAAAAACAATTACCAAATAAATCAACAGGTTCCATCACAGCATGACGCTTTCACAATCATTCCCTGTATTTATTGCACCATTTTCTGCAATATTTTTTTCAATTCAAGAATGTTTCGCTACTTCATCCATTTGACAAAATATTATTACAGTTCAGCTTCGATCTGTATTATTCCAACTGACATTATTTTACCTATTTAAGGAATATTTTGCATGACTGTACAATATCAAGATGAAACTTTTCATGAGACAGAGGTTCAGCGAGTATCACTGTTATGTCACCCCTTCAGGGTTCTGGGTTATTTTCTGGCCCTGGCTTTGTGTGTGTGTGTGTGTGTGTGTGTGTGTGTGTGTGTGTGGTCACATATATATTACATTGTGGGGACCAAATGTCCCCAACAATGTGATAAAGACCTGTATTTTACCTTGTGAGGACCATTTTTTCAGTCCCCACGAGGGGAAACTCAAAAAAAGTCTGTGAATGTAATCAAAAAACTAAAAATGCCAAAAGTCTTGTATTTTGTTTGGTTACTTATGGTTAAGTTTAGGGTTGGGTAGGGGTTAAGGGTGCCATTGTTGGGATTAGGGGTTTTCCCATAGAAATGAATGGAGAGTCCACACAAAAAATATGAAAACAAAGTATATGTGTGTGTTCAGTTCACATGGGCAAGGGCAAGTTGTTTAGGTGGATCGATGTATCTTAATTGCCCATTGAATGTAATTATGTGAGTGATTTGCCCTATGATGGACTGGCATCCTGTCCAGGGTGTCCCTGCTTTGTGCTTCCTGGGAAAGGTTCCAGGTTCACTATGACCTTGAACTGGAAAAAAGAGCCTCAAACCTCATCTACGCATGCATGCATTAATTAAACACCTGAAAAGTAAAGCTGAAGGCAATACTGCGTGTACGGTTGCTTTCTGATTTTACAGAGCAAAGTGGAACAGTATTAGTGTGGTAAACAGCACGTGGGAGAAGTGTCCATAAGCAAGGAGAACAACAAAGATGAGTAGGAGGAACACAAATTCAACAGGCCTCTTTCTATAAATAGTAAGTGAAAGGGCTGGAGATCGAGGTAACCAATAAAAACCCAAAATTTAAAATTGAAAAGAAAACACAATAGGCAGAGTACTAAGCCCTAGCTATCCCTTGAGTCGGCAAGCCAAGGACATCATCCTTCAAAATAGAACAGATAGGCAAGAGTTTAGTGGAGCGCTAGCACATGCAAACTTCACATTACTCATTACATGGTTAGCCTGCATCATCTTCTCCTGAAATATATGACAGGATGCAAGGCACCTGGACAGCCATCACCTGTCCATATCACATGATTGAGGTCTACATATGAATACCGAGCTGGTACATGAAGGACAGCTGACCTTCTTATCAGGCATTAGTTGCTAGTGGACTAAGATCATGATGTTAAGAAATAGCATAACATAAATGACTTGTAAACACTTGTAAAATGAAAAAACAAGAGTCATATGTATTCTCACAACAACATCCATAAAATGTAACACTTCTGGGCTCCACCTATTTCGAATATGGTCAATTTTGTTGATTGAACAGATACAGATAATCCTGTACTTGCTCACTTCTAGTGGTAACTCTGCTGAGCAGAGGATGCAAACTGCAGGCCTTTCAATGACATAAATAAACACACAGAGACACATACGACCCAAGCCTGGTGACCTTTGCCCTCTAGGTACACATCTTTGTTACATAACGATGGCCGATATTTTTGGTTGAGAATTTAACATGCATTATCTGTGTGAATGTCAATATCAACAGGTTCAGTTCCGTAAAAAAGAATTAAAAATACTGCAGAGCTGACATATACCCTACACTGACATAATAAATAAGCCCATGTAGGTTGCACCTCAGTCTTGTGTGCCTTGAGCTGTACGGGATAGGCTCCAGCCTCCGTGACCCTGGATAGGACAAGCAGTTATGGATGGATGGATGGAAGGATGGATGGATACAGTATAAATATATAGTATATTGTACCCAGAAGGCATGTGTATTATATATAGTACAGCCTATGATTTTACTGAAAAATACTGACAGTTACTGACATGTTTAAGTAAACAACAGCATACACAGGCTCTGAGTCATCAGAGGTATGTATCAGAGTGCTGCTTCTCTGCCTTTCTAGTGCTCTGTCAGCGTCACTGCCCATTGGCCAAGACAGAAGGAGCATTCAGCAGCTTTCAGGGCGAACGGCCAGGCACATGTTCGCTAGTTGTGTGCGGCGAAGATAAGACACCATGTCGATGCCGTACTATATAAGCCAAGCTCATTGCAGAAACAGTTTGGGAATGTGGCTTTACTAATAAACATATATAGGTTAGCTTTAAGAGACAACTTTAGTCAGCTTGAGTCAGGCTTTATTTAACATTCAAGCGGCACTGCAGTGCTTACTGACAGTCTGTTACATTATCATGTTAGTATTCAGTATGTTAGTCTCCAGTCCCATTACCCTTCTGCTACCATGCATTTATTAGATATTATGAACATTTAGTTTGTTTTCTCCTTGAGACTGATTTCAGCGTAACATTAACAACAGTCTATTTACAATGAGCAGTAACCTAATATGTGCCCTTTTGCGTGTGCATTTAAACTGATTTAACACATGAAAAACTGAGGTTTGCCACTGGAATCCATTGCTGAACCGAACATCAGTTGTAAAATAATTACTTGTCTCCTCTCGTGAACATGGATCTGCCCGAGCAATCACAGCATCTGTCCCGTCTCACTCCCCTCAGCCTTTGCCCACCGTTGTGGGACTCTTTAAATTGCTTTCTGCCTGCTGCCAGTGCAGCTCCAGACACGAAAGGAGTGCACAAGCTTCCGGGTTTGCCTGATGTCACAGTGCAAAAGCCAGAGTCACCGTGTCAGATGCGAGATTGTGAGATTAAAATTCACCTCGGCCTCACATTTATGATTATCCTGTTTTGACAGTTGCCATTACCCAGAGTAATGGTCCACAAGGATTTTTCTAAAACCATCTCTCCATATATTATATCTCAATGTTTTATTTCACGTCCGAGCCGAGCCACAACAAATGGCATCTCACCTGATCTCTAAGCACTGGCCAGTTCATCCTCCCCCCATTGTTTGGGTAACCTCACATAATACTTGGTGTAAGATGACGAGAAATGCATTCCGGCTACATTAACTATGATTACATATGGAGCCTTTAAAGAATCCTGGCGCTTAAGCCTCCTCTTCTTGCCTTGCAGCTACCATCCCCCCATTACATGTCAAACTTCTGACCACAAGACAAGAAGCCCCCCCACCCCACACACACACACACACACACACACACACACACAATGCAAAACTGTATTTAGATATGACAATTGGGTGATTTCTACAGATACTAAGAGAGGTCATTCGTCTGTAGAACCAAACCAAAACCAAAAGGGCCATTCAATTTGTTTATATTTGACCACAACCTTGGTTGAGAACAAAAAAACATTTTGCTCCAATACAGAATCCATACTGTGAGTTTTTAGATGACTAGCTCAATGCCAGCAAAACACTCCAAAGTCATTTAACTTTCCTTTTTTGTCTTATTTTCATTTTTCAACTGGATAAATTTTTGATGCACGCTGAATAATGCAGGCTCCCTAACAATATTAACAAAAGACTTGCAGAGCCAAGTATGGATAGAATCACTAGTTAGAGGAAGAAAAGTGAAAAATCGTAGGCAAATCCTTTCCGCCTCCCTAGACAGACAGGGATCTGGCAGAAACCGTGGGAGTTCTGAAAGGAAATTCATTCCACCTCTCTTCAAGGTTATCGACGCAGTGCACAGGCTTGTGGCTCCGCAGGGCTCCGCTTGAAGCCGCCACGAAGCGGAAATGAAAGCGATGCCATCGTGGTCCGCTGTTATACGCCGTCGTGCGCCTTGACGCCGCCGTCTTCCGCATCTGGAGCACGATTGTGAGGATTCGGTTTGTTTGTCATATCCATTCTGAACATTTATCATTTGACTGGTGCTGCATGCGGTAACGCGAACTCGGTCTCTTACTGAACAGAAAGTGAACCTCACACAAAATGGGAGCATATGAAAAACACCTCCCTTTACAAGACACACATGTGGTGCTTGGCCCATTAATATTTTCTCACATTTCACAGATGTTTCGGGGGGGGGGGGAGGGACATTGCTTTCAACTGGAATGAATGAAAGCAAAACAGCATCAAAAGGACACTGTGTGTAACAGGGTGTCAAGTGATGAGAGTCATGAGGAGGTCACACATGCCGCTCTATACAAGCAGCTTTAATTTCCAGCCAGAGCCCCCACCCCCACCTGCAGCCACTGTCCACCTGCAGCACCCTCCTCTGCCCATCCACCCATGAGTTGGCCCACATGGAGCAATTAGCGCAGAAGTGGATGGAGGCACAGGCTGACAGGGCAGTGCCTTTCTGGAGCCCTGCCTCTCTTAATTATTTCAAAATCAGGAGCATGAAGAGAGATTCCAAATTAATTTCAAGCCAGGATGATGATAAACACTATTAGGGAATCAAACTAGATGGCAGGCGTGGAGGGGTGGGGGAGCAGCTGGGGGAATTCAGGAGGGGAGGACCAGAGTGCATAGAATGACGTCGATTCACGTTAATGAATAGGTGAAATATGTGCCTGTCAGTATCTTTGTCGCGGTGAGTAGCTCCAAACATTGAGGCATACAGAATCCCGGAATTAGCACACGGTTTATAATGCAACCATGCACAACATGTCCAGCATGTCATCAGTCATAATCTGTGTCAAAACACGATGCTCCCATGTCCCAAAGTGGAGTCAGCGGTAATCAGACAAGCAACGGATGGTTATATTAAACTTCAAAAAAAGCGTTGCCAGTGAAGTGATGTCACCAGGGGCTACGTGAGGACAGCGAGAGCATCACGTGGTCACTCTGATTGTCGCACCCCCGCTCAGGTGGCAGAGGATGCAGGGGAAAAGAGGTCAGGTGGTCAAGCCACACCGAGCTGGAGAGGCGGTCTCCGTGGCGCCCAGACTGGCACTCCACATCCCTCCACCACCAACATGTCAGTTCCCAAGATGTGCTGGCCCTGTGTATATTCCTGTGGACATCGTGATTCCAGTTCTCATGCTGGTTGACAGCTTGATAATTGTTTAAAAAACGTAAAATAATTTAAAACAAATTTGAAATAACAAATTCAAATGAAGGGCCATTAATTTTAACAAAAAAAATTAAATAAGTGATTAAAAAAGTAACAGGTTGTCCAAGGATTACATATAATCCTTAGATATTCCTTATATATAATATTCCATATAAATGTTTACTGCTTGCCATGCAGTGTGGTTTGGTGAAAAATGCTAAAAAACCTAAACATTTTTTGCTCTTTTCTTTGTGCAGAACCATTCCAAGCAATGCTACTGTATATCGTATCAAGATTCAACATCCTTTGGGTCCCATCCGAATGTTGTTCTTTGATAAAGCTAGATAAGGCATAAAGATGAAAGGGAATTCTATCTTCCAAAAGCAGTGCATCTATCAGCCGGTTTAGCCATCGAATGCCCACATTCATTACACTGACTGATGCACGATTCATGACGGCAGCGTGGGTCACATGTTCATCACTAACATTTTGGAAAGGCAAAGGTCTCCTGAGATAGCTTGTGTGCCGTAATTGCACCCCGCTCCTCTCTCCACCTCCTTTTTTTGAAGGTTATAATTCAATCATTTGGCCTGGGACATATTGCAAGAAATCAGCAAACACACACATCACAACATGACTCATGTGACCCTCCGTGGTTTGCAGAGTGTCCTTGATTCCACGATTTCTGTCAGCTACCATCAAAGGGACAATCACTACTTTAGGCGTTGCCAGCCAGAAGCAAAGACACATCAGGGAAGAAGAAAGTTAAAGTGGTGATCTACATACATATTCAAAGGGTGGTTTTTTGACCGGCTCATTGGGGGAAAAGGGGTGATTTCCCAGATGAGTAAAGGACTTGCTTGTTTTTGTTTTTTCTCTTATTCACACAGCGTGACCCTGGAAACTCGAATGCCTCCTTGTAGTAATTAGGCAGTGAATCATTAAGCGTTTCCTGAGCACCTGCAGAACCAGGTGTGGGGTCTTGACCCTCTTAGCCAGGCATACAGTCAGCTCCATGGAGGGGCAACATACTTGGTGTTTACGTCCCCCACTGCCCCATGACCTTTGTGCTTTGCGAGGAATGTGAGCTAAGGAAGACAAAGGTAGTGGACGCAATAGCAAGTGTGTCCCAAGCTACTCATACACCCCCCCGAGCGCACACAACTCCAGGCTGCGGTGCGGTGCGGTGTTACAGCAGGTGCAGTATGGAGCTGCACTTTGTGACAGAACATGGTTCACACCCAGATGGTGACAGTGGCAGAAAAATCCTTCAGGATTCAAACCTGAAATTAACAAAATAAAATAAAATAAAATGAGAGGATACAATAATACAAGTATATAATTCCACAATAACGTAGATATAAGCAGACACATATGACTGACAGAGCTGAAACCTGCATCTGCAATTGAAAGTGCCACAACCCAAATTACACCGCAATAATGAAAAGCCGTATTTCCACAGCTGTGCAGAGCTGCAGACACAATGCAGAAAAGACACCACATAGAGGCTAGAGGTATCTGGGTACATGCAGTATAGAATAGTGCATAAATCAGTACATTTTGTATACTTTTGCATTTGGCATCACACAATGGCCAAACGCAGCGAGCCATGTTCTTACTGTCTGAAGGAAATATCATGCTTATTGCTCCCAATTTTGAGCGTTTTTAAATAAATTTGTTAATTACAGCAAAACAAAAGAAGCCAAAGGTCAGAGGAACAGACTTAGGGCAAAACAAGCCCATTTTGTGCAAGAAGTGAATGCCAAAGTGATGTAGTGAATCGGATTTTGAAAGAAGGCCCTTCAAAAGGCAAAACGTGCTAGTGAGAAGCCTTCAGGGGATATAGCACAATTAACTGGGGGATGTAGCACAATTAACTGGCTGCAAATAAGAATTCACAGAAAACATCTCTTTCCCTGCCCTTAGCCCAGACATGGAGGTGTGCCTTCAAGCCTGGCACTCTGCGTCAACGTTAAGTGCTGATTACCGCAGCAATCACCCAACAGCTCAATACAGTGGGTCGATAGATGAACCACACGCCGTCATTCTGCATGGGGGCCAACAGCCAACGAAAATGATACCTGCTTGATGGATTTTTGCAAAGGAGAGTCATTAATCTGGAGTGATGGCCAGAGTGGGGTCGTTGGGGGGTGAGGAGGGCTCTAGGACGTTGGATCTACAGAAAAAGCCTGAGTCCCATATAACCGCACTTATGCAGTCTGATTAATGATCGCAGAGCCCACTGAGTCGATATTGTTTTTAAATTCACTGTACACAGATATTAGAGACTTACTGATGGATCCAGCGATAAGCCAAAAAACTAAGGGGGTGAAGCAGCAGCAATTCAGTGGGGGGGGGGGGGGGGGGGGGGGTGGGGGGGGTGGGTCAAAGTTTTGCCACGCTTTATATAA
>JAODKC010000021.1:18448463-18483128 GCA_026777985.1 Mormyrops attenuatus
GGAGCCTATCCCGGAAACTATGGGCATGAGGCGGGGAACAACCCAGGATGGGGGGCCAGCCCATCGCAGGGCACACTACATGAGCTATCAATGACTATGTATTCATTAATAACACGCAACAGTAGAGTAAGCAGTAGCAGTTAACAGTTCTCGTATTTGTATCACTAAATAAGCTACTACTAAATAACGGCAGGTCTGTCCTGTCGGGGAGTCTGCATACTGACAAGTGCATGCTGCTTTCCAACATCTGCTCACTCATGCTGTACTTCGGCCCTGAATCCCCGTCACAGATCATTACCTATGTTATCTCCTGTTATTCCCTTCTATCCCTGGATTTCAAGAAAAAAAAAAAGAAAAAGAAAAAAAATACTCCTTATGGCGTATTGACTCTGAAAAGGGGAACGGCCCAAACTCTGTCCAAAATCTCAAGCTAACAACAGAACTGCAAAAGGCCTGCTCCTATTATTTTAATTTAGTTTTAAGTGGTATCTGCCTAACAAACACAGGATGTGCTGTTTTTAATCAAAGTAATCAATGCGTGTTTGAAAATGGCTTTGATTTAAGCCCAGGTCCTAGCGGCTTGTCCTAAATTACCCTGTGCAGTCAAAGGACTATTCGAAATACACACTTTCGTGATGCATTTCTGAGTGTGGAATCCCACAAGTACTTAATGGAACATGAAAGCGGCGTAGACACAAATGTTTGGACACAGTTGTATGACATCTGGATGATGTACTTCTAGTTGTGTATCAACAGAGTGTAATTCTTGGAAGTATCTTGCTAGCTGCTTTGTAAAGATATGTAGGTAAGATGTGCTAACAACTAAAAATTCAGTTTAATTTGGAAGTAGCATAAACTATCAGTTGCAATGTCTTCTATGTTTTGTTAACAATAAGGACTACCGATAATCTGAACACTGACCTTCTGCACATTTTCCTCCATATACAACATACAAGCAAAAAAGACTTTATTTATAATGTCTTCAACGCAGAGTTATACATTTATAAAGCCCATTATATACTGCATATCCATTAAAGGGGCTATGTTTGCCGTATTTTTTTAATGGACATTAAGGCTAATGGTGAGCATCCTTAAAGGTCACCATCCTGGGTTTTACACCTTCCAGAAATGGGACACAACAGTGCCTTTGGAAGAGGACACAGGAATGCATGACTGATGTGGGTGAGATCGAATGGGTCGGCGAAATGGGCTGGCTTTTTGCAGTGCTATCTTTAGTATCTGTAATAATAATATGACTTGAATTTCAGAAGAGATTTTAGCGCACTAGGTTTTGAAAAGATTCATTTATTTAACACTATTATTGTCACTCACAATGCACATTTTATCAGCAGTCCTAATGAAAACGAGTAAGAGTTAACAGAAGATACAGGCAACAAATAATAACCAAACCCACCTGGTATTTAAAAAATGGAAACGTTCGTCAAATTTGCAGGTTGCTACTCTTTGGACAGTCTACACCAGTTTTGACTACTACACCAGACTTTTTGTTTTACAGGAAGGACATCATTAAGTCTAAATTTATTGACATAATACATACCATTCTAAGGCTGCATTTTAGATATACGAGTTGCGTCCCAGAAATACTAGATGTTGTTATTCTCCCTGTTGAGTCTTAGGATGTTCCTCTCAACAACAATGCTGTTGTTTTCATAAGTTATTTTCTTTTTCTATATAAGCAAAGAAGGCACTCGATGAAAAATCAAAGCATTAACGTTAAATATTAAAGTCAATCCTTTTTTGAAGGAAAATGTAGCATATTAATCAAGGGTTAAGACATCGAGAGCTACATAAAAATAATCCACCAACTGCAATGTTCCCAGTATTATTGTGTTTGAGTCCCTGGCACATTTGCTTTTTTATGTCATGCTGATTCTTTCTGAGCAGGTACTGTCGAACTGTCAAACTTCAAAGGGAATCCACCACAATGCTGAATATTAATATGGACATACTTTCATTCATTTTTAAACACAGTTTATCCCACATTTACCTGTAATGTGGACTATATTCACTTCAAAACAAATTACGGTAAATTTCGTATTACTTATGTTTATAGTTATTCTACTTGTATGTTGTTAATAAATTCATCAACTGTTTCCTAACAGCAATTACTAGTTCATTAAATTGTGCCCTAGTAGTATTATATCTGTCAAAAACATGAAGGGTTACTGTGATATATTTATTTGTTGATGTTTAAACTCATGAATCACTTAGACATTCTAGCTTCCTAGATGGTGTGGCGTTTGCATCATCAAAAGCTTTTATGTCACCGTGAACCTGCTTGTGGTGGTTGTCGGGGGCGGGGGTGGAGGGAGGCTGAGGGGGGGTGGTGGTCTTTGAAGCCCCGCACTGCGATGAACAGGCAAACTGCAGTGCCTGAACTCCAGTAAAATGTCACCCTTTGTGAATCTTCCCCGGAAGCCCAAGCTGTTGGGGTTATCGCCCGTCTGGTCCGAATCGCAGGCGGCATCTGAAGGGACGAGGTTGACAACTTAAGATGTTCCCAGCTCTGTTGTGGCTGACCCACATGGCGCAGACTGAACTGACAGAGACCGAAATCCCAGGCTGTGTGCACAGTTCACACAGGAGCAGTCACACCATGGCAGAAGACAACAGAAGGGTGGTCTTCCATAATAAGAGAAGACACACTCACTCGCTTCTCTTATTACTTTATAGTGGCCTTGCCTTGGGAACGGGTGTCCTTTTGTCAGTCACATTCATGTAATATATCGAGGGTGTGATTACTTTTTGGGGGCCTGGTAAAGAATAAGCAGCTTAGATTTCTGAATTCTGTAAGAAAAAAAAACGGTAATGGAAATTAATGCTCTTTTAAAAAAATAAAAATAAAAATTTCATGCGCTGTGTGTGGCAGAAGATACTCGCCTCGCGCTCTGCCTCGCCTGGTGTAACCGGCGGGCGCCCTTAAACTTTTTTTTTTACTACCGCTCGACTATTTTAGGTTAAAGGCTTCGCCATAGCAACGGGGTCCGGAGAGAGACGTGACTCGCTATTGCTCTAAAAACGAACGCACGGGGAAAGCGGGGAGAAATGCCCAGCTTCCCTTGGTTAAAGCACATGCATCACGGTCTGTTTATGTCATTCGGACTTAGATCTGTTATGATGAACTTGAAATGAAGACAGACAGTCGCCAGAAAAAAAATAGCTAACAAAGCAAAGAGAAACAGCCCCATTCTTAGAAAAAATCATCCCCTACATCAAATGTATGATTACATATACAGATCAAAGGAGAGTGTGTTCCCGCTAAATAAATGCATCGAGGTAAAAAGTAAAACGATGTCAGCAATAATTTCATGTGCAAAAGGGTAATTACAACTCTGCGCCGTATGTTTAATTCTTTGGGTCACTTGGAATACAATCAGTCAATTTAACGACACGGGAATAGTGATATTGCGCCAGAAATTACAGAGTAATAAAGAAGGTGCTGTTATATTTAAAAAGAAGAGTGATGTCTGAAAGCACTTTGTAGGCAATATTGATGCCCAATAACCCCTGTGCATGCAATGCTCCTTTCCTGGTTTCACATAAACAGTTACAGGTAATAGTCATCTCTCGAGGGAACGATTCCATTTCCATTAATGTATATTCTCAAAATTGCACTTACTGCAAGAGTTTAATTGTCTTTATTAGTATACTTGTTCCAGCAAGTTTTCATGGATAATTAGTCTCGAATATAAACAGATTCCTGGAAAAAAAAAATTTGCAGACTATGTTTTCCCCTCTGATTTTGCTTGGCTTTTACTTCATCCAATTCAATAAGAACCATATACAGTTGTTTGATTTTCCGTGTGGACCTTGCACAAACATTTAAAGCACAACCAGAAAAAAAGCTATGTTGTTATTCTGTATAGTATTTCATATATTTCATTTTTCTTTGTAAATATTTTACTTTTTGTATGTGTTCTATTCAGTTTTACTATGCATATGCACACCAGTGAGCCAAAACATTATGACAATCCTCACGTAATATGATTGACTCTCTCGTAAAAAATTGTTTGTACCAGACAGGGTAGCCTTCCTTGCAACATCTCGCAAAGAAAAAGTTTTGGTTGCCCAACACCGTGGTTTTTCCCTCTTCAGGCCACTGTCAGTAGGAACCAGGGGCGGCTGCTTTAAAATATTCTAGGTGGGGCTGTTTGCGTCATATTCACTCAGTCTCAATAACCACCCCAATACAATTTAACACAACCTGCAGAATATCAGTGCTCCGAAAAATAGTGAGTAATTATTTCGTTAGCATTAAAAAACAACAGATTTATAAATAATGAAAATTATCATTACAGGACTCGCAAAATCTCGCAGAATCTTCAAAATGCCACCTGGGAATTATATGTTACATTCTTATTCTTTCAAGTTAGACAAACCAATCACTCTGTATAACAGAGGCAACATTAACTGGGCACGAACAGCGAGCCTGAGACACAAAAGACTGTCAGCTAAGCGTCACGGACACCGAAAAAATGAATCGATCATTAAATTACCTTTAGTCGCTTTCTTTTGCTTCAGTGTTACCCAGGATGTTTGAATATCCATATAATTCATGATACTCTCATAACATATAACGGGTAGCTCACATCCATTTTACTTTCAATGTGCGTGGGTCACGTCCAGTAATATTCGCTTTGTCTTTATATTGTTTTTAATTATTCTGCTTTTATATAAAGTTATTTCGCGTCAGAGTACGCAGTGAACACTGACTATGGCTGCACCAAGATGGCGGCCAAAGGCGACTGCGCAGTACTATTGCCGCCCTCAGCAAATGCTACGTTTGCCGGGCCTCGTGCCAGCCTAGGACTCTGCTTGAGGTGACAAATGAAACACCCTTTACATATCCGACTTGAGGACGTTGATTGGCTAATTTTATGTTGCTATGTGAATTTTGCATATCAGTAATTGACTAGGCTGCTGCACGGAATGGGCGTTTTCACTATTGCCCAAGAAGAGATATTTGAATAAGATTGAGTGAGAGGGGGCCCCAAGCATAATGACTTTTTAAAATACATATTACACATTATTATGTGTTTTTCAGCACATACGCAGGGAAAAATAAGTAACTGTTGTTTATATAAAAAATATATATTTTAGAAAGAAAAATCAAAAATCGATTTTTAACCAGGGAGGGTGGAGCCCTAGTGCCCTTTATTGACCAGCCACCACTAGTAGAAACTCAGCACTGCTGATCATGAGCACCCCATAAGCTTTGCTGTTTCAAAGATCCAGTTGTCTGGCCATAATGATTTGGTCCTTGTCGCAGTCACTAAGATTTTTACCTTTGTCCATTTCTTGTGCATTCAACATGTCAACTACGAGTACTGAAAGTTATCTTACCAAACCTTGACATATACAATTTTTACCAGATAGTCAGCATTGTTCGCTTCAGGTGGGGCTGGTAATAATGTTTTGGCTCATTAGTGTATACATCTACAGAAATATGTTGAAAGTACAGGGGTGGACAAAACAACAAATACACCACAGGACAAAAGTAATATAACATTGAACAAATCACAATTACAAGCACAGCTACAAAGCTGAGTCATTTTAGATTGAGTCAGCAGTGTCAGCAATGAAAGAGGTTACAAAAATGAGCACTTCAGTAAGTGAGTTTTCAAAGAAGCATGTGGTCCTCATATTGTTGGTGCATTGGTCGCAAAAACTGCAGAAGTATTTAACGTATTATTTAATATACTTAATTAACCGTCTTAAAAATATAATGCTATAATATAAAATATATGCTAATATATAAACATCCTAATATATCAACATGGATGAAACGGACTGGCAGAGAGAAGCTTGAATTTATGGCTACCATTTAGAAACGGCTTGTATGCAAGTTCAACGTGTCAAGAGGTATGATCATCTGTGAGGAGCAGACCTTTGAACAAAGGAAAAAAGTAGGATGGTTTGATGAGTCATCTTTCACCCGTTTTCCTACATTGTGTATTGGTATGGGCGGCCATCTCACGGGAGTCTTTAGATATGATGATTGCTTTATGCTTTAAATGGTCATGTAGACCTAGGGGATATGAGGCCATTTTACAGGATCTGATGCACCCTGTGGTACAAACACTGTTTCTCCGTGATGTTCCTGTTTCCAAGGTACCTACCTGCTACCTGCATGCACTCAAAACAAATCCAAGAGTGAAACGCCTTCTACGGCTTCCCCAATCACCAGGGCTAAATATTACTGAACCTTTTTGAGCAGTTCTGGAGAGCAGAATGCGAAGTGGATTTCCACTTTTGTCATTTATCAAAGAAGAAGTGGTCTTTATTCCTGAAGAATGGTCCAATATTCCACTACACGTGGCTCATAACTTGTATGACAGCATTTTAAGGAGGATTTAAGCTGTTCTGAAGGCATTGGGTGGCTGAATTCTTTATTACAACTGTGATATTAATATATTTTTAGCTTTTTCCATTATTTTTTTATACACCTCCTGTATATATTCTGTATCATCAGAATGATAACATTACTTTTGTTATGTTATTTCTAAATCCATCAGCCTCATTTATAAAAATATTGAGGTATAAAGACACCAACAAAAGTACTACTGAGCTTCAGAGCAGAAAGTGTTCTCTTTGGAAGATAAGACTGGTATCAATGCAAAGCTTTTACTCACCCTTTAAATAGAAGTCCATTCATAATCATCTCTGTCCTATAAGTGTTAGTACTAAAGCTGCTAAAAGCATTATGCTCAACTGTTTGTAATACAGCATACCCCGAAATAAAGGATTGATTACCTGTCATGCATTAACTTGAACAAAGCATGACAATTGAGTACCACCATCAGCACTGAGAGAAAAGAGATTAAAGCTTGCTGGACCATTGAGTTCATAATAAGAAGAGGGTTTGCTGAGTCTTCCTCCCCTCTGAAATTCATTATAAGGAGGATTATGTGCCCCAGAGTGAATGATGAACATTATTATTATGCTACATTAAAGCCCTGTTCATTGCTTAGAATATCTTGCTCTTTATTATCGCCGTGACCCTTGCGTACAGTATGTAATTATATGTGCGATGCAGAAGTAAGATAAGTATTTTTAGTGGGAGATCTTAAGAATGAAAGCACATGCTGCTATATGTGATTATGCGCCGCATTTTTACTGATTGAAGAACCATCGCTGTCAAATTTTAAAATCTTACATTTTTATCCTGGAAATTATTGTTTCACCCTAGCCTTTTGGTGTTCTGAGACAGTTAAATGCCAGTATGGATTGGATCCAATGGTGTCATAAGCACTATCAGTGATTAAGCTGCTATAAAACTTAATTTAGTCACATAAACCCAGATGTGTGAAATGATTTTTGCATGTTTTCTAGTATAAATGAATGGGTAGGTAAGATGCTGGTCAGTACAGTATGACAGAGGGTGCAGCCAGGAGATAGGGCAAGGGGAAGACACTGGTTTAAGCTGCTTCCATTGCAATTTATCACCAGTCTCCTAATTGACATGGGCCTCAGTAATAAAAACCAGCTGACCCTGGTTAAGCGGATGTCCTCCTACGGGTTTAAATTCTTTCGCGGTAACCGCTTGCACATCGGTAGCTACGGCAGCAAGGAGAGTTTGCTGGGTTTCTGTTCCTGTTTTGCTGATTTAAAAAAAAAAAATGTATTGTTCTTCTCGCTGGTTTGTATTATTATTTAAAGGTATCCATTTTTTGTTTTTATTTAACTTTGTTTGCTTAAGCCCCGCTGTAAGTTACTTCTGTCCCGTCCTTGTCGCACAAACCTCAGCCCCACAATCTGCCGCACAAGGCCGTGCTAAATTTGGGGGTCTGAAACAGACTTTAAATTATGACTGACCTTGTCTTTAAAATCCCAAATGTCCTCATAAGGTTGGTATGAAATCTGGTGATTTGTACCCTTACGCCACACTGTTTAAATGATTACTGACCCTATCCGTACATTCCCAAGTGCCCTAATAAGGTTAGTATGTATTCTGACGATTTGTCCTCCTAGCCTCATATACACTCCCTCATAGTCTGTTTCTTCTCTACACCCTGGGACTTTTCATTGACTTTTCATTTTAAGAATTTTTTGCAAAGTGGCATTGTTAGTTTCTCAGCAATATTCTTTAAAAAAAATGATCATCCTCTCCTGGGTAAATCAGTACCGGTCCCCAGCAGGTCGATTTTTTTAAAAAGATTTTAGAGAGTAGTACATTATGTTCCAGCAGGAGTTGAAAACCTGAAACCGCACCTCCCACCCTCGTACATGGGCACATGGAGTAGTTCAGAGTAGTAGCACCAGCCCATGCTGGCCGCAATCTTGACAGATGTTAATCAAGAGTGCGGATTACGTTACATTCACGTTAGCAGGAAAAATACAGCGGTGACCCTGAGGGAGGGCTCCTGGCCAGAGCTATGTTCTGTCAGAGTGAAATGACATAAATTTGTTCACAACGTCAATTTTTTTCTCTGCTCTCAAGCAGAGGTCTTTGCAGTTAATAAATAAATAAATTTAAGCTAAATAACGTAACCAAAATATACGTTTTAAGCTAACATATACCCAATGCGTGCAGGCTAGTTCGCACTGTTCGAAACGTTTTTTATAATCTGATCTTATGATGAAATGTGACTTGTGGGATTTGTTGAATGCAGAGTTAAATGCACATTGTATACATTTCTCATGCTGTATGTGGCGGCCAGCGTGAAACATATGGATGTTTCACAGCGATAAACACCACTGGAGGGTTCTGGCATTGGCTCAATTATTATAAGTTACTATTACTATATAAACTACTATAAATTTATCTTTTATGAGTTTATCTAAAGTTTAGTTGTGGTTGAAAATAAATCAGGCGTGTTTTCAAGTGCTAGAAAAGCGAGAGCAGTTTATAGCTGAATTATGTAGCAGGTAGCTGTTGTGTTTTATTTTCAGAAGATTGATATATGTAATAATTTAAAAGTCATGAACACACCCATCTAACGCCTTCATACTGTATAAGAAGAATGTCGTCATCTCAGTAAAAGAAATGTTTACAGTTCAAGATAGTAAACCGAGGCCATGGTCGGATATTTCACTCATCGAAGAGTCCAGAGGGTGCAGTTTATGCCATCCTCATACAACAGAACGAGCCAGGTAAGTATTATTCTGGAAGTAACCCCACAAGCCTTTGCAGTCCTGTGTCAGCCGTTCACAGCATCCTACTTCCATTTTATCTACAGCTGTATTTTCCTGTTTGTGATGTCCTACATGGGGGATTAGACAGTTTGTCCAGACAGCCAGGTGCAAGGGCTCTAGAAGGTTTAGTTTAACTCATTTTTGTACCAGGCAGTTCTGCAAAAACATTTTAAAAAATCCATACAATAGCCATCATATATATATGTGTGTGTGTATATATATATATATGTATGTATGTATGTGTATATATATATATATATAGAGAGAGAGAGAGAGGGAGAGTCAGTCCTGCTACAATGCGTGACATCACACCGTGATTGTGTTCTAACACAATTGATATATCACTACCCAAGTCCAATACAATGCAGGCTCACATTTGTATTTCCAGTTGCAGAGTAAAGTACGATGCAATCTACAACGTGATATGGTCTTAGCCAGAAACAATACTTGCATGTTAAAACAGCTATCCAAGTGAACAATAGTGATGCCCGATTTCTGAATGAATCTTTTTTTCAGTGAACTGGTTTTCAAATCTAAAGATCTAAAAGAATAAAGCTAAAAGTACATCTGTGCTTTGATCAGGTCAAAATCTTACATTTTAAAAATCTATAAATACTTGACAAATATTCATATACAGCAACCGTTATTAACTCAATTACATTTGCTGTTCATGGGCTGCCTGTAGCTATGCTTCCCTCCGCATACCGTAATCTGTTGTATATGTTTTTCGGGGATGTTTTTAAGCAATATTTAATTGGAGCAGTTGCAATAAGCATTTCACTGCAGGACTGAAGGCCAGTGGATGACACACAAAAAGTTTAGTAACTCATAAGTGCTTAAAATATATGTACAGAGCTGGTTTGAGGGATGCCAAGCGTGTTTACGGCAGCCTCTCACATGATCCCGTAGTGATCTTGCAGGGATCTTTGTATCTTGCGTTTCCCGGATCTTTTTGCTTCGTTTCGCTCCACTCGCATGTTTTCTTCACTCGCCAAAGGGACCAAAAAATTTCACGTTTTTCCCAGATCGTAGGGGGTCTGTGCCCCTAACCCCTGCGATGTAGAAGGGTTGGCTGTATATTTATATAGCAACTGTTTTCAAAAGGCCATGGTGTCTTTCTGTTGCCAAGTAACCCCTAAGGGTAAAATATTTCATGGAAAAAAAACAAAACAACCAAGTTTGCTGATTCCTTCAAATCACAGAATATAATATATCATAAATGCGCCCTTGGCAGCAATTACTGACACAGGACTATATAGGTAACTCTCTAACAAGCCGTTGCAGTATCTCATTGCAGTTTATTTCCGTTTTTCTGGACAGATTAAGATCTGTCGGGTTTCCTAAATGCAGTGGTTTTTACTGTAAGAAAAATACTTAAGAGACACATTTACAGGATTTATATTAAAAGTAGGCCACAATTTTTTTATAGTCTTAAGTCACTCCAGTATGACTTTACTCTTTGAGTCCTGTGCTTTGGATCATCATCCTACTGTGAGATGAATTTTCAGCACAGTCTTAAGTCTTAAGCTGAATTGAAACATTGGATGGCCCCGCTTGAGTGTTGTTATGGTGCCTGGGTGATTTATTTTTTGTTTTGGTCTCTGACTCAGTCATACTCCAAGATATGTGGCATCAAGGCAAACTGTTTCAGTTTAGTCTGGGGATACTCGTATTTTTAGTCTACTTAGTTCTGTTAAATATTCCAAATACTGCTGAATAATTTTCTCCCATGTCAGCAGTAGTAACGCTCTCAGAGATGTTGTTGGTTCTTACCAGCTTTTCCTGCTAGTACAGCTGCTCTGTTTAGGAGCCGGGTGATACAGCTACCATCTGGGTGGAACAATTCCGTGTTTTGATAACCAAGTACACTGTGCTCACAGGGGTATTCTGGGACTGCTACTTTATTAGGGCTTTTTTAATCTTTATGGGGTTCTTCGCTCTAATGTCTTTATGACGGAACTTCACAGGAACATGCTGTTATTCTGAAATCCTGAGAACTCTCAGATAAGTGCGTGGCCCATCAGCTTAATTCTGTGAGCCTAAATTAATTGGGACTGAATATTTAGCATTTTTTCCTCATTTTTATTTCATGTTTATTACCCATTTTCATCTTTTCTCCATCTTATTACTGATGTGAGCTTTGTGGCTAGATTTGTTTTGCACATATAACAAACAGTAATTTCCATTGCTGTATCAGAGCATTATGACTTCAAGAATTATTTTTCACTTTACTGACAAGACTTGTTCAAAAATATTTTTGATATTTAAAGGTTATATAGCATGTGTTCTGTTTGATACAAAAATTAAGGCGTTCTATCTACATTTACAGGTGTATATTTTATCTTTAAATACATGTGTTTTGGGTCAGTGTTGGCATATTAAATCTATCACCGCAAATATAGTAACGTCATCACGACTGTAATTAACTGCTCTTTAACATCTACTCCAGACCGGGGGTTTATTTATGTGTTATGTTATCTTTGATGGGAATTCATATTTCAAAAGCTTCCTGCTGTTTTGAAAATACCGCATGAGGTAACGGGGTCGGCCTTTAAAGGTAAGGGAACGGGGGGATCTGGAATGCTCTGTAAACGACACATCAAAACACTCCCGCGTCTGTCTAAACAAGGACAGCCGCCCCACAGAGATGCGGAGCGTCTGAGATCAGATCTTTCTCCAACTGTGCAGACAAAACCAGAAACAAACGCACTCACAGTAACATTTGTACAAACATCTTTGGAAAAAAACTAAGAAAGGGTCTGGCCATTGATTTATTTGACACTTTTAATTAGACAATGTACAGCATACTGGGGACCAGTAGAGAGGTCCTGCTGGCCTCATGTGTGTAGAGACAGGCATACCAAAGGGCAGCTGCAAGTCATTGGGCTGCCCATCTATCAACTGGTGTTTATACATAAAATAAGTTATTATTATTAATAATAAAAATAATACATTTCTCATAACTGCTAATCCAAAGTATTGCAGCAGCAAGCCTGGAGTCTATCCCAAGAATCACAGCTTGGGACACATTGGAAAGGATGCCAGTCCATGACAGGACACACTAACACACACACAGTGGGAGACTTTGAGACCCCCAGACGATCACCTCACTGGATTGTGGGGGAAAACCAGAGCACCCACAGGAATCCTGTGCAAATACCCCCTCTGGGGTTGGCTGCAACTGAACCCGTTGGTTTGGACTTATCAGGTAATAGTGCCAACCAAGTGTCCGGGCTGTTTCTAGATCAACAACACCGAAAGTAACAATAAGAAGAACAATAAGAAAATAACGGCAGCATTGTTTTCCTTGCAGTCCAAAGACTTATGGGAAATGGTGCCTCTAATACCCATACCTGTGTGTGGGAGTGTGGCTGTATTTGCCCTGAGACGGCCAGGTATCCTCTGCCTAGTGAGCCCTAGCCTTGTGTCTGGGCTAGACTCCAGACTCCTAACCATGACCCTGCGTTGGATTGGAGCTGGAAGGTGCATGGATAGAATAATAATACCTTTAACCAAAGGTATTCATGAACATAAAGGGGAAGTATTTACAATTTATAAATCATCTGTGAAATCTGTTGTATCTTTGTACATTAATTTAGACTAAATACAGCATCATAAACTTGTGGTAATACACACCGTTCTAGACCAAGCGAGATTTTTTTTTTGTTTGTTTACTTGCAGCTTAATACAATTAACCTTTAAATTGGCACCACAGACTAACTTGTCAAACCTAATTTTACGATGAACCATTCATTTGAATAGCTGATCACCTTCACCATCTCTTGTTTTAAAATTACTTGAGTGGGTGCCCACTTTAATTAGCATATGTTATGAGTTTTTGAACAATTTGGCTCTTGCAGAAACCTCAGATGTCAATTTTGTACAGATGTCGCTCTTCTGAAGTCATGTGCACGGATGAGTGTTGACTGTGAATTGCTCTGCATAATGTTGATCCTAAAAATGGGAATTTCTTTGCACAATAAAAACCCTGGGTTAAAGATATTATTGGAATGGAGAAACTTTGAATACTTATATAAGAACAATATATGATATAGAACACATTATTAGAGGAGTTTTTATGCATAACCCTTTCATCTCAAATATTATACATTACATTGTCATCCAAATTCAAGACACATCTATGTCATTATCATGATATCATTCCATATTTACACACTCATTGGTGTTTGTTTCTACATTACTTGTACCTGTGACACAGTCATATTACAGTCATATTACATATTGCAGTCATAAACAACAAATTAAGTGACCACAAAGGACTGTTAATAACAAAACAATCGAACAAACAAACAAAAAAAAATTAACATATGACTGAAATCTTAACATTAGTCTAGCTAGCCTCCTCGTGAATTTGGAAGAAAAAAAAATCAACATAAATATTGCATGGTGCTTTAATAAAAATACACATTTTGGTATTTATTTGAATAGGCCAGTATTCAAACTGCTGAGCTTGCTATCCATTGCAATGCATTTCCAGTTAACGGTGCTGCTTGTTATGTTAAGAACATTGAATCTTGAGCATACCTAATTACATATGAACATCTCCTCCTAAGAGGAAAGGAGCAGCCAGGCTCTAGCAAGCTAGTAATCTACCCTTAATAAACATTTAGCTGCAGTTAAAGCACTACACAGACACACGAAAGTGGAAAGCGTTTTATCAAAAGTGGACTTCCGCCAATTTCATTAAGTTGCCCCCGTCCCCATTGCATTTGTAGATTAGGAATAATGCTGCAGTGTTGTATCAGGTGTCCTCCAAGGAAGTGTCCCTGACAGAGTCAAGCTGAGCCACTCTTTATCCCGTTAAATGGCGTATGACAGTGTGGCCGGCTATCTGAGTGCAGCAAAACAGGCTTGAGCTCAGTGGAGGTGAACCTGAGCGACTTGTGCTGAGCTTTTGACCGCTGGTCGCCCCCGTGCACCAGCCAACCCCACCCACCCCACAGGGGTGCACACAGTCTGAGGCTACTGCTGGGAGTTAGAGCAATGCAACACTGCACAATCGTCAAGGGCTAAATGTGTGGCGACATCTATTTTAAAATCGCATCCCCGCAAAGGATGCGATGGACTGGTATCCTGCCCAGGGTGTCCCTGGCCTCGCGCCTTGCCCTTCCTGGGGTAGGCTCCAGGATTGCCGTGACCCTGTACTGGATGAGTGGTATGGAAAATTTATGGATGAATCATTACAAAGACTGCGATGGACTGGCATCCCATTCAGGACACCCCCTGCCTCGTGCACCATGATTCCTGGGATAGACTCCAGTGCTGCTAAAACCATATGATGGATAAGCAGTATATAAGATGAATGGATGGATTACAAAGACAGAATACTCATATTTAAAAAAAAATGTAAACACAGAAAGCTTTCAGTGCATTCATTGTTTCAAACTACAGCTGTAATACAAAACAAAGCAGTGCTTATGTTGTCCCCAAAACCACTTACTGCATATTTTACTTACACAGACAGAAGTGGACTTGAAACAAACGCAATTAGTTTCTCAGGGGTGAAAAAAAACTAAGATTTGCCAGGCATATAGCAGATCTGCCTACAGGAATCCCAGCTGCAACAACACAGAGACCTAACACCTAGGGGGGGGGCGCGGGGGCGGGGCCCCCCCCCCCCCCCCCGAAGCATAGCCTTCATGGAAGGCAGGATGTAATTTATATTTCTGACAGAGGCCTAGACAAGGAAATATAACCGTTTCAAAACAATATCCCCTCCTTTTTTTGTGCAGGAAGTAGACACAGATATGCGTCATGAAAAATATTACAGCTGTCTGAGAGCGCCTACAGGCCATCTCTTTGGGCAATCGGTGCCATTGCCACAAAGGCCTAAGGACCTACAGCTTCAACTCAGACCCAGCTGGAGTGAAGAGTGAAGAGCACCCCAGAAGTGGCAGAGAATGAAGATAAAGTTGTAAATGAAAGAGGTGAAGTGTCTCATGGGACGTCGCCAGGCAACGCTGGACGTTAGGGCTTGCCGGTTGAGTGTAGAGGCCGGCAAAAATCCGGACAGGTAACTTCATCTTTAAGCAGTGAGGCAGCACCCTTTCTTAGCAGCCTCCTCCTTTACAGAAAACATCAACTGGATTTTTTTAAGATCTGTCTAAGGCTACAGGCTGAAAGAGACAGCTCTCTGCAGGAGTCCACTCCTCTACTCACTCACTTCCTTAGCCATGACAAAGGGTCAGGACTTGCTTGAAAGGACAGTATCCCCCCAAAGGGCCATTTTGGCCGTCTTGGTTCTGTTTGTTTTGATCGCTGGTACGTGCCACACACAGGCGGCACTTGGGCAGACGTTTTTAGTATAGAACCCCGCAGAGAAGAATCCGTTGTTCAGCCATTGGTTAGGACCTGAGTCTGACATTGTCAACTTCGAGTCCCATGAAAATGTAACACTTTCATTGGCAACATGTATTTTTCCCAACCTCTGACAAGCTACATTGAACTGTACAACTAATGATCACTCTGTTCTCCTTCCTATGAGGGGGCTTTGAGCCACTGTCGTTTTCCCTGTGTCCTCTGAAACAATAGAAGGGTAATGGCCTCCCCAAGGCCTCCCCATTCGGCCTGATTAGGCCGCTCGCATCGGGCCGCTCCAGCAATAACCCGGCTTTCTCCATTCGTCACCCTCGTGCAGAGGAGCTCACAAGACACGCTTGGGGGTAGTCCTGGGGATTGAGGAGGATGACATTGGGCTGTAGGGGTTCCTCGCTTGGCACAAGCCCTGGCATTATTTTGACCATGGGTACTGCCTTATGCCAGTTCCGGTAAAGTGGTGGTAGACATAGAACACAATGCCCTCTCTTTGGAGTCTGTAACTAATATGTTTGTTCTAACCCACAGACTCTGCTAGCAGGAGAAACAAACACGCATTTGTCTTAATTTTAGTATCATAAAACCCAACGACACATGAGACAATGTCCATGTTGTTAATTAACTCTATGTCCTTTTTTACAGAATGTCAGAATGCTTCTAATCCCCTAACGCTCTGCTCTGTTTGAAAAATGTCTACCCACGTTCATTAGAACATCGTCGTTCATCTTTCCTGGGACTGTAATTCTCATTCAACTTATCTGCATTTTTATACAGAAGAGATGGAACAGATTTCTGCAATTAAACTGAGACTGCATGTTTCACAAGGAGCTAATAACTGAATTTGGAGAATGTAATCAGAGTGGATCCTCTTTTCGCCCCAAACACGCTGTTGTAACAGAATTCTCAGACATCTCTGGATGTTTGTGAGGTTTATGGGTCCATTTTGAGTCTTTGCTTGTTTTCTATATTAATGCAGAATAAGAACACCAGTTTAAATCCATCCTCTATTTAAATCCATCCTCTGCTGACTCCACTTGTTAATACTTATGAAGCTTTTCATAAAATGAACTGAAGTCGTTGCATTTTAACATGAGGCAACTCATGAATCTGAAACACTCGCACAGCCACAGTCAGATGTGCGCTGTAAGTTCTATCAAGGTAGAGAATGAATTATTACATGTTCCAGAAAAAAACATTCTGATCAACAAAAATAAGTAAGAGCTCTGTTTATGACTAGATGGACCAGTCCCCGATTCAGCTGACAGTCTTCTCATTGCTGCGACTGCTTTGACTGACAGGCCTTTCAGAATCATGAATAATGAAGTGTAAAACAAAATGACAAAGAACAAAAAGAATAAAGAGGTTTATAAGCTATCCTGACAGTCTAACAGATTAATTTCTGCCCACTTCTTTATTTTTCTTAATTTCAATCACTCTCACCCACTAGTTAACCATTCAGACTTCAAGTCGTTGTCTGATATGAAAGTACACCATTGGTATGCACTCTTAACTTGCATTTTTGTCTTGCTGTTGGGCAATTCCTACAAAATGGCTTGCATTATTTTGACTTTATGTTCATCACAACAAAGAAAAATTCACATGCCCCCTTAATGCATCCTGTTATTCATTTAAAACCGAATTGCGTAAGCACCTTTACGACAATTTAAAAAATTTAAATGCAAACAACAAAAGAACTCTGTTGAACTCTAGTCAAACCCTGAGGTTTTCATGGTGTCTGGGACTTACATCATAAGGTTATGAAAAAGTGACGAGGTGCAGATTTTTTTCTGAACCCAGATATATGATTAATTTATAATAACCATATTTTATAATTACATTTCATAATAAAATACTGACTTGAGAGGTGCCAAAATACATCTGTTGTGATCATAAAAGAAACCCACGGCAGTGCATACATGCTGATGAAAGGAAATCCTAGGATTGCATAATTTATTTGACCTACAAAAGAATATTATCATTAGTACCACCGTTCTTATCTATCTGGTTCCTAAACACTTGACAGGAAGGCATGATTTGGGAACATCAAAGCTTGAGGTTAGATTAAACTGAATCCAGTGCTGTTAGGCTATGCTTGGGTGAAACAACTCAACACAAGGCCAAACCCCTATATTTTTCCCCATGTTGGCAAGTTGTGGACATCCTTTGCATAATCAATGTCTTTGGTGCTCGAATGAGAACACGAAAAGAGCGCAGCGATTTGCCAAGTGAAAGATGGCAATGGCACGACAACCTCAACAAGGGCATCAGGTATGATGGAAGCCCAGGTTGCTGTGACTCGAGCCAGGGACCGTCGCTTTAGAGTTCCCAGAAGCACCTGCAACCATAAATAGTTTGAGAGGTTTGGCATGGAGGCAGCCATGTGTTACGCTCAGCCAAGTAAATAACAAGTGGAAACAGAAACAACTGTATTTCCAGACAAATTATAATCATTCTGTAAGTTTGCTTATTTAAATCAAGGATCCTGAGAGAAAGGTACACCTTCGGTCTCAACCTGTTCTAACGGAAATACATAATGTGTTTCTCATAGATTCTCTATGGGGGTGGCAGGGACAGTGTGGCCATAAATCATTCCTGTCAGATGTGCTAACTTGGTCTTCTTTTGTTAGGAGACATAAAGGTGTTGTCAACAGACAACCAGAAAGGGTGAGCAGGTGCCTACTCAAAGGGGACAGGAAAGGACTGGCAAAAACAAACAAGGTGAAACAATTGGGTAACCACAGGTAGCAGAAATGTTTTGGTTTTCATTTCCACTTCACAGGCTAGTGGTAGTGTTTCTTAATGTTTTTTTTTTATGGTTTGCATAAAAAAGATGATTTCCATTCCTGTCTATAAAGGCATAAAAGGCAGAAAAATGAAAGGAGAGAAAGTGTCTGTCCTTTGTTTTTGACTTAAATCAGGGTGAATCTATGTGCTTCTCCATGGAAGATAAAGATTTGCAACAATGAACAAGGCAGCAAAGCGGGCCCCTAATGGTTAGTTTTAGCAGTCCATGTTGGGGAAGCGTTGTAATGCACATGATCAAAGTGCTTAACCTGAATCACTCCAGCTGTATAAATGCGAAAATTGCCGCTCCCCAACAAAAGCAACAGCTAAGCTAATTAAATACAAGCGTAAATCCGGAGCACTGACCCACTTTACCATAGCTAGAGTGTGCAGATTCATCACGGGGTGGATGCTCTTGTGGCCCAGCACAGGGTGTAATTATTAAGCTTGTAAGTCACAACACAAACCCCAAGGTGTGCTGACTGGATGACCCGTATGAGAAAAGTGAATGGGTCAACAAAGTTGGACTTTCCGCTGAGACTTATTATTTAATCAGATAGAAATTCACCTGCTCCAAGACACCCATCACTGTCCTTCAGCTGATGGCTGAGCTGGTCTGCGATGGTGGTGAGGAACAGGGCAGCGTTTCCGGGCCGTCCTCCTTAGAAACCCATTGCGGTGAAAGGTCACCTGGTACTGCTGCCATTTCAGCACTGCTGTTTATTCTGTGACAGCTTAAATGGAAGGACAGTGTGCAGATAAACGTCATGGTTCACGGCACAATATCATCAGTATAGCATGTAAACAGGACCGGTGTGTCATCTCCAGAAGGTCTCTGTTTGTTAGTTAAGATGATAGCAGTTCAAGCTATAAACTGTATCACCATGTGGAAGTTTTTTTTTTTATCCCTGTAACTCATTGATTATTTCATGTCTGCTTGTTTTATTAGTTCTGGTTTAAATGTTTTTGATTGTAGTTCTTTAATATTACTGGGGGTAAAGGAGATCACCAGGGGGTTAATTCAATACTGTATTCATTACAATATGTTGCACCATATGTTGCTGTATTCTTTGAGAAATGGACGAATAATGTCCATGTATCCAATCGATACTCACCCTCCAGCATGAGAAAATGCTACAGTATATTGCATATTGCTGAATACCGGAACTTACTATCCTTACTTATGCTTTTGTAAATCCACATACAAATGACTACAGCAAGAACAGCCTGATTTGTAGGTAATCATGAGAATGACGAAGGACTCTGCAGTCGCCTCCTGGGAGGGATGTGATTTATCGCAGCGGTTTGGAGAGCATTCGTAGGTGTCTTCGGGAGCTCCGTCTGCCTTAATGCAAACCAAGGTTCCACTGTTCCCAGCATCCGCTTCACAGCTGGTCACAGCACTCAGGCAACACACTCAGCAACCGTGCTGTCAATCTGCTGGAAGAAACATGCCCCACAACCTACTTGTGGCGCTGGGGGGGGGAGACTGCAGTTCTCATCTGTTGGGTGGCTTGTAGAAGGGTTGGGGCTCTGATCTTGAATTGTCTCAGAAATGGTGTGGTGGTCAGTGCTGTTGCCGTTACACCTTTGGGACAAGGGATCAAGTCTCCGCCATGACTCCGTGTGGGGTTTGCATGTTCTCCCCATGTTGTTGTGGGGTTTCCTCCGGGTTCCCCCACTGTCCCAAAGCATGCTGATGTGAACTGGAGTTTCCAAGTGTTGGGCAGTATGTGTGAGCGAATGGTGTGTGAGTGTGCCCTGTGACTGGTTTGTTGGTGCCCCATCCTGGGTTGCTCCCTGCCTTGTACCTGTAGCTTCTGGAATAGGCTCTGGACCCCTTGTGAGCCCTGCAAAAGGCAAGGTGGTGTGGAAAATGGATAGATGTTTCAGAAAAAGGGTAGAATTCTTAAAAGGTGAAATATGTTGAAAACGAAAGCCCATTCTCCATGTTGCTGCTTGTCAATAGTGCATGATCCATTTTCTGTAACCACATTTGAATCCTATTCTGGGTTATGGGGGTCCACTGCCAATCCCAAAGGCAAGGAATAACCCACGACAGGGTGCCAACCCAATGCAGGGCACATTCACTCCTTTACATTCACCCCCTCTCAACAGTGGGGAGAAAAGACTACCTGGTGGAAACGCCATGGCGACACAGGGAGAACATGCAAACTCCAGACACATGGAGCCAGGGCAGAGACTCAGGTGTAAGATAATAGTGCCAACCACGCGCCACTGTGACCGCCCGCCACCAGACCAGCATACTATCCTGTCCTAGATAATGCGGTATAAGGTTTTTAGCTTCACAGATAGCAAACAGGCTCCTCCAATAGACACCTGGGAAGCAAATCTTGCAATTTAAGATGTTTACTGAAAAAAACACTGTGAAACAAATTAAAGTGTATGCTACAACTCAAGCAATACGTAATGAATCCTTAGCATTTAGGAGCAGTTAAATTAACTAGTGACTAGCGTGACGCTAACATAAGACTAAATCCCATTGACGCGCTACTGAGATTAGCACTGCTGCATTTATTTACCTTTTTCACAGGTAGTGAATGACTCAGGTAAGTATTTAAGGTAAGTAATACAATTAATATCACTTTGTACTTACAGACATGTTGTTTAGGGACTGAAGAAAATGTTACAGAAAGAAAAGACAACAGTATGGGTGTTTCTCAATACCAAGTGCGCAACTATTATATTTGTGGTCTTGGCAAGACTGGCTTTGCTAACTTGCCTCCTAAGAAGGAACCTGCAGTGCAGTGAATCATGGGATTTAGCAAGGATGCAACAGATGTATCCTTGATATTTGGGGCGGAGCAAGAACAACATCCGGGGATTTTAACCTTCCTCTGTACTTGTGTTTTGGAACTGGTGTTCGGCAGTGGAACATGACGTAAAACTGGTACATGAGTACGGTCAAGTACGCATATTGAGAAGCACCCCTTGTCTCTGAACCAGCGTCTAGAACATTTGCTACCTGGGGGGGGAAAAAACTATGGTAAGCCAGAAAGGACAAAACTACCAAACATCCAATCTCTTATCTTTTACGGGCAGCACACATACTTTTAATGCAGCTGACAGCCAGACCTCCACTCTGCTGAACACCAGCATCCTCCATTTTACTGGCTTTCAGCATCTATCATGCTACTGACTACCAGCCCTCAGAACCAAAGCCTCTCAGAAATGGCTTACGGAAGTGACAATTCAAAGAAGGAAGCTTTTATAGTGAAAATGTTTTTCCAGCATATTTTTGTTATTTTAGGAGAAGTAGTGGAAATTTGTACAGATCTGCTGAAAAAACAAGAGCAGATGAGAATAATTCGGTCTGCAGGCAGCTTTGGAAGCAATAGTGCAACTGTTAATGCAGGCAATAAACATAAATGGGCTTTGTGGTAAACAACAGCATAGCCAGAGAGATGTTATAATGTGTGTCCATTAAATATTTAAATGGCTACATTTTGCTAGAGAAAATGCGAAATACTTTTGTCCGGATGCCATTGCAGACCGCCGTCTTTATTGCTGGTGACACAGTTATTCTTGTAAATCATGAATAATGATTTTAAAAGCTTTAGTGTGACGTGGCAGCACTACTATGTGCCAGGCAACAGGTACCAGGTAAAAGCCAAGGCGCCCCGCAATCAAATAGTGTGGGAAGGGAGCTGGCCAGAGCCCCCCTCCGCCAGACAAAGAAACTGGCACATAAAACAGAACATGTATTAAAAGTTGGCGGTGTGTGTATTTATTGAAAAACAGAGCAGAACAAAAGACCAAACAAAGGGCCGCCCCAGAAGCTCCTGAATAACAGTGTAACACCTGCATTCAAACACAGTGTTTACAACAGGTGCAGGCGTTAATCAGCCTCTGTAAATGACTAAACTATTTAACAGCTGATCAGTAAGAATCGTGGCACTGTAATTCATAGTAACACTCTAAAGCTGTAACTGAATTAATTACAGGGCCTAGGCAAAGTAAAATCGCAATAAATCCAAAAACCAGAAAAAATGGGGTTAAAAATCATATTAATATTGCATGAGTTGTGCTAGTGTCTGTCCACGTGAGGAGAGATTCTTCACGTGCCGCATTGCTATTACACTATTTCTCTAAGTGTGAAAACCTAATACCATCTTCTTTTTACCAAATAATTACAGTGCTAGAACTATTTTTGAGAGACAATGATTGTCTTATATGGCAAAGGGGCTGCTTTTGTCCTAAATGATTCTCATTAAATTCTCATGCCGAGAGGAACAGCTGCAAAGCTTCGAAAAGAGAGTGAAACCAGCAACCTTCTGGTTTCAGTTCTACATTCTTCATCCTATCGGTTCCATCCAACATTTTTCAGCAGTACACGCATCACTGAGACCGCAAGAGAGACCTTCCTTCACTGAGATTGAATTTACTTGATCTTAAGGTTTGTCTTGTTGATAAAGACCAACGATATTAAATTTTGTTTCACTGCTCTCATTCCAAGCACTTCCTGTTGATGCTGTCAGTTCTGTCAGGGTGCATGAGCTGCAGTGACACTATGGGAGAACTTCAGATGAAGGGCTATACGAGGTTAATAATTTGGGCTGGGATGAGGGTTTCCCACTGTCTTGCTCTTACGTTTTTAATGCATCCACTTCACATTTACTGTAGGCTTCTTGTCTGAAGTAGAATGAAATGGAGCCCTTACTTCAAAGCATGGATGTAAAGAGCTCAGTCAAAAAATGAGAACACAGGCAAGGCCCAAAGGAGTTTAACAGGGCTATTTAAATGCCCTTATCACCTAGCTGTCCAGAGCCTGTCTATCCCATGTGCCCCAAGCTACTGAAAGGCTGGAGGGGTTCCTTCAAGCACTACACAATTAAAGCTAGACCTCTTTTTTCATCAATATTACTGTGCCGCCATCAAAGAAACCTTCATGGCATTTGCACCGGCACTGTCAATCATTCTGCTATTTCGCCACTGTCTGAAAAACCCGGAACCTTGGGAGTGGAACACCTCGCTCAGTCAGCATCTGGTACATTTTGTTTTTGCACAGAGTGCGGCAACGAACGACGAATCAAGGACACCGAGAACATCTCAAATCACACGAATGAATTTGTAACTGAGTAGCATTAAAGATTACAGTGGCAGACGACGTGTGATTGATACAGCGCTCTCCCAGTCTCTGCTATGGAAAGCTCGCTGGCTGGAGGCACAGCTCATAGCTCACGGTGACGCTCGCAGTCCGAAATTGTCCTTCCATTTGCATTGTTTTCACTCTCGATTCCATTCTGGGAGCGACTGCTATCACTCGGCGGAGTCCGATCACTCTTGTGAAAATACTTCTGATTCATGGAATCTACAAAAAGAAAGAGAAAAGAAAAACATTAAAGTTACAAGGTTTCAAGATGGATTCAGGAGACACAAAACTGTGTTTCCATACTGGGGTACAAGTGATGGATTGTTTGGACACCATGGTTCCTGGCCTTCAGGATAACAGGGACTAATGACTTTCTCTTATAAATGAAGTGTCCACCAAAGCAGCAGTGACAGAACTAGCTTCCCAGAGCTGTCCTGATGTTATTCATGTTTCTTGACCAGTAGTCCTGGGAGTGAAAACAAAAATCCGGGCACTGCAATGTTTATTTCTAAGCAGTACTTCCTAGAAATTGTTTAGTAAATGTATGTGTAGATGGTTATCAAGGAAAGGTTACAAACAGGGTCTGAATAACTCCCCTTGCTGGATTGTTTGACCTCAGCATCTCCAGCCTAAATTCCAAATTTTTTGATAAGGCAGCACACAAATATTGAAGCCACGTACCTAATTGTTTTAAGGAGGCACTTGGAGAGTACACCCTGTACTTTCTCCATAAAACAATTGCTTACCTCGTAGATTTAATGAAATGGGGCAATTCATTTTCGCAGTAACGAAGCTTGGCAGTAATTACAGCCATTAGTCCCCGACACCAGCCCAGGCCAACGTGCTACGCAGTGTAAGTGTTCCCCGATGTCCCTCAGCCAGCTACATAAATGCCTTCTTCTCATCTCCAGTGAGCTCAATGTCACGGACAGTGTAAACCCGCGAAACGAGGCCGTGGCTCTGAAAGCGGGGGCCGGTGTGGACTGATAACATGTCGCAATGCGGAGCCCATTGCAGGAGGCTGATAGGGCGTCGCATTTTATTTATTGACGTGGAATACGCCTGTCGTCATTCACTCGGCGCGCATCTCCTGCGGACACTTACTGGGGCTGCGTGGAGGCCGAGAGGGAATGTCATAAATCGGCGCGGGCCTTTCTGTCGCGTTAATCCAAAAATCCCTCCGGAGGCGCACTCTTACATGTTCCGCTGACATATACGCAGCCGGGATTGCGTGTAAAACACAAACAGCTCAGATGGAGACAAGCCCGTGTTATATGTCTCAGAAAGTGAGTGCTCTAGTTTAGAAATTAGGCTCTTGTTCAAAGCAATTCATTTGTAAACTGGAAATGAAACATTAAAGAAAGAAAGGGGATCCAATTCCATTACAAGATTTAATTGCTGCCACATTCATGTACACAAGACCCCTTGACAAATGTCGGATCAAATAGCGCATCCCGACAGCGACGTGTTTTTCTAATGCTTACGGGGAACATTCTTCAATGGCTGATGAGCTTGCATGAGTAAAGGGAACATGTCAACAGGGAAATAAGTGTGGAAAAACACCATAAACATAACCCCATGAGAAGCAATTTGGTAATTTAAAGACAGAAGCAATAATTAAATGAAGTTGCTATATGATGAAATACGAGCTGTTACATAAAGGGCACACATTTTAATCTCGTTACTCAGAATTAGTAAAAATAATGAATACGTAATCAGGCTACACAGAGATTTTAAAGGTACATTGGAAACTGATGAGAGATTTCAATTTGACTGTGAATTAGAAAGTGCAGCTGCTGAAAGAAATTCATTTAAGCATGCATTTAATTTAGATAAAATATTATTAATAAAGTTTTATTGGCCTTGTCCACAGAGCTATTACATTCATACATGTAAATATCTAGAAAGTGAATACAAAGTAATGCTGCGTAATAAACAAGCCTCACTGGATTTCATGAAACGCGACACTGATAAATTCTGTTTAATAAAATAAGAGACTTGGCCTTCCTCCATGCAGAAGAAGGGTAAAACAACTGTAAGCTTACATTTGACCTAACATGTTTTACGGAGAACATAAATGAGATCTAGGAACAATCCATAAAGATGGCCTTGTAACTCTCAGAACATTTCAGACGTTTTACTCCGACCCAAAATTTAGATAAACGACCTTCTATTTGACAGGAAGTAAAACCCTTCCCTAAAAGTTGAAATATTTTTCAGTTAAAAATAAATCCACTTCTTGGGTGTGCTTTTTCAGTCCCTCAGACGTTTTACAGGTCTGGCCTGGATTTGTATCGTAACAAATACAATCTACACAACCTTCTGGAAGAGGGAATGGCACAAAGCCAAAGACACAGTTACTTCCTACACAAACAAATATTCTTTTGATCTTACTTCTGGGGGGGCATGTAACCTGCAAGGCTGACCAATATGGGCCTACTAAGTTCCACTAATCTTACATAAAGGTGACCCAGCCCCTATTCCATCATGCAATGCCGTGCGAGTTTGTTAACTCAATTATTTCTTCTTCCAAAATTCCCTCCTTCCTGTGTATGAGAACACAGCCTGTGTTAAGTGGGACCTCTTCTTCACAGCCTTGATTCATATTCTACTCAAGCTTTTTGTAGATGCTCTTCTGGGGAACAGAAGTATGGATGTACGAAAGAATCAAAAACAATTTAAAGCACTGAGACCAAACACGAACCCTCAAGGACAAAACAGAGCTAAATCTGCAATACCAGATTGACTCTGGAGGTAAATCAGGGCTGTTTCCAACAGAATTATTCATGTTTCTCAACGCTGTCTCATTCTCAGGTGGGCTGGGCCACTTTTGTTGCTCCCAGTGAGGCCTCGAGATTTGAAGCTGGCGGGACACATCTCATTTCTACAGCATGACAGAGGGATGTACTAAACTCAGAATTCTGGAACATCGATTAGTTAGTGGTAAATTTTGTCAGGTTTTAGTAGACATGACTTGGAAGCCGTCCTTCATCAGATTATAAATACATCCATCCAGCCATCCATCCATCCATTCATCCATCCATCCATCCATCTTCTGCAACCGCTTGTCCTGTTCAGGGACTCAGGGGGTCCAGAGCCTATCCTGGGGCCTATGGACACAAGGTAGGGAACAACCCAGGATGGGACATCAACCCATCGCAGCATACACTCACACACCATTCGCTCACACACAGATTATAAATTAAAATGCAAAAATATATTTCCCCATTGTGAAGATTCATGTGGAAAGTGTGTACTGGTTGAACCCATCCATATTTTGCGTAATGAGACACTTGTGTGCAACAGAATGTTAACCCAGTGATGAGAAGACAAATGTGCACCAAGCGGATATGATTGCTTCATGATGAAGTTCTTTCTTGTCTTTGTTGAAATCTTGAAAGCCAGCAACTTCAGAAGATTAGTTTCTACCCCCTTACCGCTCCGCCAAGCCTCGCAATATTTACAGTCTGCTGACATATCGCCTGGGGGCCATCTGTGTCTGTCCAAACAGTTTGAGGGATTTCTGGTTATTTATTTATTTATTTATTTATCACAGCTCCTCATCCACACCTGAAGTCCGTTAAGTACAGCATGACATGACGCGTAGAGGCATCCAGCACTACCCTAATGACGCTGGGCATGTTCCAGTGCTGCTCTTTCTTACCAACTTCACAGCACAGACAGGCAAGCTTTGCACAAGCGATAAGCAAATCTGCATTGGACACAGCAGCAGATGTTGTCCAGCGTTGTTGTAGATGTGGTTGCACCTACTAGGTCTTGGAGAGATGTCCCACACCTGCCATCTTCAAGGAATAACGAGCTTCATCCTATTTCCGCATTTCAAAAAGTAAAAAATTGCCCCATTGCACAATAGCATGCTGTTACACTAGTACATGCCATTAGTTATATGTTCTTGTTTGAAAGGCTGTAATTATTGATTTATTTATTCAACCACACATGTTTAAATAAGTATTAATACGAAATGAAAAATTGGGGAGTGCAAGAAATTCGCAGGACCAGTAGCAGAAAGGCTCCATGTCAGACGTTCTCATCAGTCCTCCTCTACTCCATGTCCAGTTTTCTCCCTTTAATGGCATCACTGGTGCCGTCTGAAGGCTCCGCAACCAGGTGCCATCCCTCCAAAAATCGGCATCCAACAAGTATTGGTTAAGCAAACTTTGCTCAGTCCAGATGCTGCTATATATAAAGGAAATATATATAAACCCTCATGTCCTCTACCACGCGTGCTCTTCATCCTCATGAAGGTCTTCGCCACCTCCATTGCGTAACAGCCTTTTTCTAATTTCACAGCTGAGCAAAGATGGCCGGAGTTTGAAGAGGACGAGGACAGAGCCGGCGTCCACGTGAGGGACAGAGGGACACTCTTGCACGTTTCTGTGCATCTGAGAGAAAGTGTGCTTTGGGTGTTTGGGTGAAACTCATGTGGGGGTTCAACTTTTTGTTTTTTTTTTAATTGAGTTTTGAATTGGTCAGCCAAGACACACCTGGTGCTGTGACCCGGAGGCAGATGCCACACCTGGGGACACCTGGAGAGACTGGCCCAGGACCAAGATGCCTGGAGAGCTTTTGACAGAACCATATGCCTCGGGATGGGTACAAGGCGTAAGTAAGTAGAGTGGCTGTGGGTAAATACGCATGGGACTTGGCACAGAAATGTGGACAGCATAGAGGCAGACATGGGCATGGACAAGGGCGTAGGAACTGGGTGGGCAGGGGGGAAAATGGTCCCTTACATTTAAATTATTAATTTATGCCCCCCCCCACCAAACTGTCTCCTATATCCTTGCATATGGGAATCAGAGATTGGCCTCACGGAGCGTGAATGTGCCACTTTCCTGGTGACGTTTTCGTTTCACTGCTGTTATGAGCTTGGTGATTGATGGACGATTGACCCAGAGCACTGGAAGCAGTGTGCTGACATCCCACAATCAGATACAGACCGTGGGATCGTTCAGGGTCCCTCCTCCATTTTCATCACTGCAGGGGGGACTCTGACATTCACGCAGTGCTGAAACAAACATGTCCTCCCCAGAACAGAATGTCCTTTACATCTCACACCCAAGTTTTTCATAGACCCGTTTGGCAGCCCTGAGTTGGTGTTGTTTCATGCATTACTGCCTTTTCAGGCTCAGTTGACTTTCCAGAATAATCATACACTAGTCTGCTACAAGTACATGACTATAACTGTGATAACATATTTTTGTACTACCAGCCTTCCGGAATTTAAATTGAAAAGTTAATTGTTAGACATCAAATATGTGTTTTTACCCTTAAAATGATGAAATTCTAATAAGACTAAATGGATTTCGTTTTGTCCTCTGTGCTTTTCCTCACTGGCATGGTTTCATTTTATTGCTCTTTTACTCTTTTCTACACTTTTTATTGTATTTTTTTTTTCCAAGCCTGTCAACTGCTCTCAGGTATCCCAGCGTTTGATGTCCTGGACAGGAAGCTTCCCAGGGGGATACAGAGGGGAGGTTTCACCTCCCCAGGAAAGTGGCAGTGCGGTGCCAGGCACTGGCAGAAATTCAATCCAATCCCGTAGAAAGGTGAGGCAGAGTGAGGGTTATCGGCATGTTCAGACTGCTTGGAGAAGCTATTGCTGGGAAAGGCGGACGGACGTTTTAGAGAGATGAAAGTCATTTCACAAGAGAGGTGTTGTGAAGGGACGTTGCAGCAGTGGGGGCTACAGTTGCTCTCTGTGGCCAGACCCTGGTGCAGGCAGGTCTTTAAGGCTTGACCCCTGCATGTAATATAGTACCAATCGCTCTAATCTTTTGTTGTGTCTCTGTTCATAGCTGCACTTATGCATCAAAGCAGGAGCACATCGTGTGATCGCAGCTACCACCCAGCTTACTAATCGAATCTGAAGCTGATCACCATCCCATAATTCGAGGTGTGAGGATGCAGCTGCATTTCAATTCGCCAGTTACGCACAGGCTTGGGGGATGAAGGCTCGCTCGTGAATTTCCTGGATGCCACAGAAGTATATTGGCCTGGATAGAATTCAACTCTAGATTTGCACATTAGCGAGTTCCCCCTCATTTCATTAAAACATGATTTCCCATTTACGGGGCCTCTGCGCGCTTCACCCGTAACGCTCATAACGCATTTAGTGGCAGCAAAGGGCCACTATCCGCATTATATCAGAGGCAGAGGCTGCATTCCTGTGCCGTCTGAATCACACTGTCTGGATGTCGAACATTAAAAGCATTTTGTATGCCACAACAAACAAGTTGACACTGATCTAGACCTTGACCTGTGACTCTCAGCGCTGACCCCTTGCTGACCTGTTTTCTGATAATTCCAAAAAAAAAACATAAATAAATTAATTTTGGGTTTTTGGAATCTCCAGGATAGGAAGAAAATGAAGCATTCCTAGGGGACTTTGGTAAGATGCTGCACAGAAGCAGAAGGGCTGCTACAGATGAAAAAAGCAGACACTCTCGCTTTGAAAATGGGAAGCCCGATTTAGAAGATAAAGCGCCTGAAAGGAATAATGGTCTTCAATTTATCCACTGCTGACTTATCCAGTGTTTACATCTGCTGTTGGGACTGAGTTGAAAGCAGTCAAACACCAGCCCTTACCCCCTGGCTCATGGTTTGCCTTTGACTTCAAAGGTGAGCCAAGACCACAATGCATCAGGACCGGAGGCCAAGGCCCGCTTGCCGAGTTTAAGAGTATCAAGCTGACTTTCCTTCAATGCCTGCCCCTCATATCTCCACCCACAAGCTCCACCTTTCTCCACCTTAAATTCCCAGCCACCACCAAGAGTACACATGGGTTAACCCCCAATTTTGTTTCGCTGTATGTATAATTAATATAGCCATTGTATAATTAGGCAGCTTGAGAATGGCTAATTAAAATTGATTTTAACCAAAAAAATGCATCCATCCCACCGGGAATGTGTGTTTTGTCGTTTCACATGTTTTTTGTGACAGAAAGGGAGTGAAGTCTTACTGTATGGTGGCTGATTTACAATTAGTCTTTAATTAATGAGATCTTCCCCAGAGACATATTACTCATTTCCTTCATTGAGCCATATATTGGTTATAGCCCCTCACCGCTCCGCAGGATCCCCACACGCCAGCCAGTTCTTTGCCGCTAGGGTCAGTCCCAGTCCATTTGTTGTGGCTCTTGATCATTGTGTTTTCCGGCTGTGCCGTCACACATTGGAGCCATTAGCACTATTAATGCGTTTGTCCTGATGGCTCTGTTGGTACCTTAAAGGTAAGCTAAATTAAATTGGTAAAGAGACCATTTAAGAATATTTTACAAATAAGCCAAGACTCATTATACAATCTCAGGCGTTTAACCGTAATTGACTCTGTACCTCTGCATGATAAATCATCCGTCTGGGATCAAGTGAAGACATCCATGAGGTTCTCTCACCTACCCTAATGAGCAGCCGTTTGTGACATAAATAGTTCACATTAATATGCGTGTGTGGACAGGAGACTACCTGAGTTTTCAATTGTGAATCCCACTGCTGTCTTAACGGCTATATCCTCGCTGGACATTAAGCACTATGATCCAGTCTTCTCTAAAGGTGTCCGTAATTGCAGTCATTATGGCCACAAAATCAGGGGTTTAATGAAGCTTTGATGGGCTAATGCCTTCATAGTGATGCAGATGGGGGTGCGGGGGGGGTATGACCCACGCAATTCCGGCTTTCAGATGAACATGGGGGACCACCGGAGCCACTTAACGAGTCTGTTTACACCTGCCAGCCTGCTTGTTCATCTCCTGTTGTCGGCCAGATGTCACCCACGCAAACACAGGGGTTGACGGCCTGCAGGATCTGGGTGCATTGCTGGTACACGCTGGCCATTGTAATGGGCTCCGGCATGTGCCTAATATCCAGGGTTATGTAACATTGGCTGCCCATTGGTTGGGTTTCTGCAATGGGCTAATGGGGCTGAGAGATCAGAGAACGTCCACCACTAATGAGCTCCAGGACGGTCATCATGGAAAGAACTGGTAGAGAGGACTCAACAACTCTTTTGTAGATGTTTTTTTTATTTAATGATACCGTTGATCATTGCATGTGTTATCAGAGTTTAGGAAACAGAAGAATTGTGTTATACACGTGCGACATGAATTCCAGCACCCTTGACTACAGCTAAATTTATGGGAGTTTTACTTACCCGAAAATGTTCTGAGGGCAGAACAAAAAATGATTGGTTAACCAATCACATTGTAGAGGAGGCGGGTCCAAGCAACTAGAGGAGGCGGGACCAAGACATCTGATTAGTTGGTCTGATATCTTACCAAGATCTGATTGGTTATCTCTCTGAACCAATCATTTTTTTTGTTCTGCCATTTTAGTGTAAGCAACACTCCCATGAGCTAAATAATTCCACCTGGCACCACAATGCAGCCTTCAGCTTGAGGAGCTGATGCAGACTCGATTAGATCTGAAGTTATTCATAACTGTAGGCCTCACTCTAATGAGGGATCATTACACAACATTGTCGTTGATAAATATGGATTGATTATTTAATGAGTGCATGCGAACATGCTTGTTAAGATATTAATTAACATCACATAGTGTGCACATCTACATATCAGTTAAGCAATCCAGTGCAGCTCTTTGGAATTAGTTTATGTTCCAGACAGGAGTTCTTACTTACAGAGACGGGGCTGCACTGAGTTGTAGCAAGAGATTAAGAGACTGAAAGATTGTCAGCTCATAGGAATTGGATTGGAGCAGTGAAAACATGCAAATGCAGATATAAGATCATACTATGTAAGACAACTTGAAAAAAACAGTCATATGAGCATCTAGAATATTTCATATAATTTTCTGCAGGACTGGAGATGGTGAGCATATGAATTATTTTCTGTTTTTTTTTTTTACAACAAAAACAACCTATATAATGATTAGCCTTGTTGGGCAAGATACCAGAAAAACAGATTTCCTGTCTGTCGTAAATCCCCTGTAGAAGAAAATTTGACTGGTAAATATTTTGACCTGCTACATTATATTGGCTTACAGCTTCTTTCTATGCACCTTAGGCTGAAAGTGCAGTAAATGCTTGCTCTGATGCTGTGACAGTCCAAATTGTCGAGGCTTTTAACATTTTTGCTTCAGTACTATATAGACACTATTTTGAGGCACCACATCGGCTTCCAACTCTTCTGTTTACAAAGACTCTCCTACATATGTTTTGGATCTGAACGCAGAACGTGTTATGTTCATCGTGTGCAGTAACCTTTAATTAATCTCTAATAAATGCTACAGTTCAGGTCACATAGCTTTAGACACTGGTTATAAATGAAACATCAGATAAAAGTAAAATGTCAGATATAAAAAAAAACAAGATTATGCTTGCTGCTTACAACAAAAGTAAGTTTAGCAGTAAAATGCAGAAAGGTAGGACCCAAAATATACTTGATTGTCAATTCCTTGATAATTTGCATATTGATTTAAATTCCTTTGAAACGGTAGTTTAAAATGGTAACAATTCATACGTTTCTGGTGTTGTAATAATTTTTTAGAGTATTTATGTATTTAGTATTTTCACAGTGAATATTTACAGTAATATGTCAATTAAAATGAAGTTTATAATTTTGTGCTTTTAAGAACATCAGATAACATTGTGAGAGAAGTGGTGATTTATGTGATTAGACGCAGATATTTAATGGAGGATGGAGCCAGAAGAGCTTTTGATCTGACTGTATCTCTCATTTTGTATACTTTATTTTACCTGCCTCGAAAGTCATTGATACACTGAGAACTGGGTACATATTGGAAGAACCCCGTTTTGTATTGTCGCATAATTTAACTTAAGTAAATGGTTTAAGTCTACCGAATGGGCTTATGGAGTTCCTTTTGTGGATCAGATGAGAGCGTCAAGACTTTTTATTTGAAATTGAAACTTACATCTCCAGAACTATAAAAAGACAGCACAATAAAGGATGTGGAACAAATAGTGTCGGCAGAGCTGATTATCAATAATGAACGTATACTGTTTCGTAGCGCTAATGTCGCTTTCAGTTTTTGATGTCTTTGGTTTATTTAATTTCTTTTTTCCCTCACTGACAGCCAATCAGAGCATGTCAGCATGTTGAGTCCCTCACACTTGGGTTGGACAATCTGTGTTTCTGTGACAATATACTGTTTCTCCCTGAGCTTCTGTGAATCAGATGTTTCTTAGATTTTTTGGTCTGTGATGTTCTCCTGCAGTAAAGGAACTTAATATGAAAAACAAAACAACTTAATAATGTGTAGTGTGTTTCTGTATGGTTTCTGCAGTGTGAAATGACACAATGTGACGATGAAGGAACATGCCATTTAAAAAACACAAAAAACTTTTAATGTTAAAAATGTTAAAAATGTTAAAAGTGTTTTAATTAGGTATTTTAACAGTAAACTGCTGGACATAGTCCTGAGCTGATCTATAAAATATTTCATATTCTCCCCAGCATTGCATTGGAGTGGTCATGCATTTCGTATATCAGTCTAATTATATATAAATCCCTTTTTTTAAAACTGATGAATTTGAAAGATTTATCACTTTTCTCTGTTTTTATATGAAAGGTTATTTCTGAAAATGCCATTTCTCATTGTGGTTTAAATTGCCATAAGGAGACATAATACATCGTCTATGGAGGAAGGCTTTTGTATTCACATAATTTGAAATGAATGCTTCTTGCAAGTATGAATACCTTTGAGGCATTTTTATGAATCTGCTAGAGAAAATGGCAGTTGTAAGAGTCAGTCAAATAACACTGAGTACTCAAATTAATGCAGTACATTAGCTAAGATGTAGACCCACAGCTGCTGGGGTAGCCAGCTACGTCTCCATTTGATCCTGGGTTATAAAGTCTGTCCAAAGATGTGTGAGGAGTGACAGGACAGGGGATGAAGTTCCTGTACGTCTCTCGCTCTTCGCTCCCCACATCCTTCTCCACAGGCACTGGATCCTGAAATGCAGGGATGCTGCACACATTACACATTAACTTTCACGAAGCATACCCAAAACTCTCTGGGCTGTACATCCTACCTCCGGTTTTTATGCTCATTGTGACGCCACATCAACTTTCCTGGATAAATGATGTTTGGAGGCAAAAGGTGTTTAGCTGAAAGGAATGCACATAAATTAAGCCTTAATGTAAATATAAAATAATGAAATAATTGATGAATGGGGGGGGGGGGCGCGCCCCACCCCCGCCCGCCGGGCGCGGCCCCCCCACGCAGCAAAAAAAAAAAAACAAGAAAGAGAGAAGAGTGGGAGTGGTGAGGGTGGGT
>JAODKC010000021.1:18501025-18513924 GCA_026777985.1 Mormyrops attenuatus
CCCCCCCCCCCCCCAACCGAAGCCACCCCAACCCACCCCTCCTGGTACCATGCCCCTGTCTTCGAGTGAAGAGAGTCATCTTTCAGATGTTTCACGAAAAAAAATATCAGTTATAATGGGCAATAATTTACTGTTACGACCGTAATTGAAAAAGAAGACAGCAGGTGTAACACCTGCATCCCTCATACATGAATGGTAATAATAACAGTTTACAGAAAACACGATAAGACGGCACCGAGGGTAATAGCTTTGCAGCGAGCATCTCTTCTCTCAACAGGATATCCGCAGTGAGGCACTGCCTCAGTGTCTGCTCTAACTGGTGCTCCACTGCAGGATGGACTACAGCCCCAGAACTGTGGCAGGATTCTGCGGGGCTCCCTTGGCTCAGCACTTGAGTCTTAAGCTCTGCCAGCTCATTATATGTCTTGCTGGGAGGGTATAAGTACTTAAAGAGATGAGTTTGAGCCCCAGTCGCATCGTGCTTGTTACTCTGGATTTCTTGAGGCTCTCGTCTCTCCTTTTGTTATACCTTCTCCTCTTTCTCCCTGTTTTCAGTTCTACCCATTCTCCATTTATTATATATTCTCTTATTTATCCTCCTCTATTTATTACAAATTCTTTCTCCCCTTCAATTTGTCCTCCCCTTGCTCCCTTTGATTATTTACTCTCTTCTTTCTTTAGGACTTCTCATTTATTATTTCTCCTCTAGGTAAAGGGGAGAAAAACTGGAACTATTTATGACATCACCTTTCTCATTTTGTTATATGCACTCCTCTTTCTCCCCTTTATTTAGGATCTTTCCTTTCTCATTTTGTTATATGCACTCCTCTTTCTCCCCTTTATTTAGGATCTCTCCTTTCTCATTTTGTTATATTCCCTCATCTTTCTCCTCTTTATTTAGGATCTCTTCTTTCTCCTTTTGTTATATGCTCCTATTTCTCCCTTTATTTAGGATCTCCCTTTCCCCTTTTGTTATATGTGCTCCTATTTCTCCCCTTTATTTAGGATCTCTCCTTTCTCCTTTTGTTATATGCACACCTCTTTCTCCCCTTTATTTAGGATCTCTCATTGCTTTTCCTGTATATAATTATCCTTTTTTTCTCCATTCTTTTGCTTCTCCCCTTGCTCCCTTTTGATAAACTCTCCTTTCTCCTCCTTTCTTTAGGTTATCTCCTTATTCCTTTTAAGTTCTAATATCCATACTTCTTGCTCCCTGCAGACAGAACCCCCAACCACTTTCATTCATTCATTCTTGCTGAGATTTACTGATCTTTGGTCCCCTGAACCTGGATGAGAAAGACGTCTCTGAGTGAGGGCAATGGCAGTCGATCTGGCCATCTGAATCGATGCTGGGGGTACAGACCGTGCTGGGGTGGCCGTCACACTGAATAAAGCCCTATGCTTTGTTGACATGGCCCCACACAGTGGTGATCAGCTTAATCTCTGACAACAAGGAGACCCATATTGGTGTCTTTACATGAAAAGACTAAGGGGTATTGACCAAGTAACCCTGCTGTAAGGTCCTATTGTATGTAACTAAGTATTTCAGTCTATTCTGGTTAGGTATGGGGATTGGCCACCATTATGATTCAGATTAATTATCTTATGCATCTCAATAAAAAAGTTCTCAAGTTTCTGCACAGTAACCTAAAAAAAATGCATGAAGGTAACAACTGCATAAAAAATATAAAAAGCTTCATTTTTTTAAAGAGGGTATCTGTGCATTTTAAGTCTTAATCTGTGTTTAGAACGTCTTTGTTCTCTCTGGAAACTCGAAGCTCACTTGATGTTCCCGAAGCAAAAAGCTCAGATATGTAGCTGTATTATGTGTTTTTCACTTCAGCGTTAATGGAGGAACCTGGCAGAGAAAACAGACACACAAAAGTATCAATACAATCCTTAGAGAAAGTCTGGAGATATATAGGACTATGAAATCCTATTTGAATAAATTAGCATTAAAAATGTTTCTCAGATGCATTTAAGTTGTGAATTCCTGAAAAGTAAATGTATGCATATATTATCAGTCTTATAAACATGAGAAGATACTTATGAATGGTGTTATCTTGCATTAACTAAGCACTGGTAAACACTAATATAATCGCTTAACCCAGGACATTAGTGGAAAGTTCCTTGCAAATTTATGCACATATTTCATGCCTGTTATGATGACTGAGTCGTTTTATTTGATTTGTTCCCTCCCCGAAGAGGGATCTTTGAAGGAACAATGTCAGCAACTGGGTCAGATGGAAGCTAACACTGGGAAAATGGGTAAAAATACTTGTATTGCAACTTTATTTTCGCTACAATTTACTACATAAAAAATATTTGTTTACCCAAGAGAAATGTATGGTACATTTCAAAATATTATTAATAACTGCCTTGGAAGGACAGAACGGTTGTATAAAGAACTTACGAGCTTCGAGGTGATTCACGGTTTTGACATTTTTCTTTAATACAAGATGTGTTTTTTTTATCTGCAACCTTGTAATTCTTGTTGATTCACATTTATGTCATGGAAAAAAAGCCCAATATGCTCTAGCAGATTAAGCTAGCCTGATTTTTGGCACCTGGTTCTATAAGAGGCCCGTTGTCCTTCTCAGACGTCCTCACAAGTTTAGATGTTTGAAAAGAAGCCATTGGGTATGGCCGTAACAGAGAGTATATTAAGTCTGAAGTCACCAGTGACCCAAGAGGTTGACCAGTGTGAAGGAAAAAGCAAGTACCAAGAGCTGTCAGAAGGTATTGGATCTGCTGCTCTCCAGTTGTCCCCCAGGGGTGTGGCAAGCAGGACAGAGGTGCCCCACTAACTCGCTAATGTGCCTACATCAGCGCTATGTGACAGTCCGCGGTAGGTGCGCCTATCCACCCCGGCGCCCCCAGAGGCGTGACTTTGCCGTCCCCTTGAGCCACCCCTCTCTGACAGCTGTACCACCTTCGCAGCGGCTCTGCATCAGACCAGGGGTGCAGATGTTCCTGAAAGAAAAAAAAATAAAATAAAATAAAAGTAAAAGCAAGGTCACCCGGGCCTGGCGGGTGGCGGCGCGTGACGCGACGGCGGCTGATAGCTCCGCTGCGGGCCCCCTACAGCCAAGCCGGCACATCGTTAAAAACGACGGTAATGGGGCTTTGGTGCTGTATAGGGTTATTTACAACCCAGAGTATTAAAAAACTAGAGGTGTCAGAGGCGCCCCGGCAAGGTGTCCTAAGAGAGCGAAAATAAATGAATCCATTATTTATTCATGCGAGCGGCCCTTCATAATCTCTATAGGATGTGCGCTCTCATCCGAAGACTACCATGTGGTACATTCAAATGGAGGCGGAGGCAGCGAGCGAACCTGCCTGATATTAGAGCGAGAGAAATCAGGATCCCTGGGTGTTATGGGTAAATATTATGTCAAGCGCAGGCAAACTTTAAAGAGCTTTACAACGCCGAATCGCTGGAAGTCTGGGCGCATATCCAGAAGTCGCATTTCCCGGCCTGATCCTTGTCAGCAGAGCACTGAACCCGAGCAGCGGTGAGGGACAGGGCTCGGAACGTGCATTCACGCCTTGCGGCAAAGAGGATAACAGGTGTCGTGATCAGCCAGCGCTGGTGAATTAGCCTACGACAGGAAGCCGGACCCCACAGGAGAAAGACTGCTTTTTCCTCCCCTAAGGGACGGTGTTTACAGCAATTAAAAGCCCTCCGGGTTATTTCGGGGGAACCTCTGATTGAGCTCCAGAAGCATACAAATCGCCTAAGATTCAGGAATTGTGGGGGGGGGGTAACGACTTTTTATTTTTTGCTGCAAGGAGATGTAGGGTACATATACTTCCTTACAGAACCTTCAGGAGAAATGTCCAATGCGAGTTCACCACTGCTGTCCTGCAGAAACTGTACTGCAGTCAGCTGAATGCATACGTCTATTGAGGTTCTACAATGTATTTATTTAGTTAGTAGATGCTGACGTCCAGTATAATTAGAAATTTGGATACTGTATCGGTTCAGGTTAATGTTCCTTTTTCTGTGTGTTTGGCAACAAGATGGAAAGTCCAAGGCCAACCAAGAGACTTCTCTAGCTCTTCTTATGGATTTGGCTGTTTTTTTTCCCTAGTATCCCAGAAATCCCACAAGCATCTGTCCACTTTTATTGTTTAATTCAATGCCCCTAATCAGAGAGTGTAAAATGAACCCCCCTTGCCCGAAACCCACTTTCTTGTGCCCCTGCACATGCGCGCGCGCACACACACACACACACACACACACACACACACACACGCGCACACACACACACATCACAGACTCCCTCTTATTGGCTGGAAGCTTCCAGCTTTCTGCTGACTCAGCAGCCTGGCCACATCACAGGGACACACCTGTGACAGGTGTGAGGGATGACATCCACATTATCTCAGCGTTTGTCACTGTCTCCCTTCTGACTGCCACTCGGTTTTTTAATTAACACATATTTATCATTCACCCAAGTCCAGCAAGCTATTTGAAACGCTTCCTTTCTCTTGCATATATTTTAAAATTGGAAAGCCTCTTATTTTCTTCTTCACTAATATCTCGATTTTCCTTAAATATGAATGCAGCCAATCAATGGATCAAAGGTTCATATCTTTGCGTTACATTAAACAATGAGAGGCTAATAAAAATCTCCCACAATGCTAATTGTCTCTTTTTTCTGTTAGCGAGAAAAAGGCATTAAGTTGAATTGCATATATTTAATGGAGTGCTGATTCATGGAGAGGTTTTGTCTGTAGCTTTGCCAAAGTTTTCACAGCCCAGCATGTCCTTACGGGAAGCCCAACTGCATTTACGTATAACGAGAAGAAGTCCTTAGACGTCGCGCTTAACTCAAGTGCATTTTGTGGCGCATTTTTGAGGTGCAGTTAGGAAGAGAAAGTTACTGGAATGGAGTGAGTAAAGCAAATTTATGGCCACTTATTTGACAAGGAAAGTAATGAAAAATTCAGGACGTAACAGACTGAATTATGTATGGACTTCTGTCTGGCTTGGGGCAAGGGACACTATCAACAATGATGATCACGCATGTAAATAAATCTTTTTGACGAGTTTATCTTTTGTGGCTTTGATTAATTTCACGAGTTTGCGTGTTCCTTCTGGGTAGGACACTTCAACACGAGGGCATACGGTTAAGGTACCAAGACAATCGACGCAGCATCGCCCATTGAAACTGTTCCACAACCAGATACTGTAATTGCGAAACGCTCCATTAACATATTGGCTGAACTGCAGCTGCCAGTCTGTAATATATTTTCACAATGCTCTCAAAATTGTACTGTAACTTTACTGTAGCTGCATCGCTGTGGAAAGAGGGTGCAGATGGACAGAAAAAAAAAATATTTGGAATTTTGAAAATGTGTTTTGATGCATGTAAATGTGTGTGTGTATGATGGAACATTCTTTGGATTGGAAGGAAGGATTGTGTCAGTCGTGCCAGATGGAATGATGAACAGCTCCCCATCGAAGATGTTGAAGGAGAAGGTGTAGAGAAGCTGTGCGTTGCGAACATGGGTTTCTCCGTGGTGCTGTGCGTCATTAATGGGCGAAATTTTACCAATAACACTTTCATAAGGGGTGAAGCTGAGTGAACATGGAGAAAGTGTGAACAGCCAGAGGTTAAAATGAGATTTTAAACACCTACCTACGACTCATGATGAGCCTCACACATGGTTGACGTTTAAACCCTACAAGGAAAGCATGTCCCTTGTGAAACCTTTACTCTACACTAAAAAGTCTTGGGGGGTATTTGTGTATGGGACGGAGCCAGAACTGAGAACTCTTCTTAGGAGTCTACTGATGAATGAAGAGCAATTATACAGCAAGATAAAGTGGCCCAGGCACATGGAGGGCTAGGGAGCAGGCACACCTTGTACTCATGTCCATGGTTCTGTATATTTACACCTGGAGTGATGCAGTCGGTGATTCTGCAGGGTTCGCATTGCAAATGTTTTTCAGTGCCCTGCCATTTACAGTGTTTTTAGAATTTTTAGGCAAGTACTATTCCTGGAGGTAATTTTTTAGCAAAAAACTTGTTTTTTTTTGTACTCCTAGCGTTATGGGGCCGCATGGCACAAGCAGGAAAAGCTGATGATCTACTTACGGATCACGGGACAACAAGGGGGTATATCGAAGAAAAAATACCAAAGGGCCAAGAATATGTAAGGGGACAGAACTTCCGACACACAGTAACATGAACAAAGCCAGTACAGGCACTTAAATAAAGACATGCAAGCAGGACAAACAAGGGACAGGTGTAACAATCAATTAACCAATCAGAGGAGACAACAGGTAGAACAATTAACAAGTACTGGGACTGGAAAACTGGCAAACAGGTGGAACTAATAACAAAGACGATCACTGAACTAAGAAGCTTAACGCAAACTAGAACGTAATCTGACACTAGGAAACTGAAGCAAAAGTAGATTAATACAGAAGAATTTGTAATTATAGAATAATTACAAAATCACAAAGGCACTAAACACAAACCAAAACACAAGGAGGGCAAACCATGAGAAGGAACTGAGAACTGGGAACAGAAGACTAATACTACAAACACCAGACAAAAGAAAAACTCAAGAAAACGTAACAGGAGGGGCTGCTTTCAAGCCATAAGTTCAGTCTCGGAGCCTCACGCTCAGCTCACTGAATAACATGGCAGTTCAGGTAACACTGGGGACTTAGAACTAAGACAGAGGAATGGAGAGGATGGCCAGGAACACCTGCTGGCCAAACGGGGACTGAGCATATAGGACAGAGAGGGGGAAAGGCAGGATGACCAGTGGTGCCTGCTGGCCAAAGGGGAAAGGACATAGGAGAAGGGATCAGAGGGTGGTGACCCAGACATCTACTCAATTCTTTTAGAGAGAAAATGTTACATTTGTTTGTCACAAACAACAATAAAATCACACATGAATTTGCACAATTATTAGTTAATCTGAAAATAAGCAAATTTTCTTCTCAACAGAAATAATAAAAAGACAGTTGTACTTATCCAATCTGGCCCTTCTATACAGCCACTTTTAATGTCCTGTATAGCCTTCTTTCTTCTCAATGACCATCGTGAGCCTGTTGTCCATTAAATTATTCAGGTTTTTGATTTGCTCACATATTATATTAGCTGAGGCAGCTAGAAAGGCTTCCCACATGCTCTGAGAAGTGTACTGCTTGGCCCCTTGGTAAACCTCACAGCTTTAATAAGGCCCAGTAGTACTTTAGGTGATGAATGAGGCCAGGTCATAATTCGATGAACTTTCAAGCCTATCTTGGGCAATCGATGAATGCTTTGGTGCATGGGAAGGGGCATTGTGCTGCACTAATATCATAAGCTTTTTGAAAACTACACACTTCTTTTGGTATAAGTGTTTGAAAAATGTATCTTCTAGAGATTGGCAGTAGATCTTGTAGTTCATTTTTACACCGTTTACAAGTTGGAAAGGCCCAAGAAGTTCATCACTGATAACTATCATTCCTCTACCTCAGCCCAAACTATCACTCCTCTACCTCTTTATTGGTGCTTGAAGGTGTACATCCACTGGCCCCTCCATCTGCTCCATCAAGAGTCATTCACAACTCATCTGTCCACAAAACCTTTGAAAAATCAGTCTTGAGATGTATCCGTGCCCATTCTTGATGTTTTACTTTGTGTTCTGTACTGAGTTGAGGTTGTGTTTCAGCCTTTGTGACCCTAGCGATGTCATGTAGCACCCTGCACCTAGTACTTAGGGAGATTCCATTCAGATTGCAGTTTTTAAAAGTGGTGGCATTTGATCCTACAGAGTTTCTGGGAGTCTCTCATTTAATCTCACACATTTTTGGCAGTTAATTTGCGCCTGTTGGCCACAAAACCCTGAATTGTATGATGATCACATTTTAAAAGTTTGTCAGTTTTGATTGTTTTACATCCCTCTGACTGGTCCTGCACTATTTAGTTTTTTCCTTTATCTGTAAAATACCTTTTTGGCCCATTTAATAGTAATAATAATTTGTTTAATAATTCTGCACAGGGATGTATCTATTTTACTCCAAACAGAAAGTACTCAGACCAAATACTGAATATGTCCTATTTTTAAACAGTCCATTCTTAATTGGCGGTTAATCTGTACTGAAACTGTAGGTCAGAAGAGAAGATACAGGCAAAATACACACTTGCATTATAATTCTGCACAGGGTGTAGCTATGTACAATTCTCTACATTATTTTCTTTGAACCACGAACAGTACTGTGCAAAAGTCTTAGGCAGTCAATAAAAAACTAAAAGCATTTTCTTCTATTCTTTAAAAAGTTACTGATATCTTGCTGGATAGCTAGATGAACACCACTTCAGTTCCCAAACCTCTCCTCAGGGGCACCCCAGCCATTCCATGTTTTTGTTGCATTTTATCACAAGCTCACTTAATTGATAAATTAAAATAGTTTAAAAAGTCAGTGAGATATTAATTAGGCATATGGTTTGTTAACAGTCAAGTAAAAAAATACATGGCTGTACTGGACAGTTTCTGCAAATACCGGAGTGACCCTTTTCGAGAGGTTTTGAAGTAGTTAAACTAACACATTTCGACAGATATTATAGCAATGTTTTACACCAAAATGAAGATCATTTAAACAAAGAAGCAGACTTGTATAAATCATGTTGGCCGTGAATTTCTCCCCACAGTGCAGCTTATGCTTGAGCAACACGGCCATTATATTTCTTAAATATGTCTTAAACTCAAACAATGTTTGCCATGTTAATTGAAATGTATTGATACAAACATCTAACTTAATTCTTAGTGGTTGATAAAGGGGGAAAATCTTTGGATTGGTATCAGTATTGGCAGGTACTAAAAAAAATATTGTGCCTCCTCTACCATGAACAGTCTGAAAAATGTTCCAGAGACACTAGATACATGTAAATTGCTGACCAAGCAGTCGGACCCCAGCTCTGCTCTCTCCTGCGTGTATGTCTCAATGGAGAGCAAGCTAATATATGAAAGGAAGCATTGCAATGAATCTCTACTCATACTTGTATAGATGGCAGATAAAAGCATGATTATTATTATTATTATAATTATTATTATTACAGCAGTGCACATACTAGCTTTATGGACAGTATTCCACAGATACTACAGCATGCCTCATACACCAGATATTGAAATTTTATTACATAATAAATATAATTGTTTAGCCTATGCTTGACTAAAGATCCTGAATGGCACCAGGGATTTCGAAAATGCAAGCCAAGCATTTAGAATAAAAGACAATAATTAAAAACTGCATTTTACTTTAGAGTCATTGCTTTGGATTCCCTTCCCAAATATAAACACCAGTCCGTAAATGAGCATCCTGGGAAGTTTACCTACATATTTATAAATTAATGTGAACTGATGTGAAAATGCCCTCAGTGAAATCTTTCCAAACATATGCAAGATTGTGTTTAATGTCTCATTTTCGGGATCTGGCAGGCAGCCTGGTCTCTATGGTAACATGGCTCTTGAAGTTCCTCTGTATTCCATTCTATTACATATTCAGCATAGATAAAAGCTAATGAAAGATAATCAAATGCCAACAAATTAACCTTACTGACTAAGTAAGAACAGTGTCACACCGCTAAATATATAAAAGTAGATTTGATGTTCTACCCGAAGGTGCACACACACCTTTCTGTTTCAGGAACCGGTATCCATCTCAACAGTGTGTGACCCTAACAATTTTACAGAATATTACAGATAGCATTACAGATAGCTTTGTTTTGTTTCTGATATTGCAATTCCCTTTTTTACACATGCATTTGTATATGTAAAATTTCATTGGGTTGTTCATTGTTAATCTGGCGAAGGTCTTGAGTCTACAGTTACTATCTGTTATGTTGAATAGTCTTATGAAGTCAAATTGTCAGTTCTCTGTACTTTGTACATAATTTCCATGCCAATTAAGTGGTCTGACTTGAAAGGCTTTTTCTGCTGACATCTTGACTTGTGCATGGTGCAAACTGTAACCAATTTGTCTTTGATAAACATTTTTCATCTAACCGACCATCCATCTTCTGAAACTGCTTGCCCTATTCAGGGTTGCGGGGGGTCCAGAGCCTGTCCCAGAGCCTACACGCACAAGGCAGGGAACAACCCACGATGGGGTCACAGTGGGTGCACACGCACCATTCACTCACGCATGCAGACCTATGGGAAGTTTGGTAACTCCAATTATCCACAGCCTGTTTTTGGACTGTAGGGGGGAAACCATAGTATCCAGAGGTAACCCCCACAGGGAGAACATGCAAACTGAACCCTGGTCCCTAGGGGTGGGAATCAAAACCCGGTTCCAATTTAGAACTGGTTTTAATTGCTGCGATGCGACGTTATTGTTTCCTCTAAATATAATTCCGGACTTTCACATGACGTCACATGACGTGGAGCCGACGAAGCGGTCCAAGGTGTGCTTGCATTTTAATAGGAAAGGTGACCATTGTGCAGTTTGTAGCCAATGCAAAGCCATTTTAACTTGCAAGTGTGGTAACACTAGCAACATGCTCAAACATTTAAGCCATCAACATGGCATTCAATTCCTAGAATGCCGTGTGTTTGACTCTCGGCGTTCTGTGGTCTTCATAAACGCAGGTAACTTTAACTACGGTGCCTTAACCTACCGGCTACGATGCCTGTGTGCTTGTTTCTATATAGTCAGTCAGTGTTATCATAAAATGCATTATTATTTATAATTATATTTTGCACCATGTTATTTATACGTAAGCGTTCGTATTCATCAAGTAAACGTAAAATGGCAGGACGAGATTTGGTTCTGACAGCTAATAAAACAGCTGCTTTTGGTGCTGAAAACTGCGCAGGACTACTGTTTATATTTTATAAATATATGGCTAACCAGGTCTAATTACATGTCCACAAAATTATAATCAGTTTTAAATTAATATTTAGTTATTTTACTCTGATCAGGAATTGATAAGGGAATCGATAAAGAATCGGATTGGTAAGAAGAATCGATAATGGCATTGACATCAATAATTTCTTATTGATTCCCATCCCTACTGGTGACTGTGATTCCCATCACTGTGCCACCATGCTGCCCCTAAGCCACCAGCAGGGGAAGAAAAACACAAATTTTCTGCTTGAACAGCCTGACAAGGCCTTGTCTTTACCATGCAGATTCTGCACCACTAGGGATAGGTCAGCTAAGCGTTCAGCTCTTGGCTCCTTCTGGTTACTATCGACAACGTCAGCTTGATGGCCAGCGTTTTTTCTCAGTCTAGTTCATCTGATCCTGTCACGGGCCCTCTGCCTGCGACCTTCTTACTGTCACTTTTTCACAAGAGCAGGATGCACAGAGGGGATAATAACATCGAGACGTTATTTAACATGCAGCCATAGCCCCCCGTTAAAGCCTCCATTTGCAATGGAGCTCCATAATCATAAAAGTGACAATTTAAAGTTATTAAACGGCAGTTACAATTATTAAATTACAGACATTAAACGACTCGAAACAGAGGGAAATGAGTTACGTTAAAATGTGTCAGGTAAATTAAAAGTTGAAAGTAGTGAAGCCTGTTGTAAAAGACATTTGTATTGAAGGTGATGAGTGGGTTTACACACTTTCTTGCAGTCCTTATTCTTATTGTTTTGTATTATGTGTTACGGGTAATATAGCGTCCTAGCTTAATTCATGGTATTAATTGTAGCTAATTTTATACTGCAAACCTGTGCATGCACGTATTTCATAGGTGCATAGAGGACCAATCCATACGCAGTTTTGGTTTCTTCATATTAAGAAGTCAGCAGCAACACACCAAGAATCAAAACACAATGTTTTGTGTATGTTTCTAATGAGCTAAGCTTGGTGAGTCACGCAATCCAGCCTGAGCGTCAGTGGGATGATGGGACCAGCAGTAATCGAGGCAGCTGCTCAGTCACCTGCTGAGGTTTGCTGCCCGAATATTCCGCAGTTGGCATATGACCCGACATCCATGTTTGTGGATTCTTAACTGGAGAATTTGCCATTGGGGTAGCATACTGCAGCTGACCATAGCGCCTCCCCCTGGGATGAGATGGATGTGCAGCCAGTTTCAGTGGGCAGATACCCTAGCTATGGCCACTCAGGAGTTCTGCCAAATGTCAGAGGTCACACGCCACCTTCCCCTCTGTGTTTTCCCCTCTCCAGATATATTTTGGCCTTTTGCGTATTTCAGTATCGGGAGTTCAATTCAGCAGCATCCACGAGAAAATAAACGACTGTCTCCATTGGACAGGGTGCAGCCGGAGGAGGCTGGAGGGGGGGCAAGTGCGGCTGCAGGAAAATTAAAGAGAGATAGTCGCCTGGCATTTCCAGGATGATCCCCAGGGACGACCCTGGTCCACAACCTTCATCGGACCACCGACTCCGTTTTGATTACTTTCTAGTCACCGCTGTGCTGCTATTTTGTCTGTATGTGTATGTGTGTGTGTGTGTGGCCCAGGTATACATTACCAAATTATACCAAACATCCCTACAATGTTAGAAAAACCTGTTATTTTGATGTTGTAGGGACTATTTTTTCGGTCCCCACACGGGGAAATTCAATTTTATAAAAATCTGTGACCTCAATCAAAACGCTAAAAAGTCTTGTATTTTGTTTGGTTACTTATGGTTAAGGTTAGGGCTGGGTAGGAGTTAAGGTCGTCATCGCTGGGATTAGGGTTTTGCCTGTAGAAATGAAAGGACGGTCCCCACAAAGACTACAGGTATGCGTGTGCGCGTGTGTGTGTTGGTTGTAGCCTTAAAAAAAACCCTAGAAGATTGCATGGTGGTGAGGTAATAAGATATATTTTCCATCAAGTTAACACAAATATGTTTATGTATTGAGGATGATTACTGAACAGCTGACAACTATGGAAGTTCCAAGCTGACTGCATGTATGATTCAAACCCAG
>JAODKC010000021.1:18514024-18541786 GCA_026777985.1 Mormyrops attenuatus
TATGTATTGAGGATGATTACTGAACAGCTGACAACTATGGAAGTTCCAAGCTGACTGCATGTATGATTCAAACCCAGATGCATGTTATAGATGTACGAATTCTGTGCATGATCTGACAAGCTTTGCTGACGTCATCTACGGGCACCGCTGCTGCGTCAGCCACCCGGCCGGCAAATTGGCCGTAACCCTTGTGTGTTCCCTCATCTGTGCCCTCGCATCTGCAGCATAAGTGAGTCCCACCCAACTCACACACACACAACACCGCACACTCACAGCAACCATAAGCTGGCAACGCAATCCTCCAATCCAACGACTACAGGTCTAAAGGTGTGCAGCCAAACTATCTGTAATATTCCATAAACACGGTTAGGGTCTCACACTGTTGAGATGGATACCCGTCCTTGAAACAGAATAGTTTGTGTGCACCCTCAGGTAGAACATCAAATCTACTTTTATATATTTAATAGTGTGACGCTTGCCTTAGTCAGTTTCGAAAGGTATGCTGCTAAATCAGCCCCGGTGGGTTTCACCAAATAAAGGGAGTGGAACAAAACAAAAATAAAACTTCACCATTTAGAATGATTCCGAAAAATAAGGAACACTCTTTTTGCATGGAAAACTAATACAGCAACCATCAGCAAGCTCAACACACACGGAGCAGGGGTGGGATTTGAATCCCCAGTGCTGTCGGCAGGGGGGCCGCCCGTTAACCTGAATTGTTCAGTAAATACACAGATCAGATTTTTAACAGCAGTAACCATAGTAATTGTAGTGGTAACCATGGCAGCAGCAATTGTAGTACTACTACTTCAACTAGTAGCAGTTGTGCTGTAACAAAAGCTTTCACTACAGTCGCGAATGTAGGCTACATATTAAATTTCTTGTCTAAGCAGGACTTCCATTCTATTTAACTGTTTTCTCTATTTCTAAGTTAATAGCTGTTTTCTGTATGCCTTCTCTATATTTCATAATGAAAATCCCGATTTTGCATCCCTTGCACTGCTTATTTGCACATTTAAAGATACGGTCTGTTTATTTGCCTTGATTGTCTATTTTTAGCCACTCGGTAGAGATGTATATGATAAATTAAAGACCCACAAAAGCGGAACGCTGGCACACGAGATCCCGCAGGAAATTAAAGGGCCCCTCAATGCTTCTGTGCACAAAGCCGAGTGAAAGATAATGGGGCATAAAGTCAGCATAAGGCAGCAAAGTTCCTGCGGGAGCTGCAGAATGAAAACGCTTGCAAACCGGAAGCCTCACTTCCCGGCCTGGGCCTCAGCAAACCCCACTCTTGTTGTCCTCGCTCCGCCATGCTCCCTGACCCTGCACCACAGGCTCCTTCCTCAGTCTAAATCCCCTATTTTGCTAGCATGAGCTACTCAGGCGCCATGACCCAGGCAGGACCCCCCCATTCCGTGGAATGGAGCACCTGTAAGACAGAAGCTTACATGCCCCTGCCAGTTCCAGGACTGCGGCCATTGTAATCGGCCTTATCCACTTGAACACGGCAGGAATTTTCATTTTACAGGGTGGTTTGGAGAAAACTCATTTATATTTATGAGAGAAGTACTACCTGACTGGCCAATGAATGCCTTAGACAGAGATCGCCAGCCAATCAGGTAGCTTCTCTCATGAATATAAATGAGTTTTCCCAAACCACCCTGTAAAACAAAATTTGTTCAAATTTTCAAAAACAAAAGAAATATTGGTGAGTGGGGAGGGCACAAATCATGTCCGTTTGTCTGTTTGTTTTTGAAAAACTCATATACAGCTTTTTGTTTTCTTTTTTTTTTTTTTCTTTTTTAATAAACAGATTTGATTCAGTCTTTTATTAATGAAGTTTTATCGGTTCGCTTTAAATCACCTGTAGGTATTTCTTTCATAAGTGTTCTTCACTGCATTCTTATTGATGCTCCCAAAGTTACCCAGGTGCCCTGTCCCTGTGTGGAGTTTACAGATCCTTCGGATATCAAACTACATGCACTGGCGTCGATGTTTGGGTAACATCGATGGCGTCGATGCGTAGGGGCGAGGGGCGGATTCACGCGCACTTGGGCGTCGACCACATTTATCGGTCAATTAATTAATGGATTATAAATGAAAGGAGGGAGAAAGTGGAGTGGGAACAGCATCAGGATTAGAGAATTTCCCATACATCAAGTCCCTTAGAGAGGTGCTCTCAGTGGTGCCCTCCGATGGCAAGATTACATGACCCTGGCTATCGAAAAGCAATTAAATGTCACTAATTACCAAGTAATTTATGTAAATGGTCAGCCATGGATGGAGAGGACTGGCAAACAGCTTGATTGTGTGGGTCCCGGTGGACAACACATAAGGATTGGCCCTTTTACGTACTAACCCCCTGGTAAGGCAGATCTGTATTTAATCCTCTATTTCAGGGCTGATAGAATTTGGGATTTACCCCATGCTTTTTTATATTTTTAATTAAATACACCTTCATGGAAATCGAAGACTGCCTTGAAGCAGTGCAGCCTGCCCTTGGAGGTCCAAGAGTGGAGGCTGGGAGGCGTTATTGGGTAAGCGATCAGATAGCAAGCTGGACCGCAGCAAATGAAAAATCAGCAAATGCAATTAACATCTTATCTGAGGCCACAAATTTCAGTTTGGAAAATTTTAAGAGCAAGGGCTTGCTGCTCGAGAATTTATTCCGATGGTCGCTCAGCCAGTACCCGGAGACTGAAAATGCAAACAGGCATGTATGAGGAAATCTTGCTGCAATCCAAGAGACCTTATTTTTAATGAAATCCTTCTTCAAAGTCATAAGCTTATAAGGGATAAGTTATTAAAATCAGCATCAGGACAAAAAGGAATTAAAGAAATTACTCTGAACATGGAAGGGCTTTGGGGGTGGGGGTGGGGGTGGGGGGGTCACCTCTTGGTTCATTTCACACCATATTAGTGCATGTAGTGCAGGGTCAATGCTGAGATTCGAGGACACACATATTAATGGCTTGCTGACTAAATGCTATCTTTGTTCACTATTGTGGGTCATTGTCAAGTTAGGATTTAATTTTTTTGTGAAGTGCACCTTGGGATCCAGCCATGAAGACCATACAGTAGGAATGTTCCTTCAGCAAAACTCGCCAGTTTTATATCCAGGAAAATCTTCTTCCATAACCTGCAGTTCAAGGAAAATACTATATTTGATTCCCCCCTCCCCACAGTTTTATGATGATATTAGCCTTCCCTTTTTAATTCTTTTCTCCCCCAGGGATGTCTCACCATCTAAGTCAAGGGTATACGAGGAAGCCAGGTTGCCGTGACTACCTGGCACAGCTGGCTTTGCTGTCAGGATCTCCATAACCTTCTCCATTCACCATTTTTCTAATTATGAGTGAAAGCTGAGAAAACTCCACCCTGGCAAATAGATGAAAGAGAATTGGCCTACGGTACAATGTAGCGTCTTTTTCTATAAGTTTCCATTTGCGCCTGAAGCGTTTGGTGTTCCGCTGAAGTGTTTTTAAAAACAGGAAATCACTGACAGTCATAAAGGCATTTTCTCTGAATTGCTCCAAGCTAGCCTATGGTACAAGTAGAATCGTTATTCATTTTGTTCCCTTCTTCTACTCTTTAATTAATTAATTAGTGGTTACTACCATTATTAAATGAATTTGATAAATGAGAAGCACCTGGTGACATTAGTTCTGAATCAAGATATGAACAGCGAACATGTCTTGGGCGCCAATGTGGACAGGAGGCTTTTTTTATGTCTCCGGAAGGTTCTGGGGCTGTTGTTTAATGCCAGGGGTTAAGTGCATGATGGAAAAAAAATGCTTTTTCTTTTAGCTGAACCTGTGGCACAGAAAAATAATGAAACTGTAATTCCCTGAGCCTGGGGAAAATATCTTTATTGACACTGGCTGCCACACACTCTCTTTCGACCATAGCCCAAATCTTACGTTATCTACAGCTCAGGTTAATGGGTCTCTTTAAATAGCCAGCACTGCGGTAGCTTGGATGCTGTGATGTGGCATTCCGTCCTGGGTGTCCCCTCACTCTTCAAAAGCAGTTGTGGCCAAGAAATGGAAGGATGGATGCAGGGGTGTTAGAAATGGGGTGGGGGGGGGGGGGCAAGGGAGACGCGTCCCCCCCAATATCAGCAGACCACCCATTCCCAAAGAAATAAATAATTAAGAGCGTGTTCCTTATCTTTTATTATGAAGCCAATTCGTTACGCATGCCGAGTGCGGAGATGAAACGTATGCAGTGCTGTGCAAAAATCTTAGGCAGTCGAAGGAAATGTTTACAGCTATTTATCTGAGTGCTAAGGGTATATGTGCTCAGAACCAAAAACACAATTTAACGTTAGAATGTGAATTTAAAATAACACAAGAAAAACTAAGAATTTCAACCGTTTTCCAAAAGTTTTCTGATATCTTGCTGGGTGGCTAGATGAACACCGCTTCAGTTCCCAAAGCTCTCCTCAGGGGCACCTCAGCCATTCCGTATATTTGTTACATTCCACTTTTGTTTAAGAAAGTCAGTGAGGTATCGATTAGCTATACGAGGTGTGGTAGCGCCCAAGTAAAAAAACATATGGGTGTATTGAGTGGTTGTTGCAAATACTGTGGTGACTTTAGGAGAAGTTTTGAAAGTGCTAAGCTGACACACTTTGACAGGCAAGCTTTATTATTTAAATAGATTTAGATCGTTTGAGCATCATTTTCTTTGATGGTGCAAGACTTTTGCACAGTATTGTACATAACAAAGATTGCAGTCCCTTATCAGACAATCTCATTTTATAATACCGAATGATTTTCTTTTGGTTACGTTCAGTTGCGAAACTGCACCCTGAACAGTTTTCATCTTATTTTAAATGATAAAATCTTTATTATTCAAAAATTATTTTACATTTTTTCTTACATCACATCACATCGCCGGGGCAAACTCAGTCCCCTTGAATGTCAAACTCTCTTCTGACGCCACTAGATGGATGGATGGATGGACAGATGGATGGACGGATGGATAGATGAATGAATGGATGGATGGAAGTCATATTTGTATGCCGCTTTTGATTTTCTTGCAACTGCAGTTTCCATTTACAATAAAGAACAACAAAGAGCTTTGAGCAAATTAAACGCTGAGAGGCCCCAGTTAGTGGCCTGCGGTTGTTTGGATGCAGAAGGCATTGGCATTAACAGGTATAAATCTGGCTGCAGTGTTATTCACGGCTATCGGTTCTCCTGTGTGGTACTAAGATCATTTTTATTCATGGTATCTCACCAAATTGTCCTTGGGAGAGAAGAGAGATTAGAGCAGGCGGTGAACCATAGCTTGTGAATAAACATGAAAAACAATCGCCGTTCAATTTCAAATGAAACACCCAACTACGTGAAACCAGGAAGAGCCTGAAGACGAGTAATGGACTTGTTAAAAATAGATAGAAGAGGGGAAAAAAACTGACATCGTTCCCTGCCATTTTGTTCAGTTATGTTATTGACTTTCGGAGTCTATTTCATTGAAATGAAGGGGCAAATCAGGAGCCAGGAGGCTTTGTTACCAGAAGGAGGCATGTCAGGGAACCAAGACTGTCTTTGTGCTGAGCATAGGTCACCCTCGATCGTGTACATGAGTGATCCAAGGAAGACAAAGCCTCAGAACAGCTGTCTTTTACGGCGTCAAGTTGTACAGTGTGCCAGCCTGTTTCCTGGAGAACTGAGTATCAGAGCACAAGCAGGTGACAAGATCTATAGTAACCCATCAGTCACCACAGAGACAAAAATGTCGCTGGCTACACCTGGCGAGGCAAAGATACTACAGATTCTGTCCATCAGCTACTTTACTTGCAGAGCAAGTAGGACAGACCCTGCAAAAGCAAAAAAAACAGCACAAGATGAGGAAAAAATCAATCTTACTCACTGGTAATCAGCGGCAGCTCAGGCACTTAATGCCAAAGGTAATGACCTTGTAAGCAACGTGGAGATAAGCAAAGCAGCTGTGAGGAAACGTCAGTGAGAGATGGGATCTGACCGTGGCCACTTGAGGCATGGGGCAGGCACTGGAGGGGGCAGCCCTGACGAGGACCCCTGCCGGCTGACATTCACAGAAGTGCTGGGCCATGACCTTTCTTTCTCTGTTAAAATTCCAAAACAGTGTTTGGCGTCTTTGAACATCAATGCAGGTGCATAACACTCATCACATAGTATTGTTGTTTTGGGGGTAGCACAGTGGTGCAGTGGTTAGCATTGTTGCCTCACACCTCTGGAACGGTGGTTCGGCCTGGCACCATGTGTGTGTGTCCCACCCCCCTCTGTTCAGAGTTTGCATGTTCTCCCCATCTTGTCATGGGGTCTACTCCAGGTACTCCAGTTTCCCTCCACAGTCTAAAAACATGCTGGGGTGAATTGGAATTGGAGCCCTGCGATGGGTTGGCGCCCCATCCTGGGTTGTTCCCTACCTTGCGTCTGTAGTTTGTGGGATAGGCTCCGGACCCCCTGTGATCCGAAATAGGACAAGCAGGTACAGAAGATGCATGCATGCATGGATGGATGGATGGATGGATGCTTTTTATTTTATTTTTATATTTTTTCTTAGTGGCTATGAAACTGCTGCCCCCAAATTATAAAAAGTAAAACAAAAAAAATATATGCAATGGATGGATGGATGGATGGATTGGTGGAAAAAATGACAAATAAAAAGAGAGAGAGAGTGTTTCCACTAACACGTCGGGTGACTTCAGTTATAACAGTGAAAACATGTGAAGAATAATGAAGAACATTTGGCCTCAAAGACATCAAATCCATCTTGATTGTCAACCTCTTTTTACTCAATCACTTTTGTGTGTGCACATATGTCCCTGTATGTGCATGGGGTAGGTCCTAGACCTTATGAATATGGGGAAACATGCAGTCTGGACCACTATCTATCACCAACAGCCAAGAAGCTTATGTCTCCAATTTCCATGAATGAGTTAAGCACCAGGGCTGGGGTCCCAGGATCAATGTCCTGGAGAATGGAGAAGCTTTCCATTAGTGTCGATCAGAGACATAACATTAAACAGGAACGGTGCATGTATCCACCCACGCGCTGGATACAACCGCTCACCGACAGCCTTCAGTCAGACCTGCCTAAGCAGCCAGGGTGCAGAATGAAGCTGGTCGCCTGATTTAAATGTCTGAAATAATTGTGTTTTAAGTATGCGTGTAAATCAGGAATGATTCCATTCTGCAGAAGAAAGATAAATGCTCTCATAACATATAATGACAACACTTCATCATGGAGCATAGGAGATTGCTTGTCAAGTTGACTATTTTGAATTTCCTGCTTTTGACGCGTGATTTCTGAACGTTTACTCCAGGACCAGTGGCTCTGGGCAACAAAAAAGGAATGACAGACCCCCACCAAGAATAAGTTTCTTGGAAATTAGAACCATGTAAAGTGTGTCTCTGGTGGTAAACATTCTTTCCCCTTTGCAGAAATAGCTCCTGATCAATCATAAGACACAATGATTGACATTTTGTTTGCTAGTACTTGCTGTTCCACTTCATTCTAGGCATTATTCCCATTTACTCCCCCTGCTTGTTGCTTATTAATATTTTTGTGATGCATTTTTATCCGGCAAAGATGGCTGGCAGCCTAAGTGTCTTTTTGCCCTGTCCAGGAGCACCGTAAAGTGGGGGAAAGTTAGAACTATTCCAAGGGCCCCTGAGTGACTGGGGCCCTAAAAATTTGGAACATATTTGTATTGGTCTAGGTTGGGGGCCTAAGATGATATGCCTTCATGGGGCCCAAAATGTCTAGCAGCGCCCCTGCCTCAGTCACACGGCAAGGCTGTGGGAGCAAGACATGGTTTCAGCATTTTCAATTTCGATGACCTGATCTGAAGCGACGGCGGAACCCAGAACCCACCGGGAGAAATGCAAAGATGAAAGAAATGAGAACATGTATAAATCTTGTTTAAGAACAGAGAGAATAGCTGAAGGAAGAGACAAGAAAACTGAGGTGAGAAGTCTACCCTCTTCTCACTTTTCCAGACGATCCCCAGTGCCGCTGATGTTTCCTAGGTGACCGTAAAGCTCTATCGATAAGTGCCAGTTCGCACTTTTCACCCATCGAATCGGAATCAGCACCCCATTTAGGCTCGATATTGATTAGTCGCCGCCAGTAAAAGAGGTAAGGAAGCAGTGATGGAGTATCTCGCCCATGCGAGTGCTTCACGCATCGGTGCACGGCAGTGCTGGGCGTGCTCGTGGGTGTGGAAACCGTGCCTGCCTGAGGAAATCATCTGGTACGCAGCCCCTATGCGTCTGCCGGCCTGTGGTCTGGCACACGTGCAGTTTTAGCGATGCAAATTACTCTGCGCATTATGTCCGTGTGGTTTATTGTTTGGCCACGTCTATAATTTGCGAACGGCAGCAACTCTGCATTTGATGAAATGGTCATTACGGTAATGTATGTCCCAGGGGTGCAGTAAAGAGGGTAATTGACACCGGCACCCCATTAACACAGTGCCACTTACTACTGTCTCCTGTGGGGCCGCTGCGCCACCAATCCGTCATACACGTCTGTCCAATCAGCCATTCCCAGAGTTCCTGTCACTTTCTTACTAGATTTCTTGATTAGTTTGTTTAGCTACAATCTAAGGTTTCGCCCCACTAATAGCTTTTTGATTTTGTTTTTTTCCCCCACACGTGACAAGAAGCTTGTGTTACCACCAGAAACCATTGCTCATCATGTGAAGTGGCAGCTACATCAGTGAGGTTCAAAGGATTTTGGATGTTGAGATGTTGACCTCCATTGTAAACTCTAGCCTTCCTCTAAGTAGACTCTTGAACAATGTTTCGATGAAAGCTCACTGGCATGTTTGTCTTCTTGTCTGTAGTGTTGGTATTATCTAAACAAAGTAAAGCGTAATGGGAATTCATTCTACCCCCAGTGATATAACTGATCAGACAGATTCCTGAATATAGGTTTGTTTTGTGTTCCTCCTATTTTACGATGCACAGTAGATAGCCGTTATATTCAAGCAGCTGCGACACTGTGGCTAATTAAACCATCAGAATCCAATTCTCGTTCACTCAGAGGGAAATTATGTTGAGCTGAATGTCTGGGTTTGCCATACAGTTTCCCAGCTGTCAGTGGTGGGTCAACTGCTACATCGCAAACCTTTCGACAGTATAGTCACAAATGGGCACCAGAGCAAAGAGCCGGGGTCCCATAGAGGTTCTACCACATGTACTTTAGCAGGAGTTATGGACGTCTGCTTGCCAGCGGCCTGCAGGGTGCCAGACTTAATCCCAGCACTGACATAGAGTTAATGCCACCCAATTTCCTTCCTGGCACCTGAATATTCATGAGAAGCCCCTAGACTTTTTCTGGGTACTGAATGATTGACAGCTAGAAGGGTTTAAGAATTATTGATAGCAATTAGAGCCAGTCTCATCTTGTCTTTTGATGGGAAGCAGCCTGGTTCAGCCTTAAGGTTCAGCATTTGTCGGAGCGGGTTCATGGTTACCGCGATGCCCGCCTCCCCAAGGATGACGCGGATGTCTTGCTCTGCCGCTGTGGCTCAGTCCTCACCTCGATTAACGGCACGTCATTTCAAAAGGATGAACGCCCCAGCAGACAGGGTATCGATGTGTTTTCCTCAGCTGTCAATAGAAGCTCTTGGATTCCATTCAAGACCATTTGGAGAGTTTTGTTGTATTGACAAATGACTTTGTCGGGGGAGGGTGAGTCGCAGACAGGCAGGGATTTTGACCACCTGGTAATAGTCAATACAAATTCCGGCATGTTTAGTTTGGTTTCACTTGTTAACTTGTAACCGTGGCGTTGTTACCAGTCTGGAGACCAGCAAATCATCTTCTGTGTTCCGATTCCAGTCCATCCCAGCAACATCACACCCCCCCGATATGGTTCCTGGATTTAGGTTAAATGTGTTTCGTGTTGGCCCCGCCCATTCCTGTCTGTCTCAGGGACGGCAAATCTTCATATCAAACTTCTTCCTCACTGCCAGGAGCCCGCATCACACGTTTGTCTCTGCCTCTCCCAGGGTCACCTGACAGAAATGTACATCAATAATAAGCCATACTGGTGCTATTTTTTCATTTCCATTTCTCATGCACTATCCTACTGCTGTATTTGATTAGCAGTGAGCGTACAATGGTTTTCTGTTTGTGACGGTAACAATAAATTGGGCCTTTGTTGCTGGTAAATGCCATCTATCAGGGCTTTGAACCTTGACGTCTATGCAGGGAATAAAATATTACCTGGCATTACTTATTGTACCCATTGCTGTCCCTCGCTGATGTGTGTCTCTCTCCAGCTGTGCCCTGGCATGCCCACCCAGGGCACCCCCAACCGCCCCCCTCCCCCCACCATTCGTCTGGGAATGTGCAGCACCAGGATGGTGGCAATTACTCACTTTTTTTTGGACATAGCAAGTCAAGTGTGTAAAGTTCTAAAGAAACATCTCAGAATTGAATAGAGGTGTTGACATTTCAATTGGAATTCTGTCAGCCCATGCCTCCCCCCTCTCCTGCCCAGCCCCCCAGCCCCAATAAAAAGGGATTTTTTTTGCAGGCAGTGTTAACGCAACTCCAAGGTCAGTTATAAGGTATTTTTCTATATTCATCGGTATCTTGCCACTGTAGTTCACTGTATTTACACACTGCAACCCTGTTCTGAATAAGTGGTTATGGATGGATGGATGGATGGATGGTGGTCACAACAGTATGAATATCCTAGACAGTCTCTTAGATTGAAAACTATGTTAAAAAGCTGGGTGTGATAGGTCGACGTGCCCGAAAAAGATCAACTTTTTTATGACTATGAAATGGTTACAACCATTTCCAGCTCAGTTGCACTTTTATTCACAATATAAATTTAATAACAGGTCCCAATATATTTATATTAAAGAAGGTTAGTAGCTGGCCAGGTGGCCAGGAACCCTGGAGACTGACTTGTCAAATGTCACTGGGAAGCTTTCTTGTCATTCGCCTATGCAATATTAAATTCACACCAGCAGCCTGTGAAACATGGGATTTATGGAGTACAAATGCTCTTGAATTCTGACTAATGAACAATTTAGGGTCAGTTGTCTTTGCCTGAGGAGTCAGGCTACAAAATTCTGGGAACAAAGAAGGATGTACTACAATTTACATTTTACAATTTAGTGAAAATAGCAATGAAACTACCATTTTAGAAAAATTCGTTTATTATTATTGTTGTTGTTTTTTGTTTATTGTTCAAATTTTTCTAATGTATATGTTTCCCATGTGGTGCTAAAACCCATTTGTTACTGGAGTAATAATTAGCAATAAAGCTGGCTGTTGTATCCAGTCATTATTCATCAGGGCTTATCCAGTGAAGGGTCCCGGAGAGCCGGCAGCCTGTCTGATGAAGCATGGGTCAAGAGGCAGGGGACACCCTGGACGGAATGCCGGTCTATCATAGGGCATGAGGCAGGGGACACCCTGGACGGAATGCTGGTCCATCACAGGGCATGAGGCAGGGGACACCCTGGACCAAATGCCAGTTCATCATAGGGCACGAGGCGGGGGATACCCTGGACCGAATGTCGGTCCATCATAGGGCATGAGGCAGGGGACACCGTGGACGGAATGCCGGTCCATCATAGGGCGCGAGGCGGGGGACACCCTGGACCAAATGCCGGTCCATCATAGGGCACGGGACAGGGGACACCCTGGACGGAATGCCGGTCCATCATAGGGTGCAAGGCTGTGGACACCCTGGATTCGAATGCCGGTCCATCATAGGGAGCGAGGCTGTGGACACCCTGGACCAAATGCCGGTCCATCATAGGGCATGAGGCGGGGGACACCCTGGACCGAATGTCGGTCCATCATAAGGCATGAGGCAGGGGACACCGTGGACCAAATGCCGGTCCATCATAGGGCACGGGACAGGGGACACCCTGGACGGAATGCCGGTCCATCATAGGGTGCGAGGCTGTGGACACCCTGGATGGAATGCTGGTCCATCACTGGCAATTTAGAGGCACCCATTAACCTGAGCTGTATATAACCTAAGCCTCAGACAGTGGGGTAAAATCGGGGCATTGTAATCGTCTCCAAGAAAACCCCACACACTGTGTTCAGAAAAATCCCATGCAGACTCCACACACACAGAGCCAGGGACAGAAATCCGGCCTGCAGCCATGGGGGGGAGGCCAGAGGGCTGCTCATGTGCAAATCAAACAGTGGTGGAAGCCGCAGAGCCCACAAGTCATATCTTAAAGGGCAAATCCACCCAAAAACGGGAGAGAAAACCCACCCTGAAACAATTTTGCTCACCATCAGCTGTATTCTCTCTCAGTCTGTGTGTCATTTCTCAAGTTTGTTTTTAACATGTTAAAGATATTCCATATTTCCCAGAAATCCTTGAGGCTGTCGATAGCCTACAGAATGGATGGGTAGTATTAAATCATGATAAAATGTACTTCTTTTACATTGTCAAACTGGTCAAAATTCCACATTCCAAAACACACACCGGGGAAACAACTTAAAAATTCCTAATTAAATTAAAATTTTAAAATTGAATGAGCATAGTCATAGTAGCTAGTTAAAAGTGTTTTGCACCTGAACCTTTTTACATAAAATATAAACTTTTATGCAGCTTTATAAACATCCTTTTCAACAAAATAATTTACATGTTGCAATATTTAATTTGTTTTCAAATTCAGAAAATCCCTGAATAAAAGTAAAAAACGTTGACACGGGACTTACTTTATTTGAGTTTTTAAAAACTTACTTTTTCAATTGCAAAAAAAAATATTGATAAAAAATTGAAGCCTATACATTTACATTACAATTACAATATATCTTAATATTTCCTTTGCAAAAAATGCTGCATAAGACAGTGAAAGCGAAACATTGCTGAGTTTTGTCGCTGTTCCCAGGTGATAAGGTACTTACAAGAAGCAAACTGCTCCCTGGTTTGAAATAAACACACCCAAGCCCAGATCCAGGTGCTTAAAGTTGCATCTCTCGTTTTACAGAATAAACCCTGCATCACAGTTTAACTCAAAATACTTCTGGTGTCTCTTTCTCGTGAGGTAATGCAAGACCTGACAGAGTTCTCTTTTCGAGATTCGGGTGAACATTGCACTACATTTTTGAGAGATTTCACAAAAAAGATATTTTGAAAAACATCAGTCTTGTCTTTTGTGTCTAGACTTGACCTGTTCAAAATCCTATTCATATCTTTCCTAAGGTAGGCTATGCATCTGAACTAGGCACACATTAGTCAGGATCCCATTCTAATGTTTTGAAAACTCTGCTAGTGGTGCAATGCCCATACCAGAAAGCCCCCGGAAAGCCATTACCGGGAGATTTTTGCAAAAGTGCACATCTGATTGCTCACAGCCAAACACTGAGAGTTTAATGGTAGACATGGGGTCTTCCACAAGGAATAGCCTTGCGTGCCAAAGTGAAAGGCGATTGTGCGGTTGGTAGGAGTAGATCTCCTTGGGAACCGGGGGGGGAACGAGTCTGTCTTTCGATTAACTTAAAAACCAGGGTCCTGCGGGCGGGTTGAAGAACTGGGGAGGCAAAGGTATTTTAAAACGACCTGCCCTGGAGATGGATGGCTCCCAGGCGGGAAGTGTCTCTCATCACTGCCGAGTGACGTCCCTGTCAGAAAGGCACTGGCAGATGCTGAGATGAAGCGACGACCTCGACGTTCTCCTCACTGAAAGGGTTCGAGAAACAAACGAAAAGGTTTGAAAAATGGGCTACGGACCGAGGAGCTCAGAGAGGGACTAATGCAGGCAGAACTGTCACGTAGCGGGACAGGAAATGCTGAACGGAAAAACAGAAAGTGATTTCTTTAATATATTCTAAATTATGGGTTGGTCGTTGAGATATTTTGCATCTTTTATTGCCACTGCAGAACTGTGGGAGGACTGAATAAATCTTTGGTCGGGCCTGTCACCCGAACAAATGAATCAAATTAACGAATAACCTTTCCCCGTTACCGAAGATGCCACCGCTACAGCATTCCAGCTCCCACGTTAATAATAAATCGCGCCCGAAAAGATTAACATGGCATTAAAATGAAACAAGTCAATCAGAGAGGAAGATTGCATTAAACGGTATGCAAAACATCCCGCTCGCCTCTCACATCTACAGGGTATCAGATGTTGACTTTAGATAACCGATATCACCATTAGCCCGACAGCATGAGGTTAACCAGGCTGTGTTTGCCATGTCGTCGCTCATAACATCTCAACACGCCTGGGAACTTCATCTGGATGCACCATGAGTGCGATAACTGACAGTTCGTGTCCTAACTATGAATCCGGAATTCAGATTCGGCATCCTGTCCCAAGGGTAATAACAACTGGGAATGTGTTATGGGAAGCTAAAGTATGCTCAGAGCGGCCCCTGCTCAGTCCCCTTAGGAGACCCCATCTGATTGTGTAGCATGTTCACAGGGATGAGCTGGAAAGGAAAGCCCCACTAGGATTCCCTTTTCAGGACCATGTGGTGCCCAAGTCAAGCCAGTGATGAAAGGGGGCCCAAGGAGTTGCCATTGGCGACCTGCTAAGTCAACGCCCCATCGGGAGATGGCGCCCTAGGCGGTCGCCTATGTCACTTACAGAAAATATCGGCCTTGGTAGGAATGGGCAGAGAAGTGGTTCATAAAACATGAATTGTACACACGCCTTTGTTTTTGCTGTGCATGTAACGTTGACATACTACAGCAGGTTTGTCAGGCATTAAAGAAATTGACTTTCAGGATTGTGTCAGGTCCGCGTTACAGGTTGTTGGACTTACGCTACCAGTAACTCACTGAAACCTCCTTATGCGAGTCCTCTTGCTGAAACAGCCATAAGCTCTGTCTGCCCTGAGCTTCATATTTACCATTTTTTTGAGCTTTGAACTTTTTAATTCCAGAATTCCTTATCTGCAAAGAAAGGGGCTCAGCATCCAGACAGAAGTGGGAAGTGAACCTTTCCAAGACAGGGCAGCACTGCTGATTCTGGAAATTTGCGTCCGGTCTACTAAGGGCCGGTCTGTCTTTCTCAAAGGGACCGTGAAAAATGCCGACTCCCTCCTCTGGTCGGCGTCAAATGATGCCTAAGGGACTCCCACCTCGATAGGCAGTACCAAGGGAGGTAATGTCAAATCAGGGGCCCGTAACAGCAAATTCCCAGCCTGCTTTTTTCGCCAGTCCGCCCCTGCTTGATGCCCACACTAGGCCTGAAATGCCCTTCTCCTCACTGCTTGTTCTGTCTGTTGTCTTTCTGCATCCCTTTCAGGTGCCATTAGTGCACACATAGCGGACAAAGCTCTCTATCTCATAGGAGACACCTTGGTGAGACCCCTGGATCGATAATGGGACCATGATGAACTTAACAGTCTCATCTGTAACCTTTTTACAGTACCGCACAGCCTCACTTCCCAAGATCATCATATTGATCAGGCCGGTCTTGTCCCGTAATCCTGTTTCCACCACACATCATAGACTTTAGGTGCCCATAAATGGAGAAGACAGTCGATCGAGGCAGAAAGACCAAAAAAAAAAACAAAGAATATTATTCAGATTTATATATTCATCACAAGTTTTTAATACTAACACCGCCATGAGCCTAACCAGTGAGGTGGCCACTGGGGGGCGCCATACAGAGTCTGTTGAACAAAAGCATTTAAAAACAATTAACAGTTTATGTATTGTTTTGCGGTATTCTCTTCCCCTTTCCTTCTTTCTTTCTCATTTAATTCATATATTTGGTCCTGCAGAGTGATTGAAAAGCTGTCCCATAGATCTGAGGGGTTTGCGAAGTCTGTCTGTGCTCCGATTTGTCCTGCCTGCTTCACACTGGCAGAATGCCAAAGGAGGTGGGGATGTACTGACAGCCCACCGGTAGTGAAGGAGGGTAATTTTGCAGTTTCACCTCACTAGTCCTCTTCATGTGACTGTGATTAGCTCCGATAACATTTCTCCATCATTAAACCAGCCATAAAAGGGGGATGAGGGGTGGGATGCGGGGGGGAATGGGGTGCCGGTCCTCTGTCTGAATAAATTCCTTGCCAACGTGGCTTTAACGAGATGAGCATGACAGAGAGTCAAGGCACGGGTGAGCAGTGCCCAGGGTGCTTCCTGAAACGTGTAGCAATGGCTGCAGATTAGCATGACATCTTGCTAATTACTTTTCGTTATCTCGTCATCAGGTGGGATCGGGCATTTCAGAGAGAGCAAGAGCGAGATCAGTTCTCTGGCTTGAAAAAAACACTGATGATCTTTTAGAGGCCGTCACGGCCTTGATCTTCAGGAGAAGCACCCACTGGAGCCTTTGAGTAGAATTTCCACAGCATGCCCTTTAATTCCATTTTCCCGGTATTTTTATGGTACATTTTGATTGGAGCAGCATGGGGTGCTCCTTAAAAGACACATGGTCAAGGCCACCTTCCCAGCACTCTCAGCAGATGCCAAGGAAGCGGTTCCAGTCTCTGGACAAAAATATATTCCCCTAGTCACTGCAGAATGAACAGAACGGCGCACCGGATGATCAATCATCAAATCTAGTTAGTAAGAATCATAATAATGATGATGGTTATGCTTGTTTCCCAGAGGAGGGATATATCTGATGAGGTAATTTTTCAGTAACGCAGAATGGATCCTAGGAAGCACATCTTTTGTAAGGCTGGTTACATCTCAGACCAAACAGCAGCCCATCGCAGGGGAGTCATGTGCCCTTGTGTATATACGAAATGACACCAGTTCAACAGCACAGGGAGAAGTTAAAGACTCTCAGGCCTGCAAAAATGATATTATGCCGCTTCATTACTGTTCCATCCATCTTCCATTAGCTTATCTGGTACAAGGTCACAGGGGCCTGGAGATTCTTCCTGGCAGCATAGGGCACACGGCTGTGGTACACGCTGGACAGAACGTCAGTCCATCGCTGGACACATGGACACACAAGCTATGGGCAAATGAGAAATACTGATTCAAGGGTCGTCTCTCTTTAATTTGGTCTTTGGAAAATTAATCCTGCAAGTACGGTGTTCCCAGTCTGGACTGCATCCTGGCAGCAAAGCGAGGTCACAGAAGGGTGCTCTGTGAGCTGTGACAGGTTTATGAATTCACTTCTTATTGGATGCATGCTCACCAAATATCAGAGCGAGAAGATTTGCTTCGCTCATGTGTGCATGTGCATGCACCCCTGCTGTGTCTTTAACCAGCCTTACGTGGCGTCGTGTTAAAGAAACAAGCAAGAGTGGTCAGCATGAAAGAGCTGGCAGTCTCCCAGGCGACGAAGAGGGTCCAATTCGGGCGGGCTGACGGGTCCGGCCAAGTCGTTCGAAACTAATTTCCTCAGACAAATTGAATTTGGTAGGAAGTGGTCAGTGGAGTTTGGGATAGCTTCCTCACCGACAAAAAAGGGCGTCACGTTAAAACCAAGCACTTGGTTACGCAGACGGATGCCAATAAATACGGAAGACCAGCGTCAAAGCGCCGGTCAGTTGTGGCAGCACATGAACATCCGTTGGAATACTTAGCAGAGCTGGATTTAGCCTTTTGACAGGCCGGGCTGAAGCATGATCCTTCAATTTAATTAAACATGGCGAGGGGAAAGCACTCAAGGAGCTGAAATTTCTCAAACGTTTGATGACAACAGCAATTACGGCTTCCAGCAACTGGCACGGCCCTCAATCAGAGAGGCGCTCTGCATTAGTGTCACACTGCAGACACCATGCTGAGTGGCCATCAGAGGCAGATAGCGCTGGACTCGCATTCAAGCCCCTCCCCCAGTATGTACAGCAATCAGTAGACGCGAAATGCTTCCCCTCCCAGCATTGGTACCTTCACCACACACTCCCCCTGTCGTGAAATCTTTCGCTTGGGAGGTATGTTGTTTCCCTAGCTGAAGGTGTCGGTAGCTGTGGGTGAACTTTTCATACAACAGGTTCCGGTCTAGGTCTGCTTGGGCGTGGCCAAAAACCACCATCAAAGCTCGAAATCAATATCACAGACTGGCACAACAATTCCACAAGCAGAGATACGGGCAGGATAGGGATTGCTAAATATTGTAATTGCCCCATATTTCTATAGAGCCTTTATAAGATGCAACTACTTTTTCTTGCCATACCTGAGAGACTTATAACGGAACAGAAAAAAAAACTGAAAAAAGTCTATTAGCGTTGACAACACTGTTTGTCGCTTAATTTCATTCATAATTAGCAACAGTCCATGTCAGTGGGAAAGTGCTAATAATAGGTTCTAAAAATAAAGCCCCTGGGTAAAGAGAGCTTCATGTGAGAGTCAGGTTGAAAGGAGCCGGTAAGATCAGCACGCATAATCCCACGCATAATCACCACATTCTTATTCCCAGCACCTTAAGTGAACATAAAACCCAACACAAAAACAAAAGAACATTACCAGACAGAAATCAATGTTGGCCGCTACACACCATTTAATGGGGCAATTACTGCCTTTCCCAACAAGTCCTGTTTTTGCATCTTCAGTGCTTATGACGGCCCTTTCTGCATTCCCCTTTGTTCAGTCAGAAATGGAGCAGTTTTTGTCATTTTTGGTGCCTGGGAAACAAAGGGATTTTTGGCTAATGAGTCCCATAGATTTCCACCAGGAGTTCTCAGGGAAACAGGACGAGGCACTTTTAGCCTATCAGGTCCACATTGTTCTGCAGGTGCGGCCACTAGAGCGGAGTCTGGCGCTCTTCTCCTCGCACGTATTTATAGGTGCCGTTTTGTTGCCTTTCAAAGGTCCTTAGTGCCCATCAACAGTCCTGGGGAACTCCTGAGAGATTCAGTAAACTCCACCGAAATCCTTAAACTGTGCAGATGCTTTGAACTATACGGAAAAGCTTTAAAATCTTTGAACTAGAGGTTCTTTAAGGTCTATACAGAATACTTAAACTCTAAAGAAATCCATAAAATATTAGTTCTATAGACTCTAAAACTCTTTAGAAACTATGGAGATTTTATAAACTATGGATTTTTTATCCATCCATCCATCCATCCATCCATCCATCTTATAATATTTTATTCTGAACAGGGTCTTGGGTGACTGTCCCAGGCAGCATAGGGCACAGTGCAGGGGTGTGGCCTGGCTGGGATGACTGTCCATTACAATGTCGCAATCTGTGCGCATCCTATACATGATTATATCTTATACCACTGATTAAATGTTGCTGTGCTTTTTGTGGACCAAAGCAAGGCCGCCGGCCAGGGACCCTTCTAATAAAAGCCCAGATCCTTCACCATTGCTATAGATTGCGTTGATTTAGTAACTGCAGGAAGATCTCCAAGGCTTCCATATGACCAGGGCACACAATGGCTCCTAGTGTAGATAACCATTTAAAAGATCAAGAGCAGGATAATTGAAACTAATGAACCTTCTAATAGGCTGCCCAGTGGCCTTTCCAGCCTTACGGCGCTTTTTGATTTGTATGTGTCCCATACATGACGGCATCCGATCGTGTGTCTTGTTCAGAAGAGCCAGCCATAACATACCAAACCAGGCAGGTCTAACGAGCCAGGTTGCTTTGAAGGATTCTTATCAGAAAACTTATCCTTCAAATAAGCAAAGCAGCGGGCACCTTCTACCCGTATGAGTCCCACAAAGCCAATGTTTTTAGAGATTAGCAGAGCAGGGATTTGTTTTATATTATATTTGGTTTACATTAAAAAAAATATTTTAATGAGTAAATAAATCATTTGTCTGGAGGCATTGAATACAAAGATGTTGTTTTTGTTTTTCTGTTTGCATCTTTAAAATTAAGGTACTGAAAACAACACTTCATCAGCCAAAATGCAACAATAATTATATTCTGTCAAGGCTAAGCCACCTTCATGTTTGCAAACTTGTGTGTTTAATTAATTCCTCTGTACCCTCCACAGTCAAAGAAGATTGTTTGGGTGCCTCTTTTTAATTAGTTAGCCCTGAGCATGGGGACGCAGTGCTTCAATTAGACACTTAATGAAATTCAATGATCATAAAACACAATTACCACTCCTGTGTGGAGGTTCGCTGAAACCAATTACAGTCACGGTAACGAGTGAGGATCAGCGACGTCGTCCTGAAGGTGTTGAGAAAAAGGTGCTGAAATCCCCTTAGGGGGTCAGGTAATTCACTTACAGGCAAAAAGCTGGGATAAACAAAATTGTAACAACAAAATCCATCAAGCAAAAGTTTCACTTTGCATCCTCGCAAAAGATGCTATTTTAATCTTTTGTTGCTTTCTGTAATGTTATATAGCCACGTGAATCATTGTAGGGCCTGCTTCATCTTGAATGTGGTAATCTTGGCCTCAGCACCAGCTTCTTCCAACAAGGCACTGGAAATTACAAACAAGGTATGCATTTAGAAACATGCGAAAATCATTTTGACATTAACTAATGTTAATTGGCTTGCGTTAAAACTAAACATTCTGGATTGCCCCCAGAGTCATGGCATAAACTGCTTCGACTGTGCTGACTGCATTTACGGCAGTAAGTGTCCTGTGCGTAAACATACAATATGTAGCTAATAGCTTATGTCGCTAAACTAGAGACAGCCAAATAGCAGAGGTGGGACGAGAGCTGAGCATCTAATGGGCAATGAAATCACTGATGGAGTGAAGGAGATCTGAGTCTGATTCAAGTGGAGTTCCCCTGAAAATGAGCCCAGTCATTCCCAATTCAAAGATGGTGCAAATGGTGAGGAAGCCATTGATCAGTGGAGAAGATGTACCCATCCTCTTTATCCCCGCCCCCCGGACGGCTCGATCACGCCGCTGGCTGAAATAAGAGTTCAACAATTGATCTCAAACCACAATAAATGATCCTCCCTTGAATTTAATTTATGGTGGGTGTCAACACTAAGTTGATAAAAGGAAGGGGGGCGGGGGGTGGATGACCAATTTGCCCATAATAAACCCATGTAAAATATGGTTTGATGGCATGGCTCCCTTTTGTGTAACCTTTCAGAGCAGACTCATCTCTGAAAGAGATTCCTGAGGTCAACAGAGAGCAGCTCAGTGGCAGCTAATGTGAACCATGTTCGTTGTGAATGATGAGTCAGCTTAGGGAGGGACGTGTTGCCGGTGAGGGCGAAGATTAATCGCCTCATGGGACGGCAGTGAAAAGAAGGTGGCGGTTATGGATGCTGTAATGGATGCTGTGCGCAATTGGTCCTTATCAATATTAATTGCAGCCAAATCATTATTCAATACCTGTGATATTAGTGGCTCATCACCATAGTGCACCAACCCTCAGGGAACACCCCCGAAAGGCTCGCTGTGTTACTGGCCAGTTGGTCGAGCTGTCACTTTTGGGATGGTGGATCAGTGAGAGGGATCAGGTCCCACCCCGTCTAGTGGTGAATGTCACATGGTGACAGCTCAGCCGCTTGCTTCGCATCATCGGCTCATGGGGCGGAAATGTTGGGCTGTGCTTGTGGCTTTGGGATGCTATCCATCATCAGCCTCCGCAATAACAAAGACCATCTCTGAAGGAAATGAGCATTTTCCATACAACGATGGAGACGGGCAGAAATGGTTATTGGAATTCTGAGGCTGTACTGAGGCTGTACACCGTGCTATTGTTTTGAGAGATCCATGCATTGCTGTCATCCTTCTATGATTCTTACACAGGGCTATCCTGACTTGGCAGCTGACATTTCTACAGTGCAGCCATTTGTGTAGTTGAGTTGGGCATTTCCTAGGGTAATGTTTCAGGACCTCGATAAGGTACGTCCGCACGCTCCACAAACCAGCAACTCTGTGACACAAGCACCACCAACACACACCCTCATTGGGACCTGAGCAGGAACAAGGACGGCCGTGATGAGGGCCAGCCAAGGTCTAAGCAAGTCTGGTCCCCATTTGCTATTGTGGGCAGCAGGCCTGCGGCGTTTTCTGAGGTGAAACTACCAAGGAGACTGAAGGAGGTCCAGAAAGGAGATTGGTGAAGGAGAGTAATGCCTGTGTTTAACAATCAGCACCTGTCTGACCTCTTCATTTCCCTTTTAAATCATCATTTTTCATGCTTCGCGATTTGATTTTGAAACAAAAAGCGAAGTAACTTTAAAAACTTTTACCATTCTTGTAAAACATATGCAAGTTGGAATAACCATTTCTAGCAGGACCTCAAGTGAGACAAGCAGGTTAATCAAGATAGTGATAAGCCGGTTTGAGGAAACCCCTTCCATCAGTGCCAGAAATTGGTCACGGTCAGTTTGCGTCACATTCGTTGACACCAGCCACAGAATAAGTACGGTTAGCATTGGCTGTGTTTTTTTTTTAACGTTGCACCATCAGTGGGGTTACCGTTATGTCTCCCTTCCCTTTCTTCCTGGATTTTGATTGGCTGTCTGTGCACCATCACAGACTATTATGGGATAGCATGGCGCCAGTGGGGAAGAAGGGTGAAGACCAACAAGGAGGGCTTATTAAAGAAACTCACAAAATAACAGGAGCAGGTGGGCTCAGAACTAAACAGGGAGAAACATCATGAAGGGAACCAGGCAACACCAGGAACAGAACTTCAGGTAACAACACACAGCAAATTAGTACACATCAAACAAAGACTTAAATACAATGATAACGAGGACTAACAACAGACAGGTGTGAATCATTAAAAACAACCAATCAATGAGGGCACAGGGCAACAAGACACAGGTGAAGAAACTAACACTAATGAACACAGAAGTAAGGAACTTACAAGACCTGAAACTAAGGAAACACATGAAAATACTAAACTAGGAGAAAAATCAAGACAAACAAGTAAAACAGAGCAACCAAGGCAGAGAACCATAAACAAGACAAATTAAAGACAATGGTAAACCATATCAAACTAAGGATAAACCAAAACAGGTAAGTAAAGGACTAATAAACACTAGGAAAAACAGAAAGCAAATAAACAAACAAATCAGGCGAGGCTGGCCTCAAACCCCCGACTATAAGGTTGTAGCCTCTGTGCTACACACACACAGCCTGCTGACCTACGTGGCAGTCTAGGGAGCAGGGGAACCAGACAAGGGTCTAGTACAAAGACAGGAGGGAACAGGATGGCCAGCAACACCTGCTGGCCAAATGGGGAAGTGACACGAAAGGCAGGGACAGACGGGAGCTGACCCTGACAACAGACCTCTTTTCAAATTTGTTTCTGGATGGAACCTGGATGGGAGCGGACAATGTCCAGCCTGGCTCCACCTCCACATCCAGGCCTGGCAGTGTCAGAGTCAAACGGCAAGCCTCATTTCTGCTGGAAATGGCACTCCAGCATGAGCAGCAGTGCTCATTTTAATAATATGCAATTAGCTATTGCATGACTGAGGTTAAACAGTCTGTGTCATATTCACATGTCATTATATAGTGCAGTGCTTCCCAACCCGGTCTTCGCCCCTAGCCCATCTACGTTTCTGCTCCCTCCTAGTTCCCAGCCAGACAGTCCACATTTTAGCAAAATCATGGACTGTTTGTGGGTCCCCAAGGAACAGATTGAGAAACACTGATATAGTCTACACCTCTTACATCTTGATGTTTATCAAGACACAGCCAGCTAGGAATTCTGAGGCCCCTGGCAAAATGTCATATTGGCCCCCTAGGATAGATTTCACCAAGTGGTGGGGTCTATATATTTTGGGGCCCCTGTAAAGTATTGGGCCCCCTGAATCCGGCAGGGTATCAACAGAATCACTCATTGTTCATTACTGCTTCCTTTCAATGCACTCTTCTTTTTTTGCAGCTCTCCTACATTAATCTTAACTGTTAATCGGTTAAGTGCTAACCCCACACCTTGCGGATATCTCCTTTTTGCAAATTTTCAATCTCCATTTCATGGCCCAGCATCCAAGTTGCTTGCTAAGGTTTGCCAAAATATGAAAACACACGGGATACATGCGGATGGAGGGGGAATAGGGGTGGTAATGGAGGCTAAAGAGTCTTTCTACCATAGTAAATTCTCCTCTGCTGAGCAGCTAGATTAATTTGACAGGGAAGGCCCTGATGAGCTGATATCCCTACATCAGAGAGGCACACGCAGAACAGCCACACAGGGCCAATGTCTGTCATTCTTCCATGTCTCTTGCTCTGTCTCATCATCTTCGCCTATCAATATTTGAGAGTGAAAAGTTGAAAATAAACAGCAAAAATATGCATGAGTAAATCCCAATACTGATCAGGAGGGGAACGCTTTCATAAGGTAGGAAAGTGCAGCTCAGCTGCTCGTAAGCTGAGGCCCATGTCCGTCTTAATTTGTAGTCATTCATGCGTTTCATCACCAGGGGGTCTCGGTTGGCTCCAATCTGCTGACTCGTGATACATTTTAAATTTCCCTGGCCTGAATGACTGTAAAAAGGAGCAAAAACATGGACTGTCTGAGGGTCCCCGAGGACGGGATTGGCAAACACTGGTCTAACAGGAAAAAAGATCTTTGACAAAGCTGATACCTGGAGAATGCTTCAGTCAGAAACGTGTGACGTGGGGACCGGACAGGGGACAGAGGTACGGGGAGGGACAAAGACAGATTTGGCAAACTTTTGGTGGATGAGAAGATGAGAAACAGGGATCAATTACTACACCCAAGCGGGAGCACTGATATCTAAAACCAGCTCTAGGTTACAGGCTGAGAGAAAACACAAAAGAACAATTTATTCTACTTTTGGGAATGAGGGACAAGTGGAACTAATCGACATGAAACCCACGGTCACCTGATTCTCTCTCCTGTGACGGCCACACCCCCATCTTCCAGCTAGCGAGCAGACCGGGCAATAAACTCAGTGATGCGGGCAGCGGAAGGCAGAGCCGTCTGTCACCATAATGCTGTGACCTCCTGCGCTGCCTCCAAGGAGGGACAAGCCTGTCACTTTCACAGCAGAAACCTGTCAGTCCACAGCTAGAAAGTATCTACTTCAATTATGTGAAGGCCAGCTCTTGAAACAACTTGCATACAGTGTCCCGCTTGTAAAAATAACCATGCGGCGATGTGAAACGGGTCTTGGGTGTTTTCGCTCTGCGGGAAGGGTGAGCAAGCCTGTGTCACAGGGGCTGTATCTCTGCAGGTAGCTGCACTTACCTATTAAACAGCACAGTGGGTGAAGCGACCTGCTGTCCGGGTAACACATCCAAATAAATTCAGGGCACATGTACAACACAAGGTGTCATAGGGTCCTGCATTTTCCTGCAGTGTCATAGAGGGCGACAGCGAGGTCACCCAATCACATAGCTCTCAAAAATGTATGGTTCTGGAAGTTGGCAAGCCCTGCAAAAATAGTGTTTCTGACTGAAATAGGACATTTTTACCCACAAAAAAATACGGAAATTTTTATATTTGTCTATAATGTGTACGTAGGATGTACATATGTATCCCATGGCCCCTTAGGCTGAGGGTGGTCAAGTCTCTGGGCTCTCCATCCCTGTGTCTTCTTCCTCTGGACACCCATATTAGATCTGCTGTGTATCTGTCCTCATTTGACACCTCCTTATAAGCCACACTGCCCAAAAGAATAATTCCCTTTAAACAAAGAGCAGAAACGCTTGAATGTTCTCTAAATAATTAAGGCAGCCTCATAAATTAAGGCTCAGACGATGGGCGTCTCAAATCCAGGGGCTCCTTTTTGCACGTCAGTGGCTGCCGTCTGGGTGCGTGGGTGCGACCGCATGGGGGGCTGTGAGACCCTCGCAGACGCGGCATGCCTGCGGGCCTGTGTGTGAGAGTGTGTGCGCTCGCGGGCGTAAGATCCCTGGGATGCCTGCGGTAGAGATTTATTCCGTCTGATTAATGGCTGTGATTTGTCTACCTGACTGTGTTTTAATATTATTTTCCTGTAATTCTGCCGTTCCCGCTGACCGCGCTGGGCCTGATTAAAGTGCCTTCAGGCCTGCACTGATAATGACGGAGTGGTCTTATTTCCACACCCGCCGCGACGGGCAGCCAACTGTTGCCGGGGCGGGGGTGGCGGGGGAGGGGGAGACCAGGACGCACCGGAGGCTGAGAAGGCCAGATTGGTGGTCAGGATGACCAGCGGGGTAGAACGGCATCTCCGGTTCCTGTCTCAAACGTTTCAGATGGTCAGTCCCTTTAAACTTTAGTGCTTTTTGTAGTATACAGGCTGTACCCACATTAAGCATGATATCCATTCTCTGTCTTTAAGTTGAATTAGGTAAGTTTGTAGATAAAAATAATAATACAGTTCATAATAATAATGATAACAATAATACAGTAGTAATAAATGTAACTACATATGGTACTGTACTGCACCTCGAGCCGACAAATTGCTGAAAGCTGTGCAATATTTTCACGAGTATCACAAAGTAGTGTGTGCGTTCATTGTCACAATCCATTGTACGTAACCTGGATTTTTAATATGATAGGCTTTATGGCAGTCCGTTCGTAAGTACGAGTTGTCCGTAAGTCAGATGCATTTGACCTGGATGCTGCCTGATTGGCTGCAAACTCCCAATGTCCAGTGACATGCAGCACTCAGAGGTTCCATGTTGCTACAGGCAATTGGGCAACACTTTCATGTCTAATGGTATTTGCTCCAGGCTTCTTCACTCTCACCCATTTACCGCTGTGTCTTTAGGGCCGTCCTGCTCGCTAAAACAAATATCAGCTTGGCCTTTTCAAAGCACTGCATGTGCGTGTGTGACTTCCAATCTCAACACACTGCAGCAGGACCACACCCAGGCCAAGATTCGCCAAACCTTTACTAAACAGCCCACAGTTTTTCAGCCACGTTCTTTTACTGTGCAATAAATATTCAGCGAAACATTAAATATTGATCATTGTGTGTTAACCCTGAGATAAAATTTAATTAAAACAAATATTAATCACAGTCTGGGCATTAATAATATTTATAAGATCTATAATGAAAGTGAAAAACAGAAAATAGATTTGGGAGAAACTTGTTTTGTTTATGGTATAATAATTATAAATCTCTGACAGTAAATTTATAGTGTGAATTAATCTATATTAAGCTCATGATAAAATGCATGTTATATGTCCTGTTGTGGGCCGCGGAACTGGGTTATACTAATATTACATTATACATTGTTTTTATATATTAGGTTAGATTAGATTCAACTTTATTGTTATTGCAGTAAGTAAGAGTCCTCAGAGAACAAGAAACTTAATGGTTAAATACAGCAGTGTATCAATGTGTGTGTGTGTGTGTGTCCATAGTACTGTATACTATAGAAAATTATGTTGAAATGATCTTTCTTTAGTGTGCAACCAAAGTCACTCCAATACTTACACTAACACCCTTCATATGGCTAATCAATATCTCATTGACTTTTTTTTTTAAACCTAATTTAATAAATTACTGAACTGAGCTGGTGGTGAAATTTCACAAATACATGGAATGGCTGACGTGCCCCTGAGGAGAGGTTCGTGAGTGTAAGCAGGGCTCTTCTAGCCGTCCAGTGAGATACCAGTAACTTTTCGGAGAGCAGAATAAATTCTTGCTAGTTTTTATGTGTTATTCTTACTTTGCATATGTTCTAATGTTGAAATGTGTTTTTGTTTCTGAGCAAATATACACTTGCTACGCACATAAATAGCCTTAAACATTTACTTTGACTGCCGAGTGCAGACTTGAACTGCACTGTATGTATAAATACAGTACACTTAAATAAGTTTGAAGTGCGGGTGCAGTGACGGTACATTTTTTAATCCCGGATATGATGAAGCTCGTCAGCAGCCATGTGTGAGTAGCGGCATTGTGTGTGTGGGGGGGGGGGGGGGGGGCGGGGGGAGCTTTGGATACCGCTTCAACACAAATGTGACAAGCGTAAAACAAAACGTAAACAAACAAACCAAACCC
>JAODKC010000021.1:18551174-18553674 GCA_026777985.1 Mormyrops attenuatus
ATGTGCCTGTCCCTTGATAGCCCTTATTATCTGTGCGTATATATGTGCCTGTCCCTTGATAGCCCTTATTATCCATGCGTATATATGTGCCTGTCCCTTGATAGCCCTTATTATCTGTGTGTATATATGTGCATGTCCTTGCCTTGTTTTTTCAGTTGGTCATTGTGGTTGATACTCCTTATTAGTTCCTGTGTTGTTAATGTTCTGCTCTGGTTTCTTCTTCCATTTTCAATGTTAGTTTTCTTTGTGGTTAATTGCAATTAGTTCTTGTTTACCTGTTTTGTTTTTGACCCCTTGCAGTCCCTTTGTTCTCTAGATTTGCCTTTGTGTGCTGCTTTGTGCGAGAGCTGCTATGTGGATCGTCACTCCTTGGTAATGCCCCGCAGTAACATTCCCAGGTTCTGTCTGCAGCGGTAATTCAACAGCTGTTCATTCAAAGGGGCCACGTTAGGCGTGACAGTCGACGGATGGGGCCACTTTTAGCGCTACTGCGCTGGCAGACAGCTAATAAACTAACAAATAAATGATAGCGGGTGCTCTCTGTTCTGTCACTGAGCACCAATTCCTTGCAAAACCCAAAACTAAATTAATTTAGAGACACAATTGGTATCATTTCACTGTAAACCAAAACAATCGCTCTAACACATTTTACACTTATTTTAATATAGGACTGTCGCACTGAAGCATATTGAGGGAAGGGCAGTTTTCCTTGCTATTGTTCTACATAGTTTATCTGTGCATCATCTCCTTTGTGAGGTGATAAGAGGTCATTGTATTATAATGTGATGCCGGTAACGTAACACGATGTGACTCAGGACCTGCCTGTGCTCCTGATTTCTTTCATCTACGACGATCCCGCTGAACACCGAGGGACGCCATCACAGGAAAATCACAGGACGGGCCGACGATTTGACTAAACGCAGGCAAACTGAAAATCGCTTTAACGTCAGGCATGACCTGCAGACTAGACTTAAAGAGGCACATTAGTGGGGAAAAATGAGGAGAAATGAGCATAAAGGAAAAGAAAATGAAAGACAAAAGTCACCTTGGTGTGTCTGATCAAGAAGCCATTGCTCAGAGGAATGAAAAAAACCATAGTGAGATTTCTAATTTTTCTGTTGTATTTCTCAGAGATGAGGTGGCCACAGCATATAAGCAAGATCTACTGTTTATACTTACAGTTCTTATATTGATCTCTAGAGAAATATCTGCAATAACAAGTCTGGGTGCAGATATTCTTGTAGGAATTTTCAGTCCATATATATATGTCAGTTATTAAATACATGTTTTTATTTTGCTAGTTCACCAATGGTGGTTTTACAACAAAGTTAAAAAATTAAATGTTGAGTGTTCATCCCTTGAAATTTAACTTCATGCATAAAGTTTTCCTGTGAGGGCCCTGGGGCTGCAAATAGGCAAACAGAAGGCTCTAGATGAAGGAGGGGGAGGCACAGTGCTGCTGCGAGCTCTCATTTGCACGGTTGGGGGTTTGAATCCCCACCCTTGGCTCTGTCCATGTGGATCTGGCACGTTTTCTCCAGTCCCTACACCCTGCAATTCCTCGGACAGACTCTGGACTCCCTGGGACTCTGCACTGGATAAGCAGTTACAGTAGACAGATAGAAGATATGTACACATGACAAATATGCACAAGATTCACATGTGGGCCCTTTTAAACCTCATGCTGTGCTTCTTCAGCCCACTAAACAGCACTACAATGGGCTTGAGCACTGCAGCTGGACCACTGCACACAATGGGTCACTGGTGTCACGGCAACGTGCCGAATCATGACAGCAGATTAATCCTGCCATGGACGGACCTGGACCAAGCCGTTTCCTGCTGTCACTCTCAGTCGTTTCATGGCTAACGGCTTTGGAAACATTGACGCCAAGCCCTGCACAGTCATCCCCGCAAATGATGAATACTCCCTCCATTCACCCCTGTTCAGTTTCATGCGAATACAGTAACTCACTGCATGGCTTCAGAAATTATGCACTCCAACCAGGATTTCTGTATACATGCACGGTATCTCGCTGATCCAGTCTCATCAATCTAATCTCAACATCTAACATGCCTCCACATGTGCTATACAGCCGGAAATATTAACATGAAGACGAAACAAAAAAATAATAATAATGAAAGTTCACTGGCAGAACAAAATGAAATCGCCTTTATGGTTCTCCTGATAAGGCCATTCTCACAGGAGCCCCTTTTCCTTGAACATATCAGAGTCGGGAGAATTGCAAAGATAAATAAGGATCATCCACGTTAGGTTTGTTCTGCATCACCACCACCCCCCAGCTCCTGTTCCGCTTTAAAAGCAATACGCTCAAAAGCGATAAATAAATCACCGTGGTCACTTCAGGCTGTGCAACCCCTCGGCTGTGTCGGTCCATTTACGGTGCCTTTCTGTTCATTTATCTTATTTACTTTTCATTTATGCTTTTTGTGTGTGTGTTTTCTTTTCTTTTGAGCCGGGTTAAAGTTTTACTTTCCAGAG
>JAODKC010000021.1:18556174-18573449 GCA_026777985.1 Mormyrops attenuatus
CCATCCATCCATCCATCCTCTAATTGCTTATCTTGGTCAGGGTCATGGAGGGACCCAGAGCCTATATAATCTTAATTATTAATTTAAAAAACAGTAACTCCACTGAAATATCATGTTTGAGGACAGGGCTAGCTCTACCTTTGCAGGGTCCCCAAAGCTTTTCCCCAGAAAACTGATGATCATTTCAGTTCCTCCACAATGCAGGAGATTCAGGGGCCCAAGGCGACCGCCAATTCTGTCTATAGGAAGAACGGGGCCTGTTTGAGGACTTCCCCAGTGTGTCATGATCTAACCCATATCCATCACTCTGTGTTCAGCAGGGACAAACGTCCGAGGTCGAGCGTCACTAGACGGTCCGCAGATTGATTGGTGCAGATATGCACAGCCCCTCCCCCATCGGCATAGGCGCTGCTCAATATCCATCCATATAGAATCAACCTACGGGGAGGCCAGCAGGCACCCCCACCCAGCATTCCATCACCCCCACTCTCCTTTGTTGTGGGGGGGCGGGAGGGGAGACAATCCATCTCTATATGCCCACTCGTCTCTCCAGGATCTCTCTGCCCGCATCTCCAATAAAACTCCCAATGGAAGAAGACAAAACTGTAGACGTTTCATCAAGCGCCGCCTGTCATGCAGGAGATTAATTGAAGGTGAGGGCTGCTTCTGACAGTCGCCTCTTTACGTTGGGACGTCGGAGGCGAGTGACGTGTAACAAATGGGAAACAGTACCATAAACAGAGTGCAATGATCTCACTGACTTTGGTAGGTGCTTTACTGGTAATTTGTAACTATATATATATAAATATATATAAAGTTGGGGAAAAGCACAAATAAAAATAAACACGTCTCTTAAAGATGAATGGCTCTGTATGGCTTTTTCCCGGTGGATGTTCCAAAGAGAGATTTATGATGTGAACATTACAAAAAAGTTTTTGTTGTTCTTTTTTGTTTTTTGAAACCAAGGTGGAAAGTGTATCAAACCGATTTAAAAACCCTCACGCTTGCAGTACGGAGGTTTGCTAACCTCTTCAAATAGGTAAATAAAAGAGACTCCTTGAAGACATCCTTACAAGCAGAAGCGAAGCCGTTTTTCCACGTAACCGGTGAGATTTAGCGTTATCAAAGTCATTAATCACTTAGGCTGCAGGTGACGTTGGTTGAAGGCACAGTCATGTCGTCCTGACATTATGCTGGCATACGATGCTGCACACACAGGTTACGGCTGCTGCCGATTGATATTTTTACTGATGTCGTCCTGTGCTTCTCCCAAAGGAGCGCAAGTCACTCCACAGAATGTCGCCCGATATATTTTTGAAGCAGTAGAATCTCGTTATAGATTCATACTTTTCCATTCCTTATGCTACATAACCTTCACCAGTAGGCTTTGTAAAATCATTAATCAGCAGGTTTAACAAAAAATACGCATAAAACTCCCGATTTCCCTCGACAACACTTGTCACTGCACATTTAGTCAGCAGGCAGGAAATCAGCCTGTGGATTTCTCAGGATATTTCACTTTATTTTTCACGCAAATATTAAAAATAGGCATTCGCTTCCGAACCCGCCTGATAGCTAATTTAAACGCAGCTAACTTGGTAATTGCAACGCAAAACATTTTAATGTCAGCGAATCATCCTCATGCTGCACCTGTACATTTCTGCATCACTAACTGCTGCTCCCACAGCTAATATTACTGCTTTTCACACCTACGTGGAAGTACCAACTCCAACAAGAGCAGAGAATTCAGCTACTGTCGAGGTCACCGGAGGAGTAGTTGATGCTTTCTCCACATACTTACCTGTTTCTTTCCATGCCACGCAGTGCGAGGCGTTTACATGTTGTAAGACATCATGTAGCAGAGTAATAATTATCCCTCAGGCTAAATTATGACTTTAAGAAGATTTGAGCAGGTAGAAAGCACTGTATGCCCACATCAGCCCAGCTGGTGAGGATGCATATCTCTCGATTTAAATAGTGCTCTCCTCCATTCGGATCCTTAATCAAGCCTTAATCAGCCTGTCCTGGAATTAGTGTTTTTAACACCATGCTCTCATATCTCACGACCCTCAGATATTATATTAATCAAGCTCTCATCTCTGGCAGAGTATGGCAGCCGGCTCACGGCTCCCATTGAGCCGAAATCTGCGGATAAGCCCGGATCGTGGCTGGAGATATCAATCCGTCAGTGTGCGAGCGCGCGTGTGGCCACCCAAGCCACGCCGACCTGCGGGAGCTCGCCTGGGGGGCTGCTATTATTATTTAGATACGAGACCTGCCAAGATTAACCCCGCGCTCTGACACGAACTTGCCTCAGCTGAGGTGGGAGCGGAGGATAAAGAGGGACGTTAAGTGAACTGGGACATGAAACTCGGCGTGTGACTCTTAGGATTCCGTTGTTTGGCAATGATAGCAACTGCAGTTTAGAGGAAAAACACACCGTCAAAGCACAGGAATCGCTCTCTGAAGGAGGTCATTTCCACACTTACAAATCACATCAACTACCTTGACTGCTATCCGTGCTTATGACTGTGACAGGAGGTATTTATAAACCGCTATATTAAGCTGACACGTTCCTCCAAAGCGACTAGCATTTGTTTTTTTTTGCTCATTTAAATGTCTGGATTACTTCAGAATATTGTTCAAGGGTACTTTGGTAGAACATCCCATGAGATTTGAACTAACAACCTTGTGGGTCATGAGCCTTAAGCACTACACCACCTCCTGGTCTGTTCTGGGATATATATATCTTCTGATGTGTCATCAGGTGCAGGTGCCTCTTGTAGTATTGATTCTTCTACCCTCAATCCATTGTTATTAATTTTTTATTTTCTCCCAAACCACTCACCTTCTGTGGAGTTGAGGTTTCCACCATTTTTACACCCGGTTATTTTACAGAAGCAGCTCAGGGCAGGCTCTGTTGTCCCTCCGGATTTAAAGAACAGCTTTTTGCACAACAAATTGCATGATGAGTTGGGGGGCTTGCGGTCAGACATGAGGTGCGGGACACAGCATGCTTTTCAATGCCATTCAGATTACCAGCCGGCGCCCCCATCCTGTGGGAGGCCAAACTACACGACCAGAACAGGAAACCAACATGCGAGGATTGACAGCCTCCTCAGCTTCCTCCTGAATTATTTGAGGCTTTTATTAATCAAATTTTATTCCGTGAGATGACATTTCGTTATGTGACATGTTGTTGTGACAAGTGTTTTGCCATGGACAGAAAAAAATAAATTAAATAATAAATATAATAAGCAAACTGACTCATAAAAAAACAGACTTGAGTGGAAAGCAGCTGTCCTCCAAAGCGGGCCAATATGTTCCTGGTACTATCAGCTTATTCATTTTACTCACACTCACGCTACGCTGAGGAATCGATATCACTCAGAATCAGAACCAGCCGGACAGTGGCGATCGGCGAAGCTTGGCGTCGCAGTGCGATCCGAAGTATGGAAAGTGGCGTCACGTGTCAGCAGGTTTCTGACCACATGTTCCTCTCCAGCACTGAGAATTTGAGTCGAGTCGTGATCTGAAGACTCAGCTGGTACCTTCTAGTACATGCTGGTGTTTTGTAGTGTATAGTTCCAAAAACAGATGATGGTTATGGTAAACAGAAGCCAGAGATATTGTTACTGGATTCTGTGGTCGGTTTTACAGATAATAATTCCAGTTGATCATTCGGTTTGAGGGCAACTTCTTCTGTATTCCATTGCCTGAGGGTGAAGATCCTCCACTTCCTTGTCCTTTTCAGTGGACCCTGAGCTGGACCCGGTCCTCACAGTGGTAACCCCCTACCCAGCTGCGCTACTTTCTCTGCTTGCCATATCGGCCGAGTACCCTCCTGTGGCGTTGATCACCTTGGCTCTGGGCACACCTTTGCTTTGCCTGGGAATCCTTCCCACCATCCCCGCGGGGGGTCTCGTGCTGTCCGGCAATCTTTCACGTCTGCGGCCCTTTGACACATTACTGGATGAAGGCAATGCATCATGTGGCAAGATCGCAGGGGAGCGGGGCAAGGAGGGGAGGTTAAATAAAGAAATAAAGTGCAGCTTGAGGGAAAAGGAAAGCGTTGCATACAAGCTGCAATTCCAAACACCACTGCTAGGGGGAAGCATTTCTGTTCCTTTTTTTTCTCCTTTTTTCTCTGGGTTTCAGAATCACTAGCGGGTCTATGTGTGATTATGCAGACAGAGGTAACCTGGGATCATACTAAAAAGCCATTATGATTCAGTTCTAAGTGGCTCCTTTAGCATTAGCGGGTATCGTCCTTGTCTTTGTTGTCATTATCTGTTGTTTTTTTTAGGCAGGAGAGCGATTTCATCCAAAACTGCCTACAGCTTCACTTATATAACTGTGTTTTATCGTAAGTGGCACTATGCTCCAATCTTCTGAGACTTCAGTTAGTCACATCTGTGCCCTTAGTAAACGGCCATCGTCAAAAAATACACAAAAATACCGATAGCTTAGAGATACCAAACTGGTTCTGGTTCAAGAGCATTCATCTTGCAGCAAGGAAATGAGTGAGCACGCAAAATATTGTCACTTAAATCAGTAAATGGAATGTGAAGGTGTGCAAACCATTTATTTTAACGGTTTTATGCTATCGGTTTTCATTATTTAATATAGTCAGTTACTTAGTGTGCCCTCATGTCTCTATAGCAATTCAAATGATAAAATAACACCCTTCAGAAATCTTGCAAAAATGTGCTAAAACCCTTTAAATGATAACTCCTTTATTCGCCACTTGCACAAGTACATTGGAATTCTTCTCTTTGCCTACCCCATCTTGCTCTCCATAGCTTGGAGGTAAGTGCACAGGGTCGGCCAACGTGCAGCAACCCCTGGAGCTGGGGGTTACGGGTCTTTCTCAAGGGCCCACGGGCATGTGACTCTTCTGCCGAGGCCGGGGCTCAAACTGGTGATATTCCAGTCACAGAGACTTATCCCACTCACCAATTGATTGCGAGGAAAAGATTGATTGCAAAGAGTGAGGTATTCAAAATTGAGATTATACACCACAACAGCAGATGAGTGTTTTTTACTCATTTCCATTGACAATACTATGCTGTGCAATTGGAAATTTAATCGGAAATGGTGCAAAAGGCAGCATTACAAAGAAATCGTACAGCATCCCTCGGCAACCTCGAGTCAGACGTGCTTTTCAGCTCCACACACACTGTCAGCGTCTCCCCAGAGCAGCAAACGCTGCTGATTCCCGCTTCCTGTGGGCCTCCGCCAAGGAAGACGTAGCTGAGCATGTCCCTCTGCTGGCTAATCCTGCCGCAAAACACCGCATTAGCCGCAAGCCCCAGTTTTCCCGTGTCCAGGGCCACCTCTGCCAGCCGGTGCAAGAAAAGCACTTTTTAAAAAGCCTCTTTAGGGGAGTTTGGGAATGTTATGCCGGATTTACAGGGATCCCTGTGATGAGGAAGCCGTTTGCGTCGCGCAGGTGACAGCCTTCACTAAGATGCTTGTTCTTCATACCTCGTTCGCTTCTGCGACGTAACTCCGCAGCGAGAAACTCTCTGACAGCACTTTAGCAGACCGTTCCGAACCGCTTAACTGCAAAAGTGTGCAAATGAGTCCTGGAATACACACCGTCACGGGGAATCTGGGAATTGCACAAAAATGATGAAGCCACAAAAATGGGCGCCCGCGATGTAAATATTAGCCAGCAACTTTTCAGGGACACACAGCCACATAGCATCTCATTCTCAAGTCAGATCCTCAGAATGACAGAGTTTCCATCCCTATACGCCCAGCAGTTTATCACGGAAAAGCAGGGTGGGCAGAAAGAGCAATAGCTGTCTCCTGCCTTCAGGTCCCTTTTTAGTCCTGTTGTAAGGAAAAGGGACCCGTCAGAAAAGATAAAACGATGAGGCTGGGTGAACAAAGAAAAAATGAGACATCTTAACGAGCGGCAAGACTCCTGTATGGAACGTAATTGCGAAGAACGTCACTCCTGTGATCCTGACAGGAATTACACACAGGAGCACGAGAGCAGAATTTGACAGTTAAAAAAAAAATCCTAGCAGATGGTAAATGGCGTTGCTGTGTACGTGGTCTTTATTGCTTCAGAGTGCTCAGATAGCACTCCTGGCATTCCTGCTGTCACCTTTACCAGGAGACGGATAAAAAGGGAAGAGACTCACTTTCAGAGCTCTATTGCCTGGCACGGTTTTACGTTACCACCCAATCAGTCAAATTTCATTTAATATAGCACTTATTCACAAGCAAATTTTCCCCAACGTGGGGAAAATTAAAAACAACCCCTTTCTGGAAAGAAGGTATGCTTCTGCAACCTTTTTTATTTAGCAGGCAGATTTATCCAAATCTATGCATGGTTTTAAGAAAGCAGAGTCCACCAGGCATTGGAGCAATGGTCCTTGCTGAGGGACCCATGTCTTGGAAAAGGGGAAACCTATGACCTTCAGGTCACAAACGCAGCACCATAACTCACTGAGTCACACATATCTAGAATGCACCCCAGTGTGGGCTGCAGAATGTAATGTGACTGCTTGGGGTATGTTAATCTGGAGCCACATCTGGAAGGGAAAATATGGATGGACTGGTGTCACCTGCAAGATCCATAATCCTCCCTTCACTGTTGTTCTCGTCACTGTCGCGTCCCGATCAGCTTCTGCTTTGCCGTTCGATGGCTGCCCAATGAAAAGACGGCGCCTTCGCTGCAGAAAGGAGCCCGTTGAAACCTGCCAATGCAGCGCGGCTAGCCTGCGCACTCCTGACCCCGGCAGCAGCCACCGGGGGACGGGCTGACATGTTAGCTAACAGTGCCCCCCTCGAGATCCGCGCACCGACACGATTGACATTGACATCTGTCGCGGCACGTTAGCCCTGCGTGCAAACCAGGCATGCTCCCCATCTGGATCGTCAGAGGCCCTTCAAACAAACAAAAAGAAAGCTAAGTCTCTCATGATCACCAAGGCATCTCAGAAAGAAAGAAAACATCTGACTGCAGGCCCCTGCTGGCACTTTACTGCCCGTATAAACAGTCCACTGTGTACTATAGTGATCTACCTATGCGCTAGTGCGGTATGAGGTCACATAATTGAGCCAGGAGTGGGAATGAGCTGCTGTGAACTGGGGCAGGCGTGGGGTATTGGCCTGAAATAACACATCTATCAGGACTGACACTGCACTGAGGCAGTCTGTCAGGCAGGTAAACTTGGAGGAACCACAATTAACTAACTAACCCAGTGTGTGAGTCTGGGTGTGTGTGTTTGTTTGCTAGTTTGTAATTATTACATTTTGGGGACCATATTTCCCCAAAATGTGATGAAGAAACTGTTACTTTTTTCCTTGTAGGGACATATTCTTTGGTCTCCATTTGGATAACCTCAGTTTTATAAAAATCTGTGAATGCAATGGAAAAACTAAAAATGCCAAAAGTTGTGTGTTTCGAGGTTAGGGCTGGGTAGGAGTTAAGGGTGTCATAGTTGGGATTACGGTTTTCCCCATAGAAATGAATGAAGAGACCCCACAAAGATATAATTGCAAACCTGCGTGTGTGTGTGTGTGTCAGACAGAAAGACAGACCACCTCCCAAAATGTCACTGGCTTCCTGTTTTTGCTTCCCAGCTTCCAGCAAATTCATTTCCTCGGTTTCGTTCAACTGAATACCCTAAATGTTGTAACATTGAAAACTGATGAAAATATGAATAAATTACATCCGATCAGCCTGAGACTGGCGTCCGCTGCAGCATCCGCGGCTCCTCTCTCTTATGTTTGGCGGCATAAGACAAGCTGCTGATGGTATTCCAACTCCACCTGCTGGTGGCAACTGTAACTGCAAGATTTCCCCCAACTCCAGTGTATGTAGTCAGTCATGCCACATAATGCAAAATAAAGCCTGTACTTCAGTTTGTGTCTGTGTGCATGTGTGTTTATATATATATATATATATATATATATAAAATCACTAAATAATTGATTAATTTGTTTGTGAATGCCTTTTACTAATGGTCACTGAGTCACTCAGAGGCCTTTGGATAACATTCTGTTTTGCAGAATTATGTTCTATTTTCTGCGGAAGCTACATCAGCCATCTTTTAAATGGGATTTAAAAGATATTCTCAATGGGATTGGCGCAGCCGCATCATAACTCCACGTCGACACCTGCTATTAGTACTTCAAGTGTCATTTTTATTTATAATTGTTCATGGTATTCAGTAATTTAATTTATCTTAAAAGCACCATTTGGACGCCCATATTCACACGCACGTTAAGAGTCTGACATCAGTCCGCCTCTGTAGCATTGATCTGCTTTTTTCTTCCTTTCCTATTCCAGTAGTTCTGTCCTGGGCTTTGAACCTGCAGCCCTTTTGGTCATAAGTTTAATTCACTTACTATGCACCCTGCCCATGGCACTGAATATATTTCCCCTGAATAAGCAGTGCCTGTTTCTGAGATTATTTGTAGGCGACAGAGCGGCTAATCGTTAACGGGAATGAGAATCAGGGCGTCCGCTCTTGGCTGAGCCACTATGGGATGCAGTTGGACTCCATACATGTCATGGGGGAGGGGGGAATGAGGGTGCTCACTACCTGGTAAATTAATACCAGCAAGAAACATGCTGTACCAAGGCATCTCTGCTTGCGGCAGAGATCAATAAGCATGCAAATGAAATCATTTCGTTCCTTTCTCCAGTTCCTCACCCCTTTTTTTAAACCCGTTTGCCAGCTACAAGAATTTCAAAAGGCGCTTGCGCTTGGCTTTGAAGGCGAGGCGGCCCCTTCTGGGGAAAGGGTCCGTTTTCTAAACGCATTTGATCTCAGCTGATGGGACGATGGAGGCTGAGATGCGAACGGTATCTCACACGGCTATCGACACAGCAACATTCCACGGCCCTGCGCTAAGGGCACATCTTCAAAATAAAGCCGTCGCTTGCCTGGCATCTCTGCTTCCTCGTTACGGCCTGTCCTCTGTCACTCGATCCTTCGTACTCGAAACTGGGCCCCATCCAGGCAGATGCACCTCTGTGCTCTGGCCACACAGAGTTGGCCAGCCCCCTGCGCTCCTCCAGGTGGCGCTGTGGTGGAGGAGGAGGGTTGCTAATGGCCCAGAGTCCCAGATAGGAACCTTCAAGGAGATGAAAGCTAAAGTGGGAGCTCATTTCATCTGGAGACTAAAGCCCATCCATCACATGGCCTAATTAGGCTTTGATACCCCAAGTAGGGCACAACATGTGGAAAACAGGAGGACATGTTTAGTGCACGACCGGATTTTTTTTTTGCATACCCCCATATTAAGGGACTGAGATTTTGTTCCACACAACAATTGAAGTTTAACAAGCGGAGTCGTCTTTGAAGGCCAGCGCTACCGTCGGCGAGAGGTCTTGCTGGAGAGGGGGGTGAGCGCTGCCATTACGTGCAATGAAGAAGATAAAAGGGATGCATGAGCCGTGCGGAGTACGGAATCACAGCCTGATGCAGAGGAGTGGTGGCCCCCACACCTCTTTGCTGAGTCTCCACATGTTGGCAGAAATGGGAGTGGGGAGGCTTTCACCGGGGATCTGAATGTCCGTCTGCTTCCTTGGTGACAGGAAATGTCCAAGGTATAACCAGTACTGACAGGGAACCTCCTAAACTTCAGCTTCCTGCAAAAACACAATGTCACGAAAAACAATGACCTACAGAAAGACAGTCATCAAAAGCAGTGACATACAGAATGACAGTCACCAGCAGCAATGGCAAATGCAATAATGTCACCAAAAACAACGACAAACTCAATGACAGTCACCAAAAACAATGACAAACTCAATGACAGTCATCGACCATTCTATTCTGCCCACTGGAGAAAAGAATAGAAATGATTTAAGTCACTGCTTTGAGCAGTGCTCCAGATTTAAGGGACTGGGAATTCCATTTATTTATTTTTTTCAATAATGTGGAAAACATGAGATGGGCGAAGTGGGAGCAGGAGACACTCGAGCACACCGGTGAACCAGGCCTGCTCAGCCACAGAAATTCCCAGCACTGGCCCTGATTTCAAAGGACCAGTTCTCGGTCCGGCCGCCGGAGCTCTGGGGAACGCTGCTGGGAATTCCAGTCAAACTCTGGGACCCTGGCAGGAGGGACCACGCCTGCCACCTGGGCCCTGAAGGATGTGGTGCTCCTGTCTGTCACACATGTCGTTTTGGCTCACGTGTATTTCCATGGCGACGCTGACGGACTTTGCGGTTTCTTTAAGCTTCTTAGCCTGTACCAGCTAAGTGGTCCTCTCGCTGTCCCACAGGTCTGCAGGAGAAAGGAAAATGGGGGGCAAGTTGAGAGAAGGAGAAACACAGCGCGAGTCAAAGATCAATATACTCAGCCTGGACCAGGCATGTAATGGATTTCTCCCCCATTTGATCTTCCTAAAACAGAGCCAGGGCATATTAACAATTACATTTCAGTGAAATGTGTCTATTTCAGGTGCCACTCACTGCGAGCAGATGTGAGTCACACTGTTGCCTCTCACTCTCTCTGAGCTAACGGAGCACTTCCTTACAGTTGAGGACTGCACCACCCTCCACACCTCACAAAATATCGGGATATCCCCACTGACCTCAAACCCACCATCCATACCTTAAATCTCCTGGCTGAAGGAACAATTCTTTGGATCATCCTTTCATCCAATGAAATTTCTTAAAGTATTTAATTTTATTTTAGTTGCTTAGCTGGGGGGGTATTTTATTTACAGCTTTACTGTCTATATACCTAGATGCTGAGAAAAGTACACTTTCAGAATGGGGGGGGGGGGTTGCCATCACTGGAGGGAGAGTAAGGTGACGAGGGTTTTGAGGTTGACTGGTTCCATCTTGCTTTCTTGTGTTTACTCTTGCCCTTAGTAACCGTAACTCATTTTACACTATCCATTTAAAGAAACTCTTGTCACATCTTGGACTCGGCACTCAGGTTAAATATGTTTACTTGCCTTCATAAAACCAGATCTATAACAGAACTCCGGGCTGCCCATCCAACATGCCAGGTCTCCTGCTCCCTGGCCGGCGAGTCCAACGGCCCCAACAGGAAACAGGGATCCAGGGGGGACTTGGGCCGCTGACTGGGCGGACAGCCCCAGGATGAGGTGAAACAGAAGACTGACTCATCTGCAGAGGACTGGAGAACCCGAGCCAGGAGACCAAAGAGGCAAGAACGCAAAACCCAAGACAAACCCCCCTAGAGACAGGCTACCAGCAGCACAGCAAACCAGCTGTGGAATGATGGTCACCTGGGACCATGAAGCCTCAACACAGAAACTAGCCAACCAGAAGCCCAAGGCCAAATGCTGGTCAATGACCATGAACCCCAAGCTACCCCAACCCACGAAGCCAGTACCTGCCGGCTACAGACAGGCATGGAGAAAACAGACTTACACAGACTGGTCCCAAAAACCAAACCTCTGCAAATGGTGCTACTGAGCCCAGGGCTCCAGAAGCAATGCTGATGACCGTAAACAAGGCTGGGCTCTAACTGAACCCAACCCAGAGCAGGCTCAGTCTCCCAACTGGCCAATCAGAGGTGGCTGTGATAATTGTCCAATTATGTCACACATCGGTCTCAAAAGTACAACAGTGAAGTCATGAAGCCTCTTAATTGCAATCAAAGGCATTGTTCCTAAATCATATGCAGATACAGACAGCTTCAGCCTGTGATGTCGGAAGGAGTTGACATTGGGGGACACCAGATTTGGGGGGGGTGGTATTGTATATCATGCCATTGCAATGGGCACATATGCAATAGTCACATCATGAATGGACAGCACGTAAGAAAGACTTATAATTTTAGAAAAATAAAGATCTCATCATTTAAAATAGGCAGACACTATTTAGGGGACCTGCCGATATGCGGGCGACGTGCCCCCCATCCCCCCTACTTCCGACGCCTCTGACCCCAACTGAGGTGTCACAAGGAAAGCATTTAAATAACCTCAACAGCAATGGAAACCCAGTGTGCTCCGCCAGACTCAGGCGCCTCCATGGGAGACGCTCTACCCAAACCCTAGATAATGCGTCATTAGGCGATTCCGAGATTGTATGACATCATACACTGTACTTACACAAACCTAGATGGTATAGCCTACTACACACATAGGCTATATGTTAAAGTGCAGTATTGTGAATACATAAAGCAGTAATGTAGTTATTATGAAGTATTATATACCGCACATAATTGTATGTGCTATACTTTTGTACGACTGGCAGTGCAGTAGGTTTGTTTACACCAGCATCACCATGAACAGGTGAGCAGTGCATTACGCTACGATGTCACTAGGCAATAGGAATCTTTCAGCTCCATTATAATTTAATGGGACCACCTGTACAGATGTAGTACATGCCTACTGGGAAGCTTACCCTGGCTATCATGGTAACGCTGCAGGTGAGTCAACACCAGTGTCATATTAGTTATCCTTAAGAAGTGTTTCATAGTGTCATGGTGATCCACTCTTAGAAAGCAGCATTGTCAGTAGAACTGAACAAATGTATATGGATATTTTGTGCATAATTAGACATTTAAATTACAATATGTTGACTGGCATAAAACCAAATAACCACAGCAGTGAACAGAAGCTCAAAATACAAATGCCAGCAGGGGATTTTCACAGATGAAGGGCAACACAGACCATGCACGGCTGCAGGGGACCACATAGGGGGCACAGGAGGGTAGGCAAAGATCCTACAAAGAACCACTGGGGAGCAGGGGGGGATCCCACAAAGGAGCACAAGGGGACTGGGATATCCCACAGAGGAGCACAAGGGGCCAGGGAGATCCCACAGAGGAGCACAAGGGGCCAGGGAGATCCCACAGAGGAGCACAGGGAGGCAGGGAGATCCCACAGAGGAGCACAGGGGAGCAGGGAGGTCCCACAGAGGAGCACAGGGGAGCAGGGAGATCCCACAGAGGAGCACAGGAGGTCAGGGACATCCCACAGAGGAGCACAGGGGGGCAGGAATATCCCTCAGAGGAGCACAGGGGGTCAGGGATATCCCACAGAGGAGCACAGGGGGGCAGGGAGATCCCACAGAGGAGATCAGGGGAGCAGGGAGATCTCACAGAGGAGCATAGAGGAGCATGGAGACCTCACAGAAGAGCATATGGGAACAGGGAGAGCCCACAGAGGAGCATAGGGAAATCCAATGAAGGAGCACAGGGGAGCAGAGAGAGATCCCACAGAGGAGCAGGTGGTAAAGCTCCCCATCAGGAAACCGTGACAAAGGATATATCGTAGCTGCACAGTGGAGATGCTCACCTGGAGCGAAATCCCAGAGCTTAGTGACAGGAGCTGGACAGCTGTGGTGGGGCGGGCCGCTTCAGTCTGCCTCCCTTTCCCTCCCCCTCGCCTTCCCGAGCTCATGTGCCCTGCCAGCTCCACATTAGCTGCTTCTGACCCACTTTCCAGATGCTCCTGTTGGTGGGAAGTGGGGAAGGAAGGAAACGCCATCAGAGGTAACGGGATGAACGGCCCTGACACGCGCTTCCCCGGAGCGGGGGGCCTGTCTCGGAACAGCATCGTGGGAAACAGGAGGCCATCGTCATGGGGATGCAGCCCATTCTACAGGCATCTCATTGCCTCCTCCAGAATGCACGTGCATGTCTTGCAGTTGTGATTTCAGGGGCTGGCACCAATGAACACGCAGTTGTTTGACCACTTTGCCGTCAACTGCTGCCAAAGGTCACCTTGACCCATTAGGCAGGGATTGTCTCCAGCTCCTCGATGCTGAACGCGGGCGGCCCCTTGACAGAATTTTTTTGGGTCTTTCAGACGACTTTTTCTGAATATCTTTAGACATCTGCTTCTGTGCGAGTCTGTTCTGATGTTTTTGATGTGCCGTTGTGTCGAGCGGCCGAGTTTGCCATGTGGGTTTGGCTGCCGGATACAATAATCTCATATCAGCACAGATGAGAGGTGTTTCTGCCTCTTCTGCTAGTGTTCGTGCCCCCTGGTGGGAGGCTTTGGAATGGATGGGCTGTGCTTCGAATTAGCTGCCCCCATCCGGAACATCTCGCTGACCTCCAGCTGGCAGAGAGAAGGCCTAATTCCAGTGGCTGAATGATGGGTGAATTTTGGCGCCCTGGGCAGGAGCGCGTATCCAGGGACCAGTCTGTGAGGGTGAGTGCCGCCACCAGGGGGCACTCTACTGCCAGGAAGAAATATGCTGGAATGGACAGGGATCTGAGCTCATCCTCAGATGAGGGCAGTGTGTGGCTCAGTGGGGAAGCCCCACCCCCCCACCCCCGTGATTGGAAGGTTGCTAGTTTGGGCCCCAGTCTCACCAAAAAAGTCACGTCTGTGTTAGGCCCCTGAGCAAGGCCTCCCCAACACCCAACCACCCCAAAAAAATGCTGGATAAATGGCCTCTCCCTGTGCTCGGACCCCAAGCTTCATTCTTGTATGTGTGAGTCAAAGAACAGCAAAATGGGGTATGCAAAAATGTACCAGCACAAATAACATTTCATTTTAAAAGCACCTGTAGCCCTAGTGCTCACCTGCCCTGCTTGCAATCCTGAATACAGCAGTCCACAGTGACCGACAAGGAAATGACTGTACAAGGCTCCTGAACACGTTTAACAGAAGCTGTGGAAGCAGCCTTTTGTTCCGACAGATGTCCTCATTAGTCACTAATTAGCCAATTTAACTGCAGGAATAAGTTTCCCTTCAGAAAAAAAGCAAGCCAAAGACATACTTCAATAAATGGCAGTGTTACATCTTCTACATTATCTGAAGTGGTTTCAGTTTCGCCGTTATTATTATTAATTTTTACACCCAGATTGACCCCATGACTGGCACCAGAAGAAGTGGGTGGAAGAGGGATGGATGGAAACGGGAAATGGAACATTTCTTTCCTAATTGATTTCTAATGAAGGCTTGGCTTACATTTACTGAGCGATTAACATACAACATGCATCCTTCAGGAATTACTGTACTGTAGAAGGTATACCTTATTATTACCTTATTAGCAGAAGACACTCCCCTTGAGGAGACCCACTTGAGGCACTGAATGCAGTGACTCACTTCAAGTGGACACTAGGTCTCTCTTCTGACTTGCTGAGACTCGCCTCTCATGTATAACGAACTGCTGGGGGAGGACCAGCCCCCAGTCTCTGCTCGTTCTGACTCACCTTCCTCCTCAGAAGTGGCTCCACTTCAAAGTGCAGCAAATCCTTGTATAATGCAGTGAATTATAAATGAATGAGGGGGATAAATTCCATTCAAAGGGATACAAAAGGACTATAATTGATCCATTCGCGTGTGATAATTTTCCGTTCCGGAACGCAGCACACGAGGCGACCCGTGAACATGGGATGTGTCCTCCGCGAACCTAACCGCGAGGTTCAGGTGAGGCAGACGGCCCGTCACAGAGAGGGTTACGAGGACACGACTGGGACGTCCCACTCTGCTGGGGACGGAACAACCACTGGAGCAAAGGAAACAGCCGCAGGACGGCCCCAGAGGCCGACGGGGTGCCTCCGGTAGTCACATGGCAATTAACTCCCAGTCCTGCCCCCCAGAATTTTCTCCGGCTGTAAAAATAACTCCTAATTAAATCACCAGCACCAGCCTCTGACAGCGGCGCGGGGTGCATCGGTGGGGAGGCCGACTATTGTAATGTGTGTGTGTGTTGGGGGGGGGGGATCCACTGCACCACAATCCATCATCCTGAGGCATTCATGCACCCGCCAATCATATGGCTCAACCCGTGAACCGGAGCTCCAGAATCATGATGGGGACCAGTGTTTTCCTACAAAATGACCCTACGCCTGTCCCGAGTGATGAAGCCAGGGAGATCCCAGAGAGGAGCACAGGGGAGCAGGGAGACCCTAGAGAGGAGTACAGGGGTGCAGGGAGACCCCAGAGAGGAGCAAAGGGGAGCAGGGAGACCCCACAAAAGGGAGAAGGGAGAGCCCACAGAGGAGCACAGAGGAGCAAGGTACCAAGCTCCTGCCAGCTGAGCCCTCCCCCCCACATCGATAGCAATTCGACAAATACATTCGCAGGCACACACACTGTGAATATAAAATGGACACCAAACCTGGGGTCATTTTTCAAAATGGCTTCCATTTGTCAAGCGTTAATAATTCATACCTGATGGTGTGGTGGAGGTGGAGTGACCACCTGCCTAATGTTATTATAACATTACCAAACCGTTATACTGTTGCTTTAGGGTACAACGCCATCATGGGTGAATCATGCCGTTAAGTGTTGCAGGATGTGCTAAAACCCAGCAGCCCAGGTGCCAAAACTGAGCAGGTAGCGATAGTGAATCGCACTCCAGAGCATCTCAGGGCCCCGCTCCCTCATCTCTGAAATGTCTAATGGGCTCAGGTGGGACCTCTGCAAACCAGACCTGGAGTCTCGTGCACGGCACCACCGCCCAGACATCTCCACAGGCCCAATTATACAGGCCCCAGCTTAACCATAGTGCGAGAGAACATAGACGAAGCAAATATGTCGCCCCCCAAAATCCCAACCCCCTACCCACCACGACTCACAGGCAAATTAATATCCAAGCAGATTCTCCCTCAGCCTATCATCCCATTCTGCTGGGCACTGTCCGGAGAAGCAGGTACACCATCATAAATATACTGCATTTAAATTTTCACTCTAACAAGGCAGTTGGGGGAAAAGGCACCATTTAGGGGCAGCTGCTGTTATGGGGCTGGAGCAGGTGTTAGACGTTTTCGTTAGGAGACTGTGGAGAGTGATGCAAAGCTAAAGGAGGAGTGCGATCAAACTCACAAGTGTCCCCACGCCTCCTGCTCACCGCTACCTTCCAAGCATAGATCCCCTCACACTTAATGCTCAGTGCTTGTACAGATGCATGGGAGCGTGATTTTACAGAAAACCAAAAATGCTTTGTATGTTTTCTGCCAAAATTGGCTTAATACTAGAAATTTTACCCAATTATTTTTGCCCACTGAACACGGAAACATCAGGTTAGCTTATCTGCATTCTGCTGGTGTCAGTCTGTGAAGCTGATTGTTTGACTTTGCAAATTGAGGCAATCGTCATGCATACTGTATTTCCGTTCCATAGCGGCATCAGAATCTATGAGCTATAGAATATCTATGGGTAATAGATTCTGCTTTAGCGTGTGCATGCTTGTGGCACCTCCGGTTTAAATGCACCTCCTGCTAGATCCTTCCTGTGCCTTGTACCTTGAACCTGGCTACAGTGGAGATTCTTCTCGTGGGCACATTTCAGAGGTTCTGCATACGACCATTTTTAGTTTTGTAAATATTGGCTATATAGAGAGGTCTTATTTTATTAT
>JAODKC010000021.1:18579667-18605024 GCA_026777985.1 Mormyrops attenuatus
TTTTTTTTTTTTTTTTCTGTTTTTTTTTTTTTTTTTTTATTCTATATATTTTTTTTTTTTTGTTTTTTTTTTTTCTTTTTTTTTGTCCCCCCTTTTTCCACCCCCCCCCCCCCCCCACACACACACCCCCCGACCCACAGACCAGACACTCGAGCCGTTATCCACATTGTTAAAGGCCCTGTCTGCTCTCTCCACAAGCCGGAAGAGCCTCCATGAATTGTTTACTGCTGGGGTCTTGGGGAGACTGAATCAGGATGGGGCTGCAATCACAAACACAATTACTCCATATCTCCCCCCACCATGGTAAAATTTTATATTGCTGTACAGTTCTCAGCCCACAACTACCGGGTTAACAAAAATCATCCAAGCCCCACGATGGATCAGCAAAATTTTGTGAGCGGACCGACCGAAAATCACATAACTCTGCAGGCTACGATGTGGCAAATTACATGTCGTGTCCCCTCCTCATCATTGAACAGCTTATCGGGTACAGGGCCACAGTGCATCTGTAGCCTGTCACAGGAGGTGCAGAGCATGAGCCATGGAACATTCTGGATGGGATGTCAGCCCATCGCACACACACTCACACACTATGGGCAAGTTAGAAACAACAATTCGCATAGGTAGGTGTTTTTAAACTGCTGGCGGAAACCAGCGAGAAGGTGCAATCTCCACAAACAGAGAGCGGAGGCGGGAATCAACCCAAAGTATGAGCAAAAAAAGTATATATATATATATATATATACAGGTATATGTAGCATTTTTGTTATTGCTAAAATTACACCTACCTAGTCATAGGCACATATGTTGTTCTCGCTATGAAACAAGCCCGGTTATCCTACCATCGGTGATCTTGATATGCTAGAAGCAACTGTGATGTCACTAGTGCCATGGAATATTTTTCATACCAGGATTATTTTTAATCATCACACATCCTTTTCACAAGTGTTGAAACAACATTTCTGTCATCCATGATGACTTGACCTGAGATGGGAAGGTTTAAAGGATAGAACATTGCTTGATTTTAAACTGACAACAGTCTGGAGAGAGATAGCTGTCATGCAGTAGGTGCAGCCTAAAAATATCTTCCTCGCCTTTTTCTCCAGATGTAGAAGTTATTTTTGTATTTCTCTTCTTCTATGTATCTTTTGTATTGGGCGCCTCAAAGACGCCATGGTGGCTTTGTGGGTAGGGCTGATGCCTCGCATTCAGGGCCGGGGTTTGAAATATGTTTTCCTTCAGTGTATGTGGAGTCTGCGTGTTCTCCCTGTATCACATGAGGTTTTTGGGGACGACATAACCACAGTTAACATCATATTTTAAATTAAGAAGGGAGGTTGGCCGTCTGGTAGAATGGCATGCTCACAACAACCTCAAGCTCAGTACTATCAAGATACCAAAATCAATGAGTCATTTAAATTTCCGCCGGCCTCCATTACCATCACGATCACCTTGAGGTGAGACACTTACCTCTCCTCCATCATTAAGAAAGCCCAGCAGACATTGTTATTCCAATGGCGATTCAAGCTGGTCAACATCTCACAGCCCATGCTGAAGAACCTCTACTCAATCATCTGACCTCCTCAGTTCCCGCCTGGCTCCCCTCCTCTTCCTTTGTCTCCAGGTCCAGGCTGCAGCATGTGGTAAAGTGTAGCAAAATACCCGTCAATATTCTGGGGGGTCCCCATCTCCCTATTGTTACGCAATACCGATAATATTACCCTTAATATTTTGCTTCTGAGGTTTTCGGGGGGTCTCATGGGTTAATCGGGGGTGTTGGACCCCCCTAGACCCTCCCGGACCCCCCCGGACCCCCTAGTATTTCACACACTGATGTGGTCCACTGTGCTGGGAAAACCGAGGGTCCTCCTCCTATCTAGCTCCTCAACAAAGTCACCTGTGCATTCCCCCTCCTCCCACTCAGAACCATTGCCCATCACACGAGTCCACTTCTATCCTGTGTTATTTTGGTTCTTATTGTACAGTACTTATTGTGTTGCACTACATTGTTGCACTGTGTTTATCTGACAATTTATCTGACAATTATTCTTGCACCTTGTTATATGTGCCTGTACTGTGTGCTCAATACTATATTCATCTATATTGCTATATCTACATAGTTCACGTTCTGCATCAAACCAAAACCAATTGCTTTATATTCCACATTCAGGCAGCAAAGAGTTCTGAGCTCTGAGTTAGTCTTGGCTGACATCACACTTCGTCACACCATTACTGCCGCATTTCCATCACAAGTGGACTCCTCTGTGATTTTAGTTCAGCTGAGGGCACGTCACCCAGTGAGAGGATCCAGACACTGATAATGAGGCAGTATGATGAGTGTCCAGCCTGTGAAATCTGACTGCAGTCGAATGACCTGGCGACACCGAGACACTCGCGTGGACTGCTTCGGCCTCGAGTCTGGAATTATCCTGCAGCCGATACTCTCTGACCTGCACCTCATAAACACACAAAGACACAGTATGTTTGTTTTAAAGTGCGATGGGCTACAAAACAGGGAGTCCCAGCATAACATAACAGCATTCCATTTTGCAGAGCAGGGTCCATGACTTCCAAGACGCCCCCCAGCTTCCACCTCACCCCTCCCTGACTGCAAACGGGCCCAGTCCCCACATTGACAGGTAACAGACCTTCCAGCAGATTCACTCTGCTGCTTCCTTTCATTCCACCCTGATCAGCACCAATAATACCCTTCAGTCAATTAAATCGTTAATAAGGAGGACGAGAGGAAACCAGTCGTGAAGGCGAGGTGTCGAGTCATCAGGGGAGGTGGAACGGGAAGGGGGGGGGGGGGGCTGTAGTGTGGAGCCCTAGCTACGTCCCTCTGCGCGCCGTGGGTGAGATTTAGACACCGTCACACAGACGTGCTTGCATGTGATTTATAGAAGATCTTTATATAAAACGGCTCCTTCCAAATGTGGCCCATCTATCAGCCAGGGACAACTTTTAAACTTTTATGAGCATGTATTTTAAAAAGTGAATTATCCAGCTGTGATAGGTCTCCGGTGCCAGTGTGGGGGGTGGGCGGGGCGGTGAGGGTTGTAGCTGCTGAATGCTCATCAAACCCAGCCCTGCAAGCCCCCCCCCCCACCAGGCCCCCACCTGGGCTCCCCAGCCTATCCCTGGTTTGGATCCCTGGTATCTTCCAGCTCTTAAGGCCTGACTTGGGACCTCAGTGGTCCAACTTTTATGCCACTTAAAGCATCTGTCAGGCAGCCTTGAAAGACCACCAGGCCTTCAACAGCCAGGAAGACATAAATGTTAAATAAGCAGGGTGCTCAGGTACCATTTTAAAACCAGATGTTAAGTTTATGTTTGATAAATTAGCCTCTTTCTATTAGAAAATTATAAAAATGAAGCCTATATAATCTCAAATAAAACTGTTAACTTAGTTGCCCAGTGACGGAGGAATTCACAGAAAGCTGTAACTGTGATTTCCTTTACTTCTCATGAATCCTGATCTTAGAAACCCACCAGAGAGATTGGTTTCTGTTCTAAATGAGCTGTAAGTTTATTATTGTCAATTGTGCTCCAGTCCACTAGTTACATGATGCCGCTGTAATCGTCACCCATAGCCACACCCACCTCCGAACGAGTCCAGTGTTTAATGACGCGCACTTGTTTTTAAGCCCAGCCTTGTCTCCTAGTTTTGGTGGTCTGCTCTCTTTGCTTGATTTCTGAATCTGTGTCTGATTGTTTGGTTCGGTTTGTAGTGATGGCAGAAATAGGACTTTTGGGAGGTTGGAACAAATGATTTGAGAAAAAAAAAATTCAATCTGTCAAATCGTTTTAAACCTCACACCATAGTGACATCTGCTGGCCCATATGGTGCCCAACAAAGGTATGTTTTGCAGGCAAAGTAATTCTAAGACATTCATTATGGTACCATTATGACACAGTGTCTTGGAGAAACATGCAATAAACATAATGCCTGAAATCTTAAATAAATGTTCAATAAATTATTCGTCTGATTACTTGAGTGAAACTGATAGGTCTAAATCGAAAGATTTCTCTTAGAAAATTATGATTTGTTGTGAGAGGCTTGGTGAATGATCAAACATTTTTACAAAGAAAGATGATCTGGGAACAGGGTAACAAGGTAGTTAACAAGGTAGAGGCCTGGAGTCAAAACAGGAAGTAGTCTGGTGCCAGAAAGCAGGTTCACTGCTATGACATGACACTTGGGAGATTAAGGCAAGACTCCACAAAAAGCACAAGCCCTAGCTTTTAAAAAAGCTTTTAAAAGTTGTCCACGTTATGGCAAATGAGGTCATGTCAGGTAGCACCTGATCACAGAGCAGGGAAAAGAGAGAGGTATAATTTTGTATCTTTCATTGAGCTATATTTTGGGTCAAAATGTTCTCAGATCATAATCTTGCACTTCATTTCTCCTATTCCACATTGCAGCAAAACATCTGAGACTTTTCAAACAGCATGAAGTAATGAAGTCCCATTTGGCACGGTCACATGACTTGGTCATCTTTGATACAGACTTTGGAAAAATGGTTCAAAATATGCTTCAAATAAATCGAAGCAGTATTGAAACAGTAGTCTAAGGCTGACTTGACCATTGGTTTGGTCCAGTTATTTGGATTGGTTAGATGATATCTGGTTCTGCGTTTTTGTTCATTTTCTGGTTTCTGGTTTAGTTTTGCTCCTTGGAACCTGTCTGCTGATTGGCTGACCTTGTTTAGTTCCTCAGCTCTATCTTTTGTGATCCCCGTGGTAACTGCCTCAGTTACATACCTCGCAGTCAGGTGCCCAAGAACTGTCAGCACTGAGTACTTGGAAGCCTGCCAGATGAAGAGGAAAGCACTGGTGGGCAGAAAACCTGGTCACATGGGTGTGTACCGTTTGGGGGAGATCGAGTACCATTCTCAGAACCGGCATATTAAATTTCCTAACATACCTTAACAGCTTTTATATATATTAATATCAAATACTACATGATTTTCGAGCATGTTTATGAGAATTTCTGGAGATTCATCCAGAAAAACATTTGTGAGGTCAGGCACTGATGTTGGAACGTGAAGGCCTGGCTTGCAATCTCCATTCTAGTTCATCCCAAAGGTGTTTGATGTAGTTGAGTTCCGGGCTTGGTGCGGGCCAGTCAAGTTCTCCCACACCAAACTCACCCAACCATGTCTGTATGGACCTTGCTTTGTGCACTGGAGCACAGTCTTGCTAGGACAGAAAAGGACCTTCCCCAAACTGTTCCCTCAAAGCTGGAAGCATAGAATTGCCCATAATGTCTTGGTATGCTGAAGCATTAAGAGTTCCCTTCACTGGAACTAAGGGAAGGGAGATGGTTCAAACCCAACTTCGGCACGTCTATGGGTCCTTCGGCAAATCCCCTAACCCCCAGCCTCCTGGGCTCCGCAACAGGTGGCGGATTTTAAATCTAAATATCTTTGTTCTGTTCTTGATACTCCTTGACCAAAACAAATTAAGCTGAACGCATACATTCCCTTAAATCTGATTTGGATCATGATGTTCTTTTAATGAACAGCTCCATCGATGCAAATTAATTAAGATTTCAGTCGGAACCAAAGCCAGCAAGCGCAGAGTAAGATGCCAGGCCTAAACTGAGAAGCGAATCATTACCCAGATGTATCTGGAGGGTCATAATGCATTTACACACCAAATAATCGCCATAGTCTAATTCGTCAGCTTGAAGTTTCATCCAGTGATTCCCATTCTGCTTACATTCAAAGAAAAGATCCTGGAAAGTATAGTTACAGGAAGCTAACGACCATGTTTAATTCATAACATCAACCGGTCTATGAAGCAAAGCATATTTTCAGTCTTGAACATAAAGCAATAAAGAAAAACATTAACAAATTTATGTTATGCAAATTAAATCAAGCTAAACCGTGGTTTCCCATTATACGGGGGCCCAGAAGTATCATAAAAACAGGTGTTGATGTCTGAAAAAGCCATAACCTTTTTAAGCCTGACCCTAGCTTCAGCTGGGTAACCCTAATTTGGGGACTCAGGAGGACGCAATAGGCCGATGGAAAGTGTGAAATATGCTATTAAGTGTACCTAGGAAGATACCTACAAACCAGTGCATTCTAGGGCATTCAAACACATCAGTATTCTGTTTCTCTGTTTTGGTGCTCAAGATAGTTGAGGCATTTAGACAAGGATGGTCGCTCATACTTACACCTCTGGGCGGTATTAAAACAACAAGAACAGCCAAGACTGAAACTCATTAAATTTCACATCAGCAGAGCCAAGTCAATGTGTAAATGACTTGCGTCTAATACAAATGCATTCCAACTAACTTTAGGAACCCAGTGTCCCAAAAAACTACCCTGCTGAAGATGGCATGACTCTGCCAGTATTAAAAAGCCTCCGGTAACGAAGCTGGATCAATGATGTAGCAACCCTTGGAAGGTCTAGACACTAAACACACACACTAACTGAACAAAAGTATTAGGAAACATGGCCATTACACCTACCAGAATGTTTATGACATCCCACTTTAAACTCGTAGGCATCAAAATGGAGTTGGTCCCCCTTTTGCAGCTATAACAGCTGGCACTCTTCTGGGAAGGCTTTCCACAAGATTTTGGAGTGTGTCTGTGGGAATTTCAGTTCATTCACCCAGAAAAGCATTTGTGAGGTCAGGCACTGATGTTAGATGCGAAGGTTTGGCTCACAATCTCCATTCTAGTTCATCCCAAAGGTGTTCGATGGGGTTTAGGTCAGGGCTCTGTGCAGGCCAGTCAAATGCTTCCACACCAAACTCACCCAACCATATCTTTATATACCTCGCTTTGTGCACTGGGGCACCATCATGCTAGGACAGAAAAGGGCCTTCCCCAAACTGTTCCCTCAAAGCTGGAAGCATAGAATTGTCCAAAATGTCTTGGTATGCTGAAGCATTAAGAGTTCCCTTCACTGGAACTAAGGGGCCTAGCCCAGTCCCTGAGAAACAACCCCATACCATTATCCCTCCTCCACCAAACTTCACAGTTGGCACAATGCAGTCAGGTATGGAAGAAATTTCACGAACTAACTAGCAAAGATGGCATCCTATGACAGTACCACGCTTGAATTCACTTAGATCTTCGGAACGACCCATTCCTTCAGAAATGTTTGTAAGCATGACTACATGGCCAGGTGCATGTTTTATACACTTATGGCAATGGGTCTGAATGAAACACCTGAATTCAATAATTAAGAGGTGCATCCCAGTACCTGTGTCCGTGTAGTGTAGGACAGCACTCTCTACCTCATCACCCAGCACAGACCAAGATCCACACCCAGCAGTTTTCCTGTGACACATTTCATACAAGATCTGCAAGGAAGCTCACTGAGTTCACATCTCCTCCTCTCAAGTTTCCTCCCTCTGCCGCTGTCATGAGGTCCTTTCATCGACGTGACCCTAAAATCAGCATGTGCCTTTAAGACAATTTTAAATACCATGGATCCCCAGGATCCAAATTTCAGTATTGTGTTTCTCAGATACCTTTCTAGCGGTAATGGGGGAATGACACAGCAGATGTTCCATTATTGTGCTGTGAAAAAGTAGCGAGATTGAGACAGCGCTGCTTTCTCTTTTGAGGAAGGTCGCCGCGACGGCGGCTCCCTTTAGGACAGGCGAGTTCTCGCTGTGATTCCTCATTCACGGCGGATTTCATAATTTACACCTGACTCCTGCTGCTGCCAAGGCGCTAAATCAAAACGTTACAGAATGTAAATGTGAAAAGTTTACGCACAGTAACCGTCAGCAGGATTTATGCACCAGGCTGATGAGAAAGGTGATGATATGAGAAAGGCTGATGGTCATACAACTATAAAAAGTAAGATAGTGGTCTAGCGGTGACTTTTCCTTTGACTTATACGCATTTCTGATGATTTTTAGGGAGGTAGGGGGGTAAATCCATTTTTGTAGTGGTGGGTGTACGTCATACCTATGCACACCCATCCCTACCCTAGGTATCAGGGAACACTCCCAGAATGCTCTGTGAAGGTCTTCTCGAAGTTGACAGGGAACGTTCTTATTGTAATGTTAATGGAACGTTGTTTCCATGTTTTACATTTTAACAAAGGTTCCGTCGACATCAGCACAATAACATCATTACCTGAACACCCTTTCAACACAATTAAAATTGCTTTTAAATAAATCATTACTTCCTAAAAGTGCTATGCAGGAAATGTACCATACAGCCTCGAACCCACGACCTTTGGGGTGTAAAGCCCCAGTGTCACTTATTGCTCTGCCATGTCTTTCATTTGGTGAAATGTTATTAGTCTTAGTTGTAGCAGTAGGTTTGAGTCGTAGGATAATATTCTGGGAACATCAGTAAAACTGGACACTGTTGCAATACCTTAATCACGACGGTTAGTAGTACATCCTAGAATGAAAAATTATTGGTGGGGACACCTCTACACAGATGTTTGTCCTACATAAGATACAGAACTGTCAAAGGACCCTCACACACACACACACACACACACACACACACACAGGTTTGTAGTTATATCTTTGTGAGGACTCTCCAATCATTTCTATGGGGAAAATGCTAATCCCAACATGAGTAACCAAACAAAATATGATTTGATCTCATTCACAAATCTGGTGCTCACATCTGGTCCCCACAAAGTAATATAAACCTAATCCACACACACACACGCACACACACACACACACACACATGACTACCATCCCCTCGCACGCAGATACAGTTCCCCCCCAGCCAGTCTGAGAGGGGGGGGCATACCCCCTGCTCTTCTTTGGTCGGGCCGATGTCTTGTTTGCGGTCTATGGAGATTTGACCACCCGGTGGGTACTGAATGATAGACTCCCGGCTTCATCAGCCCTCCTTAGCCAGTCTACTTATTCATTCTTCCTTTGCCGATTATTTTCTGCTATAATACGTATCCTTATACGGCCCTTGTATTAGCGCTGCTTTTTCTTTCGCAATTATGAGCGCTACATCACGGAAAACAAAAAAGCAAGCTAATAAATGAATAATTCATGACAAAACTACAATGTGTAAAATTATGCAGAATGTTTCTTCTACAGAATGTTTCACGCCTGGGTTTTTGTTGTCCTGTTGTGTCAGGCTTTTATCTCTGACTGAGACACTCTCGGACCTAACTCGGTTCTGTCTCACTGGTTCTGAAAAAATAATGGATTCCCATCTTGAACTCTCAGCAGGGCCAGGGACGAGCATAATCTTTGGAGAACTTGTAGGCGCATTCGCCGTTCAGATGCGCTCGCCGGGCGTCGGGCTTGGCAATGAGGAGCCTGCGGTGGCCGGTGTGAATCGCGCAGGTTTAAGTGGCGCAGCTCCCGCGGGGTCAAGCGCCGGCGGCCGCTCGGTCCCACGCAGACACTGATAATCGCAATCGCTTTGCTCGCAGCGGTCATGTCGTGAAGTAAAAACTGTGAATTTTCGATGGCATGCACTGCTGAGTGCTAGGAAACCACAGGTGGGGGTGTGGGGGGTTCATCCTACTGCAGACATGCCTATCCCTCCAAATAAACAACACTCCTCACCGCCCACGGAAAGGGGACGGAGCCCACACCTATTTAACACACAAACTGCCTATACAAGAACCTTTAAATTCAGCACTAGATCGCAGTGTGTTTATGTAATTACAAACCTCGCGTTACAGACCCACCCACCGACAGACACACCTGCATGATCCATCCCCTACCTGAAGAGTGAAGACCCCCCCCCCCCATCAAAAACTCCAGATCTGTTCATTTCTGTGCAAAACATTAACTCTATAAATCTGATATCAACTCACAAATAGCACGTAAAAATAAGACGCTTTAAAATACAAACGTTTGGGAACAAAGTACATTTACAAGCCAAATGCTCTTTTTTGGACTCCTATTTATTTCTCTAAAAGGATTTTTGTTCAGCCTAGTGTCGCCAGACTTTCCCTGTGTTTCACGGGACAACAGTGACACCTAGGGGCACAACGATTTACAACATCGTTCAAGCCATCATGCGAGAAATGCACGGGCTGTCCAAGCACAGCTTCCAGCCAGATACCCAAACCTCCGTGACGGTCCTGTTATTGCTGGGAAACCCTACCATTCGCCATCCCCAACAGCTGCACCGTGTATTTCTGAAATATACTACTCAGTCGTCTTGGTATCAGCCTCTTAAAGATCCCCAATTCGGCGCATTTTAAAAAGTCATTACTATAATTATCAGTCCATTGTTCGCTCTGCAAAAGACAAAATATTGTAATTATGCAGAGCAAGTGTAATTCAGCATAATAACTGGCTAGTAAAATGGCGCTTTTTCCAGCGAATCATGTGCTGATCAAAATTTGGAATATTAAGGACAGCGCTAATAAGCATGATAAGCGCTAATAGATATGATGGCATGAATGAGGAATTTCAAGGCTGAGACTGGCATAGACTGGTAAATGCGCTCCTGCTCATTAAGGACCCTGTATTCACTACTGTCCTGTGCCTGTCATTGACACGAGATTGACGGCCATCTTGCCCCCTGTCAAAATGTCAGCTGCAATTACCTACATTTACCAACCAACACACTAATCCTGAGCAGGGGGAAGGCTGCTCCTCATTAATGTACTTGAGATAGAGACAGAAACTCTTATTGTGGGTGCATGCACTGCAGGAGGTTTTAAGCTATGCATTATAACTACACCAATAAAAATACAAATTAGTAGAAGATAATTTTTCAGAAAACAACATTAAATACTAAAATAACCTGAATATATAAGGTAAAACTGTTGTTAAAATGCCCAAACTTCCACAGACATGTGGGACCAAATGTCTAAAATGTCTATAATGAGTTTTTCTCTATTTCTCTTAATGATTTCTTTTTTACAGTTTGTCTCCATTAATCGAGCCGCAAAAAAACTCAAATATAATATTAAAATAATCTCCACTAAGGCAATAAAAAGGAGACAAAGACAAGCACAGGGTATTATACTGTTGGTTTTTTTCTTGAGTTTTGCGCTACTGTAGTGTAGTTTTATAGGCCAAATTAATCTTGAAGGAGTAAAAACAGACGGTGCGTTCGCAGTGGGATTTCACAGTCTCCCGGAGACAAACTGGGACAAGTTTACCCTTTAAAAAGAGCGCTCGGTGCTGCAAACCAAAACAGGCAATTGGGTTTGGGGGTTTGGGAGGGGGTGCTGACATGACCCCCAGGATACATTGCAAGTTTGAAACAGCATGGGAATTGTTTTTTGGACTGTTATACTACATATTTTCAGCTGAACTAGTGTCAGAGAGAATTGCTGTAGTTTCCTTGACTGTAGATTACATCGCTACACACTTTGTAAAAGATTGCAGAAATATGACTGTTATACATGAATAAAATGTTTGCATTGCACTGAAAATGCTGTCAGGGGCTTATCAGACAATCACCATTTGCTCATATGTAGACAGCGGTGCCAGCTAATCCCAAACAGAACACAGTAGTATATGCTGCATCTAGGTACCTGACATTGTGACGGCAACCACAGGGCAAATATGAGCATCTAAAAAGTGCCAGCAATCAGAAGGTCGCTGGTTCGAATCTTGTGAATGCTATGAGTGATCTTACTCCATTGGGCCCTTGAGCAAGGCCCTTAACCTGCAATTGCTTCATCCTGGGTATGATGTTAATCTACATCTAGCCCTATAAGGAGGTCCTCCAACTTACAGGGAAATTTGGTGGTTGGTGCCAGGATTGGCACTCCAGCCACTGCAGAAAACTCACACCGGTCCATTCGGACTGGTGTGGTGCTGAGGTATCATCCACTGCATGGCTGCACTCAGGTTCTCATCCCTGAAGTGGTTTGTTATGTGGTGGGTGTGGCAATGTGCTATAATCAGCGCGCCCCTTACCTCTATATTATGATGGAATAGGGTTGGCTGTGACTATTAACACTCTGAAGTTTTGTTAATGCGAGGAACAACCCGAGAACAGGCGCTAAAGAAGGGACCCGATAAATTTTGGAGACTGAGACTTACCCTAACCCGGCATACAGATCATTTCAGTGCCCTACGGAGGACAGCCGCCCCACAGATCATCCATCCAACGAGCTCATTGTTTAACACTGGAGTCGCTTAGGTCCTGAATCTTGCCAGTCATTAGCTTAATTCATGGTTCATTGGAATTTTTATGGCAGAACAGGAGAGATCAGTGACATACCAGCTTCAGGCCTGTACGCCATTCATACTATCTGCCTTTTTATATTTGCCATGAACGTAAAACTAGCATTGTGTAAAATGCCCCATGAAAATGTCATTCTCCATTGCAACTCACAAACCCTCTCTTAAAAACAAACTTTAAATACTGTTTAAAATTAATTTAATTAGAATGCATATGAATTAATATTCGTCTTATATTTAACATAGAATACTTCAGCTACTAGACTTAATAGCCAGTGACAATGGCTAAAACATCAAAGAATATTATTTGAGATTAAGATTTTTTTTCACATTTGATCCTGTCTCTGTGGAATTTATAGATACAGATTCGCTTACTGATTATACCGCCACTGTATAATGAAAATGCGATATTGCCCTTTATATGATCTTCCAAGAAAATGGGTTATCGGTTTAAGACCCCTTGGTATCACGCCTAAGACTTCTTATATAAAAGACGTTTTGAAAGCTTTCAAGGAGTTCCACTATAACAGGGGCCTTTAGACAAAGCAGACTAGTATAAAAGGGTAACCTTGACACAAATGGGTATGCTATCACAACAGAGCCTGTGTTACACCTAAAGGTCATAATTTTAAATGACACTTGAATTGGGTTTTAGATTTCCAATTGGATTTTCCATTGATCCTGCCTAAATCCTAGTAACTCACACCGCAAGTGTAAATGGCACAAGGCGGTAAATGACATTCCCTTACTGGCCGAAATGAAATAATGCCGACTGTGTGTGGAGCCCATGGCGGGGACTCAATTAATCAAGTTCTATACATCATATTAAATTACCATAACAACAAAATGTACCTTTTGCAACTGCTGGCCTGAAAACTATACATTTGGCGCCTCACAGTGGTGAGGAAATGCTATGACACAAACACGTTAAAAGTCATTAAAATTCTGTAGTGCAGTATGGGCTCCCATTTGTTTTCCTAACGCACACTCCTCATAGAAGATGATCTTTAATTTCCTTTAGTGCCTAATAAAGGAAATAAGCTTTTTGTATAGTGGATATTACTTTGGCAGCACAGGAGTATGCAGGGAGGACAAGGTGAAAGAGGATGAGTCAGTGTGAAGCACTGTAGCCCGCAGGAGGACTGGGGGTTCTGATCCGGTGCAGACTCTCTGTGGGGTTTACACTTCATCAGTATGTCAGCTGGCTTTCCTCTGGGTACTCTGGTTTCCTCCTGTTGTCCAGCGGTTGGTGACTTTAGACAGGCATCCCAGCCAGGGTGTCCCCCACTCTCTGCTTCCCGTAATATTCACCACGCTCATCGCAACCCTGTCCTTGATAAACAGCTGGGAGATAGATGAGGAATAACATTCAAATGCATTAAAACAGGAAATGCTTTAGGTCCAGTGCATTCCTGTCCTCAGTCATGCATTCCAGGTCTGGGTTTAGGGAACATCACATTTGTCAAGGCAAAGGTATGATTTTAATGCAAGGCACATTTCCACCTATGGCTTGTGCATTTATTATAATGGTGAGGAGTTGGAGCAGCCACTCAGATAACAAGAAAAACAAGAATGGCTGCCAGTCTCCAAAAGAATGCAGGAAGTGCCAAGATTAAATTACTCATGGTTGCCCTAGAGATTGTCGTGCATTTGATTAAAGATTGATTAGACTCCACCGAAGTTCAAAATTCCCTTGAAGCTAAATACGACACAGAGAAAAGAAAAGAAAATCAGAGGAGAAGTGAAATGCGTGGCCTCCCTTAGGCAGGCAGTGTGATGTGATCAGAAACTGCCTTTACAGCCAGCCAGTCATGCCAGTGGTCATTCATTGTTATGGTAGTGGGAATGACATAGAGACTTATAAAGCGGCCACACATACCTGCGCTCGATACATAAACACACCCTTTACTTACGAGGCCATTGTGAAACTGAAACTTGGCTCAGCATAATCAAGTCCATTGTGTCCAATTGTGTCCATGTGTGTAAGTCCCTAAACCCACTTTAAAAAAAAAAAAAAACAAGCCTAAATCGTTTTTCCACTTTTAGTGTCTTAAAAAAGTAGCCAGCAAAATTGATTCCAGCAAAAGGAAGATTCCCATACTCCACCACGGTAATTCTACAGGGTGCCGGGATATCATGGTAAATGTGAACATCTCATGTGTGAAAAATAAACATGAAGCTGGTTTTCCGGAACACTGGAAGGACAGTGTCGAAGCCGGGAAAACTGGATCAGGGCAACGTGACGGGAGGCACCATGTCGGACTAAACGATCAGAGACCAGAGTATTGTCTGCAAATCTTCCCTTAAACATAAATATTTGCACCTGCTGGCTTTGATAACGTTATATTACACCAATGCGAGGGGTTAAGGCAGCATGTAGGTCTGACACTCACTGTGTTATTCGTTATGGCCTGAGGACTAACTTACATGCACCCAGAAGAGTTAGGAATGTTTATTACTGTAGCTATGTGTGTGTGTGTAAGAGAGAGACAAGCTCCAGGTAACATCTGTATCAGGTAAGTATTTTTTGCACTTTCATCCTTATGCAAATATGAAGCAGCCAATAGGAGAAGAGTAGAGCGCAGAAGGAAACGGGAAAGGAAAATCCTGATTGGTGGACTTGTACCATCTCGCCTGCCAGCCGACACCTTCTTTTAGAGTTGTCGAGGCGCGAGCGGGCTTACTGAGCTGAACTTCAGCGAAGCTGCCTCGACAACCCCCCGCCTTCCAGCGCCTGGAGGAGCAGCAGCAGGGGGAGCAGCTTGACCCATAGTCACCTGTGCGTCTCCAGGCTGTGCCCCCCCTCCCCATCCACGTCTCAGCAGATCGGACTCAAGCCGAAGCTCCGGTAAGCTCCACGAATGATGCCTGACTCAGCCTCTCTGCTCTACACCTGTCATGCGACCTCCGCCCCCTAATCCCAACCCCTTACCCCTGGGGTGCAGCTGTCGGGGGGGCCCCCCTATGCATCTCACTGTAAAAATGCTCAGGATTAGACGAGTTCAGGGTGCAAGGGTTACGAACTGGAACGTAGACATGACAACCGCTGAAGGTTAGGGGAACGGGGAGTGTGTCTGATTTTTTTTTTTTGTAACATGGTGCTGCTTTTCAGAAAACTCGTCTTTGAATTGAAAGTGACTTCTCCTTCTCGGATTCAGATGAGGGAACAAGTGCAGTGATGCATCTTTTTGACACAGAAGGATCATATTCATTACTATTAATTATGGCAGCCCCGCTTAATATGATATCAAAGTGGCGTTCTGCTGCATGTGTCGCCGCAGCAAACCTCAAAACAGACCAGCTGATTTTAAGTCATGTTTTACAGTGCTTGCATTTCTGAAAACGAGAGCATTCAAACCGAAGCTTTGCATAAGTGTGCTTGTGAAGCCTGTATTAGTGCAAATTTTCTTCGACGTAAAGTAACATGTTGATATAACATTTGATGAACATTTTCTATACGATGCACAGTCATCTGCATCGATCTCATTTTCTATTGGTTACTTTGAGGAGTCCTTTTCATTTTGCCTTCAAGTGATGGGCAGCTCACGCACCTGCTCTCTGTGACAGACTGGCATGACATCCAGCTCACCATGCATCCACTACAACAATGGCTCTGTTTACAGAACTGAAAATATACCTGCCACTTCTTCTGTTGGTCCTCATCGCAGACCGGCTTAGTTGGTTAATACTCAGACTCATTTTCCCCCACGGTGGGTTTGCCAAGGCGTGGTTGAAACCCTTGTTTCTTCATGTCCCCTGGCCAGCATACAGCAGAGGCGAAAACAGTAGGTAAATAAAGACTGACAAGCACTGATTAGTCACTCAGAATTAGTGGAAATGTCTGGCTGTCGCCGCGGGAGAGCCTGGCTGGAGTATGTGACAGTTACAACATGGTGTCTTCACTCTCTAGGTGACACAGCTGAACTGGTGCAAAGGATATGGGTTCCGATTAAGCAATGAGGAAGGCACGACTAGGCCCTGCTCTTTTATGGTTCTTGAGAAACAATGTAAAGGTGGTTTATGAGGGCCATTTGCTGGCCACACCATGAGTACACATTCTGTCTCACTGCTGTTTAGGTAGTAAACAACCTTGGTGCTTTGCATATTGCTTATGAAATGTGTGTGACATGTGACCATTGGCCTGCCACCCCTGGTCATGCTTAGGGTATTCACCTTTCGTATCAATGCACCATAGGCTTCACATATGTGTATGATAGCATGTGAACAGGTGGTAGTTGGTAATCATTAGTGGAAGCTGTCTGTCATTGCAGTGTCGCCTGTTGCTCAGTGTACGGGCCGTTTGTGTACTCTCTACATGACAGTACAGGTTACATGTGTTCCCTGTGTAATAGTATAAGCCATACGTGTTCTCCGTATCTAGCTGTATGTCTCATGTGTCGTGTGGTTTGTATGTAACACTGCTGGTTATATGCATAGTACAGTTCAGACATGTTCTCAGTATTTCAGAGAAAAGAAAAGATTAGATTAGATTAGATTCAACTTTATTGTCATTACACATGTACAAGTACAAGGCAACGAAATGCAGAGTGTTCTTTATGGCTCATTGTATAGGTCAGGGCTATGCAGCTAACGGTCCTCAAGATCCGAGCCCTGCTGATTTTCCAGCCTTCATTTACCTGTGAGATAGGTATGAAGCTTCTGTGGCCAATCAGAATCAGTAATTATTAAACTAACAACCTGGGAGAACTGAAAACAAGGGCCGGATTTTTAATCAAGATCCGGAGTTATAGCCCTGATATAGGTCAGAGAATAGCCCTGATATAGGTCACATGTGTTCTCTGTATGAAACTGTATGGCTTCTGTGGTCTCTCTGCACCTCACAGTGCAGGTCACTCGTGTTCTCCGCTACTCACAGTGCAGGTCACTTGTGTTCTCCGTACCTCGCAGCGCAGATCATTCGTGTTCTCCGTACCTCACAGTGCAGGTCACTCGTGTTCTCCGCAACTCACAGTGCAGGTCACATGTGTTCTCCGTACCTCACAGTAAAAGTCACTCGTGTTCTGTGTACCTCATAGTAAAGGTCATAATGTTCTTTATAGCTCATTGTATAGGTCATAAGTGTTGTCTGCATGTAACAGTACAGGTCACTCATGTCCTCTCTACCTCACAATACATGTGAAATATATTCTTTATATCTCGCGCTACTGGTCAAAAATGTTCTCTCTACCTCACAATATATGTGAAGTAAGTTCTTTATATCTCGCAATACTGGTCAAACATGTTCTCTGCACCTCACAGTACAGGTCACACATGTTCTCTGTAACACAAAACACAGGACATGTGTGTTCTCTGTATCTCACAATACAGGATTTATGGGTACACTTTAACTCATATATCAGTTGGTCCTGCTTGTTCTACCTGTCATTTATAACTCTGGAAGCATTAAATAACTATATATTACATTGTAAGAATTACCCAGACTGACCATCACTGACCACCATGATCATGAATGCAGAGTCATATTCATGGCCTTTACTAGTTCAAATGAAGAATGGACAGGACAGCGAGGACACAACAGCTTTCAAACTCATTTCAGCAGAAGAGTTATTTTTTGTTGACATTCCCCATTAGACAAGGAACTAAAACATGACATCTGGCAGTTACCCAAATGCATTGCTTAATCTTGAGGCATACAGCTATGCAAACCTGGTCACGAACATTAACAAAATATATGTCATGTTTGGGTGAAAAATGATATATTTACAAAAAAAAAAGAACAGAATCAGTCGAGTCAAAGGAGTACAGAAGTCTACTGTGCCTCCCCACCTACAAAGGGTCTGTCATCAAAACGCAGAGTATCATAACCACACTTCCTTCTGCTGCAGATGTCAGATAATTTTTTGCACATTTGCATATCACATGCAAATTATGTCGGCGCGTAGCCTTTTGTCAACAGGTCTTAACTAACCCTTTCACCAAGACCTCCAAAATTGTCATAACCTTCTCTTTAAACTCCACTGAAAGAGACCAAAACAGACCGTTAGCAGTAGATGTGTAGTATATTTTAAAAGGAACAGGTAGGGAAATTAAGTTTTCGGAAGTTTTCTGGCTTAAAGCCAGCCGGCTGGGGCAAAAAGCTTCAGCAGATATTTTGAATATCTCTTTAAATTGCACACAGAGTTTTCTGTTTTCCCCCCAAGCTTGCAGATAGTTTTGGTGTTTCCCCTGTGTACAGAAAACTTCCGTAAAATTGGAATAAACTCACATGAACTGCCTTGAGGTGATTGCGCGGGGAAACCACATATGAGGATGCGGAAATGATGGGATGCAACCTGGATTCACGCTAACGTGGGTGTTTGACAAGGTGTGACACTTAGCTTGGGGCGGAAACACGTTGGCTGTCCCTTGAAAATTCATAAAAAGCAAATATGACGAGTGTCACGGAAAAGAATGGAACACCAGTTCAGCTAACTGGTTATGGTTTCGTCATAGAAAATCTGACTGCCCTAGAGTAAATATCTGTACTGTAATGTAATCTTACTTGAACAAATACGTTGGCCTGATCGCATCTGAAAATCATCAGCCTTATGAACCCCCAGCAGGCCGACATGGCTTGCCCCCCCAAGTGGGCATTTTCAGCTATTTTTTTGGAGCCGAAAGTAGAGGGAATTAAAAACGTTAGAATGTCAATAATGTGCCAATCAATGTGCCAGCAGTGAAATTCACCAATCGGGAGGAGAAGGGTACGGCGCTGGCACATCGATCAGCCACTTCTAAGAAGTTTAACTCTTACTTCTTTTGCGAAGGATGATCTTGATTTTTTTTGGCACACCCTCGTTTAATTGCGTTCTCTCCACATTTGTTCAATTTACCAGGGTTGACAAACCGCGCATCTGGCGTGACACTGTATTATTCCATTATAAATTAGCTAAAATTGGCCACATCAAGCGTTGGTGTAGTTTGCAAACCCTACAGGCCATTTACAGGATAATATAACTGTTGCATACATGTAAATGCGTGTGCGTGTGTGTGCGGACTTGTCCCGAACTGAAAACCTCCCGCCAGCCAGCTGAGCAAAGCTGGCAATCCTGTAGCGGGATGGTTAGTATCAAAGACACTGGAGGTGTAACGCAAGTCTCGTAACCTTGCGCCGTTTCTTTTCTCCTTTTAGGCTACTGGGTGCCAGTTGACTTGGCAGTGAAACAACCGGTAGACTCTATTGTTAAAAGAAAGCTATTCTGAAAACTGCCGCTAAAATGCAAATAACAGACATGTTGCTATAATGTAAATTGCCTACCTTTCCTACTGGTGAAATCTGCCCTCCCCTCCACCCCATGCACAAGTAATTAATGATCAGCATCTTATCTGACCGTCTCTTCAGCAAGAAGCCACAATGTCCAAAAAACACACGAAGAGTTTATCCTGTTTATCCGCCTGCAAATTTATGCGCGTGAGTAGGAGCCCGCGGCCAATCGCAGATGCTGTTTTATTTTCTTTTTACGCTCTGCCGGTTGAGAGACCTCCACTGATTTTATCCCGCTCTGGTTTCTGTTTTAGCCAGGATCGATTTGGCAGGAGGTCGCGTCCAGCCTTCTGTCTGCGCCCGCCCCGACCCGCCGGCGATGGTGCGTCAGAACAGCTGCCTGATGAGCGTGCCCTCGGCCAGCGCGGAGAGCCAGCTCCCAGCCTCCTGGAGCCCCCATTACAGCTGCACCGATGGTACGCACTGGTACCCACCCTCTCCATTCTGACTGTCATTGGGGGAGCTTGGGGAGCTAAGCAGACAGATTAGAATTGCCCTTGTCCCCCCCCCAGCATCCACCATGGTTCCCGGCTACATGGGTCGCCTGTGGATGCAGGACACGCAGCCCCAGTTCTGGTCCAAGTTCCAGGTTTGGGAATGGCTCCAGCAGACACTGGACATGCACCAGATCGACGCCAGCAGCATCCCCTTCCAGAACTTCGACATGGACGGAAGGCAGCTGTGCAGCTTGAGCTTCCAGGATTTCACCCGGGCTGCCGGGTCAGTGGGACCCCTGCTGTACCAGAGCCTCACGGACCTCAAGTGGGGCAGCACTGCAGGTCTGTCTGAGCGCAGCCCCATCGCCTCTGCTCAGGGCAGGTCTGTCTGAGCGCAGCCCCATCGCCTCTGCTCAGGGCAGGACTGTCTGAGCGCAGCCCCATCGCCTCTGCTCAGGGCAGGTCTGGTTAACGTGACATTTAAACAGATTCCAGCAAGTTTATTCTGTTACAGAAATTAGGTTCCAGACTCTTTAGTTTGCTTTAGTTTATGTTAAATAAAGCGTAGCATGACAAAAATATTCCTATACACTCAGACAACAATATGATGAGATGACAGGAGGCTTGCAATCATGTCCATGTCCATCAGATCTGCAGGCGTTGGACAGGTTCTCCTGCTTTTCCATTTTCCACTCCTTTTTCCCCTCAAGAATATAAGTGCAACTAAAAGTTAAGCCCTTTTTGTCACAGTTTATAAAAAACTTGACCAGCAGGGGGCATGAAACCAAGCATTACTGTGATATCACCACCTTATACAGACAGGAGTGGAAGGGGTGATGTTGAGCTGTCAGCTAGCGTGAAATGCTGCAAAAGGACCGGGACAGTAAGCCAGCTAGAATGGGAGTAAGCAGAACCTCACGGCTTTAGCAGTTTGGGTGGATTCCTAGATTACATCAGGAAATGGGTTTCATTGTAGAGGCCCACATTCAAGAGTGAAATAATTTAAGATTCAAGAATGAAACCTACCTGGCTTGTAATTTAGTTATTGACCCAAAATACATGACATTTAGTTCAGTTAAATAAAAGTGAATCTACTTTAGGTCAGTGTGCATACTTACAATAGTAGAACAGGAAAGGTTTTTACAATAATGTAATCTAGATACCAGAGTAATCAGTGGAGTAGCAATTAATTAATTATTAATTAATTGCTGTAAGGGGTGTTAAGTAATTAAATTGACCTTTATTATTGGTACAATAGTTTGCGATTCAGCATCTGGGATTCTAATTAAATTTGTATTTTCTGAACATGACTTTTCACAGGTCAGTATGGGACAGAAATGTTTACACCGCTGGACATTAAAACGGAAGTGGAAGGTAGGTGTGCTGAAAGCCTCATTCACACCGCTGTGTCGTCCATACCCACTTATTCAATTCAACCCAATGTATTTTTATATAGTGCCTTTCACAACATTCGCCCCAAGGCACCTTACATTGGTGTGTTGTGATGCACTACAAAAACAGGGAAATGGAAAGACAAAGAATTAAAAGAAAGCCAGATGACAATAGAGGAGAGGAATCAAAAACTGCCGAGTAGGAAGCAAATAAACCTCAGGGGGTGCAAGATCAGCTGGCTGCCCAACCCCCCCGGGCATGCTAACATTAAAGGAAAAAGGAAAGATTTATCTCTTGCATGGGCATGGTGAGCCAATCACAGGATGCAGAGAGCATGAGCCAGGCGACACCAATCCGTTGCAGGGCACATATTTGGGGTAATTTAGAGATGCCAGCTTCCCGAACTGCTACAGCCCAACCCACCACTCTGCTCACATTTGTGTTACATTTTACTGCCCGAATTTGTTAGCATTATAAAAAAAAGTAAGATTTGCTGAAAGTTCTAGAGATCCAAAGCTCATTGTTATATCATATTTATTTTGTAAAATAAATAGTTTTTTAATCTTCTTATAGAATTCTCCTGCTCCATGCTGCCGTTCAAAGATGACAGCCATTTCTACAACAGTTTGCCTACAGGTACAGAGAAGTGTGATAAAAAAAAAAATGGTTGGAGAGTGGAGTGCAAATACTCAACCAGTCCTGGTGATTTTCATTCTAAATCTGGATCTTTATTTGTCTTTTTTTTCAGATCTCCTCGACGGCAAGCCTTCATTTTCCACATCCGGTGCCAGTAGCTCCCCTAGTCCGTCTGGTCCAGGTGAGAAGATAATCCAAAGCACAGCCATGACCTGGCAGCCGTGTCTCGGTGACCTTCGGGGCCTTCCGTTTTGTGAATAAATAGTGTGTTTCAACTATTTCTTTTTCTACTGTATTTTTAGATTCAAAGAGGCAACACAGTCGGCCCCCCACTACACAAGTCAAAAGACACAGTGAGTCAGCATTTGTACTGCAAACCCTGCACTGGACACATACCGTACCAGTCAAAAGTTTGGAGACATCTACTAACAGAAAGGTTTATTTACAGTAAGGTTAATTTAATTTTAAGGTTAATTCTCTACATTTTAGAATAATTCTAAAGATATTAAAACTACAAAATAACATACATGGAATTATGCACTCACCAAAGCAGTGTTAAACAGAAGCATTTATTTATTGGTGGGGGATGGAACAGCTCTGTGGGCTGGAACTCAGAAGGTTGCAGGTTCAAAACCCTGGGTTGGCAGAGTGATCCCACCATTGGGCCCTTGAACAAGGCCCTTAACCCCAGTTGCCCCAGGGACTGGCTGACCCTACTGTCTCCTCTACACCAGTTCCATGAGGTGGCCTCCTGGGATGCTTTTCCAGCTGTCCTGAAGGAGGTCCCCCATATATGCTGAGCTCTCATTGGCCGCTTTTCCTTCACACTCTGGTCAATCTCTACCAAAACCAATTCTACTGTGTTTAGGTCAGGTGGCCAGGTCATGTGATGCGACACTATCACTGTCCTTTGTAGACGGCTTGGCATGTCCAAACTTTTACTGGTACTGTAAGTCTTCATGTAAATGTGGTCATGCTTAAAGCTGAAGAGTAACTTTACAGTGTTCCCTCCCCCCGACTCGTGTGGCGCAGACCCCCGCGGCACGCACCTCTGGGAGTTCATCCGTGACATCCTCCTGAACCCTGACCGCAACCCGGGACTGATTAAGTGGGAGGACCGGGCCGAGGGCGTCTTTCGCTTCCTCAAGTCAGAGGCGGTGGCCCAGCTGTGGGGGAAGAAGAAGAACAACAGCAGCATGACCTATGAGAAGCTGAGCCGCGCCATGAGGTACCGCCAGTTTACCGCCGGGCCAGCGCCGTCGATCCACACACACCAGAAGGTGGTGTGGCGGTTAAAGGGGTGCCCTAAACACTGAACGTTTACCTTCTATGATCTGCACTTGTATATTTACCTGCTACTTTTGCATGTTCTATGAATGCATGATGAATGCTTTATAAAGGTGCACTTAATGTAAATTGCTACCATACTGACCATTCTTGACAGATCTGGTCACAGACTAATTACCTGCACATATTTTCTTTCATTAGCCATTCATTAGCTATGTGGCTCTTGCCCCTCCCAACCTGTCCACCCTTAGATACTACTACAAGCGAGAGATACTGGAGCGAGTGGATGGCCGCAGGCTGGTCTACAAGTTTGGCAGAAATGCCAGGGGCTGGAAGGAATCAGACAAGTGAGAGGAGAAGCCCCACGGCTTTACAGAACCACCCAGAGAGGACAAGCTATTTATCATGGGCCGGACAAAATTCCATGCTCTTTTTTTAACTTCAGTTTTCGTATAAACCTTTGTTTTGCTTGTATCACTGTTTTTTTTTTTTGTTTTGAAAAGAAGGACTGCTCATTTATGTCTGCGAGGTTTTTTTCTCTTTTCTGTTTTCCTGAGTGACTTTTTCCACAAAGAACCCAAGGCTCAAATGGCAATCATGGAGAAGTTGGAAAGGGACATGTCGATTCTTCCAACTCAATGCCAGCTGACAATGTACATTTTTTAGCCTATTAATGTAGCACTTTTAATGGCCAAGACCATTCCTTCAAAATCAGAAGTGTAATACATTGCAATACAAAACGCAAGACTACCCAGACTTAAATATTTTAAAAAGCCCCAAATCATCTGTATACATACATATCGAAGTTAAGTGTGCATTTAGCATATTTTTCTTCCAGTAATAACCTAAATAACCTAGAAATTCTGGGTAAACATTAACAGCTGATTAGCAAATGGAACTAAATTTAGCAAATGGAATTTATGGAATAAAGATGGCCACAGAAAAGCTCTTTTTAGAGATATCATCAGGGCCAAGGCATGAAATAAGGTTGCTTTAATGTGAAACAACGCTTCCATTTTCACCTACGTGGCGGCAGGACACAGAAATCTGTGACGTTTTTACCCGTGTCTGTTTACATTCAGTCCAAAATCTCAGACGAGGCGACGCTGCTCCCCAGGCCTCAGGTAACACCCACTCGACAACCTCACAAGAACTCCAGTTACCCGTTAAAAAGTGTCAGAATGTTCATCAGCAACGAAAGGACACCCTGAAAAGAGAATTACCAAGAGAATTATTGTATATAATTTAGTAACAAAGCCCAAAATGAAGCTAAGAGGAGCTTGCAGAAATAGGTCAAATGAGGACGACGTCCAGCGAGTAAACAACTGAGGATGACAGCGATGTCACCAGAGATATGCGAAACCTTTATCTGTATGCTGTCTAGGGAAAAGTAGAACATTTTTTCTGTAAAGTTAAAGATTATTTTTGAATTGTGCAAAGAAGAATGACCTCTGTAACTGAAATACCCCTTTCGTCAAATAAAACATTTATATTTGAAACATTCCTGAAGTTGTTTTTATAACATCAGAACCAAAGTTGGTGGTGAAAGAAAAAAGGTTTTTGGTCTCAAGGCAGCTGGAATGAAGCTGGACTGCAGCACATACAAGGCACTGATTTATGTACATTTGGTCACTTAACCAACTTCCTGCTGTCACAGGAGGTTCTGAGAAGGGTTTAGCCCAATAAACCTGAGCATGGTATTCAATTTCAGTTCAGTTTTATTGTATAGCACATTTTCACAATATTACAGTGTATCAAAGTGCTTTACATTATCCCTGCCCAAAGCCCCCAGTGAGCAAGCCAGAGGAGACAGTGGCAAGGGGAAAAACTCCCTAGAAGGAAGAAACCTTGGGAGGAACCAGACTCAAAGGGGTGGCCCATCGTCCAGGGTCAGCAGAGGAAGCCCTAACTGTAACCAGACCCAAAGGGGAAGCCCAACCTCCAGGGGGCGGCAGAGGAAGCCCTAACCATAACCAGACCCAAAGGGGGAGCCCAACCTCCAGGGGGCAGCAGAAGAAACCCCAACCAGACTCAAAGCGGGAGCCCATCCTCCAGGGGCCAGCAGAGGAAGCCAGATGAACAAAATGGCAAAATGCTCTTTTGTGCAGTCCAAATTTTAATATATATTGGCTCGTTTTGATTTTGTGGGGGGGGGGGGGGGAGGTGTAAAGGGAATTTTCCCACAGGAATCAGTAAAGTATATTTTATTTTTAATTCCAC
>JAODKC010000021.1:18610401-18640016 GCA_026777985.1 Mormyrops attenuatus
CCGCCCCACACCAACCCCCGGCGCCCCGCCCGCCCCCACGCACAAAAACCCCCCCCCGGGGGGGGGCGGGGCAGGGGTTATAGAATGTAGCAGGGCGCCGTGATTATTATTTCGAAATGGACCACAACCCGTGTGCTTCCCGGATTTTGTCATCATAAACTCTGCAAGCATGCAATCAACAATCTAAAAATGCGATTTATTTAGGCACATTAAAAGCAATAAACGCGTTGTCCAAATTTGGTAAGTATCCGCATTAGAGACTGTTGACGAGAAACGCGGAAGGACCCAGGAGGTCCTCAAATAAACTAGCGCTGTTCAAGCAGATTGCCTGAACAAAACCCACTGCAATGTGCACAGAAACACATGTCAACAAGCACTGTATAAAATGTGACAAGTGTACAGTTATTAAATATATCATTGTGTTTTGGAATTTGTATATAAGAATTGTGAAATTGGCAATAAACTCGATTACCATAGAATATAAGGTAAAACTAGGCATTTTCTGGGGGCACGTGTCATCGACTAGGACACAAAGATGGCGGCCTCCTTGCGGCTCGGACGTCGGGGGATAATAATTGGGCTGAGATTACTTAAAGTACAAAATGCATCCAGGATACAGCAGTTGTGCCGAAGCAATTCAAGGCATTTCTTCCTGTCCCCATCATTCCTGGGTGAGTATTGTCACAAGGCTAATTATACCTGCTTGTCTAAGGCGATTGGTGGTTTGCAATCTGCATAACCTGCTGTCATTCTAACACAAAAGATGAGATAAACCGGCCACTGAATGTTGTTGTCAATCAAAAAAATATGCAGTTCGAATTATTGGCATCTTTAAATTGCACGTTGAGCATGAATGTGCGTATGTGCCCTGCGTTTGACTGACATCCCCACCAAGGTGGACCGCAGCCTTGTACCAGGTGTTGGGTGGATGGATGGAATAAAATGCATAGTCGGGTTGCAAAGCTGAGCATTGAAGAGTTGAACCGACGGATGTGGACAGGTAGTGTAAAGCTGGTCACATACGGTTTAGATGTAGTATACGTGCATGTTGACAACGTTCTTCTGCATCAAGTTCAGCTGCAACCGTTTAATAGTGCATTTGTCATGATCACCAATCTTTTAACAAAGGTTATCGGTAATCTGGAGGGATTCTAACAAATTTAAGACACCTTACGAAATGCAGTTTATATGAATGCATCATCATCATCCGGTCGGTTAAAATATTTCTAATACGTTTGCGAGGGATACAGTGCCTGGAAGTAATGTTTGCGTTATGATAATGCAATGTAAGATAAATTGGGCCTGCATTGTTTTTGTCCTAGGTGGGACTGCTTCTCAGCACAGCCCACTGAAAACGTGTTATACTGTAAGATATGACAGCTCTCCACAATTGACATCTGCTTGAAAATACTGAGCTGGCTTGACTGGAAATATTCTGACCACTTGAAGTACCAATTACGTAAAGTCGTAAAGCAGTCTGCGTCTGCAGGCATTACTTCCATCTAAAGCTAACAATCTACGTCGGGGTACATTTCGCTTACCTATCAGTTTTAAACATTATCTGCGTGTGGATCGACTGTAATAATGGCCTGTAGGGGGCAATCGCATCTCAAAAACACCTGTTAAACTGCGCAAGTGATACCCAGCCTATCACGTTGGGAGCATCACTTGTCTTTCACTGCAGCGTGGATTCTGCCGTCTCGCGTGTTACTATAAAGGAAGCCTCTGTGGATCTTCCCTCTCCAACGTGTACAGTCATTATAGTCGTTTTTTTTTTTGCCTGTGTCTTAAGGCTACTGGGCGTAATCCAAGTTTTGTTGCTGATGCCAGATTCAGCCCTCTTCGGCTTGGATGATGCCAATGTAGCACAAGCCTATGGAGAGAGATTCTGCCATTCATCATGCCCTTCAGCTCCTCATTGTTGGAAAGGTTGCGGTCTTTTTACTTTTTGCAAAAGGAGTTCTGTAGGATTCAGGTCATGTGACATCTGGCCAGGTGTTGATTTGCACTTTCTTCTAAAGAAAAAATTAAATAAATAAATAAATAATAATAATAACCCCCCCGTGCTTCTGATAGTGTGTTTAGGATTGTTGTCATGCTGGAAGATTCCTTTCCTGCCAAGTGCCTCAAGACTGGGAATTTATGTTGCCACCTAATGAAGCAATTTCTCCTGCACCATACAAGTTAAGCTTCATTTTATCCGAGCAGAGAATGCACTGCCGATATTCATCAGGATTTTTGTTCTTTGGCAAATGTTACTCTTGCAGTTTTGTGCCAGTTTTGTGCCAGTTTTGTGCCAGTTGTCAGCAATGTCTTCCTCTGGGACGCCCATCCACGGAGGTTAACTTCATGAAGAGGCCAATTTGTAAAACTGAATCTAGTGCTCACCCCGAAGCACCGGCCCGTGTGTTTAGTGCAACTGCAGGCTGTGTGTTTTGTCACCTTTCTTCCTAACAGCTGCTGCAGCTGCGCTCAGTCGTTCGTTCAGGAGCTTACCACTGTTCTTGTAACTTTTTTTTTTTTTTACAGCTTTCTACAACTTTTTTACAGTTATTATCTGGAGTCTTAAATTTTTAGGCAGTTCCTTTCACGTGGAGCCCTAATGCGTTTCAAAATTGCAAATATTGTTGCGTTAACAGCCTGTTTTGAAATTCTCCTTGACCAAAAGTCTCGCTGGCAAACATGCCGGCACTCGGCCATATGTGGTTTGGCCAAAAAGACTAACAGCTTGCGCAATTCAGTTGCATGGAAAATCGTGTCATGGTTACGCTCATTTTTGTTTCACTGAGTGTCTGTATGTTAGTCTGAAATTCCAATGTGGTGTGACTAAACTAATTGCTTTTTATTCTGTATAACAGCATATATCCTGCTTAAATTAAAACACGCACAGTTATTTTAATGTTAATGATACTGTTTGGAATCATTAAAGTTTCTGTAAAATAGAACCAACTGCTTGTTAATGAGAATGATCAGAGGAGAATGGCCAGACTCCTTAGGGCTAATAGAATGCCCACAAGTGCAAAAATAACGGCACAGTACATCACTGTTGTGTATAATGGCTTAGCTACACTTGAAGTGATTCTGGAGGCAAAAGTGGGTCCTACCCAGTACTAACTAGGTAAACCTAATAAAGTGACTAATGAGTGCATCAAATCTATCTATAAATGGCACTATAGGTGTTTGTGTGCACATACATACCACACTCGTATACATAGACAATAGACATGCATACATATTCACACATACACACTCACAATGCCATGTATAGGTAGTATAAACATAAAGTGAGTGTGTGAAAAGAAAAATCAGGAACCAGGATGGACAAAGAACACGCATATGTAACTACATACATACTTTTGAATCGTCTTTGTCCATCCCGGTTCCAGTTTTTTTTTTTTTTTTTTTAGTTCATAAGCACAGTATCACAATTTCTCCCTTCTGTGACTGACCAGTTGCTGTTTCCCTTTGCTTCCTATAGGGGCACCACCTATTAGGGTGCAAATGCCGGCGCTTTCCCCCACCATGGAAGAGGGTAATATCATCAAGTGGCTGAAAAAGGAAGGTACGACCTGAAGAGCTCCATCGCATACCTCTTTGATGGCTCTAGCAAAGATGACTATATATAAAATGCAAAATCATTTTGTCTTTTTCTTTCTCCAAATGCTCATTCATTGGCTTAAAGAATGATTAAAATTTTTATTAACACAGCATAGTGTCTGTTCTCCTAGCTCTTTATATCTTTACAGCAAAGATTTTGCTATGTTTATGAACGTTTAATATATTCATTACATAGTTATTCTGCTAATTTCCAGAAATGTTTGAATACTTATCAGTGACTAAAATGGGCGCACCTCGGACGGTAATTTTGCCGTTTGTTTTTGGAAGATGATGTTGCTTAGGGGTGGGGACAGTTAAATGACCACAATGCAGCGAGGGTTCCGTTGGAAGGTCAGAGTGTCAGTCATAGTCGTGGTGACATGGGAATCCCAAAGACGCGGCAGATGTGCCCTTTAAGGAAAGCAGCCTGTAGTCAGGAGTGTGTTAATGGTTTCCAGGCCACGTTCTCCATTTAGATGGGTGCAGCGCAAAACGAGTGTGCGATACGGGGTGTAGAAATGCTTTAGGCGTCACTGAGGGAGGGAAACAGTCATTAATCCTTGGAACACGGCGGCCCTTAGAACAAGGTGACGTGACCGCCGTTTTGAGCAGATAAATCAGCGTTAATAATGAAATTACCTCCAGGCCTCAAAAGTAATTAGTGTCACAAAAAGACCCCTATAAATGTAAAAAATTATTACCGTGGTCCTACCCTCTGTCAAAGAAGTCTTTAATCAGATAAATAGATGTACTTCATCATAATGTATTAGCTTTGTTAGTAGGTATTTTCTTCTCATTAATAAGTTGGTGCTAAGATCACTGTACAGAACAGCATATGTGTTAATAATTGGTACCAAAACTAACATTAAAGTAACTGAAGAGATGGCATTGAAAAAAATGGTGATGTAAATGGAATGAAATGTACCTAAATGGAACACTCTGGCAGAAAGGGCTAATGGGCTTTCGTTTATAACCTTTGTCACCCTTGACATCCCCCTGTGGGAAATGCCTGCTGGCTGTTTTGTTGGCTGTAGGAGCGGCTGCCTTAAAAAGATCCTTTGGGGCCATCAATAGACTTATTGGTAGGTAGGTGTGTGTGTGTATAAGACATATATATTACTTTGTGAGGACCAAATGGGATAAAAAACCATGTTGACGGTGTAGGGACCACCTTTTCAGTCCCCACAAGGGGAAACTCGGTTTTATAAAAATCTGTGCAATCAGAAAACTAAAAATTCCAAAAGACTTGTATTTTGTTTGGTCACTTATGGTTAAGGTTAGGGCTGTGTGGGGGTTAAGGTTATGGTTAAGGTTAGGGCTGTGTGGGGGTTAAGGTTATGGTTATGGTTAAGGTTAGGGCTGTGTGGGGGTTAGGGTTGTCATTGTTGGGATCAGGGTTATGCCCATAGAAATGAATGGGCGGATGGACGGTCCTCACAAAAATATGAATACAAACGTGTGTGGTGATGTACAGAATAAGTAGAAATTTAAATTCCACAGACTTTGAGCATTTGACCTCTGGGGTCATTTTCCTCCAAAACGCATGAATTTCCGAGCCGCCCCTGACCCTTGGAAAATGCCCCGTAAGGGTAAGGTCAGACCCTAGGGTGCCTGTCGCCCCTCTGGAGCTGAAGCTGGCCTTTCATCCCTGCGTGACAGGAAGAGACCTTCTGGCCTCATGTAGCCTCCTCCTGCCGCAGAAACCGCTCCACTCTGTCCTTTAGTACCATTTGGTATTCTGCTTTGAGGTTTCTCCCCCACCTGGTTTATATTTTAAAGGAAAGATTCCCTGTCTTGTGCTCTTAAATATTGAATTATAGCTCACTGAATACTCAGTGATTTAGCCATTTTTTAAAACTCGTGGGGGTCACATTCCTGTATGTCTTTTTTTTTTCTTGTTCTTCAAACCAAACAGTCTGCTTGTGTTGTCTTGTGTATTTTTAGTCCCCAGATCTGTCTTAGATTAAACGTCACATATTTCCCCTTATGCTACAAGAAGCGGAGCGAATACACAAATACAGCTTTTAGATCAATACCCAGTCTTTCAGGCAGGCCCCCAGATGTTATTGAATAAGTAAATGTCTATTTGCTTTGTCTTAGAAACAATATCCACAGCCGGTGCGGTTCCCCTGCATTACAGCAGGCGGCGCTACAGCATGCAGATGACATTTTAGGCCGATATAGTGTTTAGCAGCAGATTGTAAAATCGAGCTCAGATCTATAAATAAGCTGGCCACGGCATTCTTGATTATTGAAACTTCAGTGAAGATATTCGAGTCATGCGACATTAATTTCTCTCCCTGGCCTGTTAGTAGCTCTTGGTTTCTGTCTGGGTGTTTAAACAGCCGCTAGTCTGTTGTGCTGCTTTTAAATTCTGTGCCTCGTTGCACATTAGGTGTGCTGAGTTTCGTAATATAATTCACATGATCGGTGCAGGAGGGTTTGTTTGTATAATGTTATCATGTTAGCCCGACTTTTGCACCTTTCCTGTGGTAAAATGCTTATTTGAAACCGCAGAGTGGTTAGTGATTGAGGTTCATCAGAAACGCCTAGGATTTTTTTTGCTGCCATTACAGTCCAAAATAAAAGTTTGGTTTGATGAAATTATAATATTAGAGTGAGTTAGGACATAATGTCCATCGCTTAATCTGAATTTGACACACATATTGCAACAGTGATTGTCTGTCAAATCTGTGTAATCTTTATTTTACTGTTACACTGCGTAAATACATTCTGAAGTAAAGTTTATTCAAGGCAAGATCAAATGCTCATTCCAATGTTAAGAACTTAAAACATTCTCTAGTAAAATGCGTTTAATTGCAGTGGGTCTGGATCCATTCTAGTGCACAGTGGCACTAAACAACACTGTATGTTATGCTGCTGGTATCTAAAGACCTGTGGTGACTAAGATGGGTCATGCTTTGTTCATCGTCAAATTCCTAATTTTTCAGTTTATTGCTTTTTATTTAAATTTAGATTAGTCAAAATCATACCAAAATCTCAAGTGTCTGCCCGAAGGCCTACCAGAGATTTGGAATTTTTTCAAGCCTTGTAAATCCTGTGAACTTCTCTGCTAGGCGAATCTGTGGCAGTAGGAGATGTGCTGTGTGAGATCGAGACCGACAAGGCGGTCATCACCATGGAATCCAATGACGACGGCGTGCTGGCCAAGATTCTGGTAAGTGATGCGTGTCCGCTCTAACTGTGCCACCTCCTTGACGTTACCCAAATGGGCATCTCCTGCCGCGCCATCTCTGTAGCACCATGTGACCAGGGAAAAGTCAATGTTTCGATTATCAGCCAGGAATTGCTAACTATTGTCTTAGTCACGTGGTTATGGAATGGAAACATACTACACTGAGTTACTTAACAAACCCTTTTCATAAGAGAGTCACACTCATGGTTTATACATGTTGCCCCTGATTTATGGCTGGGTTCAGTTACAACAAGTCATACATCAAAATGGTCGTAATGTTGGAATAGATAATCATGCTGACTTTTTGGTGTAAGAATGAGACTGGAAGATGAATGTGAGGCTGGGGTGGTTGCACTGCCATACAGTACAAGTAATTATGGTATGGTGAGCAGAGCACACTGGGTAGTGTAGTGATTTTAGGCATACAGTCGGTTGAATTTTTTTTTTAATGCATTTACTTAATTTTTTTCTTCCTTTAAAAGCTTTGGCCGTATATGTGCGTCGTCGTAAGTCATATAAGTTCTAAGTTGAGGACAGTCTATATTAGCCAAGGTGGTGCTGGAGACTGGTAGCCAGGCATTGCATCATGGTGTGTGCCTTGTCGAGATCAAAGGTTGCTCTTTTGTTCTTATTTAGGCAGTGAATGGTTTTCCTATTCCCAAAAAGAATACTGATAGCAAGCTTCACAATTGTCTGGTCACTATCTCCTCCGGTCTTCTGGCTTTGCAGACACCACAGCTAGAAATGGCTTGCAAGTCCCCTTCTACAGGCAGTGTTTTAGTCATTTGTAGCCTTGTTGACTCTCAGAAACGATCTGCACCAGCTGTGTTTGCCGTATCACGTATTATCACTTTTACGTGCCTAACACCTGTAAAAAGCATATATAATAAATTTACCATATAATTCACCATGCCCATTGTTCAGCCCCTGGTTGCCAGATGCAGCCAAGCATGGCTAAAGGATGTTTAAGGATGATACCTCAAAGTTGGTTGTAGTGCATTTGTGGGCTAATAGGATGGCCAGAGTGCCAAGGAGCCCAGCGGAAGGATAAGCTGTGAATCTGTGCTACAGAAGCATGGCTGAGGATTCAAATGCGACTCTATGTGGATAAAGGGCTCAGTCACTTTCCCTCAGGCCGAATGGCATCACACTTAACTAATAAAGACCTTCCAGTCTTGGCAGTATTATCTATTTGTCTGTCCCTCTTATCTTCCCCATTTCCCGATGTTTGCCCATTCTCTTGTTGGAACAGTCTATGCCGCCCAGACTGTCAACTGTGCTGCTAGAACAACAGACATTTGCGTTCTGGTGCCTGTTGTATCATTCATTACAGCAGGATATGCCCTGTGGCGGCTCTCCCAGTGCGCTCCCAGCAGAAGCACTCTACTATACATTGTTTGGACATGTAACACTTCCATCCTTCTAGTGAATTGAAGCAGTTTCCATGGAAACCTTGAGGGAAAGGTGGCCTGGGATTGATAACCCCCTTCCACTTCTCAAGACCTCCAACCCAGCAGAATGTTTGAGCAGCAGCACATTCTTCTACAGCAATGAAAGCAACAGGAAGATTTACATTTATCAAGTCAAACCAGTGGCTGCTTGGCTGCTAATGGGTCTCACTATTTCACGTTCTTTTAGAGCGTGTAGGGGAAGTGAAATTAAGTGGCATGTGAAGCCATTCATTTCATTTTAAAAGGTGCTATTTTTATTCTGTTTGACTGTGGTGTTTTGGAAACGAGACTGTTTGTTTGTTTTTTTTGTGTGTGTGTGTTTTCTTCCTCCAGTCCACTAACTACTGTCATGATGTTAGCGTTAATTTTCCAGAAAAGCTGCCTGAAGCACAGTCACAGATGGACACCATGAAGCCAAACTGCAAACATGTTAGCCTGTGTAAAAGGAGTAAAAAGCAGTAGTACTCCGAGCATTAAGACGGCCACATGGATTACTTAAGTCTGCGTCTCTCCCATGGTGTAGAACGCCCGACATCCGCCCCATTGCCGCTAATCTCGCTGCACATTTACAGTTGTGCAACCATGCGTTGAAGCACAGCTTCCTTGTGGCTTTTCATGCCTTGGGTGGATACTCTATGAGCTTCGTGTGCTTAGCAGTCAGGAGCTGGTCTGACATAAAACACCGTCTAGCTCATTTTAGGTCTGCGTCCCTGAAGTCTCGTAAGCGGACTAGATATGCTGACTGCCTTCTGCTAAGGCCGCCTCATTCATCTTCTTGCCCAAGAGCAGTGGCTAAGTAGCTGGGAAAAGCCAAAATCGTCTTAGCGCCACGCTTCCCTCTGTCTTGCCAAGACTGGCGTCTTCCTGCTTTGGCTCGCGCCGAATCAGTGTCCGGACTTTCCAGACTTTCTACACCAGGCCTGGCGCAAGTCCGTTTGAAGGGAAATGGCTGTTTACAGAAAGCCATAATCACATCTCTCTGTGTGTGAGCGTGTGTCATTCACTCGATCGACATTCGCACCATCGACGCTGCTGATTCTCGTCTTCACGCCCCTGTCATCGAGCAGATAAAAGGATGGGCTCTGAAAGTTGCAGGAGACAAATGTTCCCTCCGTTAAGATGCACTAGTCTAATGTCCCTTTTATAGATGCAGAAATACACGGTCAGCAAGGCCAGCAGTGTTAACTCTGTTCAGTTTAGATCAGTCCAAGCTAAGGACTGAGACACCTTTTGTAATTCCAGAGGACAAGGTAGATGCGCTATCATCATAAGACCATCCATGTTGTTACTGCAGGGGATATACAGTATAACTGTAACCATCCAACAGTAGAATTGGTATTTCCCTTGGGTGCTGTTTATCCTAGAAATTCCCCAGAACTTGATGCATCCCCCATTAAACGTCATACTCTTTAGGTTGACAATGTTAGTTTTATGATTGTAGTTGGGAAAACTTGCCTGGATTCAGAGTTTAAAATGGGTATGTGCCTTGTTCAGAGGTACATCCCTCCTCCAAATGCAGCTATTACATGCCACCGAACAGAGAATCTTTGACAGACTACTGAAATTCTCCAGAATCCTGGTTGGTATCCTGTATAGTTTTGCCAAGCTGCCTACTAGTAGGAATCTGATCATGCATTTGGCAGGTAGCTGGCCGTGCCCTGGAGACAGTTAGTCGGCCGTGACTTGTGCCAAGAGGCATGCAGATCCCTTCATGTAACTGCCCGTCACCAAACAGCCGCACACAACACTGATCAACGAGGTCAGCCCCCTCCTTACCACCACCTGTCTTTTCGCGTCCATTTTTTTTTTCCACCTCCTTTCCTGCTCTGCCCACTGGCTTTCTGCAGAAGCAGTTCTGTTTTTTTCATGGTAAACCAAAGCACAAGTTTCTTAAGCGGTGGGATTCCCCGTCACCCTGGGCAGCCGGAGCACAACTGCAAGAGCAGCTTACACATTTGGTTACGGCTTGCCGGGGAATTGGCCGGCCCAGTTTGGAGGGGAAGAACATGGACGGGTCTGCCATCTGGGGTGAATTTTCTCATTAGAAAATTCTACACTGTACAAGAAATTATGGCAAGTTTAAAAGAGGGGATTGTGCATTTTCAGCATCAATCCTATGCTTGATGTTTTAAAAGGAAAATTAAAAAAATGTAACACTTGAAGATCCCTTTGGTATGATCTTTATCCAAGAATCTTTCTTCAAAGGCATAATGATGATTAGATTTTGTTTCCAAGATGTGTGTTTCCCTCCGATGGTTATTTTTTTGTCTTGTAGTAATTAATGTTTTTGTTGCTTTGCCAGATTGTCCAGTTTTCTTTTTGCATGTTCTAAAGCCAATAATCATCATGTGAAATACTGATAAAGCAGGAATGGGACAGAGTGTCTGCTCTTCCCCTGGCTGAACCCACTTGAAAGTCCCTGTTTGCTCTGTCCCTGTGACACATGCTTTCCCATTAATAAAAACATCTCGTTATTGCATTGAGCTTTGAAAGGAAACCTCTAGACTATACATGCAATTTGTATGATTTTTGGGAAAGAAGCAGCTCTCTGGTCAGATTAATATGCTTTCATTGTCGTATTAAACCCAAATCATCCTTGGACACTTCCTGTGTGATTAACTACTCACTGTCCAGCACAGTCTGCCTGGATACTGGATCTGCCAGGTTCAAATATAGATTTACCCTTTCTGCTGTCTGCTTTTCCCCGTGGATCAATTGGTGGAATTTTTACAGCTCTGAACGGAAGCCCCCCCCAACAAGCTGTTATTGCCAGAGTGGGAACAATTACTCATTTCTGAACATGTGGCATTTTTTTGGGGGGGGGGGCAGCTAATCATTGCTGCTTCCTTTTGTGCTGAAATCATGTTGAAGCCCCTGTCTGCCCTCTTCCCCAGAAGATGATGCGTGTGTCTGAATGTTGTGGTATGAATTTGTATGCACCCCCCCCCCACTAACCAGCTCCCTAAACAGTTTGACAATAATTAATTAAGGAATAACAGGTTCACAGCCCTTCTGTCTAATGTGGTGATTAGGAGAAATGCTTTGAGAGCGCAGTGCCTTCCACACGCCTGGCGATGGCAGCCTTGAGCTCCACTGACAGCGCTCAGGTGTCTCTGAAAGACTCCCAAAGACCAGTCACGTATGCGACTTGCGTGACATAACGCTGTTGTGCCAGAATGAGCTGCTCACGAGAGAGCAGTGTTAGATTCGCACTATAAATACCTCCTGTTCTAATTAGTGTTTGTGAGTTTGAGGCCCTTTTGAAGAAGGTGGGGCTTTGGATTGTAATCAGGTCTCCAGGGAACTTGGGGATGGGCATGCTCATCTATAACCATATATATATTTTTTTTTCTGCATTTTGCATAGCGATTCAGTACATGACCACATTGCTTGCTAACCCAGTGAGTCCTGGTGATGTCTGACAATGTTGGGCAGTCAAGCCCTGCAGTGTGTGTCTACCTGGGCTGTCTGCACGGACAGCGTATAACACCCAGCCATCTGCGCCAGTGGCACATAACACCCGGATGTCTACACGGACAGCCCGCACTGCCAGCCTGCCTTGAGGGAGATCTTTGTGCGGAATTTGTCAGTCGACACCCTTCACCTCCACCATCCTAATGCCTAGTTGCTAGGAGACATACCGTGTGGCAGCTGTCGCCTCTTCCAGGTGATCTCGACGCTGCTCGCCAACCTGATATCTGGGATTTTTGCTAATCCTTGCGATACCTTATACTGGTAGCAGCTGTTTATGTAGTAGAAAATGAGGGGAGAAAATATATTGAGTTTTTCCCTTCAGGTGAAAACAAGTGTCCCACGTAGGTAGACATCATATGGTTATGTGGATTAGGATTTAGGGTCGCACTGCTCAAACTGGAACAGTCCTGGAGCCCTTTATCAATGCGTCCAGGAGCTCCTTAAACATTATTACACACTGCGAGGGTTGTTATAGTATGGCTGTGTGTAGGGCTGGACAATATCATACTGATATTATATTGCACACGTGCAATAATCACCAGGGCTTCAGATGACAGGCGAAGCATTTGGCCGGACACCAGCTTTTCGGTACTATACGGACATTTATTTTTACTACACGAACATTTATCACTTGGTTTGGTATACTTCAGTGCGATATCCACTGTAGCGGAGCACACCACATAATGCTGTTCTGGTATACTATGGTTTGGTATACTTCAGTGCCATATGCACTGTAGCGGAGCACACCACATAATGCTGTTCTGGTATACTATGGTTTGGTATACTTCAGTGCCATATCCACTGTAGCGGAGCACACCACATAGTGCTGTTTTGGTATACTATGGTTTGGTATACTTCAGTGCCGTATGCACCGTAGCGGAGGACGCCACATAGTGCTGTTTTGGTATACTATGGTTTGGTATACTTCAGTGCCGTATGCACTGTAGCGGAGGACACCACATAATGCTGTTCTGGTATACTATGGTTTGGTATACTTCAGTGCCATATCCACTGTAGTGGAGCACACCACATAATGCTGTTCGGGTATACTATGGTTTGGTATACTTCAGTGCCGTATGCACTGTAGCGGAGGACACCACATAGTGCTGTTTTGGTATACTATGGTTTGGTATACTTCAGTGCCATATCCACTGTAGCGGAGCACACCACATAATGCTGTTCTGGTATACTATGGTTTGGTATGCTTCAGTGCCATATGCACTGTAGTGGAGCACAGCACATAATACTGTTATGGTATACTATGGTGTACTATCGGTATGATAACACCCAGCACTAGCTGTATCATTACTAGGAAGATGATCGTGACACAGCAATGATTTAAAATGAATAATAATAGTAGTAATAATAATAATGAAGATTAGTGATGCAATATCTTTCAGTGCTTTTCCAGAATTTTGCAACCTTCGGTGTTCCCAGTTTGACTCAGCGATGATCCCACTATAATCTCTCTCTAAAAATCCCTCTTCACTCCTGCACCTTTCTGCCCCCAGTAATGTTCTGCTGTTTTCAAAGTGACTCTAAACAGGGAAAAGTGATCAGCATGATGATTCACAAAGCTGAGCCTGACTTAAATCTGAGTGCTCCCTCAGTCCTGCACCTATCCTGTTATAACAGTGATGTAAATGATTTCATTTTGGTCAGTCGTTTTTTTTTCTTTCTTTTTTTTCTAACCGTGTGAGAATAACTTCCTTAAAAGGTAACTCCCTTTTAATATGGCCAATGAAACGTTATTGAAGGGGCTCCTTTAAATTCCAAAATCTGAATTCTGTCAAAACATAAAAATTAAATGCTTCTTGTTCCAGTTAGAGAATTTAGAATTAGACTGAACGTTATTGATCCCAGATGGAAATTCTAGCATATTTAGTATTATGCAGGACTCTGCTGGAACCAAAATGTGAGTCAGAGAATGGCTATACTCACCGAATGTAACATTGAAGGCAGAAGGAAATCCTTCTGTGGACAGCGTGTGGCTCAGTGGGCTAAGCCTGTGTGCCTGTAAAAACAAGGTTGCCGGTTCAAATCCAGCCTCAGCATGACTGTGGGTCCTTGAGCAAGGCCCTTAACCCCCAGCTCCCTGGGTGCTACCACAGGTGGCTGCCCTTTGTGGACAGCTTACTCTACGAAGAGGAAGTTGAGGGAGGCGTAAAGACAATTTCCCCACTGGGATTAATAAAGTATCTATTATTATTATTATTATTATTATTATTATTAGATCCGGGCTGCTGACTTCCTCAGTCCTCAGTCACTGCACTATATGGAGCCGACAGCTTATTCTTAGTACATCATCCTGGGATCTTTGATCCTGCATGAAATTATGTTGGCCAAAGGTCAAGCTTTTGCTGTGATTAATGGCTGGTGTGCTGACGCAATGGCTGCTTTTGCTGATATGCCTGAACACTTAAGAATTTGAATTCTAAACGCCACCCCCTCCCGCCTACATTATAAAGTTCTCTCAACATTACAGCAATATGAATGCTTCAGGGAAATAAAGCCTAGTTTGTTTGCATGTTCATCTGCTCACGAGTCATTGGCTGGCTGTCAGGTCTCGTCTTCTCATCGAATCTTTTAACCCAAGCTGAGTTTCGACAGGAGAGTCTGACAGAGAGCCAAGCTTGCCCTGACTTCTGTGTGGTCCGTCCAGCCACACCTGTAGTAACAGCCTGAAACACTGGTGTATACCTATTTTCTGAGTTCTCTATTTATCCGGGTCTTTTCTGATAAAATCTTTCCCAGTCAAGGAAGTCTTAAGGAAGGAAGTTTGTTTTATTTATTTGTCAGAAGCATGCCAAAAATCTAGTCACATCTAGTAGCTGACTGAGTGTCTAAACATGATCAGTACTGACTGTGTTGTCCTTTTTGAGGTTCCTTAATTGGATAAATCTGCCTATTGCAGTTCTGTTAGAGGTCAGGCCAAGAGGAACAGAGTGTCTAATAACAGCACAACCTTAGATCCCCTGTCGTAGCCACAGAAGAGGAAATTAAATTTTGCTGCTGAAGGGTTAAAGATGCATCGATGGTTTCCATTCCTGGGATTGCATGCAAGAGGCGTGTTGAGATGTCTCTGTCATTTCAGTGGCTTGTTTTTCTCCTCGTTGGTAGACCTCACGGGGCTTATTTTATCTGAAAAGGCCCCTCCCGAATTAAGCTCAATTCAATGGGTCTCATAAAGCTGCCTTCCGATTCACTCTTCATGCCGAGCGTCTTGCTAAACCCCAAACGCATTTCCCGTGCTTTTCTTCTCCGTGAAACATCTCTGTAGGGATTAATAATAAGATTGATGCTGCCTTTGCCACCTCTGTGTGTCTTTCTATAGTCTCCAAACCCTGCCTTTCATCCTTTTATATCAGCTGACTATAGCGTTAGCATCTGTCTCTAACAGACTTTTGTGTATAATTAACCATAATTACACAAACTTCATCATTTACCCAGAGTCTTAATGCTGGTGTCGTATTCAAAGGATCTCTTCCAAGGGATAGACAGATGACTTCATGCATGTGTGCTCCATGTTTTGCCAAACTGTATGGTGTTCTGGTTGTTTTCTTTTAACTCCTTCTGCAGGGTTTATAAAAAGGTTATATAAATGAGCAGTAAAGTGAAGTAAAGTGGTCGATTCTCCTTCCTGCCCGCAGATGGGTGAGGGGAGCCGGGGGGTACGACTGGGCACTCTGATAGCCCTGATGGTGGAGGAAGGTGAGGACTGGAAGCAGGTGGAGATCCCTGCTGTTGATGCTGCCGCCCCTTCACCTCCTGCACCCAGCCCTGCTCCCGCTGCTCCGCCCCTACATCCAGCCCCGCGGCCACCCCCCGCTGCAAAGGCTTCTGGACCGTGAGTATCACTAGGAGTCCAGCGAGTGTTCATCACGCAATGGGCGAGTGTAACGAGGTCTCGGCCTGAAACAGATTAGCACCCTAGCTTTGTTTACATGGTACCTATGGTTGCCCGGGGATCGTGGCTAAAGCAGCGACTGCAAAGCTCGTCCTGTTTTGATGTAAACATCGCGTTGCTGAGTCCCTATACAGACATTTTTTTTTTCTTTTGAAGTCACCTTTTGGTAGTCATGAAGAGTTCCTTTTTAGCTGCTCTTCCTCTTGCAAATGAGGAACACATGTGACCACTACATCACTTGTCTTTCTTGGTGATAGTTTCATTATGTGAGAGTTCTGTTGTTTTTCTTGTTGTCCTGACGAATACCTACAAATGGGGGATGTAGGCGACTGGGGCAGTTGGGCTTGTGTCTCATAATGGAAAATTTTAATGGAGCCTGTCCTCACATTCGGGGTTTTCCTATGGTCTTCTCACTATTATAAGCTAGTCTGCGTTTTGTAGATAGTTTATTCAGCCATGGGGATTAATAAAGTTTAAGGTGCAAGCTGCAGCGTCACACAAGCCGTAGTTTAGCTACGAGATGGAAGATGAGCAGCGCGGGCTTGGAGGAGAAAGAGGCCAATGCAGAGAATTGTGAGAAAGTGAAGGAATGCAGAATGGAGAAATACCAGACCGGCTGGGGGGCTTTTTCTTGGTACTTCGGTACTTTGGGGTGGGGCTTGCTTTCTTTGTTGATTTATTGTTTATGCAAATAGCCCCCCTCTAAACACAATACGACCGCCATCTTGAAAAAATTACTTGGAAAACAACGATAAACAAAGTAAAAAAAAAAATGTAAAAATTAGTAGACAGACCCAAGCCTTAATTGCGATCTGGTTGGAGGAGCATGATACACGATCAGGAGGACATGACAAGAAATACAGTCTTTTGTATAATATACTGTACTAGGACAACATGGGATTGAAAAATTTCCAAATATTGTGATGTGATTTTGTAGAAACATACTGGGGTATTTTTAAAGCAAAAAAATGGCATGAATTTCTCTCAATCCCATCGAGGAGTGATTTAAACAGCAAGGATGAAAATAAATGTCGCATAGAACGTGTGCAGCGGAGGATAACTTAAACTACGCTAGATAATCTTGAAAGGGAATAATCGTTAAAATCGCAAAGTTTGTTTTCCTGTGACGGAGTAAAAATGTTTTCGCGAAACATTTTTCTTTAGCAAAACTTTAGTGAAACCCCTGTGCTACGAAGGCATGAAAGAATTTGATGTGCATAACATGCAATGGTGGTATTAATATTGCACGTCGACCAGCCCTATAATATACTAGGAAGTATACATCAGTACAAATTACCCCTCCTTGTGTTGTGATGTCATTCAGCCCTGGTACAAGTTTTATGCCGGTTGAAGATCAGCACCTTGAAATACTGTACCTTTGGTACTTTCTTGAAGAACCAAATGTATGGTACTTGGTCTAATGAAAAAGCACGCTTAATGTACTATATAACCGCTGAACAGAATGGATTTGTAATGCAAATTTACACAAGCAAATGCTAATTCCAATAGCATTTGATGCTAACAACACAGAGATTCTCGCAGACGTGCTAGCAGAAATTAGCACATAGTAAATCATAATGTGTACACCGTGTAGACTGGAAATAAGCCTCTTTGGTTTTATGTCACTGTCGGTCCCCAAAGCTGGCAATGTCTTTACCGAGCCGACCCTTCTGCAGTGGAAAACAGAAGCGAGCTGGAACCGTGCTGTAACTAGTCTTTTTTTGCGCTATGGTTCGGCTCGGTTCCCGCATGCCAGTGGAAAAATGTCTTAACTGTATTGTCCTGATGAGTACGTTGACTGCATATTTCAGGATTTGATTGGATATGTACGTGTTAACATGGTTTCATGTTTGGTTGACTTTCTTCCTCCCTTGGTCTCAGGCCGCGCCTGAGTCCAGCTGCACGGCACATCTTGGACACGCATGGCGTGGACCCTCAGATGGCCACGCCCACCGGGCCCCGGGGTCTTATCACCAAGGAGTAAGTGTGGGACGGAGTGTAGTATGCGATGGAATGTTAAACAACGAACAAAAAATGGATCTGCCAGTGAGTTGAAAAACATCATTGAGTAACAATGGTAACGAGGTTGTCAATGACCGGTCGGTCTAAGAAGGGAAAGGGAATAAAGTATGGAAAAGGGAGGATCCTTTGGATCAAATTAGCATCACACAATGATGTAGCTGTCCGATGAGAATAACCATGTTCAGAGTGCATATGGCTGCCTCAAAGACCGGAAACTGCATTTTAAAGTGCCGGCTGGAGTCCTGGGTTTCTGAGGGGGTGGCGGGGGGGGGTTAGAGGGATGAGCCTGGGGAAGGAGGGAATTCGCGCCTGGTGAACACACATTCACCTGCTTCGCTCCTGGGGTTTCCGACAGCGATGGTACTGTGAGCTGTCTGCAGACAATCCTTATTAAGAGCTGCAGTCCCCATGGCAACACAGTCTCCGCCATCCCCCGTGTCCATAGAAACGGTCCATATATTTAGTTTTTGCAATCAGTGCCTTCGTGTATTTAGATTATTTAGAGTAACGCATCCTGCCGTAACAGAGAAGCTGGGCTTTTTATAATTTTCCCATTTTTAAAATGACATTTTCCACATTAAATGTTCAGGGTTTTTTTGCTCTCATTTCCTCTCTGGTGTGAGAAGATGTTGTGGATCGTGGGTTTTACGGATGACTCATTTGCCGGTTTTGCTATGGTTACCGATATCACAGGGAGTTAAGGTAGGGAAGCCTGTGATCATTCTTTAAAACGCCGTAAAGGTGGTATATGAGGCCAGATCAATATCAGCAGGTTTTAACGTCTCTCGCCTTCAAAGTGAATTCTGAAAAGTTAAATTATGGGCTTGTAGAGACTTAGTCACTTTCCCGATAACGTGACTCACCTACACTAAGATCGTTTTGTTATAAACCCAGCAGGAAGATGCTGTACAGGCCTGGACTCCGCACAACGATTTTCTGCTTACAGCCATTGAGAAACCAACCCTCCCCTCTCCAAAAAACAGCTTAAGCAGTCTGCCAGTACCCTCCCCCTTCTCCCATTTTTCTGACACACTCGCGTCCCCTTCCTGATTTCATCCTTGCCGCTACACGTACTGACACTTGGACACAGACAAACAGACACAGTTTCTAGCTTAAACCCGGTTAAAATAGAGTTGGGGATTGCTGGGGTCCATGGCACTAGAGAACCTCGGGAAGAATGTGCATGGTTTATAGACTGGCAGTTTTCATAAACTCATCAGCTTTAACAAACGCACTAAATAGCATTAAACAGACGTCAGCAGCGAAATGTGGTTGTAATGGACTCTCGGGCTGAATGTTTTAGTTGCTGTTATCCGAACTCTTGGGCTCAAGCGAAGGTCTCTGTTTAGCTGTCTCTTCTGTCATATGAAAAAGCAATAAGTGGCATATAATTTATTAACAGCTGGGGTGGATTGATTGCAGTAGAGGCCGATTTCACAGGCTGGTAAATCCAGTCGTGTCTCTGGGCTCCGCTCCCAGCCTTCAGTTTTATTATTTTCTTTCATCAGTCACCTGTCTAGCAGGAAAGAAAAAGGCAAAGATTTACAGACAGGACCCCAGACGACGCTGAGGAGCTCCAGGCATAGATGATGCTGAAGCTCGCAAAGAAGAGCTGTATCATATTTATAGGCGTATTACATGGTTACATTACCATTCTTAATAAACTTAGTTCATCTTAAAGATACCCACTGAGGAATCTTATTCAGTTTAGGTCTTTACGCTTCAATTTGACCTAATTTGTTTTCAGGACAGATGTAAGGCTGTAGTAATTAAAAAGGCAAGAGGCCACACACTGACTCTGAGATACGCCCCCTAGTGCACAGAGATATGAGCGCCTGGAAGAGGCGTAGATTCAGACAAGGCTTTGGGGTTGTGGATGTACGCGGAATATATATCGGGAAGATGGCAATTTAAATGTTCATCAAACATATCTTTAGAGTGGTGGCAGCTGTTGGATAGGATGCTGGCTGAAAAGGGATTAAATGCCGGTCTGTATTGGCTGAGAGATGCGGCTTTGGTTAAACCTTGCAGTGTTACCCTCACAGCGTCCCCACGTGACGGGGCTCGCAGCACAGCGCCTACCCCTGCCTCAATTTAACCCAGATACACTGCCCTGCCTCCCAATGCCTGTCTGTCATCCTAAAAGGGCTGCTAATGACGCTTTTGAGGTTAGGGATTGGGGGTGAGGCCGTGGGGAGGGGGGCACTCCAGTTTTCCTGTAAGGAGGGGGCTCTGGTCTCTGTAAACAGTGATGATGAAGAGTGATAAGTGAAAGGACAAGGTTTTAAGAGTGTGGCTGCCAGGGGGGGTTGTGTAGAGAACATGGCAGTGCAGGAATTCACACCTGAGCAAGCCCCAGATGAAAGGTGCTGCCCAGCCCGTATCCCCTCCTGTAACATCTGATGTAGTCTGTAGGTTTCTCTGTCTGTTTTTGGGGAATATGTGTGATGGCAATGTGGGTTCTGTGCTGCAGAACCCTAACTATCCCCTTTTGTTGACAGGAAGCACAATGTATATCAAACTTGGCACCTTGATAAAACAGCAGAGAGAGAGAGAACACAATGTATCTGAGCCCATGGAAGCTTTGACTAAAAGCACCAGATTTTCTTTCTCCCTCGGGGAAAATTAGTAGGGTATTAGTCAGTCAGGTGGCAGGAGACGTGCCGAGAGACAAGGTAAGGCGTAACTCAATCGGTAGTTGTTGGCATGAAAAGCTCCTCGTTTGACACCGACATGCCCCACCCGTCCCGTCCCCCCCCCCCCCCCCATTCCAGCACTCGGTATAAAAAGCAGCCAGCTGTACACCACCCTCATAGTAACCACCTCTGATTAATGACACCTGACGCAGCAGTGAATTGCAAAAATCACGTCGTGGCAGGACCCCCTCTCAGAACCGCTGCCGGCCGAGATCCCATGGTGTCTCTGTATGTGCTCGGAGAGGGGGATATGTCTCCGTCGTTAAGCCCAGCGGTCACCAGCCTAGGATGCCCCTCACACTCTAGATTATTCTCTTTGTAAAAGTAGGTCGAACTGTAAAAATGGTTGGAGGGTGCTGGTTTAGCCTGTGCGTGATTATTTGGTGTTGGAGACTGGAGTCCTACGACGTTGAGTCAGACATTTATTTAAGGGAGTCGACCGCAAATCAGAAGCCCAGTAGTTTGATTGACACAATTCTTGCAGCACAATCAACACATCCACATGCAAGCTTGTGGCTTGTGGCAGGTCTGTGAAGGAACTGTGAACTAAGCTGCTTCTACATGCCAAGCCCCCACAAAAGCTCAGGTTTGAGTACAATCAAGGTGTGTCTATACTGCAAAACTATAATTAAAAGGCTCCTTTACCCAGGGTGCCCAGGCCGGCTCATGCCCCCAGTGTCTGGAGGAATGGATTTGCGTTCTCCTTTAATGGTTACTAAGGCATGCCTGGAAAGTAAAGTTGCCCGGCGTCAGATTTCAGCACATCATTCCCCACAATAGATGCTTGTCTGAGAAGCGGAAATGCCTCATTAATTTATCCTGCCAAATTATTGCTAGTGTGAAAAATATGCTCCACGCTAGTGACACTTTTATGGGAGGCTGTTATGTTGCTGTGAAGGGGTGTATTTTTTTTGTGCTGTGCAAGGGGCTTATCAAGAACTACTGAATCATCTACTGAAGCAACACATCACTTCCACCCTCATAGTCTTTGTACAGTGAAACATTTTGCTTCAGCACATGCGTGCAGCTGGTGAAATGCGACTTACTTGAGTGCTTCAGCACAAAGAGGCTTGTGCCCTATGTTGGGGGTTAGTATGACCCCAAGCTGAGGGCCACATTGTCACCGGGGCATCGCCGATGCTGAAAGCCAGTAACCGAGAAACGGCTGAAAGAGAGTGTCATCCTTTGGGTTAACCCCTTATTCTGATATTTTGTCATTCCGGTATCTGTGGTGACCAAACTTTTGTCTCCTGCCCAGAGATGCTCTGAACCTGCTGAAAAAGGCAGATGCCAAGGGCCCCGAGGTGACCAGCACAGCCCGGACGACAGCGCCCGCCCCCCAGCTCGCCCCAGTTTCTGGAAGACCTGCATACCCTCCAGTCTCTGTACCTGGAAAGCCAGGCGCACCGGTCAGTACTGAATCCACATCCTGTCTGTATAAGGACGGCATAAACACACTTTGCAAGATAATTGTTAGACTATAGCAGATCGCCCTCTGTTGGGCCCTATAACCGTAATCCGATGCTATGATGTAGCAGACGCATGCTTTGGTGGAGGATACCTGTTAAACATTTGGAAATACAAATCGTGTACTGATGGACTGTGGAATCGTGTACATTGGGTCAGTTGACTTAATACATTTTTCATGCTTGCTCTTTCGGTCATCTTTGGGGACCTGATTCTAAAACACCAATATTAAATCCAGATAAAAATCTTTTTAGTAGAGCTTTTCCATGAAGTGCTTTTAAGCTACAGCTATCAAATCTCTTCTGTAGTTATGTCATAAGCCAGCGGCTCTTGCTGAATAGGGAGAACCAATCATGGCTTCTGATGAAAACAGCGTAAAAATAGCCAAAGACTCCATGGTTTTAAACACTGAAATACTACATGCTGACATACAAACTACTCCTAATTGTTTGTGATTTTTTTTTATTCAAGGAAATTCACTGTGACAGATTATTGCAGATTTAAAATGAGATGTGGTATCGTTTGTAGTTGAATTGGTATGTCAGTGTGGGAAGCCTGTGGGAACCTGTTATGCTCTGCGCAGTTCAAGTTCTCCGGTCCTGATTGCACTCTCAGTTGCACAGAGCAGCACAGCTAGTTCTCGTCATTCTATAACAAAGACGGTCCTTAAGAGTTGTGGGTTGTGCACCAGTAACTACGTCAGTGCCACAGACGACACTGAGATCTGGCAAACAAAGCAGAACTTTATGTAAAGGATGTGAGGGTACGTTGAAGGATCATGGCGGCTAATAAGCTGTGTCTGTTTGCCCAGTTATTTTTGCACAACAGTGTTATGGGGGCTGAGTATGCAGCTGGGGGGCAACTGACCCTGACCGTTAAATAAAACTGGGGTAGATATGGGGTGGCCAGTGACTCGGGAAATATTTAAAATTGTATGTCACTCTTGTATTAGCAGCGAGATGATATGCAAATTTATCCCACCTCACTGACTCTGTTTTCCCTTTTATTACCAAGTCAAGGCCTGTCATGGCAAAGAAAAACAAGTGAATGTTGCAAGAACTCTGAATTTTCTACATGCTGTTTTATGGCTGACATCAAAGGTAGTCATCCATGCAATTTGTCTGATGACCGTAAACTATGGCTTCAGACTTGGCTTGTCCCAAACCTCCTGACAGGCTGTTGGCACCCTTCAGAATGCAAGTTATGGACTTTTCTGCCAGTAAAGAACTTAATAGTGTGCAGATGATGGTGCTTTGCGTTGGGATTTGATCAAGCAAGGGGGGCAAGTGGGAAGATTCCAGTGGGTCTTCATCCGTCCTCTTTCCAAGTGTAAACGAAGACTCCAATTATGCCATTGTCTTGAACTAGAGGCCGTGGTTGATCCTTTTGACTAAAAAGGCTTGTTCTTTTTCATTTATTGGTTCACTGGCAGGTTGGCCACCTCAAAGAGATGCTACTGAGAGATAGGGAGAGCTGACGATGGAATGGGTTGGGTCTTCACACTACCTGCTTAATGTGATAGCCGGGATTCTGTCACGCCGCCCACTGCTGTGTTAAAAGCAAGCAAGCCAGCGTTGTTCCAACACGCTTGGCGTCTCCCATGCGTCTTTCCTGGCCCTGATTAAGGAGCTCTGTTTATACAAGCACTAAGAGTGGCTGCCTGGCAGCTGCAAGATCAGATGCTGTACTGGGATTTAATGCCAACTTGAAGCAAATATGGCAAAATCTAGTTGTGGTTTTCAAGGGGTCCTTGTTTAAACATTCCCTCCACAATGACTTTTGATGATACCTTCCCCCAACTTCAGGTGTGTGAAAATGAGGGAGGCAGATCCCCAGGACCAAGATTTTGTTTAAACCAATCAGTTGAGCGTAGAGCAGGGGTGTCAATCATCAATCCCGCAGAGCCGGAGCCCTGTGTAGCTTAGTTCTTTCCCTGTTCAATCACAAATGATTCATCTCAAGAGCTGTGGGTATTTAGCACAACAAGGTGCAAGGAGTTGAATCAGGTGTGTGAAACGAGGGGAAACCCAAAATGTGCAGAGTACTTGGTTGGTTGAAACAAAATCTTGGTCTGGATTTTCACTTTCTGGACCTGAACTATCCACCTCTGTTCATGTCCATCCTGCCAAGGGACATTAGATCTTTCAGGCTTACAAAGTGGACAGTTGTATAGTTGCTAAACAACTGGGCTTATGAGATTATAATATGGCCAGTTCAAACACTTACTTACTGGTTACTTAAAGTACCCATGAAGCTTTTAAAAAGCACTGCATGAGAAAAGAATCATCCACAGATGACTCTTTCGTTCTGTACATTAACTGTTGTCAACAGCTGATCTTCCTCAATTTTCTAACCGCAAACCTCTTTCTAATAACAGGTTTTAAGGCCTGCCCGTAGTAAGTTGTTGCTCATGGTCTTCAATGAGCCCACCATGTGGCTTTTTGTGGAATTCCAAAATCTTTTCTGGGCTTAGGGTACCTTCACGGAGATCCCGGCCTCTAACGTGCGGCGTGTCATCGCCCAGAGGCTCACCCAATCGAAGACAACCATCCCTCATGCATACGCCACGGTCGACTGCGACCTCGGCGCCGTCATGCAGCTGCGGAAAGACCTTGCCAAAGGTGAGGGCATCGGTGGGTGGCGTGGGGTTTGGAGCTGTGTGCTGCCATATGCAAATCCCTGGCTTTGCCTTGTAGGAAATATCGGGCATCATGGCTCTTAAGATAGAACGGCCTCATGAATTATTAGTGTGGCACAGCGAGGGGGGGCTTCACACACTGATAAAGGGGGATGTGGGTCTGTCACAAGTCGCTTTTGAAGACGAATGAGAACAAGAATTCGCTACACTATATAACGTTGCTAGAATGAACCTGTATACAGGCACACGAATGACCACCTGTACTGCTTGCTGGTGAAGGCCAACGTGTTAGCCTGAGGACATGTGCCCTTGGAGGACGGAGAGCTGTGACCTTGACTGAAGGTCACTGTGAGTCTAGCATGTAACCCTATAGGAGGGCAACGGTAGGAATCAGTGACTGAATAAAGGCATCGACAAATGAAGAAAAGTCAGCGAGCAAACCCAGAACACGTCCACAGTTATACCAAAAGAAAACAGAATTATCTCTGACTGTTACTGGGGGGATCTGTTATCCACCCAATAGTGTACAGGGGGGTTGTGCGTTCAGGCCATGGGGCGGAAGGCATGCTGGTTGTCATTTCTTCTCACATCTTGATTAATTACCCTTCGTTAAACTGTCAGCTGAATTAATTGCCAAATTGAAACATGATAAAACTGAGGACATTGATTCAATCTTATACATGGACAAAATACAGTCTGTCATGGGGTGAAGATGAATACAGTCTGCTTACCTTAAATTGTGCCAATTCACTCAGGCAGAACGTAATCATGGCTAATAAACTAAAAGCAGCATGCCCCCCAGGCTGCTCAGTTTTGAAATTCCCAAGTTCCACTAATTAATGCAAATTACCCTCGGTGCACAGAGGGAAAAAGTATAGCCTCTGAATTGATTCTGTGGCTTGCAAAAGACTGCCCGCATGCGGAGAGCAGGTGAGCACAAATCTGTCCAAGCGGTGTCTGCTGTGGGTTCTCTCTTAGCTCCACCCAGTCTGCTGAATCGCCCTTCCTGTCTCCGTGGAAACATTCTTCCACACAGGCACTGGCTAGCTGTTTTAGACACTGCAATCATTCTTGTTTATTTTTACTTTTGGCTAGCCATATGTTTTAGTGAAATAGGTAGCCACTATTGAAGTCTTGAGCAAATCAAAAACAAATACTGGTGCCAAAAATTATTTATTATATAAATATTGATTCTTTAAGTCATGCTTAGATTAAGATTTCGCTTGTAGTGCTTCTCTGAAATGCAAGGAGATGCTTACCGTCCGGCTTGTGCTGATAACATATTCGCCAGTGTGTACATTCCAGTGTCATCTGCTGATCATAGCAGCTACGACAACTGATCTAATCGCTCACAAGTCATGAATATTATCATGGTCCCATTACTAATCGCTGAAACAACCATGTGTTTGACTTTTGATAGTAATTGACGAGCTCACATCAAACGCTGTGCAGAATTTTCCTGGATGAGATGGAAGGAGCGGACACTGGACTCAAATGGCTTTGTTGTGTTTTTTTCTTTATTTTTTTTTATAATTGACTTTTTTTGTCACTTGCTTTTATTGGAAGAGCATAAAGGAAGGGTGCGGCTCTGCGGACAGGCCAGGGGTGTGGCCACCAGGTTTACATGGAGCAGAACCTACTTGCAGGAGACCTGTGGATTCAGGCTTGGCCCTGCCAGTAAACAGTGTCCTTAGACAGGCGCCCACGCCTAGCAAACTGATTCTTTGTCCCCAGATTATAAAAAGGACTCATCCCAGAAAGTGCCTGTTTATAGAGTTCAAATCCTCCACCTGCCTTATTTTGCCTGGAACAAAGAACAAAGGCGGTTTGCAGCTTCCAGCCGCCTTTAAAGTGCTGCTTACAGGGGTTTCGGCCCGCAGGTTAAATCTGACGCAGCGTAGGCAGTGTCCCATTTCTGGCTCTTCCTCTCCTCCCCATAGCCCATTCATCGTTTTGTTTACTGGCAGCTAAAACATATAGGCTGTTTCTGTGGCCGTGGGTCTTGACCATTCCTGGGGCCCAGTTCAGTCTGGCTGCCCGGCCATGCTGGTGCTTTTCTGTCTCGGGATTGGACGCTTTGCTCTCCCGGGATTGGCTGAGTGGGCATGTCTGTTTAGTGATGTGTATCTTGCTTCTGTCTTTCAGCGGATGTCAAGGTTTCTGTGAATGATTTTATCATCAAGGCTGTAGCAGTTACTTTAAAGGTAAGTTTGTAAGTGTGCAAACCCCACCTCCCTGATCCACAAATGCCAGGATAAAATTTCTACAGCAGAAACAACCAATGATTGAGCTGGATAGTATAATAAAAAAAATTAAGGCTGTTATGATGGCTCTGGCTCTGGCTCTGAGGGGGCAGGGGGTATCACTCAATGCTAATTATTGAGCTGATCGAGAGGCTTCCCCTCGTGTTCCGTGTGTCCTGGGCCCGGATGACTAATGCCACCGTTGGGCCCCTAAGCATGGCCCTTAACCTCAGTTGCCCCAGGGGTGCTGTCTGACCCCCAAGCTTGTTCTCACCTGTCTGTGTCTTAGAGAGAGTAAGATGGGATGGGCGAAAAGACCATTTCCCCATGAGGGTGACTAAAGTATCACTCCTATTGTATTCTGTTCTTTTCTATTCTGTTCTGTTTAAATTATGTAACAGTGTCTGAGATTACCTTCTGTCAGTCCTGGGGAGTAATCAGGCTTGCGGGGGGGGACTAATAATTTCCAGACTTAGGTGCCAGCATAGGATGCGCAGCTAGATAACTAGGTGGGTAAAAACATGAGGTCAGCTGATACCCCAGTTCTGATGTCACTCCCATCTGCACCAGGCCCATGGTTTGAGGGGTGCCCCCGCTGTGCCCGCTGTGCCCCCGCTGCACTGGTTTCATTTTTGGTCAGATACAGATGCTGCTGTAGTCTTTCAGTTTCCTTGACTGGTTAGTAACTTATGTAGCTTTTCTTATAGCTTAAGAAATGCTTGAAATTCACACATTCCTGGTCACGTGTCAGTAGATGTTTCTCATTGTCATCTTCACCTTTATAAAATAGTTAGGTTTTTATCAGAAGACAGGAAAGGAAGGTGTGTCGCCTGTTAACTTTTGAAGTTCCAACGAAAACAGGAAGTTTTTACTTGCACTCTTCTCACCACTACCTTTTTTCTGCTCCTTAAGCTTGTTAAAGAAACCACAGCGGCTGGTGTCAGCCCGGGGTCGTTGAGGGACTGGTTAGTGGTGCCTGGCTCCGCCTACGCTAGCCACTTATCCCATTGCCACATTTCCTTCCTCTGAGACTTGAACGCTGTTTGACTGCAGTAAATGAAGCGTCAGGCTTCTCACCCTTTGGACTAATTGGTGTAGTAGTGCCATGAGTCTGACCCTGACAGTCTGACAAGGAAAACTGACGTGACACTATCCACAGTTGCACCTGTCTGTGTGCTCTGTACAATGGAGTTGGGGGTGGGGCTTCATTGACCAATAGGAAGGCAGAGCTCTGTCTTGTTAGCATTTGCTGGCTGGGTCTCTTATGGTAAAGATGGCTTACGTAACATAGACTGTAAAAATGGCACGGGAGTGTGGCCTTATAAACGGCTGTACCTAACGGGCAGTGCCTGTGAATTTTCCTCCTCTATCACCTGTCCCAGGAACTCCCAGAGGTCAACGTGACCTGGGCGGCTGACGGGCCTCAGCCACTGGACTCCATCCATATCTCCGTTGCCGTGGCGACGGACCGAGGCCTCATCACACCCATCATCAGGGATGCTGCAGACAAGGGAGTTCAAGAGATCGCAGCCGATGCCAGGGTAGGAGCTGGGGCTGAGCGGGGCATGAATTACCGCGCTCGGCAATGATGATTTCATGGTGACGTATCACCATGGTAACACAGTTATTGGCTGTTTATCGGTGATGCAAAACCCAAGAGTGCTAAAAAAAAAAGCCACACAGTCACATACAAAACGTATGTCCCATAAAACAAGACTTGGAGAACCTGACAGAACTATCTGAACTGGAAGATCCATACTGGTTGGGACGTGGTTTGGGCTAAAGGGATGGGGCAAGCCTGTCACAGTGAGTCACGGGCAAAATTTTCATGTTTGTGGACACCACCAAAGTGAAAATGGACTATTGGAGGCCATGGTGTGTGCGTCAAGACGACCGGCGATGAGTGTTAGAGGGCTCTGTGCCGCCATACGGCACTGCACCGCGCTCACACTCAGAACGATGCCAGAACTCTGCGGGTGCTATGATGTGAAGGTGGTCCACACAAGATGTGCCTTTGTGTGTGTGTGTGTGTGTGTGTGTGATGGTGTCATACTATGGGGCATTTTCTCCCTTTCATTTGTTTTCTCCATTTCATTTGAACATAAATGTTTTGCGATGAAATAACAGTTCGTCATGTTGTGTGCATGCACTTGATTCTACATGTGTGATGTATCAATATGCATTACTGACTTTGAAATTCATGTTTGGAATAAGGGTATGAAAACATCCGTGTGTGTGTGTGAGAGAGAGAGAGAGACAGTGGGCTAGCCACATCTCAGCAGTGCATAAGTGCTTTATGAATAGTGTGTTTTGTATGTTAAATGACCGTTAAGTGAGCGAATTATGTTCAAGGTGCTCTGAATGGCAAGCAGGCGATCTTCCACATACAATAATCCATCTGTCTGTGATTGGATCAGCGGGGTGTGTATCGCAGCATATGCTGTTACTGCTGGGGCAAACAGCCCCTCCGTGTCCCACAAGCATCCACCAGCTCCAAGAGCCGCGTGTCGGAAGAGCCTCGGATCTTTGGCTCGTTTCCATGGCAGCCGCCCCCCTCCGCTGCGGGTCACCAACCGGAGACTTATTGCTGGCTTCTGAGTGGAGCAGGTGTGTGGTGGCAGAAGTCCCGCCCACACCTCAAACAGATCCTATTGGCCCATTTTTGCGCCAGCTAAGCTAGCTGACCATAACGTTCACGACATTCTAGATACACTTGTGGCCCATGTTTATGTTACTGCTCTGGGAAATAAGTTGCTTGCTTCGGTTCTGTCTTGCGCAAACACGTACCCGCCTAAAATTACATGGAGTCCACAGCCAGTATCTGTAAACCGCATCAGTACTGGTAGCCAGTGAACTTCTCACAGATGACCTGATGGTCCAGTTCATCACAGCCCGACCGGGGCCGGGGGGGGCGCGGGCGGAGA
>JAODKC010000021.1:18686953-18697059 GCA_026777985.1 Mormyrops attenuatus
CCCCCCACACACACAATTATACAGATTCTGGTAAGAATGGTCTAACACCCACACCACATCACACAGACCAGCCTGAAGACCACTGTGAGGCAATTAGACCTGGAAAGCTGAGCAGCTGTCGACTCAGATGGCGATCCTCAAAAGGCTGACCTTTTCAGCACAAATAAATCCAAAACAAGGACTCAAAATCAAAGGGGGTCAAACCCTGGGATGTATATAAGCACTGAATTCCTTAATTGGATTGTTACCGAATAATTCTACATTTAGTACATCATACTGCAGATTCTTAGTATATTAAGCTAATGTAATATATTATCTAAAATATTCAAGACTGTCTAAAGGTTGATCTAAATTGTTTGTGAGATGATGTGGTCTGTTCAAAGACAATAAAAGGCACCGGCGCAAGCAGGCCATCTGCAAAAGCTTAACTGGGTCCGTTACCCAGCCAGTCTGATCAGGGTCGTCCACTGGCCTGATGTCCCCTTCCTGGGCTGACGTGGAGCACGGTGTGACTTTAGGCTCTGGAGACAAGGTGACACTGAGAGAGGATCTCCTTTCTATTTGCATTCCCAGTTTTGACCTCGCGCTCACACCATAAAGGTCAAATGGTGGCAGAGGCATGGGGCAAGTCACCCTCTATCAAGGTCTGGGGAGCCCAACGGCAGTCGAAAACGACTGAAGGGCCCTCATCTCCTTTTGAGATGCAGTCATTTATAACATAATGCTGCTAGACAAACACAAATCATATCATCTTCAAGCTGTGGCCTTGCATTCCACTCCAAGGCTAAGCAGCATTTGCATACTTGCAAACAAAGAAAAAAAAGGCTTGGACTCTACAAGACATCAAAATGATTCAGAAAGAACAATCCTGTTAGATAATCATCTGGTCTCGTGTCACCTGGGTTGAAAGCAAAGCACTTCAAAACTATGCCTTAACCAGCCAGCGTTATCAAAAATTCCAACAACTCCTACAACAGGAATGAGGGCAGTTTCAAATTCACAGTCAAGGCCATGTGTATGGTCAATCAACTGCACATAGAAAAGGGTGCAGTGTTTTCTTACCTGGGTATGTCATCCATGCTGCTTACGGTATCGATGAGATCCAAGGGGAACTAGGGTTAATCTTCAGCCATGGGACACAGGAAATTATGGAGAAGATTGGATGAGGACTGAAGCATGTCCATCTGAAATTCCAGAGAGCGTCCCTCAATGATCTTGGTGTCTCCGATGCATTCGCCTTGCCTATCCGTGACCGCCAGGAACTCCGGGGTGGATGGCAGGCATTCGGAAGTGGGGTGGGGGGAAATTCAATGGCTCGGCCCGTCAAGGACGCCCAGTTACACCAGCATCGACTCGCACAGCCCGGTCTGAGTCAGTGTGCCAAGGAAGTGAGCCACCAGCCAGTCTGACTGCCAGCTTTCAATGGGAACACGGGGGTGTGCACTTTGGGAGGAGTCAGAGCACCAGATTACGAGTCAGCTATAAGTGAAAGTCCTTGGAGGCCTTTCTTCCACTAATCCCTCAAAGAAGCACATCCTGACACGTGCTAGGGTGGAGTTTGTGGAGGAGCGAGGCAGGAAATGCGAGATACAGACTCCGCATCCTCGTATCATGAAGTGGACCCTGCAGATGCAGTGGGATGTGTCTATGAGTTTTGGGTCAAGTTAGTCGACATGACTTCCTATCAGTGAAAACATCTGGAATAATTTCAAGAAACCCAAACACATACAAATCATTGTGATTGTCTATTTTAAGTGGAAGTAACATAAAAATAAGATGCACAGTGAATAAGCCTGGCTTTGTTATGACTCCTGCCATCCATCCATTTGATATACCGGCTTGTCCTATGCAGGGTTGCAGGGGAACAGAGCCTATCCCAGATGCTACAGGCGCAACACAGAGAAAAACTCATAACAGGGTGCCAATCCATCTTGTTAGGACTGATCACTTTCAGCATATGAGGTATATGATATCTCAATAAACCGTAAACATTAATTGAGATTTCAGCTTTTTTTGATGTAAAAGCTGCAATCAAGAACAGTCTTCTCACCCCTTTTTACTACAACAATATTTAAATCAAGAAACCCAGTTAATTCCATCCATCCAATTTCAAACTGCTTTTCTTGATCAGGGCTCAATCCTATCCCAAGCAGCACGGGGCACAAGGCCAGGGTAAACTCTGAACAACAACAAGTAGCTCATTTTTAGGTCAATAATTAAAAATTAAACAAATGCAATGCCTTGTTTGCATAGGGGTGTGTAGACTTTGGATATCTACTGCATGCATGTACGTGTTGCCTGTTCTCTTAGGCTTATGAGAACTGCAGATCTAGACTAACTCATAAAGAACTTCAGAAAAGTCACAAAACTTTCTACTATGACACTGAGTTCCAGCAAATTCTCAAGTGTTAAAATGATCACACAGTGATTGTTGTCGCCTACATACAAATTTTATGTCTTCATCAAATGGATAAAAATGGAAGGCCAGGCATCGCAAAGATATCACAGACATCGGCTTGGATGACCACTCATTGAACCTGCATATAAACTATTTATCTTGTAATTCTGCAGTGGGGGCTGATTATACAACAGTGGCTGTGAAAAAGATTTAGCAGTTACTTTATCCTTTGTTTGCATGCTAAGTAATTACCCGTCAGCTTGGCTGATTGAGCTGCACCGAGAACTCAATATGTTTGTGAATCCAGATCCGTTTAGAGGCCCCGTGTTCGGGGACTGATTATAATCTGCCCTACTGGGTGATACACTGAGGAGAGCACAGCCTTTATCAAATGCCAGTCAATTTGATTATTCCTGCATGTTCTCCCATTTGCCTTGAGCATTTTAGCCATTCAGCATAGAAATGAGCTGATGAAGTTTGGGGGGGGGGGGGCTCCCAACCACAGGTCACAGTGCCCCAACTCCCCCCATCTCCCCCATCAAGGTGGGCAAGCAATGTGAATTTAACTAGTAATTCATAATGGAGGGGGTGATTGGTGATGTCGTGTCAGCGCCATGTCACTATGGGAGACAGATGGAGGGACACAGCCGCCCCCACCCACTGCCATTTGACGCTAATGCATTTAAAAGGCGTCACACTATGCTCCGTAATCAGCTGCCGGCTTTCCTACAAATAGGGAGAATGGAACCATCAAGAAGGTTAGGTGGTGGCCATGTTTGTTCTGTCAGAACCTTCTCATTTCATCAGCAACGAGACAGCAGTGAGCCTCTTGGCTGAACAAGGAACGTCACTAAGGTACCCCTGATGCCACGGCAGGTGTCCCGAAAAAAGGCCAGAGCAGAGCATTTCCCTTGCTGTTGTTTTGTGACTTTATGAGTGTACATCGGCTACGTGAAACCATTTTTATAGCTTTCCTTTAACATAACAGAATGTGACCTGAAAAGGGGCACACAAATGTAAACCATAACAGGCAATCTGTGAGGACGGCTCTGTCAGGGGCTTTAGGAGCAGTGTAACCGTAGCACAAGCCTCATCCAGCGCTGAAGAACACCCTGCCCAGGCGTACTTTGAGCCATGGCACACAGACAATGTCCCCGATTAGCTAATCTGCCCTGAGCTGTTCTAATCCAGTGGGAGCACGGTTTCACCAAGCCGAAACACCACAGAACACGGCACAGTCCACTGTGCCCAGTACTGTATTCTGCTGTGGCTATAGCCAAAAGTGCCCACATGCCACATCCGTGCCATTAGGAAGTTCATGGATTTTCACAGTGAACCAATCATTGAAGAGCTGGTCTTTCTTCCCCAAATATGCCATTATATAGTCCATATACCTTGGCTGCCCCGGCATTATATAGCCCAAATACCAGGGCTGCCCCGGCATTATATAGCCCATATACCAGGGCTGCCCCGGCATTATATAGCCCATATACCAGGGCTGCCCCGGCATTAAATAGCCCATATACCAGGGCTGCCCCGGTATTATATAGCCCATATACCAGGGCTGCCCCGGCATTATATAGCCCATATAAAAGGGCTGCCCCAGCATTAAATAGCCCATATACCAGGGCTGCTCTGGTATATGTTTGACTAAAAAGTTTCACTTTTAGTCATTTTCTGCAGCATGATCAATTTTCATTAGATACTGTACATTTACGTACAGTAGTGACAGGTGGCACCCTAAATTATAAAAGCCAGAAATTGTACTAAATTAGGAACTGGCAGCCAAAAGAGCCGACTCTTACCGCTGAGCTGAGCCGAATGGTCTGGATCGCTAAAGAGACCCGGAATTCCCACCACTAGCGCACAAATGGATACCCACACAAATGGACTGTCTGAAACACTATGTCGCAGTCGCGTATAAAACACGTAAATGTGATGTTAATTTTGAGGGTCTTCACCCCGATGGCATTCCATAATGTACAGCTTACAAACACATATATTTACTCAAAAGAATTCAGCGGCAACATTGACGAGGTAGATATTGAGACTGCAGCGGACAATCAAAGCATGAGGGGCTAGCTAGATAGATTGCAATAGCAATGCCTGGACTGAGAGGTTGGTGATTGATCCGATCATTTATCTATGGTTTGATGGGGGCCGCAATAAAAACCAATAAATGGACCGGGTGATATTTTTCATTGCTGTCCAGCAGGCTGCCTGTTGCTGCTGCCTGAAACACACGTCAGTAGTATCTGGTGAACATACACCTGCCCAATGCTAATTGCTTATTCAGGAGCAGTGTACCCACTTAGGGCTATGAGCTACATCGCAGATCCGTAATCCATGCAATCTCAGCAGCTCTCTAAGTCTTCCAGGTCACTTTACCATGCTGTGACTCTACACTGATCTGGTGAATTGCGGTTCTCCATGACTGTCCAGCAGTGGGAGCTCTGATGGAGACGGAGACCGATGGAGATGTGCATGATGTTGGCGCAGTTAGGAGCTGACTGATGGCACCCACCCCGAATGTTCTGGCACTAGGAGACTCCCTGCTGTTCAATGCTACTGACATTTGTATTTGGCAGAAGCTTCACTTCAAAGCAACCTTCCGGTCAGTGCTCCAGTTAAAGAGCATGTCAGGAAACCCGTTTAGAGGGCCAAGGTGCCTGTCCAGTCAGGCGATGAACGAGAGCTTTCAGCCCAGTTCCGGGGGCCCAGGGGAGTCATTGGGCTTCCCCTTTTATTTAGATCTCCTCTCTATTGTGGGTGACCTCCATCGCTCTAAAGATCCTCTAATCACCAATCTGAGCAGCAATGTAATCATGGGAATCCCTAAAGTGCTTTATGAAGGTCTGTCAGTCACTACATCTCTGAGGCAGGCAGCGAGGGGACAGGTGCATATTACTGTCTCCGTTAGGCCTCCCCACCAGAGAAAGGGTAGGGGGGCAGTGACCTCCCCCCCATATCTCCCTCTCCTCTTTGTTCTCCTTCTCTCATGGGTCTCCCCCCATTCAGGTCATCCGTCTGATTCCCCAGAAAGTATAAGCTTGTGTTTCACAGAGATTGGTGAAGATGACCAGAGGGGGCGGCGAGCCAGAATACAGGGGGACAGATGATCAATGGGGAGACAGTGCCCCCCCTCCCCCCCACTGAGGCTGTCTGCTAAATGCTTCCTCTCCAGCTGGAAATGAGGGCGGGGGCGTCGTTAGCGACTGCCTGACTGACAGCTCTGCCAAGCGTCGTTTGATGGCTCAAACTGAGTCCCAAAGGAGCTTGTTAAAAGAGTCGGGACCCCCCCAACACCAGAGAAGCCCTCCATGCTAATGAGAGAGAATAACAGGCAGAAAGAGCCTGCAGACAACAGGCACGCTGGTGGAAATGACAGATGAGGGGGTCAGGAGCAAGTCAGCCCTTAAATGAGTTAAAGCAGCATTTAACACCCCTGAGCTGCACTATTGCTTTTATATTCTACAGAACTTTCTTGTTATTTGTCATGAAACATCTGGCAGCAGTGCTAAAATGTCCTTAAGCTATTTAAGCATGACTCTGAAAGGCCTGCACTACAAACATACGTCTCCCTTTTGTGCAGTAGGGCACTCATTGGAAGGCGCACATCGGCTGAGCGGTCAGGGATCCATTGAAAAGGCATCCCCCAAGGATTAATACACTGATTAATAATCATTCCCCTACCGCCTTCTGTTGTCGCTCCTACCGGCTCTTTTGTGAAACTCCTGCTCTGGTGCCTGTGTGGAGCACTGTTCTGCCCACCGCCTCTCCCACTGTCCCACCCACCACCTCTCCCACTGTCCCACCCACCACCTCTCCCACTGTCCTGCCCACCGCCTCTTCCACTGTCCCGGGCACCACTCTGCCCACTGTCCTGCCCATCACCTCTCCTACTGTCCCGCCCACCACTCTGCCCACTGCTCTGCCCACCGCTCTGCCCACTGTCCCACCCACCGCCTCTGCCACTGTCCCACCCACCACTCTGCCAACTGTCCCGCCCACCGTCTCTCCCACTGTCCCGCCCACCGCCTCTCCCACTGTCCCGCCCACCGCATCGCCTACTGTGCCGCCCACCGCCCTGCCCACTACCCTGGCCGCCCCACTCACTAGCCTATTCATCACCGCTCCCATAGTGTATCTCCTGATAGCAAAATGCCCAGCAGCAGCCACCCATAGCCCCCCCCCACCCCCACTATCACCAACATCCCCAAGGGAAATTCTTAGCTATTTTGTTATGTTTACTTGTAAAGTCTACGTAAATCACATACAAATACATCACTACATACCGAGGTCAAGCACCTTGAGGTGACTCTATTGTGCAAAGCACTATACAAAAATTTATTTAATTGAACTGAATTGAAATCTGTGTGTGTGTCTACTGGGTAAACAGGCTAAATGAATTTATGGTTTATGCCAAAATCTGGGGGGGGGGGGCAATTAAACAGGCTAATTCAAGAAAATGGCTGCAGTCATTCCACTTCATTAACAGGGTTAAATGGGTCCAAATTGAATCAACCAGCCGCTTTCTGTAAGTACATTCTGCAAATGGGAACATCATAAAGGCAAGTTTATAATTTAACAATTTACTATCATCACATTCATGAGTGAATCATGATGGCGTACTAATAATGGAAGATCGATAGATAGATTAAATAACTTCATTTCAATTCTGTATAAAATCTGAAAGACAAACTTGCTCCCAGTGCAAGGTGCTCCCAGTACAAAAAGGTAAAAATGTTGTTTTATATAAAGACTTCCGCTAATGTACAGACACCTGGTTTTCCCAAGACACACACTGCACATCCACTGAATTTGGGAACTAAATCTAGATGCTAATAATCAATACAACTTGTATTTCAGCAGTTCAGCTTCACGTATTTGCCTATATGGAACGCTTCCTTTTCAGCACCGCGAGCGGCAGGACACCCGAAGCATCCTGGGTTTGTAACAATCGCTCCTAATCTTGCACACAACGTGCTGAAAAAAACAGCAATAGCAGTGTGTACTCATAATAACAGCGGCTCTTATCTGTGTGAATAAGATTGGAGGATGCGGGTGTGACAAGCGGTAACAGGCGGATGTGATGGAAAGCCACTAAGTGCAAACTGTGACAGAATTCATCCCCGGATGACAGGATCTGCTGAATCCCTGTTTTTCTTTCCCTGCCGGGATCTGGCACATCTTCTGAACCGTGAAAACATTTTCTCAGCTTGCCGACGTCACGGAATGACGGGGATGCCAGACGAGCTACCATCCAGCCGAATGCTTCCCACTCTAAATTCTGTTTTCTGCGCCAGGCTATGGACAGTTTCAGAGTAATGCTAAGGATATTCCCCGTCACCAGCACTTTAGGGCTCATCCCCCTATGATTCATAAACCCACAAGCAGAGACTTGTGCTAGAAAAAAGACATATCCCTCAAATCCCACTACATCTACTAATTCCCATTTGGAGCCATACATTCCATATCTGTGATTCAATATCTGTGTAGTTAGCCATGGGCTAACACTGAGGAGCACTTGACAGGCTAGCTCAAACATCAGTTATAGCATTGTGTTATCACAAGATAACTACTGTATTGCTGAACACTCTTCATAGACCTCCTGGTATGTGTAGGACGGTGGTCATCTCCTGTGTAGCAAATCCATTTCATCTGCACCAGTCATGGAAATTCTTGGATTTCACAAATCCAACTCAGGGACTTCTGTGACTGGCTGTGCGATGTGAAGTGGGCAGGAGTCCAGCTGTCACTCAACCAATCAGCCACCTTTATTTATCATTGTATTCACAGAATTCACAGGTGGCCACGTAACTGGGCATGTCGCCCACGTAGTATAGTACTTAAGAAATATGTTGAATGTCCCCGTTACTGTAATGATTTGGGAAGTTGTAATTGTTCGACAACACTATTCACGGTATGGTGGAGTGCCTCCAACTCCACCTAGCAGACATACATATGAGGTGATTGAGGTGTGGATTGATTCTGACCGTGTGTGGACTAACCATCCATTGTCCATGATTCACCCAAAATATTATTGTGCCAAGGTCGAAACTGCAAACATGTTTTTCACTGATCACTTATATAACTTGTTTCTTATGAAAGGTGCATCTTTATCTTGTCCAGAAAAAAAAAACCCTTGCCCTGGGACACTTACCATGCTCAAGGACGCTTGCTATGTTTTTCTGAGGGGCTTTCCTGAGGACAAGACAAAGTGTTGCCCAATATGTTGTTGCACACCACTGATCGGTGTGTGGGACACTTACCTCGTCCTCAGGAAGTGGGGAAAATATTGCTCAGTGACATGTGTCTTATTATATTTGATTGGAACTGTACCTAGTGGTCGGTGGGTGGGATGTTTAGCCCACCCTCAAGAAGAGGGGAACGCATTGATTATGGGAACTTGTTTTATCACTTTTGATTGAAACCGCAAGCTGCATTACCTGGACAGAATTGGAAAATTGAGAACGCATTGCCTGAGGGGAGGGGTGAGCCTGGCTAGCTCATTTCCTGCCCGCACCAGCGCCTAAAATTAGTATAAAGGAAGGGGGAGATCCCAGTGTTGACCAGAGCTCAGCCGCAGGATAGAGCGCGCATTGCCCGACATTTCTCGGGACTCATGTGTTGGTCTCCTGCCAGGACTGAAACAGGCTCCCCAGTCCAAGAGTGAAGGTGGGTGATGATCGGCACGTCCGAGTGTGAATAGCTTTGCAACTGCTTGTGCATTTTATTGATTATTGGGATTAATTATCACCGTTTGTGATAATAATTCGCATTTTCTATGTTTTATTGCTTGTTTTCTATATATGTATAATCATTCGTATCTTTGCAGCTATTATTATTGGCTATGATATATAAAACTATTTGATGTCACGATACGAGGTCATTTTGCATTGCTTTTCATACAATATCTTGGTGTTGATTTTAATGCAAGGTTATTTTGTATTACTTTTAATAAAGTGTTTCTGTTGGGACCTAAGCGTGCCTGTTTGTTCCTTCGAAAGCCCTATATCCCTCTCACATCATTTTAATACAATCGTCAAAGTCACACCCCTGGTTAATTCAGACAAGGGTTGTACGTCTGTGGCTGAATCCTTAAACGGGCTTACCTGTGTGGTTTGAGTCATCGGTGACACTGGGACAGGGACACTGAATAACCCCTGACTGTTCATCTTGTTTTGCTCAGCTGATGTTGAGTTTTACGTCCCACCAGTGTTCAGTCCTTGTTATTATGTGGTTTTTAAGGGCTGTGTGGCAGCTCACGGATGAGGGCCACAGTCATTGGTTATGATAATTAGCAAGGTCGCCAGAAAGCCATCGCAGAGGTTACCTCAAGGGGGGGGCGGCCGGCTTCAGTGGGATTTACTGGACTGCTAACATCGGCTCATAAACAGATTGTATCAGGGCATAGAGAGAACTAGGCCATTGATAACAAGGTGTCTTTGCGTGACGCTCAGAACCATCAACGACGACATGGAACAATAATGGGTGATTAAAAATACTGAGCGCGCTGGTGAGTAAACAGACTAGGCTTCACACTGATCTCCCCCAGCTCAGAGAACCTTCTGGAAGGTGAAGGGGGTAGACAGGCTTAGGGTGTTTTCTTTTTGTTTGTTTTCCTACTTGTTTAACGTCTATCACCTTCTCAAAATAAACGCCGGGGGGGGGGGGGGGGGGGGGGGGGGGGGGGGGGGGGGGGGGG
>JAODKC010000021.1:18721740-18738332 GCA_026777985.1 Mormyrops attenuatus
TATCTTTTTTTTTGTGTGTGTCTATTGTGTGTTGAGTGTGTTTCTTTTAGTCTGTGTGTGTGTGTGTGTGTGTGTGTGTGTGTGTGTGTGTGTGTGTGTGTGTATGGTTGTGAGCAGGTATACCTTACCTTATGGGGACACAATGTCCCCACAACATGACGAATACCCGTTTTTTGGTAATCAATTTAATAAAAATCTATGACTGCAATAAAACAAACAAAAATGCAAAAACTCTTGTATTTTGCTTGGTTACTTGTGGTTAAGGTTATGGCTGGGTGGGGGTTATGGTTGTCATTGTTGGGTTTTGTCCATAGAAATGAATGGATGGTCCCCACAAAGATATGAGTACAGGTCTGTGTGTCTGTGTACATTTACCATATCGTGGAGACCAAATGTCTCCACAATCTGGTAAAACCTGTTATTTTTTAGCTTGTAGGGACATTTTTCAGGTCCCCAGAGTATAAACCTCAATATTTAAAAAAATTTGCCAATGCCATCAGAAAACTAAAAGCGTCAAAAGCATTTTCTTTGGTTACTTATGGTTAAGTTTAGGTCTGTGTGTACAGACACTAAAACGTGTTTACAGACATTTCAGAGCTATATTTTAATATATATGTGACTATTATTATCACTGCACTGGAAAAAAAATACACACACACACATCTGGAACAGAACTACCCATCATACCAACAAAGTTATATTTAAAATGTGCTATGCTTTTATAGGTTCCAGATGTTGACGCAGTCTATTGGATTACATAAGATTCTCTGGGCATGAGTATAAAATTCTAGAAAAAACAAATAATCAAGCAAAGTCAAATTTAACAACATTTCGAATTGAGGCAAAATGTGTTATGTAAATCCAAAATATTTCCAGAGGCATGCGTTTGACTAGCACAGAGCTGAAAATCAAGCTGATATTTCCTTATGAATAAGTTTTAAATTAATTTGTATTATTGTGCGTAGCATGGGATTAATTCTATTGAATTCATTTCAAAAGAGAGTTTCCCAAAAGGCCGGGAAATCAGTGAGGCCCTAATGAAGCCCAGAATTGAGCACCACGCTTTACTTGCAGAATTCCCGTCCTTAACATTCAAGTACATAAATGGTCAGTTCTGTTTCCTTTTAACTGTACGGTTATTCATTTTTCCTAAAAAGGCATATTAGAAAACGCATGTCAAACAGCAGGAGCATCATGTTTCCCAAACCCAAGGCCAAATCAGAGCTTCAGTCAGTTCTAGGTCCCGGAACAACACTGGAAAAGGCTCCCACTATGGAGTTCCTACCGGTGTCTAAGCTGTGTGCTAGTGCTGGAATGTTAATTAAGGAAAAATAATCATTGGACTGATTCTCTGTAGTAATAGGAAATTTTAAAGGGTTCTCGTTAGCTTTTAACAGTGCACTGGTAATAGCATTTTAAGAGATTTCAGACTCTGCAGATCATTAAATAATCTTTCAAATGCTGCTTTCAAGGAAAATATCTTGCCTGAAAAGAGGCCATTAAAGACCCGAAACAAAGTAGCCAACTAGGATATAGGAAACACCCCCTGACTTTTCCGATTCGTTTTTGAAATAAACCTTTCCTGTATAGTTAGTTGTCACATGTATTTCACACGGGCTGGCGCCCCACCCTGGGGTGTTCCCTGCCTTGTCCCCGTAGCCTCCGGGATTGACTCTGGACCCCCCATGACCCTGAATAGGACAAGCAGTTTCAGGAAATGGATGGATGGATGTGATACTACAGTTCAGATGATTTTAAGTAGATGTTCTAACATTTTTTTAACCCGGAACTCACATAGATGTAGATATGATAAATGTAGAGTAAAAATTCCACTGTGAGGCTCCATTATGAGCCACTTCTGTTTGGGGGGGCGGGGTAAGTTTGTATTAGGAAGGTTGTTTTGGTATGTTATCCTTGGAGAAAAAAAGATCAGTGAACCAGGGTCTTACTGAGCTACCATTTAACGGGAGCAAAGGGCATGTGTTTGGAATCAAAGGCCTGTTTAAAAGAGAGAAAAAGTGTGTCTGAAACACAGTAAAGGCTGTGCAAAAATGACAATACACAGGTATTCAGGACTTCATCTGGAAAAGCTTAGCTGTGGGTTTTATACCCTTCGGCTGGCTATTATGTCAGGTCACATGACTTTCCCTAAACAGAAATGCTTCACTGCTGAATAACAGCAGAATCACAATGCTGCTGTCGAGCATCCCTTCACCCATGTACTTACCAACTTACTAACTAGTGTCACAGCTTCCTTTTGGAAAGGATACATTAGGTTAAGTGTGCTTTCCAAATTTGACTTTTAAGAATCCAAGGAAAAGCTCAGATGTACCGAATAAGCATGCCCTCCAGGTAGATTCACTAAGCTTAACTACTTAGAGCAACTAAACTCACCTGAATTCTGTTGAGATTTAGATGATGTATAGGAGTAGCATGCATTACACCGTCCGGCCACACAAACTGTGCCAACTTCATAATCCAACTGACTTTCATTAACACATAAAGATAGATCTGTTTTTAAACGAGGGGGAAAAAAGAGACTACTTTTATAAGAAACTCCTGGCTTCCATTGACATGGTTTGTGAGATACTCATGGGTCATTTTCTGAAGATGGGAGTGGGGTGTAATTAAGTACAGTTGAAGAGGGTCCAAGCCTTTCATTTCAGACACGCACAGGCCACCCCAGAACAGCTGACGAGGCAGGGCCCAGACGGAGCACGCCAAGTGCACGGCGTCACACGCAGCTGCTGTGGAAACTATTCGTGCTCAGATCGGCCGTGACATCCCGGCTCAGACGTGGCAGGTGCGGCTTACCATTCTCGCAATGCCGGCCCGTGTAGCCGGCCAGGCACGCACACCGGTATGAGCCCAACGAGTCCAGTACGCAGGTCCCGTCGTGGCGGCAGGGGCAGGAGCTGCACGCTGCGAAAGACAGAATGGCAAGATAGAGAAAGCGGCTGTTAAAAAAGGGAAAGTGGAGCAAACCAAAAAGTGTGACCCGAACGGACGTGCCTCGGCAGTCGGGTGCTGGCCCATAGGGCCCTGGGGATCCAGTCTTGGGGCTTGACAGCTCGAAGGTATTTAAAGGGCTTTGTTCTTAGACTGCATGGCCAAGGGCCCAAGCAGATGCCTGGCAAGTGCTCGAGATGGCAAAAAAAGTAATCCGATAATTCCCGGGAGCGCGCCACTTGGTCATAATAAGCGGGCCAGGAAAATGCCCCCTCACCCCCACCGCTTACCCGAGCTCTCCTGGAATGTGGCGAAGAAGCCGTCAAAGTTCTTGTAGCCGTCCGAAACGAAAAGGATGTGCAACGAGTTTCCAGAGCTGAGGATAGGCGGCGGTCGCTCATTCCCACAGAACCGGCCGATGACGCGGGAGCTCAGGCTGTCGCCGTCTCGCACCTCGATGTAGTCATAGCGGCAGCTGTAGTCGAATTCCAGACTGATCATCCGGAAGCTATAGAAAAGCAGCCGTGATTGGATACTGAACCATTCATATCTCTGCAGAAGCCGGAATGCTCCAAAACCAGTAACCCCAGGATGCTAATTTTCCAGCTGGGAAGTTTTCCAGGGGCAGGGGGCTGGGGCACGCTCCCGAAGGCTCTGCCACCTGGCTGTTGTTTGATGCCTGACAACTGATAATTCCCCAAATCAGGGTTACGCATTACCCTGACGTCATTCTTCACACAAGTCCCTTTGTCCTACGGAGGTGTGAATAGTGCAAGTAATTTCCTCCTGTTGGTGAAACTATGAAAATGAAAGTTGCAATATATTAAATAAGCCATGTTTATTCTCCGCAAACCGACCTTTATATTATTTTTTAGCCTGTTAAAAGGATCAGTGCGAGAAGAGAGTTATTAAAACTGGCAAAAGCTCACTGTTGACATCATACTGGTTTCCACCGCAGGCAGTCAGAAGTAACAAGTCTAGGAGTCTTACAGTCCCAAGCTATTAGGATGACCGAATATTAAATATTTTCTGCAGTGGTAAGTGACACTTAAAAATAAGCAGATGTTGCTTTTTGAATTTAATAAGGAAACACCCCGCATGCCTACAATAAAAACATTATAATCTATAGTGCTAGCTATAAAAACAAAATGAACGCCTATATTTTGTTGCTTAAAATAGCTCCCTTTAGAATGTGCTTTACATCCAGATTGTAGCCATTAGACAGTTAATGCTGGTGTAGTTAGTTTGTTCACTTATTACTCTTTATCCATGCATTTTTCCAGAACAACAGCCCTTGCTACATATCCAGCATCTGAAGTAGATACCTTTTCCGGCATAAATTGGCTATTGACTTAAAACATTTGTCATTTTGCAAAGTTTCCAAAATGTAACCTACACGGTCAGTTAATATTATTCTTAGATGATATTTACTGATCCAGTTATTTAACCAGTTTCCCTCCTATGATGGAGATTAGACTCCAGTTTCATTAGTCCTTACTTAGGAATAAATAAAAGTCATTATTTCCTTCTAAAAACACAATATTTTCACTTGAGGTTACAGTTGTACATGTGAAAAATTAACCATGCACCTGTTTTGAAATTTCTACTTGCACTAATGTAATACATGTTTACTATTTTCTATTTTAAAACCATGTGTTGTGTGCAAGTTTTAGTAAATTTCCTATTTAAACAACAACATTATTATTATCTATTATCATTACTATATTATACACATATTAGATTACACTCCACGAAAGGATATTTCAAACAATGCCTGAATTTAATATATTTTAATACAGGAGAATCCAATTTGCTCAGTAAATGTATAAACATTCAAATAATGCAAGATTTCGCTAACAGGACAGAATTATAAGTGTTCCCAGCTGTTGTGCGTCACTGAGAAACGGGTCCAAACACAAGCAAACCCTTAAATCAAAATCGGAAGCTTTTAGCCAGCTTAATCTGAGACTGATAACTTTGGTTCAGCATGCAGTAACATATGCAGTAGATCCCAGAAGAATTTCAGTAGCAATAACAGTAAATATTTCTCTGAAATAAAACTGCCTTCCAGCCCCAAAGGGAATTTGCATGGAAGGCGGAGTTTTCCATATAGGTACGAAAAAAGTTTCAGACACAATGCACATCTCTGTACCTAAGTCATGCTTTGTGGTATTTGCTGCCTGGGGCACACTCTACGTCCCCCCGCGACCCTAACTAGAATAAATGACTGGAATATGGATGGATGGATTCGTACAACATGCTGCCAAAAACCTTGATCGAAAAAGAAAGTCCAAAATATCGAGTCAAAACAGCGGACCGTGTCCCGCCCAAGCGCTTAATTTTACTCACTCACGCACTCAAATATTTTCCTATTATAAAGGATAGTTCTACTGTGTCAAGCACACGAAAGCGCGTCCGGAGCCAAACAGCAGATGCGCGAGTACTTACCCGCAGACCGGCCGGCCCGCGAGCGCGCGTACGACGCCAAGCAGCAGAGACGCGTGGACAGAGGACACCTGAACGCGCATAAGCGGCCGAATAGCAGAGACTACGTGGGCGCGCGGATATAAGTATGACAGGGCGCACGGCCTCAATTCAAGCCGACGGATGACGATGACGCTATTCATAAACCATTGTTGTTTTATTTAATCTAAATCTGGGGAAAAATTCAGTCAGCCCCAATTTTTACTTAAAGATATAATATACACATAGACATTTAAGGGAAACCAGAGATTAGATTCTGGCTATCTTTCGGAAGCTGGTAGACATTTTCCAAACGCCACGGCGGTGGAAAAGCAGCTGGTGTTCTGACGAGCTGCGCTACCTATCGAGACGTGCTATCGAGCCTTTCTGCGGATGTGCAGTTCCACCGTCTTGGGATTAGGGTTAGGTTTTAGGGGGTTAGGGTAAGGGTAAGGAGTTTAGGGGGGGTTTGGGGGTTAGGGTTAGGGCTGTCGATTAGCACTACGGTATCCTAACTCGACAGAACACCGGCGTTGTCGGTAAATGTCGGTGTAAAACTTTGTGGGACTTCAGTCACGGTGGCGGAGAGCTAAGAGGAGCGGCGCGCGGGAGCAGATCACCAGGTGGGCTTCCGCTTGCACGTGCCAGGACCTATAAATAAGCGACGGCAGTCCGTGATTTAGGAGCGCGAGTCAAAAGCGGAGTCATTTCATTTATGACCTTCATGCGCGTTGTAAAATCTCCACGAAAGAGCCATTTTTGGAGCACGAGTGTCTAAAGGGAAAACGCCGATTAGCTATGTTATTGCTAAGCTAACGCCCAACTCAGCTGGCTGACATGGTTTGTGTAAAACTTCTAAAAAGCTCGGTGGCAGCTGGTGACCTGACATCGCAATTGGACGGTATCAGGCTGGTAAAGTAGACCCCTTCAGAGAGAGCAAATGACTGTGATACCTAAAGCAAGGAAAGTTTTGTGCTGGACAGTAATGTTAACAGCAGATATAACCCCTTTCCAATATTTTTTAGTTTCAATAGCAATTATTTGTTTAAAAAATATTTTTATATAATGACAAATGATGTATTCCTTTGTGTATATATTTGGCCTGATGGTGATGGGGTTTTGTTAGTGTGTCACTGAGAAGCACAGTTTGGGGGGGTTTGGGTTTCTGGTAGTGACTACCTGAGCTCGATGGTGAAGTCCTTGTCCACCTGCAGCGTCCACTCGCAGCGCGCATTTGTCGGGTAGCTCTCCAGAACCACATGACCCTGGGCCTTCCTGATCACTCCTCCGCATCCTGCAGCAGGGAGAGATGAAGGAGGAAAAAGGGACACGTTCAAACGCACATGGGTTCAGCTGCTCTCTGTCTGGAGAGAAATTTAAACAGGAAGGGCTGCACTGATGTGAAGTAAAAGGCTTTCCAGCACTCAGCTAACATCTGATCATATCACCCAGATGTACCCGAGGTCTTCTGGAAGCTGTTCTTCCTGAGCTCCATAGTGACTTCCGTGTTCATTATTAATGTCTGAGACACACGAAAGGAAAGGAGGACAACGAGATGCTCACTCATGCAGTCGCCTCCAGACCAGCCGGGCCGACACTCAGCACAGTACTTCCCCCTGACAAAGAAGTCGTCCTTGGCCGCCCAAGTGCCATTGTTACAGCGTTTACAGTTCTCGAAGATGCTGCAACCTGCAGGGGGCGGTAGAGAGAACGAGAGAGGTGGGGAGGAATCCACGGATGGCAAATGAAAAGCAACAGAGAGATGATGGTGATAAAGAGGGTGAGAGGATGAAAAAGGGAGGTTATTGCAGGGATGAAATTCTTTCCTGCAACCTGAACGAAATGTTTGATTTATTACGTCTACTTTTTGCCTTCCCCTTTATTTGAAAAGGTTTTTAGCCGTCTTCCCCCTCCCCAAAACGCACACACCAAACACAGACTTTGTCTCCACCCATAAGCTCTGTCATCTGACCTGGGAAAGTCATCAGTTTTACTTTCGAGAAAGGATGGGGAGGAATTCACACTGATTCCAACCTGAAATGGAAATGCTCCAGAAACCCAGAGGGCCCGATGCTAAAGGGGCCTGGATTTTCACTCAGACTCACAGGACTGAGGCTGCCGGCCCAAAGTCTCGTGTCCACCACGTGTCGGCGTGAGTACCATGACCGTTGGGGGCAGGTCTCCATGGAGACAGCAGGTCACTGATTTACGACTGAACCTATCAGGTTTATAAAACAAATTCACAACTTCACACTTGGTTGTGAACATGTGCTGCTTCCCGAAATGCGGAATCACGTGTTTATTATTATTATTATTACTCTTTTTCATGTAGGTTGTAAAACCAAACGAAACCAGGAGGTAGAAAGTAACATGATATACATCACCTGTTATGTCATATATGTAACATATTGCTCACTCCAAATTGGTCTGTGTGGGGTTTGCATGTTCTCCCTGTGTCTTCTCAGGTTCCCTCCTAAAACCTTGTGGTTAAGTAATAATCTTTAAATTGCTCATAGTGTGTAAGTGTGTGCCCTGTCAAGGTCTGGCATCACATCCAAAGTGTCCCCGGCCCTGTTCCTCATGTAACCATCTTGTACTGGATAAGCAGTCATTGAACATGGATGGATGCATCTACTCTTACAAGGCAGGATGACAGGAGAGGGCACCCTTACCTGGATGGATGATGCATGGGTCGCACTCGTTGACAGCATTCCGACAGCAGGGCACTGCGTAGCCCACCGGCGACCCCTGGGTGGGGCACTTGCAGCGGATGAGGTCGTACTCGCAGCAGCCTTGGCACATGATGCTCCATTCAGAGCCGGGGCAGTTGTCGTACCAAAATCTGTAGTCTGACAGACAGAGGTGCCATTCAGCTGAAGTGGGCTCCTCAACACAGCGACTGACAGCGTTGCCCGTTAGAAGGCTCTAGCCTGCAGGTGTTAACTACGAAATAGCTCAGGGTCTGGAGAACGTGGAGGAGGAAAGCCTGCAGGGTTGGTGTAACCTTGGGATCCCCAGTATTTATCCTTGTGGATTTCAGCTGAACTCCCTCTTAATCACTGTGTTTGTTTCTTTGTAGTAATTTATTTGCAAGTCAGGACACTCCATTTCCAAGAAATCCAGCTTTAATTGTTGTTTTCCTATTGAGTAATGTTTGCAAGCTGATGGCACACGTCACATCAAGCTCTGGAAGGTCGTTGACCTGTTCCTGCCGCTGAGCAGTATGAGGGGGGGGGGGCAGTTGACCCCCGCTTAACGTCTGTGTTTATCCCAGCCTCCTCACGTCTGAGGAACTCACTGGAAAAACAGCCAGAGGGTGGGGGTAGGCGAGGTGGTCAACGAGTTCTAGGAGAGAGTCTTTGTCTCAGTGCCGGCGATTATGTAACTCAGAAGACGAAGACAGGACTGCAGCATGGAAATGGAAAAAAAAGCAAAACAAAAGCAGTTTCAATCCACTCTGGGTGCCTCCTCTGCTTGGAGAGTTCTGAACATTCCTGTCCACCACAGGCTTGGTCAGAGCTCTGTAGGCTTGGGTCAGTCTCTCCAGCAAAAGTCCCTGGGAACCACTGATTGCTCTTCAACGCATGGCTTGAGGGGTGAGAGGAGGTCAGCCTGCTTCCGTCTCCTGCCAAAGGCCTGCACAGTTTGTGGGCCAAATATTTCTTCATTCTTGAGGTTGTTGGTATTTTTCCTTGGTAATCCCATCAGCTGAGTGTTGTGTCTGATGGTAGCCCCCCCACCCCGTCTGCCCACACGCCAGCCTCTATGGTGAATCACAGCGGTTGATGTGATTAATGGATGTGTTTCTCTCTGTGGACAACCAGCTGGAGAATGTCATGACATATGTGCACCGAGTATCTGTGATTTTCGGGCCATTTTAAACACTAACACTGCAATAAAATACACCCTTCTTCATCCAGACATTTGCGATTCTTTTTTTTTTTTCATAAAGGAAAACCATATTTGTTTACTGTGAGGAAAATGCTCCTGATTTAATTGTTAAAGGGCAAGCAAAAATACATCTTTACATTTCTTATTGTGAAGCATAAAGCTAATAACTAAGAACAGCTGTGGCAAGCTGTGAATTATGTTATCAGTTCTGTTTCTTCTGCCATGAGCGAGTAAGTAACTATATTTGAAATATGTGTGTTTTTTGTCCTGATGACAATTCCTTCATGCTCCACCAGGTGGGTGCCCCCCCACAGGTTGAATATCTCTCTCTCCGAGCCATGCACCTCCCCACTGAAGGGCAGAAAAAGTGGTACTGACATATAAAGACCATTTGCTCTATGCGACAATTTATTTGCATGGAACTTTGTAGCACCTCTGCCAAGTATTCAGAAGTTTAGCTGTCGCCGTGGTGGGTGATAACAGGCTGCAGTCTCTTTGCTGCCGATAAAAACGTTTGGGACTTGGTCTGGATTTTCTTTTCTGTTTCTGACAGACGCTCCTTAAAAATTTCATGGGGTTCTCTTCCAGACAAACATCAGGAGCCACAAACCTCTCCAGTGCAAATTAAGTGACAATAAAGTATTGTTTGCTTATTTGGGGAAAAAAGGGGGGAAAAACACACTTTGTATCCTATAGGCACCATGCAAGAACTGGAGTCAATTATGTTCATTTGCTCGGGGTAAATTGCCAGTTTACAATTTCCATAATGGTTTTCTGTGGAAATGAATGCAACAAACTTCTTTGCAGTTTTGCAATCTACCCCCAAGGCCTGCGTGAATCTCATATGTAAAGTATGGTTGGGAGGACAGCTTCGATCCCCAGTGAGGTTTGCTTGCTGCCACACTGGGCAATAAAGGTATTCACTGGATGATGCATGTGGCAGTTCCAGCTATCCGAGAATCAGCCAGATTCTTAAGGAAAGATTACAGTGTATACCCTTCCCAGCTGATGTAATGGTGCTCTTTCATTGCTGTGTTTATCGTCCCCGATAATCCACTTAAACTGTCCAGCACTTTTAAGCTCATTCCCAGGATTTGATGCCGTTAATGCGCCGACTCTGATGTAACATGGCAGGCAGACTAGCGACTTACACAGTGGATAATGTGGCCAAAAGCTCGGCGGCTCAGCTGTCTCGTTGGAGGATATTCTGCTACACCACTGAGCATCAGAATTGCTTCATTATAGATACGGTGCCAAATATGAATACATTTGTTTGCTTTTATCGAGGAGGTGGGAAGAGAGTAATTCGGACTCTGCAACAGGTTCTTGGCCACAGCCCTGGTGCATGCAACAGCAGTGTTAAACGTTAACCGGGGACCAGGGGTGTTTTAATGCGTAGGTTTACCAGGACTGAAATCCAGGGGCCTCTGCTGAGACAGGGCCCCCAAATTTTAATCCCCTTGCTCCACTCCCTGCCAGTCCCCCCAATCGATAGCTTGTACCGTCACCACTGGCCACGCCCCCAGGCAACAATTACGCTAATATACAAAAAGGTAGGGAGGGGCCTCTGACTCTGATGTTAATGTGCCACTAACACCCACCCCAATTTTAATCCCCTTGCTCCACTCCCTGCCAATCCCCCCAATCGATATAGCTTGTACCCTCACCACTGGCCATGCCCCCAGGCAACAATTATGTTAATATACAAAAAAGGTAGAGAGGGGCCTCTGACTCTGATGTTAATGTGCCACTAACACCCCCCCCACCCATGACATCCTTTGACTTTCTGATCTCTACAGAGTGTCCCATCCGCCTGATTGGAGTCTTCTGATTCTCCCGTTCCACCGGAATTCTGAGAAGTCCCTGCGGCGTGAAGCTTGAAGCCAGGCAACTCGCTTCAGATCAAGAGATGAGCTTGTCTCGTGTTTACTAAAAGGTCTCCAAGGGGTATGTGGCACATAACATTGTTTTGGGATTAAGAGGGGGGTGTTTTTTTTTTTTTTTTTTTTAAAGAAATGGCCTGATGTGTATGGGACCGAGTTTCTTCTTTGTCATTATAGCTTGTAAATCAAAGACTCGGAGCCACGTTATTGCTCCCTGAGTATGTCTGGAAGCCTCAGCTTCTCTGGAAGTCTCCCCCACCCCTCCCAGTTTGGATCCTTTGTATTTACACCGTGCGTAAATAGGGAGTCGGCAGACCCACGTAGAATAAAAGCAGGCATCGTTGGCACACGTGTGCCTGTAATTTGAAGGCGCAGAGCCCAAAAAATGGTCTGGACTTTGTTTACTCCTCCTGGGGTAGCAGGCTCAGCAAGCGTTTCGCCCTCTGATGTTCTGCAGCCATTATAGCTCTTATCTCTTTGGTTTATCATTAGCCCAAATAAAAAAAACACACACGCACAGTGGAACAGCACTTAAAAGTCAATTTTCGCTGGGATAGGTTTTACCGTACTCGTCTGGGCTCCTTTTATCAGTAAGAACTGCGAAACTGCAAACCGACATTCTTGGCACGTGATGTGCATATACCAAGGTAACTGTGAGAGCAGTAGTAACAAACATGGTTTTCTTCCAGCCCATTTGCTTCTCCCGACACGGGTCTTCTGTAGGTTTTGGGGCTTACTGGCCTTATGTAATTAGTATCTGTTTTTTCCATTCCAGATGTTGAATTTTCAACATGGTGTTGAACAGTCCATGATGGAAACAGTCTGGTCACAAGGTGGGAACTGATGCCCCCTGGCAGAGTGAACCAGTGAATTCTGCCCAGCGTACACAGAGTGTTACCAGGACCGTTCCCCCATAGAAGTACATCTCTCTCTAGGACACCCTGCAGCCATCCGACTATCCGTACATGTACATACAGTCTGCCATGCTACAGATTTAGCGCTTATTTTCCTTGGTCATTTTTGCAGCAACCCTATCATTCTGCCAACATAAAGCAAAGAGCCACAATCAGATTAGTCACACCTTCTCGCCAGATATCCAAACCCAGATTCAGAGCATCTGCAATCAATGGCGCTTGTACCCTGAGGCTTGGTGAGGGCAGGTCACTCTCCCTGCTCCTGCAGGGTTTGTTCAAGGTTCTGCATTGGGGCTTCCATACAGCTGCACAGCACATCATTTCCCTGGTCTGATTTAGGAGCCGGCACATCTGATTCAGATCACGTTACATGACATGACTTTGTATCACTTACATGCCGGGCAGCTCATTTTTTTTTTGCACAAAGCGATTCATGTACCTTACAGCTTTTACAGTTTGTACCACTAGATAGCTCTCAAAAGTAACAATAGTAGTTTTCAGACTGGCAACTCTCTGGCCACCAAGTTTAAGACCCCTCCTAATCCCCACACTATAGCTGTGTCCCATTTCAGACTGCATTTCTTTAGGCCAAATGCGTCACAGCAGCACCACATGGCTGTCCCATTTCGAAGTCTCCTTCAAATGCGACCTTGAAACGAGTCCTCCTTTTCCCGGGCTCAGATGCCTCTCCGTCCAACCTATCCCAAGATTCATTGAATGGATTTTTAGAAGAACATAATTGACAAAGGGTATGCCCACCGCGTCCTTTGAAAGATGGAGCCCCTGAACTGGAACACAGCTTACCTCTTACTTGTAATAATTATTAGTGACTGACTCTGTTCAGGTTGCCCAAGACAAGTGACAGCCTCAAGTCAATGCTGTGCTTTCATACTACTTTCTGGCCTCTTTACGCCTGACGGACTTATCAGCGGTTGAAAGGACAGCTCCTGTGGGTTCCCGAGGGCATCCTGTGAGGATGTACATCCAAAAAAAGAGGGCTCACCCCTAAATAACTCCCAAAAAAACTAACATTGAAGCAGCTGCCAAACACCATATGCTAGCAATAAATAAAAATCCATGTAGCATGTAGTTCTGTCATCAGCTCAATTCCTTTGTGCATCTATACCTTCTAAAGACAAATACTAGGTCAAACAGCAGTGTGAAATATGTTATAGAGCTAAATCCCAACCTGAACTTGTATGCAAACGCAATAATTGTACAACAGTTTTCTGAGTGTGGCTGATTGTGTTGTCTCCTTCGTATTTTTCTCACTCCCAAAGACTTACCGCAGGTATCACGCTCCCGCCCCCCCGTAATCCAAACACAGTAACAACAGTTAACCTCTTCTCTGGCATAAACAGAAGATCTGCGGACAGCCCTTGGGGAAGCATGTGTGATGGGAAAAACACGAGTTAGCGGGGGGGGGCATGAGGCAGTTAGAGATCTGGGGAGGAATTTTTTGATGTGGTAGGAGGTATTAGGGAAAATGCTGATTAATCATTTTTGCACGCTCTGCTTTCAGTTCTCCAGAGGCAAGCTTTCCGTTAGATGTACTGTTGACACCTCTTTGCCTGGAAACAACCAGATTACATAATGTTTGTGTTGTTGCCCAACTGACTTCATTATGACCTGTTGTGGAAGAAAGCAACGTTTTTCAAAAAAGGGAAAGTCTTAGTCATGCCAACCTCGTGTCTCCTGGATTTCTTTTTGGTGACGGAGATCTTGCCATACAGCAAATACTGCCGTCCTCGTGGGACATGTATTACAACCATCACTGAGAACATGTGTTTCAGGAGAATCCATCACTGTCTACAAGTACTTCCCTGATCTTCTCAACCATTCAAATTTGGGTCAATTTCCTGGCTGCAACACCTGCGTTGGTCAAATGAAATCTAACCTCCCAACAAAAGATGGCTGATCTCAGTACGAACACCATATAGAAAGTCGAATATGTGGCTACATGGTTCAGGTTCTTAGGCTGTAGCCAGCAATTTCAGTTTGTGTGTTATGTTATGCTGATAATTGTCTGACCAGATAGTGGTCCTTTACATCTGTCTAGAGCAAAATCACAAGGAAAGCAGATTGTTACAGTGGCACACTTGTTGAATGAACACAGTGCATAAATGGAAAAGCCATTGAATGCATGTCAAGGACCCTCGGGATTAAATATACAGCATATACTGTATTCTGGCCTTGAAAAGAATGAAGTGGTTACCTTTTGACTCGCCAGGTTTCAGAGAAAGCCTCTAGGGCAGATTATAGCTAAAAAAGTAGACTGAAACACTTCAGACCTTCCCAAATTTTCCAGACGGGAGACACCTTGATGTTTCATCCTTCAAGGACGGCAGCACCTAAGGAGCTCTGCTGGAGTTTCCTTTCCATCAGTGGAGCAGGAAACTGAGCGGCACAGTGAAGAGGGGAGACACGCCAGGGGGAATCTTTCCGTGCTCTTTAAGGGCAGAGAAATGCTGATGCTGCCCTTCTCGAACAAAGAGCTGGGAGAGACCCGCGGAGAAGGAGCGACGGAAAGCCGAGGCGGCTGCTTGGGCTCTTACCGCGCGGCCACGCTGCTCCCCGGGCGACGAAGACCAGGAGGAGGAGGAGGAGATGCCAGAGGGCGCCGCAGCCGGTGCAAGGGGACGCACGTGTCCCCCTGCGGAGAGCGACCAGCTGGCGTCCTGCGGAAAACATGCTTCAGTCTCGAGCTCTGTTTACTTTCTGAGCTCAGCTGGTTTGACATAACTCTCTCAGTCTCTCCCTCCCTCTCTCTCTCTCTCCCTCCCTCCCTCCCTCCCTCCCTCTCTCTTTCTCGTTCTCTCTCTCTATCGCTTTACTGGCCTCAAGTTACAGCCCAGCCTCGCTGGGTGATCTGCAGAGGATGGCCTTCCAAAAACACCCCGGCAGTCATCCGGGGGTGACATCACTGCTCTTGAATGAAGCCGCACTTAGACGGCAGGCGCGCCTCTTAACCTGCCCCCGCTGCCTGCCCCACCTCCTTGTAATGGACGCCGGCACCCCACCTTCCCACCCTCCCCACCCCACCTTACTGGTGTCGTCGTTAGATCGCGGCATGCTGAGCGGACGCTTTTCCACACAGCTGTTTTGTCGCTTCTGTTTTTTAGCTCCGAATGCCCCCCTTTTTTCCACGCAACCTGTTAGCACCCTAAACGTCCTCCTCAGCACGTATTAAAAACCCATCAGCCTCAGCGGAGTGTTTTTTGGTGAAATGACACCAGCGGCAGGCGTGAAAGTGGATTGACAGTCAGATGTGAGCTTTCCATCCCCTGACTCCCGCCACATTCCGCAGCACCCGTATCACTCATATCGCTGCATCACAGCTGTTTTTTTAAATAAATATTATTCAAACATGGGGTGACACATCGGAACCCGTTACGGCCTGTAATTGGCAGACTATGCAAATTGTACCAGCAGGGAGTGAGAAGATGAAATGGATCGAATATCTCTTTCCAAGAACAACGGGGATTCGGGTTTCTGGCCCACGAAACAAACTCAGGGGTGTTTTTTTCCAAAGAACACAGGGAACCCACCCGGCATCACCCTTTGGCACGCCGGCTCTGTTTGCTCAGATGCCTCTCCGTTTACTATGAGAAACACTGGCTCGCCTGTGTTGCCTTTTTCTCGGTGTGCCTCTGGACATGCAGCCTCATCTGGACATAATGAGACACAGAATCATGCTGAACAGCCAAACAGCCCAGAGGATCACACACCATGCCCGTACGAGCCTCCCCACTTGTTATTTTCAGGAGATACTGTGCTGAAATTATGTGGCAGTGCTTAGCGGTTACAGAAGCCCCAGAGTAACATTGCTGTACAACAGTACACACTTGTATTTAAACAACCACACACTCTGCTTCCCCAGTGGGGCCAGTCCATACTCTACAGTAGGGGTTCTGTGACCATTACTGTAAGTTTGCCAACTCTTATGCACCTGGCATGACACTCATGCTTTCAGACTCTAACACCAACGCAAGAAATCTTATGGCAAATTTGTGTTATTACATTATAAACCTAAAATTAGCTACATCAAAAGCATTGGGGTAGTTTGCAAACCCTACAGACTGTTTACAAGGTAATAAAACTGTTACCTACATGTGATTGCATGTGCAAGTGTTTGCAGACTCGTCTCAAACTGAAGATCTTACTCCAGCCAGCCGACCAAAGTTGGCAGCCCTGGTACCAAGGTGCATTTCCCAAAAGCAGAGTTGCTAACTACATTAGCAACTTACATAGTTGGAAATATGCAACTGAATGGGTCTGACTATGTTATCTGCTAACAGCAGCTGTTGGGAAACGCATCCCTGTTCTGTAGTCAGTATCCCAGCATGCTGCGGGACTCGTATTCTGTTTGCATCTGAAAACAATAGAAACGGCTAAAGTTATGGAATTGTTAAGTGATTTGACAGGGCCGGGGGGGGGCGGCGCGGGGGGCGGGGGGCGGGCGGGGGGGCGGGGGGGGGGGGGAGGGTGGGGA
>JAODKC010000021.1:18738432-18760231 GCA_026777985.1 Mormyrops attenuatus
GTCTCGATGATAAGAGAAAAATTCAGGCCGGTCAAAGTTTCCCTTTTGCCAATCGCGCTCCTGATAAAGGCAGTGCCTGCTCCGGCGCTGATAGGGGGGCTATCTCTCCCTCTCGCTCCCCGTCTCGGCAGTTACTTTGGAAGGAAAAGTCTATCGCGGCAACATCACCATGCTGCCATCAACCAGCAACCACATGGCAATTAATATCACTCCAATTACTGTTACAGGGACAGGCTGGGACAAGACGATAATGAAAACATTCTCGATATGAGGAATTAAAACGTGCAGACATGCACAGACAAACACTCGTCTGTATTCCTGTCTTTGTTGGGGCTCCCATTTTAATGTAATTAACAGTCCTGAAAAACCCAAACCATCAAATGTCAAGAACAGATACAAGTTAATAACAAACGAAAAAGTTCTGGTACTTCGAATTACATTGTTAAATAAATATCAATAACTTAAAAAAAGAGGTTTATGTTTGTTTAGATTTTACTAACCTTATTGACACATTTTATAACACAATATCTTTACAATGATATTAAATAATTTGAGGAAAAACAAACACACACATAAACACAGCAAAAACGTATTCAAACTGAAAACCGTGAGATCAAAAGGCTAATCTTCCTGCATTATTAACTCATTCCATACCATCCAAACCATTCAACAGACTGAAACGGAAAAAAAAAACACAGATATGAGAGGAAGAAATAAGAAATGAGAGAAATGTATTTACATCTTTATCTCCCGCTTGCAACGTTTGCTAAATCGGAGCGCTTTTACATCTCAAAAGCATTTTCATCCCAACAATTAAATAATTCCTAACAGACAGCCTCCCAGATCCAAATCCGAAGCAGTCTTTGAGGGACGGAACCCAACAGCAAGTCTGCCCAGATACACAAACATTCAGACCCACACACACACACACACACACACACACACACAATCTCCAGAACCAAGCCGAAACCAAGAGCCCCAATGACTATAAGGGTCCGTCACTGGGCCAGAATCCACATCATCCTCACTCTCCTTCACTGGGCCTCTGAAAACCATCACAGGATAACACCTAAATTGGACAGCGCTTTCTCAGAATATTAAAGGTCACACACAACACTCTACAACAGGCAGCCAACGGCAGAGCCAGCAGTTAAGGACCCAGACATGTGACTGAAAGGTTGCAAGTTCAAGCTCCAGGATAGACCCTGAAGTTCTTGAGCAACTATCTCTGGGCAGAAGCTACTAGAGAGCATTTATCCACCAAAATGCCAGCCCTTCATCCACCAGTCTATCATCCATAACCACTGATTCACTGCAGGGTTTGGGGGCGGCCTGTACCCCAGTACCCCATCCCAAGGGGCACAGGGCAAAGGCAGGGGAACAGCCTGGATCGAATGGCCAAATTATCCTATAGTGTGAATGTTCTGAGTGTCTATATGCACCCAGGTGAAAAACAGTCACATGCCATCTATTTGGCCTGGCTCCACAAAAACTTCAAACGCTGTGTTCCTCGCCTGACTCTAGGTCACTTCAGTCCCTCAAGGGATCATAGAAGAATCGAAATATAAAAGGTAGGGTACATTAAACACTAAATGTTCCCTTGTTTTAGCAATAGCTAGCTGGCCGAAGGCACGCTGTAATCTTGCTAACTAGCGTTAGCATGAGTTACAGGGCTTGAAATTCATTTGCCAGAATGGGGGAGAATTCCCCATATTTGTGTAGTGCATGGGGAGTAATTTTAGCTTTTTGTGGGGCGTAATAAAGAAAAGCTCCACCAATTCAACAGCATTAGCCGTGAAATAGAATGGGGAGGCTACGGACACCTAGGTGCAAATTGCTTCTGCCTGCTATATACACCCAGGTGCAAACAGCCACATTGGCTATCCACTCCAGGTGCATATAGCATTGTTGTCTACTGATACCTGGGTGCCAATAGCATCTACCGACAATGTCATCGGTAAGCAATGCCTAAGAACCCTGTGCTCCATTAAAAGATGGTCAGTCATGATTGCTGCGGCGGGTCTTCTCGATGAAAGACGTCTATCTAGTTAGCTAATGAGGCCCACACTCCTGTAAGCCACTCACTCATAGTAAATGGCTATAGCTAAGGCAAGGGTGCATTATCTTCAGTGGGGGCCCTAGCCTGACATGGCTACCCCCCCCAAGAGAGCCATTTCTTGAGCCGAGAGAAATGAGATGGAATCAAAAACAAAGTAATGTCAATAGTCCATAAGGGGCTGTTGGTGAAATTTGCTGATCACTTTTAATGAGGCAGAGTGAGGCCCCGGTTTTATTTATTTATTTTTTTTAAACCAGGGCCCTAGACTGTAGCCTAGCATTAATCCGGCCCAGAGCTAAAAACACAACATGAAACTCCACTCCTGCCATCTGACTGGGAGTAAAAAGCCTTTGAAACAGTCTGGGGGTCGATTCCTCCATGTGTAGACTCACCCGGGCCATCCCAGAGGAGTTCCTCCTCGTCCTCTTCCTCCACCTCCTCCTCCACCTCCTCCTCTTGCTCCTGCTCTTCATCCACACTCTGCGGTGGCCCTTTATCCTCCTCTTCGCCCTCAGAGGGACCCGGCGAGTCTTCCGTCCGGGGCTCTGCCGGTGAAAGATTGCAAAGATCAGAGTCTCCCCTCTGCTGCCAGGACGTTTTATTTCCCCACAACCTCGGCCTGCGTGTTTATAAACATTATCGCCAGATCTACAGGCAGATTGTCCTTAAAACCATTCAGGTATTTTACTTTCACGGGGTAGTATGTAGTGTGTCTTGGAGGGGTTTATAAACCACATTTTTAAACCTTCATCAGCCCATAAAACACACTTTCACAGCAATAGAACCTTTGGTGAATTTTGTGTCAGGGATCTTGACATCGAAATGTATGTCTGGGCACGTACGTAAGCATATCTCACGTCTAGAAGGTGAACAGACTGCGGTAAAAAAAAAAACGGAGCGTTCCTTTGCGACGGCTTCCGTCAGCCGATCAGCCCGTAGCCTTGTGGCACCGAATCCACCAGCGGGGGCACTGAAGGAACTTTCATAGCAGGTGCTGATATGCATAATTAATAAACAGCATCCCAACAGTGAGAGATGCTGCATTTTCAGAATTTCACCCTCCCTGCTGAGAGTGGCACTCTAACGTCCCCCATTAGCTGCCCAAGGGTCTTAAAAGTCACAGGTGGCTTTTTCTAGATTTGGAAAAGGACTCCCCCTCCCCCCCCCGACTCACTCCCCATCTCCCTCCCCATCTCCCATCTCCCCACCCGATAATGCCTCCGCTGTGTGCGAGCAAAGGGCATGTTTGTCCTTGCGTTCTCGCTCCGATAAACAGCGATAGTTCCCGATCAATACCTGCCATAAACGGCTGCCCCGCGTGACGCCTCAGTGTTCACATTATTAATGTCACAGATGGTGGTGGGATCCATGTTGTGAAACTGATCAGCCATCTCCCAACACACACACTCACATACACACGCAGTCATGTAATCAAATCCTTTTGGGGACCACTCATTCATTTCAATGGGAAAAACGTTAACGCTAACTATGACAAACTTAACCCCTACCCAGCCCTAACCATAAAAAACAATAGTAAAAACAGTAAAAACAACAACAGTAAAAAAAAAAAAACAGGTATTCATCACGTTGTGGGGACATTTAGTCCCCACAAGGTAAGGTATACCTGGACCACACACAGACGCACACACACACGGCTGACCTAACAGTACCATTATTTCCAGCTATAAATCACACTGAATGGCATATTGATCTTATCCTGCAGCACTGAGCTGAGGGACTGCAGTTATTGCATTTAATATTATCAATATTATCTCTTGTATCATCTGGGGGGGGGGGGGGGGGGGGGGGGGGGACGGGGAACCGGGGGGCCAAACCAGTTTTCCCCCCCGCCCCCCCCCCCCCCCCCCCCCCCCCCCCCCGCCCGACAGGTATCACGGAGGAGACAACAGATTTTCCGCCAGTCCCCCCAACCCCACCCCAAACTGTCTCCATCTATCTGATAAATACTCAGAACTTCCCTGTTACACCCCCAGGGCAAAGTCGCCCAATGCAGGCTCCTCAATCCACTTTACATACCAAACACACTTTTACAGCCCTAATAGACATTAATGTCATTCCCAGGCTGGCCCTTGTTCAACAACAGATTCTCTAGCACTCTTTCCATCTGGCTTATTCAGGACGCCGTGTCTTCTCATAGCATTTGTGAATTGACCGAGAAAACTATGGACCAGACAGACAGTGTGTGTTAATCTTATTAAATGCATTTTTGTCAGATTTGAGGAACGATATCCCCCTAGCCAACGCCGGCTATATGACAACAGGGAGTGCAATTAAGCCGATGACCATCCATACACTGGATGGCGCTAGTGCTTCCTTTTGCTATCAGAAGCACAGCCCTGGGGATTCCCTTTCCTGTGGTCCCGAGCAAATGAGAGCAGCCCTTCCTCAGTCGGGACGCCATCATTCACCCGCAGGTCAGGGAACAGGAAGTAGAAATAGCTTCAGCATCAGATATGGCAACAACACGGGAGCCAGCTGGCGTATTCGTGCGCGTGTGCAGGTGCGCGTCCCACGTCCCGCTGCACGGCCGGCCTGAGGGGGCGCCCCTGTCATCATTATCGGGTGTTTATCATCCAACTCTCTCCCCCAGATGCCAGATAAGGTCTTTATGAGCTAGCTGTAGGTCGATAAAGACCGCGGTATTGATCCAGGTCGAAAGAGCAGGTTCCTGGATTTTGTAAGTTCGGATAGCGGCACAGGGCACCGAGGAGGAACGCCGCCGTGCCGCGGAAACATCCAGAATCAGATGAGGAAATAGGCAGACACACACACACATACACACACACAAACACCCAAACACACCAACACACACGTATGCTGTGCTCCTCCACCACTCACACTTATCTCTCTCACACACACGCACGGACTGCACTCCCCGGCACATACACACGCATACACACAGAGAGGCTCTCTTTCACACACACACACACGCTGGGCTAATCTCTAATCTAAACCCGATTAGCACCTGACAGAATTTCCATGCGTTTATCGAAATCCAGCCAACGAACGGACGCTTATCACTGAAACGTCAAATTTCACAAGAGCTGGAATTTGAGATTAAACAGGGAAAACAGAAATTTTGATTAACTCGACAAAAATGACTCGAAACTGTGGCTTTCATGGTCTAACTGCATAGAAAAAATGGACAACGGGCACAGAACGTTACACCCTGAACCGCGCACACACACACACACACACACACACACACACACACACACACAAAACTCCTCTAACTTCCCCCACCACTGTCTCTCACCACTACTTTCTACATAACTGGTATGTGCCCGCTTACTCATTACTGTTACTCTGTTAAGATATCACTAGAACAGTAGTATCAGGTTTGTTTTCATGGCCCTTTGCTGGGCGGAGCCCCACCCTGTACTGAACTGACTGTATTGAAGATGCTTGTGTACATATTTATTACTGCGTGTTCAGGGACAGGGTCAGAGCAGAATAATTGCCAGGTGAGCAGGGCCTGACATGCTGACTGATTCCCCTTGTCCCTCAGTTTGTGTGGTGTTACATGTTTTTTCCCCCACCCCCCAGCCCCGTTACCACCACACACATAACCCTGCATGCTTCACTCTCCCAGCTCCTGTTCCCTTTTCAGCACCTGCTGAAACTGCTGCTTTAATCCATGCTCTCTCATTCTCAGCCGTCCATCCCATTGCCGCCTGCCCCTGACAAGGACCACAATTCCCCAAATAAAGACCCCATTCCCTGGACCCCGTGGCTTTTCTGCCACACCAATCTGAAACAGCATCACAGCAAACTCTGACTTTATTCTAACGCCCTTACTGTCCATGAAAAGTGTCAGCAAAATATAAACTCCATAACTGACCTTAAAAAATTTAAACAGAAATATGGTACGACCCATCTGATCCCAAGCACATGCACTGTACAGCCAGGTCCAGTCACGTCTGTGGTCTTGGAGTTTAATCTTTGAGTTAGAAGAACCTCAGGAACCTCGAGCAGGATATTCAAGCAAAACACACTGCAACACTGACATCTTTCATACACCTCCAACCCAAGGTAATATTTCCGCTGCACAATATATCTTTTGCATTGATCTAAATGCACACCAAAATAAAGAATACAAATTCATACTACAACAGTGACTACTGAGCTACTGGATCAGGCAGGATCTGAAGCAGCTGAATGAGTGCATTTCTGCCAATGTTCACTGACAAATGCTGTCATTTGTAAAAGTAACAGAGAAACCATGACACGATGGGATGAGGGAGGAGCTTCCCTCATGCAGATATACACAGTGACTGGGGAGGGAAGGGGTAAAAAACAAGACTTAGGGTCTCTACCCCCAGGCTCTCTCTACTCAGTGAGGATTCCTGTAGCCCAGTGTTTCTCAAAGCAGTCCTCAGGGACCCCCAGATGGTCCACATTTTTGCTCCCTCTCGACTCCCAGGGAACTGGGAGAGAACAGAGCCGTGGACCGTCTGGGGGTCCCCAAGGATGGTAGAACAGAGAGCCCCTTACAGGGAGCACGTGCCTATGGCAGCAGACGTACCTTCGCTGTACAGGGATGCAAAGGCTGGGCTGGATTCGCCACATTCGGCCAAATCGTCAGGGTCCGAGGCACCGCCCTCGTCTCCTGACGAGCTCAGATCATCAGGTGGGTTTTCCTCACCCTCCTCCAGGTCCCCCATGGAGCCTTCAGGGAACAAAAGAGAGCTCTCAGGTTTATATTTTTATTTACACAGCAGACACTTTTCTCCAAGACAGCATACATTTCTTTTTTTGAGAAAGCTGGGTCAGACAGTCTCTGGAGCAACGGTTAACGGTCTTGCTCAGGGCCCCAGTGAGGAAATCACCTCTGCCAACCTTGGGATTTGAACCAATGACCTTCTGACCACAGGCAAAGTGCTCAATCCCGCAGCCCCCCGTATACGACGATGACTTTAAACATCTGTAGCATCGGTGCCCTGAAATACAGGCTGTGATGTTTCTCTCAACTTGCCATTACAGATTACAATGGCACTCAAACAGCCAGAGCGGCAAAGAAAAACAGCCAGATAAAACTATTCCATTATTAATTGACTCTTTTATCTAAAGAAAGTTGGAGATTTAGCCATTAATATCTCGCTGGATAAGTTCAGCACTGTCCCCCCCCCCCCCCATGGTACAACAGCTGAACCCCTACAAGAACTTCAAACTACCTCACTTCAAATCTCTCTCCCTGCTACTTCATCGCCTTTGTAGCTCGATATGCACGTTTGATGTACATTTCACTATTAGACCCTTTGTTGGTTCAAGACCATTTTTTCCAGAGAAGTGTACAAAAGTACTTGGCACTTTTACAACCACTCTACAGAACCATCATTGGCACAGTAATGCCCATGTTCCCCATCCACCAGATTATGGCCTTATCCTGATGGCTGCCCACCCTGCCCACCCTCGGTGTCCTGCCCCCCCCAGAGAGCATCTGGGCTGACACAATCTGAATTCCTTCACTGTGAACACAGAATAAATCTTTCATTTAAGTCTTCATGATTTGACTTTGCGATAAAACTGGTTCGGAAAACCAGATGACACAAATATGTCAGATTCAACAACAGGACCTTGACCTACCTTATAAATAACATAGTTCAGCGGATAAATTTGCAGAATTATAGTAGCTTTTATGTCGCACTAGATCATATAAACAGAACGTAATGAATGGCTTTAAGTAGGATGCCGTACACCAGACTGCTCTTAAAATTTTAAGAAATATTCTAAGACACTGCCTTTTTAAAAAAGTACCTTACGAACAAAAATACACACCATCACCTAACTTGCTTCTCTGTAAAATGTGTATGACTTCGGAAATTAACTGAGGAACGAGCTAATCGATTTACTGGAACACTTACAAATTCATACGACATAATGGGTGGCCTCAGGAGTGCAATCACTAATCACGGACCTTCCAAGCAGTTCATAAAGTGTAGCGCGTCTTTAGATGTGGAGCCAACTGGATCAAAACTGCCTTTTCGTAATATCTTATTGTTTTCCGTATCCATCTTCATATTTAGCAACTGTCAGACCGCAAACTGCAATGCTGTTACAGAACCGTCGACTGTTAAATATTCTGCGCAAAACACCACAAGACGGTCATGTTCAAGAACTTCGAGTAAAGATCTTGCTAAAAGCGTACAGAAAAAAAACCTCAGGACTGATTAAAGAAAAACAATAAGTAACAAAATGATAATTATCATTAAAATAATTAATAAATTGAGATCCAACCGGCCAGGCAGAATAAAACCCGAACGGCTCATTTGCTGCACACGGGAGCTTGGAGACGCAGGCCGCAGTGACGCCCCGGCGATAAGGCGAGGGCTCAGTCATGTCTCAGCGAGGCGGCCGAGTCGTGGAGACGATCCCCGAGAAAAGGCACTAATCTGCATATTCATACATCCCGGGACTTATCACTGACAAGAAAGGAGCATCCATCTGAGAGCATATGTGACGAGCGGCCGCTGATAATCAGCGGAAAATAAATAAAAACAATTGGCTTATATGTAGCGAAATGAACTAGCGTGGAGTCTTATGGAAATTAACACTAGTTAAAATTCTCCAGTTTTGGTAAATTAATTTTCATTAGGTGGTGATGAATGAGAGGGGATTGTTCCTAGCTAATGCCGTGACTGCAGGCGTATATATTTACACTCCCCGAACAAAGAGGCCTATAATCTATACAAAGCACACAACAATACCCGTGAATAAAGAGCCTTGTACAAAAAGGGAAAGGCAATTTTTCTAATTCTGTTAATTTCACTTCCAAAGCAATTAAAAACGAGGCGGAGATAATGCTTCGAAACAATCGCTGCCTGACAAAGTGTTTCTGTCTTTGTAAATGAAACATCTTTAGGCTAATTTCGACTTCCACGCCTGCATGGTTCACTCTAATTTCAGATAAAATTAACACAGTTAGATTTGGAACTTAATAAAAAGAGGAAAGAGAAAAAGATAGATCCTGAACACAATATTTTTAGAATTATGGAACCCTGCTTTGCTAGATCTAATTTTCAGTATCTGTGAGGACATTTTCATACAATTAATTTTCCTTTAATCATAACTGTACAAAGGAGTTCTCTGTTCAAAATTCCAATTACATTTCATGTTTAAAATGTAAGTTTGAATTATGATTTCTCTTTCACTCAAGTGTTCCGGTTTAATGAATCAATCGCGCATCACTGCTCCCCGACATCAAAAGGTGCGGTAAAAGTTCCTCCTCTCCGCATGACCGCCATCCAACGGCCCTTTTCACCGTCTTCAGCCCAGACTGCTATCTGGGTGAATGTCCAGTCACTAGAAATAACAGCAATTATCGCTGAATATACTCTGGAGATGTACACCCCCGTTTCAAGCACCAGTCGGCCCACGTGGTGGCCTGAAAGTGAGACAGGTCGCACCTATCGAGACGGGACCCTGCTCCGCTCTAACCAACGGGACACCACGGGGCAGTTTCTCAGGCAATTTCTATCGTTGAAAGACAAAAAAATAAATAAATAATGCAAACCACACGATATCGGATGCATTCAATCTAAAAATAACTTTAATCTTTTAGATCAATTCTATGCTCTATTATTTATAAAATAGCACCTAGCCTAATAATAATAGCAATAATAATAATAACGACAAATACGTTTGATATAAAACGGTTTCTACAATAAAGTTAGTAAGACAGATTCGTCCTCCAATCTGAAATGCTTTTAAGTGACGTGCGTAAATTATGAATAAAGACAGGGCCTACAGAGAAATAGGACTATAGAATTGCCGTCGGCTATATTTCTGGTCATGATATAAAAGGTCACGGACAGCAAACAAATATTCGGTCACCTGACAAAATCAATATTATCCGCTTCATTTTAAATCTGAACAACTTGCTTGAATCAACAGGTCTGGAACAACAGACGCCTCCTGTATGGAGTCCATTTTCACTGTAGCGTGCAAAACGGGCCACGCTCCTAATAATGACTAACATCCAAGCCATTACTTATTTCATCGACCTGCGGATCGGCACGGTACACACTGAACATGTGAAAAGCTAATATTTTCGTTAATATCCACACACGTGATAAACATCAAACTCGGTGGCATGGCAGTGGCCAGGGACTGGTCAATGGTAACCATTCGCAAAACGAGATTAAATTCTGCTTCCTATTCTTAGGGAAACAAAAATATTACACTTGGTTACATCAAAAACGAACAATCATATTCTAATTTTATAGCCCCTCCCGAATACTTGACTGATCTCAGGTGTCTTTTTTAAAATATGAAAATAAGAAGTAATAAGATGAGACTTTGAATGTAAACTGCCACTCCAGCAGCGGAACAGAGTGCCGGGCTGATGAAGGCAGAAGAGATAATGATTTATTAACTTCGCGTCTACATCAAACCTGTGTGTTTAACAACTATGATTAAACATCGGAGACACGGCAGCTCTTAAACTAATAACAATCTTACAAAACATTTTTAAATCAAATTAAAAAAGATTAGCACTGTTTCTATCAGACAGAGGCTTATGAGAATTTTTTGAAAGACACAAGCGGTACCTTTGTACCAACTTCAGAGGAACAAAATTGTATTTTGCAACAGTAGTCAAACAGACAAACTGATGGCCAGCTTAGGCTACCAATAAGAGAAATTCTTTAAAGGAATTTTAAATGATCGTGAAAAAAAGTATTTTATAACTATCGATGAAATAGGATGTATCCGTTTCTCCACAGAAAAAAAAAAGGTGAAACTATGTACAGTACTACAGAGGATATATAAATTACGCATATCTATGCTTATGAAGAAACCCGCTTTTCGTACCTTACGTAGTATTCTTTTAGTTTTTAATATTTTGTTTTTTTGCTTGGTATATCTGTGACCGACGCTTGAATCGGCACTAAGGGAACTAAAGACAAACACGTGTGACCTGGGGTGTCGCATCATCTGCCAACTCCCAGTACCCTGAGGTCGCATGTATTATAGACTGGAATAAAAATATGAATAAACTAAGCCACGATGTTTACCGTCTCTGGTATACACGCCTTTACGTGAGTATGCTCCACACCAAGCAATATAGGACAAAAAAAAATATCGAAGAAATATTTTTAAAATAAAAATAAAAACGGGTGGGGCCGCCTACAGCGAAAGCGTGGAATCAGCGCGGTCCGCCTCCGTGACAGTGGCAACAGCTGGGTCGCTGTCCTTCACTTGAACGTGAGGCAGAAGGATGAAACCCCAAGCCGCAGCGGGAGGGAGAGGGTGAGGAAGGAGTTAAACGCGCTCCTCTCCCTCTCCCTGTGGCTGGGAGCGTCACTCGGTGAGGATAGCTGGGAGCCGTTCACGGTTATCGGCTCCTGCAGACTCTCTCTGCCGGTCTGATCTGTCTCCTCTTCATTAAGCAAATACGCCGACGTGGAAATGAAAACATAATAGCTATTTGATTTCCAGAGAGATATTTTGCATATTGGTTGGGCGCTGATAGTGGAATTTCATCAAGCCTTTTTTTCATGCTTTAAAAACTGAATTACTGAGCCCGGCTTCGACTGGATTTTTTACATTTCAGGGAAGAGCAAAAAAAAAAAAGAAGAAAAAAAGGCGCAGTTCCCCAGGAAGACTACTTAAACTATTAAATATCCCCTTCCCTTTTTCTTTCTCTGATAACAAGGAAGAAATTTAAAGCATTCACAGTGCTTTAGGTTCACTATATTAATCTTAGATAGGCGAGAGAAAATTAACTCCTTAATGAGCAGTAGCCGTCTCTCAGATAATGCGTCGGGCAGAAAGAGAGACAAAATAAGAAGATATTTCCCCCATCTGACGGTGACGTTGTGGGTCTGGAGAGGGCAGGTGTGTGATGAGGTTATAGTACCAGCCATTGCGGATTGCCACAGAGATTAATCGCGGGGCATGGGGGTATTTTTCATACCCCGCAGAAGGGAGAAAAAACTGCACCAGCCAACTCAGATCTACAAAGCACTTCACAGCAATCTACTAGATATGCCCCCCACCCCACAGGGAAAGTCACTATGGAGAAAATAAATCTCTCCGTTATCTCTGCTGTCTGAACACAAAGTGTGTGACCCCGCCAGGGTTCAGCTGCCCTGCTCCCATGCCCTAACACTCACTCAAACAGCCACACCCCACCCCCCCTCCTGACGGTCAAGCCAGGGCCGATTCTTGCCATTCTCACACGAGAAGCCACACTGATGCAGGAAGATTAAGACAGATGTGTGGTAGAGGAGCGCTCAAAAGTACACTCAGCATTCTCTCAGGTTACTGACAGGTCACTTTGGAGATGATCAGCAATGTATGTCGCTCTTAAAAGGTGCTCCTGCTCATTCTCCCTTCCGTTGAATGTTCTATTAAGTTAGCAGAACATGTCTTTTAAAACCTTGTGGAGGAGCTAAGGGCAAAATCATGTTTTTTCCTATGCTGGGTATAGGCTGATCAGTACGTAAGCTTGCTTAGTACATCAAATCAAAGCAAGTATGGTAGTGAAACCTGTACCCGATTCATCCATCCATCCATCCATCAATTCTAATGAAGTATAGTGTGGAACTATGTAAAGAAAAGGGCTGTAAGGGTGGAGAACACTTTCAGCAATAGCATCTATTGCCAAAAAAATCCAAGTATGATTTCATCAACACTTTACACATCGCCTTTTTAGAAAGACAGGAGTATTCTGCATTTATGTAACCCTAAGACCCTAATCCTTCACGGGTCTCCAAACAAGGTTATAAAGCAATGTTGGGTGTATCTATTGGTTTACCATGTTTAACTTCCTTTGCAAAGACGGCGAAATGAATGCGTGATGACAGGCTCATTCTGCTGGCCCTGAAACTTTTTTTTTTTGGCTTTCACTGGTCCTCTTTGGCACGACATGAAATGCTCATCCCACCCCCCAGCAGATAGTCGTCACACTCAAGGCCACAGTGTCGCCCCACAGCGATTAGAGGGGAACAGAGGTCTGTTGTACTGAAAATCATCTCAGCCGGTGGGGGGCCGACATCCACACGTCTCGCTGAGCTTTTATTTGTCAGTGCGGCTGTGTTGCTATATACACTGCACTTGATCAAATGAAGGAAGCCTGCTCAACATCAGACCTGTCAGAGATCGACTACAAGATGGAAAAAAAAAGCTTGACAACAAACAAGACGTTGTCCTTGGACGACGGAGTCTGCTGGTGCAGGGCGTCAGTCCCAAAACGTTTGGTGTTTGGCCGAGAACTGACACAACGGAGACAGATAAACAAAGCATACGTTTCCCTCACCGTGTGTGCAGTGCCGCCGCCCTCGCGAATCCCCCTGTCTTCTTCTGGCCACTGCACCCTGGCTGTGAGCGGGGAAACTCGGCATCAATAACAAGAGGAGGAACAGGCCCAGCTCGGGCTGCCAGGCAGCTGAGGGCCCGAGACCCTGGAATATCCAAGCCAGGCATGCAGACAAGAGGCAGCCGATAAGCAGCCGATAAAAGATAGAAAATAGCAGCAGATTTGAACTTTCCCACCGTCCCGAGATCCACGTGGGGGGGGCGGGGGGGCAGCTGAGGGCTGGAATGGAATCAGCGACTTACTCTATGCTTTCCTATCTCTGCCTGAGCAACCAGCAAGGCCATCGAGTGGTTCAGAGCACAGCGCATGCACACACACATACACACACACACAGAAACGTACGTACGCACGCACAGACACACGCAGAATAAGATGGAGACAAAGAGCGCTTAATCGTATAGAAAGACATATATACCACACCAGCACCATGGAAGTAAGCTGTACTGCAAGGTAACCCAAATTCTCCAGAGGTAGGAGAAAAGACATTATTAGTAGGAAGAGAAGGTGTAACTACACTCGGATGTCACCTTTCAGCACATGCTGACAGCAGAAAAATGGCCGTCCTTGGATCATTGTGTGCGTTGAGAAAACAAAAGAAAAAAAAAATCAAGTTGATTGAGGCGGCTGATTGACCAGCATAGCCTAAATAACAAAGTTGTGTCGTATTAGTGAGACAAGAACTGGGATCACAGTGCAGATAAACCAGACTCCCCAGGGGCACATGTGCGCCTGGGGTAAACATCAAGCAGTCTTCAGTGTCGCTCTGAGAATTGTTATTATCATCCATCCATCCATCCATCCATCCATCCATCCATCCAGGGCCCGGAGCCCAGGCAATAAAGGGCTGGGGGGCACACTGGATGGGATGCCAGGCCATCACAGGGCCCACACACCCTTGGGGCAGTTTCTAGATGCCTGATAGTGTAACTGCATATCTTTGGTCTGTACCTTAAAAAAAAAAAATGGTGTGACGAGACAGGAACATGCAAACTGCACACACATACAGAGCAGGGGTAATTATTATTATATTATGAACAGATGTGTAGCCAGCAGTAAATAACCAAAGACTGTCATGATGTTGGTACTGTGCCGTATAGAGGTCTCTGACAGTCGAAAGGTGACCTCGAGCGAACAGCTTGCCCACTGCCCTGTCACCTCCAGGCTAACTCCCCAACAAGCATGCTTGAAGCACGAACAGGAGCAGCCACAAGAATCGTCTGTATGTTTGACTGTTCCAAATGCTTATGTTTGCAGTGGATTATGGGAATTATGCTCCCAGTAATTCTGCATAATAAATTGGGGAAAAAAAAAACGGAATGTACACCATCGGACTGCATACTTCGCACTACCAAGGAGATAAGATTTAGCATCATAAGGATTCAGAGAGGGATGCCATCTGCTAAACGTGCCTGTGGACATCTCAAAACTGCCCTGCTGTCACATGCTGGACGCGGACAAAACCGTGTTATCGTTTTTGTACGTTTCAGACAATAGAGCCACAACATACCGGAAAGGCATTTTGCATGGAAAATCTGGCTAGATGACTGCACTTCAAAAAAGTTTTAAAGTAGACATTATGAAATGACATAAAATAAAGTAAAATCTCTTAAAGTTAGCTGCTGGTGTGCCCCCTCCCCTTCCCCCTCCCCCCACCTGAGATCTTTTCCTCACACCCCCATTGAGCCGATATAAAATGACATTGGTTGGGCAAAAGATAAACAGACTCACACACTCCTGAAATGAGCTGACGCTTCCCTATAATGACACACGTGCCGCAGGTAGAGCGTGCCATACGGTGCTGAACGCATACCTAATGCGGGGTGGGAGTGCAGGCCGGACGCGGCCGCCACGGAAACCAAGACGGTTTAGGACGGGTCAGGCCCGGCTGCCACGGAAACCGAGACGGTTTAGGACGGGTCAGGCCCGGCTGCCACGGAAACCGAGACGGTTTAGGATGGGTCAGGCCCAGCTGCCATGGAAACAGAGACTGTTTAGGCCATTTTCAGCGCCTGTTCTCAGATCTCCACCTTGACGCTTGACGCTCCCTGTCTCTCCCCCTCTCTTCCTGTCTCCCTCTCCCTCCCTTCCCCTCCCTCCCTGTCTCTCTCTCCCTCTCTTCCCCTCCCTCCCTGTCTCTATCCCTACCTCCCCTCCACGTGAGCTGTCCTGGCCTTCGTCTAGAGCGCACTGGCCCTGAATCAGAGTCGGGACAATCGGGCCGGTGCGGTCGGGCACAAACACCTTCTATCAGTGCCAAAGACTAAATAGATCCCAGAACATCCCAGATTCCGATCATGAGAGCACGGGGGGGCGGGGGGGTAAACACGGAAGCCACTGCGTTAACCCGGCTTGAGGGCCATGTTTTGGCTACAGAGGCTACGCTGCGTGATTCGGTGTGTAGAGGTCAGAATGAACAGCCCAGGCCTGATCTGCTGCTGATCTGCCTTGTAGAGCCAAGGCGACCCCCAGTCACCTAATCATTTCACACACCAGGATCTATGGTATGTTTACTTGTGTAAGAATCTATGCCTGATCTCCACAGTTATGGAAGCTATACATCCAGCCTGTCTGTGCCTTGTGTCCAAAGTGGTATGGGCTGTGCGCCCAGCCTGTCTGTGCCTTATGCCCAAAGTGGTATGGGCTGTGCACCCAGCCTGTCTGTGCCTTATGCCCAAAGTGGTATGGGCTGTGCGCCCAGCCTGTCTGTGCCAGCTGGGTGTGGGCACAGGGTCTCAGCGTGTGGGCTGGGGGCTGATGGACAAAAAAAGAAAGAAAAAAAAAGATCTCTGTGTTCATTAGTCAAAGTTAAATGCCAGCTGAGTTTCCAAAAGGGTTTAAAGAGGGCTAATTGGTGTAATCCATCCCGGTACTACAGAGGCTGGCCGGCAGTGCATCAGGGAAGTACTGATGAGGCCGGTCAGTGCTGGTTTTCTAAGGATGCGTTGATGTCCTCTCTTCACTCTCCCCCCAGTGGCTGCTGCATTTCCTCACCACTGCTGCATAATTGAGTCGTAGCTCCATTTCCCACACAGAGGTGACCAAGCAAGTTCTAACCATCGGATTCCTCTCAGCGTGGAGGAGAGATAATGCAAAAAACATCCTGACCGGAAACTAGCAGACTCTAGGATACCACAGCATCGGGGGGGGCTGTATACAGACAGAAGCCCACGTGTCGGGGAGGTGGGGGGGGAGCAGTACAAACATTATCTACTGTTTATGTCATGTGGCACAAAATGACAGATAAAGAGAGATCCTCCAAGTGTGTGTGATAGCTCTGCAGAGCTTGTAGAGGGGATGGAGCAGAGATAGGGGCTTGTTGAATATCACCTCCTGCATGGCTGCCAGCGCTGAAGAAAGAGGGCATTTATAAGAGCTGGGGCACGGCTGTGGCCCCCACTGCACCGATAGCATCGATCTCGGAAGGGGGCCGCACAGATGCCCCGCTTGCATCTGTGCCTCCATTCGCCAGGGAGGGCGAAGTCCTGCCGTCCGATATCCAATAGGGAAAACACAGCACTGGATAGTATGTGCACACTCGCTCCTCAGCTCGCACACCCAGGCCTAATATCTAGGACTGATAAAAGCATATTTCCTCACTATTTAGACAGCTACAGGTCACGTGCATGTGTGGCTCAGCGGGTTAGGTCCCTATGCCTGTGATCAGAAGGTTGCTGGTTCAAATCCTGCGCCTGGCAGAACAGTCATCTCTCTGGTGAGCCCTTGAGCAGAATCCTTATCCTTCTGATAATTGTCAGATAGAGTGTTGACCCTACGCTTGGACCCCCAGAAACCGCATAGGTCTTAAAACAGAGGTGCATGTGGAAACACGCGCAGAAACTATTCCAAAGTAAATGTGCAAGCGGCACACAAAGCATCATGAAAGCGGACGTTCCGTTTACACCTCTATTAAGAGGCTCACACTTAGGCCCAGGTCGAGGCTGGCTTGGTCTGGCTGTGACTTAGGTGAGGTTTTTCTGCCAGCCTGACTGCAGATAATTTTAATATGGGCCCAGTGTGGATTGCTGATAGTGTTTAAGGCAGGGCCCCATGGAGTGAAGCCTGGTAGTACCTATCTGTAATTAGTAACCATTCTCTATCACTGATAAGATAAACTCACCCTGACCTTTTCCATTTGGTCTCCATGGCAACGAGGCCTTCTCCCCCGATATTATTTTAGTGATTAAACAGCAAACAGCAGGGAGATGTGAGGAACTGATAGAGATGATTAATAACGGTGTCTGGTGGGGGGTGGGTGGCGGGGGGGCGGGTGTCACCAAGTCATGTGAATTGGCTGGGCTTGGCCTTGCCTTGAACAATGAAGGAAAAGAAAAAGAAACCTCAGTGATGAAAGTGATAGATGTCTCCTTTTTTTGAGAGGTACTCAAAAAAAAAAAAAAAAGAGAATTAGCATAACCACCCCAGCTTCTTTATCAAGCCCACTCCTCACACGACAGTGTCACTTTGATTAATCGCGCACGATCCCGGCGTCTTGGGATCATCAAATGCCTCTCTAAACCCCCTAAACACGCGGAGCTTCCCACAGAAGGTAAAAAGGCAGGAGGGATGAAAATACAACAGGGAGGTAGAATCACAAAAATAAGCAGCAGAAATATAAGCGGCGAGTTGGCCAACAGTAACTTTGACAAGGCTGCTTCCAGTGTTTGTGTAGTTGGGGGTAATAAATCTATAAATGTAATGTACACATGTATGTGCAGGTGCAGTGCACACACACACAGACACACACATCATCAAACATCAGTAAACGTGCTTGCAGGACGGGGCAGATCAGATGGGACCGGTCCACAGTAACCTCACCCATCCGTCCGGACCTGGGGACCTCGGCTGGCCTCACCGCCGTCCCGCTCATTTGCATGAAGAGGAAAGGGCGGCGGGACATGCAAAGTGGTCCCCGTTGACCGAAAGGTCACCAGAGGGTTGGGGGGGGTTAGACAGCATGGGAGCCGATAATGATCCAAATCGCGGCAGCGCTCATCGGCAAGATCTGCAGGCCTGATACGTACGTAGGAACGGCTTCCTAAACTAAGGCCTCGGTGATATACAAGTGTCACCCCCCCCTGTTATCAAGCAAGGACACAAAAATGAACATTAAACCATATTACAAAACCACTTGTCTGAGAAAGAACGGTGTGATTTAGAGTGCCCGCCCATGTGTGCTCTCCCTCACACTCTCCCCCATCGCAGTGAGGGACGGGAGAGCCAGACGGAGGTGGACAGGAAGGTACCCCTGAGCTCGGTATAGGCAGGACATGAGGAGCACTAAACACAGCACGACGCTGCCTCTACTGCTAACCAGCTCAACCTCAATTCTGTAAAGAGGCGGTTCTCAACCAGATCCTGAGGGACCTCCGGACAATCAGTGTTATTGCTTCCCAACTGGGAGAGAGCAAAAACACAAACTGACACAATGACCAAGGATGGGGACCACTTTTCTCTCAGTCTTCTAAATGATTCTTTAAAGTCTGTATCACTTCTCTGGCAGCTGATGTCCTGCGTTTCTTTTTAAATATTTATTTATCTATGTTTTTTACGCTGCTCAGTGAATTCCGCTGAAATACTTCTGGGGTCTTTAACGGCGCTATCACAGGCCCGGATCTGCAGCCTCCCGCTGTCGGCTGCTTTCATTTAGATATCCGCGGCCGGCACCCAGAACTTAAGCATTATCAAACGTCTAACAGGGCCGACATGCCACATTATTGACAAATTATTCTCTGAGCGTGCAAGTCCCCTGACAAACTCACCAAGTATGCCACGATTCCCCCCCACCCTGCCCCACCCCCCCGGTACAGGACCCTATCTGATTCTATTAAGGACTCGGCACATTGTGCAGAAACTAGCCCGGCCTGCATTGCCTTAATATCTTCTACACGCTCATGAACTTGGTTACGATCATAATGGTCCAGAGTAATTTCCTTACCGCTTTAAGGACTCGAGTGGCTCTCAAATGAGCGCCAGAATGGAAATGTGGAGATGTAAGGCGAATCACACCCCCCACCCTCCTTCTCCCCCTCTCAAGACTGATATCCAAAAACCGACGGCAGCTTTATCGAATGCACTGGAACTTATTTTCACCATATCGCTGCAAATTAAGAAATGAGTGAACAGCGCACGTACGACCAGGGCAGCTAATCTATTAAGGAAATGATGACCAGTCCTATTATCAATAAACACCAAGTGATTCAGAGATTGGTTTTCTTATGACAGATGCCTTCATAAGTGGATCAATGTCCCAGCACCTACCACAGCATGGAGACAGAACGCCAAAAGAGGAATAAAGAAAGAATGAGAAGAGGAGGAGAAGGAAAAGGAAAATAGAATGGAAGGAAATGGAAAAAGAGAAGGAGGAGAAGAAGGAGACGAAGGAGGAGGAGGAGAGGCGGTAAGGGCAGTGAGGTGGAGAGGTCACCAGGAGGGAGGGAGGGAGAAGAAGAGAAAAAGAGAAGCAAGAATGACTTCCACAAAGGGGGAGAGAAAAAGGAGCCGACCCAGGGGCCGGAGCCCGTGGCGGGGCCCGAGACAGCCATGCCGCCCACTGCCAAGTCCACATCCTATCTAACAAGGGTGTAGTTTCTTAACATTCATCATCGCTGAACTCTGAAACTTTATCAGCGGCGGAGCACGGCGCCATGGCCCAGGCAGGCCATTCTGAGCTCGGCGATAGGGCCCGATAACGCGCTGATAGATTACAGCAGATTGTTTTACTTCAGGGGACACCGCCGCTAACGCTAATACTCAGACAGGAGTCAGCACTGATGGCGGGGGGGGGGGGGGAGCACAAAGTGGAAAGGGCAAGGAGAGCGAAGGAGCAAAAGGAAAGGGGGGATTAATATCATTTTGTACAGAAGTGACCTGGGTTTAAGATGACAGTCTGAAAAGGAAAATGTCCTGGAAGCAGAATCATTTGACAGAGGAGGACAGAGATGGAGATAGAGGGAGAGAGAGGGAGGGAAAGAGGGAGGGAGAGGGAGCACAAACAGACAGAGAGGAGGAAAGACAGTGACGTGGCAGCACTAATATGGGACTATGTGTTGTCATGCCAATAAAGCAGGATTTAAATTAGAGGGAATGGCAGGCTAGGGCACAGCAAGGGCAAATGGTGTGACGGGCACAGGGCACGACGAGGGCATGGTAAGGGCGGGTGGCACGATGGGCACAGGGCACGGCGAGGGCGGGTGGCACGATGGGCACAGGGCACGGCGAGGGCGGGTGCCAGGATGGGCATAGGGCACGCTGAGGGCGGGTGCCACGATGGGCACAGGGCACGCTGAGGGCCAGCAGCTGGCATGACAGGAACAGCGAGGGGAGGTGGCCAGAAGGTCACTGCAAGCCAGCTCAAACCAGAGCGGAGACAGGGTCCCACTCAGGGTGCCGGTCTGGGTCTGTGGTGTACATCACATGACTAAAACTGAGGGAATAATTTGGGACTAAAAATCACTTCACTGACAGCATGAGCGACGCTAAACAAGTTGGACAAAAAACACAAACTGGAACTGAATCTGATGCATAACGCCCTCCCTACAGAGCAATAAAGCAGGAGGGGGGACATGGGAGAGGTCAGGTGCACGTGCTGGGGTGAACAGAGCATCCTGTGTAGCAGCTACCCTGTGGTTTCGTTATATAGGTAAAGCCAGCTGCGCAAAAACACCCCCCAGCAAATGTGGCCCCCTCCAACCAAGGGCAGGACACCCAAAAGGTGCACTAGAGCAATCGCCGGCCTCACACGCCCTCCATCTGTGTCAGGCTGAAGCTGGGCTTATCTAAGGCTTCCAACGAGCAACTCACTGTGGCGGAAGAGGGCGAGAGAGAGGTGTGTGTATGCCAAAAGGGTTAAATAGGGTTCATGTCACTCTTCCCCCCCAGCAGAGACAGACAGGTGGGGGCCAGGGTGTATCCTCTACTGACAGAACTCCGTACTCTGCCCAGCGTTTAAATAAAAACAATTGCAAGGGAAAAAAAATATCTATATTCATTTTAATTTGGTGCGAGCGTTTTATCAGCAGCCCATGAATAATCCGAGCGGTAATTTCTTTCTTTCTTTTCTGTTCCTGGCATTTTGGTGCCGCAAGATAAGGGTAAAAAACAACAGAAAGGCTAGCAGAATGAAAAAGACAGATAGATAACATTGATATCAACTCCTACACAACACAGTCACTCTCTTATCGGGCCTTTTAATCACAGTTCCGTTTTTTTTTCTCTCCCTCTCCCCCCCCTTCACTGCCCGTTCTGTGCGGCCCGGCTGAATGGGACTTACTGCCCTTAAAATGAAATCCTGCTTTTGGTATCAAATTAGCTTCACGTGCACATTTTAGCAGCCCGCTAATGTGAATAATTCAGAGGCCAGACGGCTTTTGTGGAGGGCAGGATGCGAGAGGATGGGGAGA
>JAODKC010000021.1:18760331-18772917 GCA_026777985.1 Mormyrops attenuatus
CGGCCCCCCCCCCCCCCCCCCCCCCCCCCCCCCCGGGGGGGGGCGCCCCCCCCGCCCCGGCCCCGGGGGGTGAGGGTGGGAGCCATAGGCACCTACCGGCAGAGAACTCTGGCACTTCTAAAGAAACAGAAAAGTTCACACAGCCAAACAGGTCTTAGCTACCAAATTCAGGAAGCTGGTGCTGGACTATTTAAGGTAGTGTTATTCTGGGCTGCTGGGGCAAATTTCAGGTGGGGGGAGTGTCAGCAGGTCGGATTTATGGAGGGCTTGCCGTCGCTGAGAAAGCTCCAGATGCTGGTCGACCTTCCGTACGGATTCCCTCTCTACTGGTCAATGGCCATGCCAGTTCATGAACAAGAATTCTCTTCCGTCTCGTTGAGGCTTACATCAGCCCAAACTGGGGGGCAGAGGTGTCATTAAAAAAAATTCAGAGTCCACAAAATCCTTCAGGAACCCTGAGAGCGTCTTACCCAGAGCAAAACAGGTGCCAGACTGATAATACACACAAAAATAAGCATTTTAATATGACGCTTCAAATCTGTAAACTTCCTATGTGGGCTGCTGTTACAGTTTGGGAACTTTCGTGCTCTGATATTTACGGTTTACGTTCACACACATTTTTGCCTACTAGGCCGGTGCCACTCCCACCCGTAAATTGCCAGTCTTGCCACATCTAGGGATCCAGTCCAGCTCACCGCCTGGGCACCTGCACCACCCTACACCCCAAGCCCCAAGCCCATCTAAGACACCAGTTTTCTGCCCTTATAGAGACCGGCAGAGAAGAATTTACACAGGAGAGGGCTCTTTCTGCACCCTGTGTCACCCCCCTCCCTTTCTAGAAAGAGGGAGAAAGAAGAGGGAGAGAGAAAGAGAGAGAGAAAAAAACATAATTTATCTGTGTATTATCAAGAAAGGCAGACACTTTAATCAGTCAGCTATGAAGTCAGTATTTCCATTCTTATCTGGCGGAGGAGTGGAAATGGAGAGCCGATAGTGCAGGGGAGCCCATCGGTGGGGAGGAATGATAATGGGGAGCGAGGGCTCGCTATTGGACCGCTGTGTCAGCGCTATCTCCACCCATTATCAACGGGCTTATCGACGCCCCCATCAGCCTAGCTGTAATGGGGCCAGTTCAACTTTCCACATTATCATACGACTAGGACCTGGTTGAGAGAAAGCTAGAGGTCTGACTGGAGACAGAGAAAGAGGGAGGGGGGAGAGAGGGAGAGAGAAAGAGAGAGAGAGGGTGGGGTAGGGCGGGGATCAAAGAAAAAGGGAAAGAAGGAGAGATAGAGGGAGACGAAGAGTGAGACAGAGGACAGGGAGGCAGTCACAGGGTTATTGTTTATGGACAAAGAGCTCACAGAGATAGTGCAGGAAGGCAGGGGAACGCAGAGAGGAAAAGGATTAAAAAGAAAAATATTTGAGATTGCTGCAAACTAATATAAAAATTCAACCGGCAGCAGTTTTGGAACATCAGATTCCTACACGACAAACTCCCGTCAGACTGCAGGAGTCTGTGAAGCTTAAACGGGAAGAGCGTCCGAGGAAGGGCGCGGGTCCAGTGGGGGTGTCAGCAAAGAGCCTTAACGCCTCACATGTGTAATTAAACAGTATGAGACTGCAGTGTCTAATCCGGGTTCAGGCTGCCAGCTTTACCAACCCGAAGCCTGACAGTCTCGCCTTTTCCATGGAAGTCAGCGCCTTTTCAGCTAATTTTTCCGCATATACGGGACGAAACGCCAGATAGCTGTTCCGTATTTGTCCGCAACCTCTCGTCCTTTTGTACAGTTAGCACACAGCTACTTGTCTCTGGCACATCAATATGCATTTTTTCCCCACCCAAGCAGTGACACTTCAATCGTACAGCACATACTACTTATAGATTCTTCAGCAGATGAAGATGGAAAAAGAAAAAAAAAAACGAAAAGCTGATGTAAGATATTTTAAGCCTTTAAGGGGATTTTCATCTTGTCTACAGGCAGAAGGCCGGTCCTAAAGAGACCTTTATGAGGTACAGGGGCCATACTGACGCCAAGGACAGACAGCAGCTGCCAATGGACCAAAGTGACCCACATCTTCTCACTGGCAGTGAAGAACATCCAAGCTGCACAACTACTCTCCAGATTCCCAGCTGATCCGATTCGAGGAGACCTTAAATTCTCTATTATTAATAACAAGACAAGGAGCTGCAACTAAACAAACAGGTGGTGTAATACGGAAGGTCAATGTGCCAACCAATTTAGAGGACAATAAAAACACCTCTACACCTGTTACCCACCTACGCCTCCTGTAAAATATAGGCTCAAACCTCATAAATACAACGATCATAACCACACAGATCCCAGCGACTCAGAACCCGCAGGGGATTAGCATAATGCTAATTAATACAGAGCCCACCTGAGACTACAAGTGCCATGCCCTGCCCCTTTCTCCCAGGATACTACCCCCCCCCCCCAGTTGTCTTTGACTGACAGGTTACTTATCAGCCAAAAAACACACACTCGCATGGTTTACACAAGCGCAAAGCAAACCCAGCTCCGAGATCACTCATAACACAATCTCTAATGAGTCATCCTGTACAATCCGGTGACCGTTTCAGGGAGAGAAAGGAGGGAGAGGGCAAGAGGAAGAGGCACAAAGGAAAGAGATAGAGACTGGGGAGGGGTGAGGAAAGGATGAGAGAAGGGGATGAGAGTGCGAGACAAGCTCGGCGAGAAAGAGAGTGAGGCTCGATGCCTGCGAACAGCCACAAACCAGCGATACTGACCACGGCGCGCCAGAAACGTTCCGCCGGCCCAGACCCTGCACAAAAACCCAACGTCCCTGAGCACAATCTCAAGTCTCCCCTTTGTAAGCCTTTGTTTTTCTCTCTCTGCTATTTAAGCCATGTCTCGTTCTCCGCAGAAGAAAAGAAAGTACTCATAATAGAGCCGCTTTTTGAAAGCACTCATTACGCTTTGGCTGCTATTCAAGACGAGGTGCGTATCGCTCAGGAAGGGGTATCGCGCCCGCTGCCTTTTGTTGTGTTATACAGAATCTCAGATCTATTTTTATTTTTACACCTCCTACGCTCCAATTAGCAAAGAAACTCTCTGAGGTGGATGTACGACGTCTGGGGCGGCCTCTCTAGCCATTTCTGCGAAATTCGACACTTGCCAGGCAGGTCTGCCAGGCAAAAACATTTTACACCTGGGAGAAAAGACTCAGAACATAAGAAATAGCCATCTTATCAAAGGCACTGGGGTACCTGTCATAACATTAGCGTTACACTCTGTCCTTGCACTGGATGTCACCCACGTAGCCTGAACAACCTTCTGCAGGCTTTCCAACCAATCCACCCCCCCAACCCCACCACCACCAGGCTGACGCCACCTAAGCACTCTCTAAATATTATGGACTTAGAGTTGCAAATAAAACACTCCCAGTCCTGACAGGTAAACTTGTATTTTCTCATTCCACTTGTTTCATCAAAAAGAGCCTTACCAGAGGACTCTCTTAAAACTAACTCAGGAACGTCAAAGATAATGTCTCAGATTTTAAAGATAAACTTTTAGATTTGAGATAAAGCTGAAAAATGAGGTTAATTTAACCCCCTAACCACCAACTCTGAGCAGAGCACAAGAAGCTGTGAAACACCCAAGTGTGTGTGTGTGTCTGTTTGTGCGCCCCGGCTTTCCCATGTTAGACCACAGAGACACAGGCCAGCTGCCTAGCTGAAGCAGATGTTTCAGCGACAGGGTTATCCTGACAATACTAGCACAAAGGGTGCGATGGAAGGGGCCCTGAATTCATAGCTGTAAAGAGTTCACAGTATCAACCAAAATGAATTAGTATTACAGTGTTTTCAATAGACATAGGGTACACTGAAGATCAGCAACCAAAAACGCTGATGCGAAAGCCCAAGAGGGAAAACGATCACGATCAGCAGGATTCATGGACAGTCAAAGCTAACGAACACTGTACCGGGCAAACAGTGTACAAACTGAGGGCTCGGAGGAAAATGGGAGGAACAGGAAGGAGCGGCTCTCCATCAAGAGAACAGCAGCCTTAGTTTATCCCACGCCATCTAATATCTTCAGCGTAATCATCTGCTGCCGTAGCATGTTATTTTTCTTTTTGGATTCATGGGCATGCAACAGCTTTCTTTTAATGATAAAATAAACAGCAGACTCAAGATAATTATCGAGAGCGAAAAAAGTCCCCGTAGTATCTTCCGTGAAATCTACAGTGAGTAATATGTGGAATTACTTTTAATTAAATTAATTGACTACAATGGTCGTTAGGAGAAAATACGGGCAAAACTGCGGAGGGGGGGAGGCATGCATTCACACCTATCATCTAATTATACAACAACATTAATCACATTAAGCATGGAGCTCACTGGCAAGGCTCTAGCGCACAACTCCCATGTGCTGCTTTGTTATTGCACCAAAGTCCCTCTCCTGCCTGCTCGCCGCAGATAAGAACTCTTATCGGACTTGGCGATCTCTATCTGTGCAGAGATCGGCCCGACGGCTTATCTAAAGTTCACATCGAGCTAAAAGCAGAACAAAGAAGGAAAAACACACAGGCAAAAGCCACCATGGCGCTCCGGCTCTCTCTGCGACTATCTGTACGCGAGCAGTCGCCTTTCCTCGTTTCTCTCTTAAATGTGCACATCTGACGACGAAAAACAGTGTGATATGTAACTATCACACGGTCAAAGGTCGATAGTGGTATTTCGCAGCGTATTTTTTTGAGGGGGGATGCGTATATAACTGTAACTGAAACTGCAATCGTTAAAAAGTTCCAATCTTGTCTGCGATTATGGGATATCTCGGAATTCTTGAAAAAGTATGACATCACTTTGGACGTTTACCCCTTACTCCGCATATTGACATCGCTTATCAGTGTTTCAGTCGCAGACGTCAGGAGGCAAAGCCGCAGGTATCTTTCCAGATCGGCCAAACGGCTTATCATTTCAGCAGATCTCACAGAGAAAGATGCTTTAATACGCATATATCGCTTTTTAAATTCTGTGCTCTTTCTACCCTTGTTCTTATCAGTTTAATCATGCTATTTTGATGCAACCAGCTAGTTTCAAACACAAAAAGACGAGAGCACCAGCTGGGTATAATTAACATTCGCATTCCGTTGAAATCGGGCTGATCTGCTTCACGTTATCGCGCAAAGATCTCCACCCTCCCTATCCTGTCTAACATCTCAACTGCCAGAACTAAAAACTGGGAACAGGAAGCGCCGGCCGTATATATGAAAGGAATTATTATATCAGGGAGGGGCTGTTGATCTGTTGGCAAGATCTGGCTATCGGCACTAAGCAGAGCCTCCAACACGTAGAAACGCCAGTGGTCATTAGTGTCCCACAGCCATAAGCTATGGACCTTGACACGTGTTTCTGGGTCGCACCACCCCGCAATGCGTGGAGGACTGCGATTACAAGTCTTCCTCGGTGAAGAAGAAAAAAAGGAGGAAAAAACAGATCGAATAGAAACGCATCTACAAAGTCGCAGAGAATCATGTGACAATGTAACTGCCATCAGACAAGTAACACAACTGAGGAAATAAGACATAACACATGATAAAAAGTTGATGCCGATGACATCAGACTGAAATCCACAAATTTTTAGACTTATATTATAATTGCAAATACGTTTATTTCGTAAACGTATTCCCAAGTCGTATTATTTCCTTAGTTTTGACCAGCAGTCACTGCTTTTATTAAAAAGTTTATAAGAAACGAAAGGAAAACCGCCTTTCTTCAATTTAATAAATTCGGCTAAACGGCAAAAAGTCCAGCATTAGCCTAAAACAAGTAATCAGAACTGGGAGCGCCAGAGAGGACCAGGGTGCCACCTTCCTCCAGGGGCCCCAACAAACTTCGATACCACAGCGTATGCTAATGCAATCTTATCAGGAGGCTTCTGGTTTTCTTTCTAAGAGTCGCTTTCTCCTTTTCCTCCCATTAATATATATTTTCTTTCTTTTTGAAAAGCCCTTTCAAACTCAACCTCCAAGTTATTGCTACTGTGTTTATCGCACCGAAGCATCTCTCCTGGAAGCAGAACTGAAACAGTGCCTGGCACCGGAGCAAAACGACTTTTCAGCTTTGGCGCTCCTTTTAACTCGGGGAAAGGCATTTAATAATACATATAATTTGTATCAAATTTGAGATCGCACACTAGAGATAAATATTTGCATGTTTTAAAAACAGGAAGGATTTGTTAAACATCGAGGGCGAGTTAGCCAAGTGCAAAAAAAAAAGAGTCACAAGGCGGGGGGAGAGAGTGGCGACCGTGCATTACAGAGTTAATGGGACAGATGAAAAAAGATCCAATTGTAATCCCTATCAGCGAGTGAAATCAGCACAGCGCGGCATCTGAGGGCCCCATCTCTGGAAACAGAACAGAAAAGCCAGTCTCGGAGCAGCCACAGACAGAAAACAAATAAAAAGATCCAATTTTAATCTTTATCTCGACTGAGATCAGATCGCTGCTTATCTGGGCTCCCATCGCCTTTCTCAGAGAGCAGTGCGTTTCCAAAACAGAATTAAACAGGAAACCATGGCAACGGTCTGCTGCATGTGGACACTACTTGTATTTAAAAAAGGAAATGTATTTTTAAAAGCAACAGGCCATTTGAAGAAATTAATAATCCGCGATGCACCCAATGAAACGATTCAAACTTTATTACAGCCGTCATCATGACAACTGCTGGCATCGCCTATATTATTTTTGACACTTAATCTTATCATTTGCCAGCAGGTATGCACATGCACAAACATCTCCGCTGATTATATTTTCGAGAACACTCTATGGAAAAGGGATTTCTTATTTACAGTACCGATTACAGACTGATTAATGTTGATCCGAAGTGTATTCGACCCAGTTAACTTTAAGGAAAAAAGTAGGTGCAAACGCTCGCTCAACAGAAATACACATTTCCAACACTTATTCCATATTGAGCATGTCTCAAAAGAAAGGCTTTTAAAAAATCAACAGTGCGAATCAACAAATTATGCAACAAAGCAATTGCTTTGCAAAATAATGCACCCAGAAATATGTTATTCAAATTATAATCATGGGAAATAAATATTAGGCAAGGTCTTCATGTTAACTTTCTAGGTATCTACTCACGTTTAATCTGCCTGGGCTTGCTCTGTTTTCTTCTGGACATGATTGTTCCCTTTCCAATAGCGACGAAGCGCTCCCTCCACGGAGATCTAGCAGAAAACCACAGCCGTGTCCCAGACCGGAGATATCCACATGTCCTGCACTTTTTAATAACTACGCTAGCTAGTCCGCTGACTACCTGTGGACACGCGAGCGCTGCCTACTTTCAGCTGCTGTAAGACGTGCGCCTTCCCTTCCTTCTCCGCTCCCCTTTAATTCTCGGGATTGCTGAGAGTGAGGCAGGTAAGCTCCCGCGGCTTGCCGCTGCGTCTGTTTTCACTGTTTCTTCTGATGCTTCGCGGCTGCTGTCGCGGTCTTCAATCGTTTTCATTTGTGTTACAAAACCCCCGGTAATTCAAGCGTGTGGATCTGAATGGGAGCCTTGACACTCACACCCTGGCTATGGCGATCCGGGAGAAAGCCACGCCTCCCGTAACGCCCCTGGTATGTGACGGGCCGCCGTCTCCCGGATGTGACGACACACGCCACGCCCACAGAAAGAGCATTAAATCTGTAGGCTTTGGAGCGCTTGTAGCGCACGTACATTTTCAATTGTATAAGTTTAATACAAGAGACCCTGAAACAGCAGTTACTGTATTTTTTTCTCATACGGATTACTTTTGACGATGGTTATAAGGATTCTTGTTCAAGGATAGAATTCTTTTTTTTTACTTTAATAAACAAGGAAGAAGCTTTCGGTCGAAAGAGCACGAAATGAAAATCTTGCTTTAACAACTTCCCATTTTTTAATTTAACTGGGTTGCCTAATAACCTCATTCGTAACATTTAGATAATAGACGCCATGATTATCAAGTAGCATTGCCAAGTAACGTGTTTATTTAATTTTAAACATTTCGCGTTTAAATAGGCGGGCAAAACTGTAAAGTAACTATCCATTTAAATTACAGCCATATTCATCCCGGATATTCGCCTTAGGATTGCACCTCAAGAAACAACTCAAGGCTGATCAGTTTTTAACCCGACGACGTTAAATTTGAGGGATTCATTTTTGTTTCTAATATCAGCATGTCTTCCACACAGACAACTGGCTGTTAACGTTATCACTAATATGTTCCAAAAACAACCCACTGAAAATAAACCGAATACATTAAAATATTTATCTGTCCAGCTGTCACACTCGTTACCAGCAAATACTCCCTAGATGTAACGATAGTATATTAAACACAAAAAGGGCACTTCAGTTGCGTGGAGTCTGCAATGCACACTGCCACCTAGGGGCTACCAATCAGAACGCAAGGAATGTATCTCCTCTTGCCGCTCATGAGAGGCATAGCGCAGCCTGGACAGGATGCCTGCCCATCACAAGCTGTTTATTCACACACGACACTTTTAGAGAAACGAGCTCACCTACATCGTACGCTCTCGTTTCGTGTGTTTCGCATGTCTCGTTGGAAGAAAGCATCGCACCCGGAAAAAACTCCTCATACAGAGCGGGGGCCTGGAGCAAATTTCAAAGGTGCAAAATCACTGGCATTAAATCCATTATTATTGTAAATGTATGCATACTCCGTGCATGTTATGTCCCTTTCCTGAATTTCAGATATCAGGCACTGAGAATAAACACTTACTTTTCATACAGATGTTCTAAATAACCTGCAGATATCCAAAGCAATAATAAACATTAAGAAGGTTATTTAGAGAAATTGACAAACTTGACAATATTGGCCGCGGCTTTACGCATTAAAAAACCCACAAACACTATCTGTACTTCTTTTGTTGTTTTATTGTTAAAGTTTGTTTGAATACAGTCCATATACCTCAAACAAAACAAAGAGCGGAAAAACTGTAAGCTGTATTCAAACTCTTTGGTGTTGGTGTATATAAAAAATAATCATAAAATGTCACACAATTAGTTGAGCAGCCTTGACTATGAGGATTGCAGTGTTTGTCATGATTTTGAGGTAATAAATTTAACTAAATTTTTGGTGAGTTTGCTAAGCCCTGAACAAAAACCATTGTTATGAAGATCTAACATCATCATAGCATCAGTTGACATTGATTACATCTACATCTAAATATCGAAATTAATGTGTGACAATCTAATCCACAGCTAAAACAGATTACTCCATGTCGTAATTGATACTTTATTGATCCCCATGGGATTAGCATTTTTAGCCTTTTCTTTAAGTAAAATGCAGAATCATTATACTGTACCTAACTGCAAAAAGCTGATCTTTACATTAATGTACATGTATTTTAATGCATTAGTATGTATGGGTGCTTAGTATGGCAGCCCAACTGAGTCACCTTTGACAATATCCATGATTATCCACTGATTTGATCATGTGTGTTAAATGTGTTAGCTTCTGATTTCAGCTGTTAGCTTCTGATTTCAGCTGTTAGCTTCTGATTTCAGCTGTTAGCTGGGCATCACACACTGAAGGGGGTGCCTTCCTCAGCAGATCTGATACCTCTGTGCCAGTCAGCACCCCCAGATGCCCCCCCCCCAACCTTCTACCACTTCACACCTTCCTCACTTCCTCCACCTCCCTGTCACTCTCACATTGCGTCTCATGCCACAGAGAACACAGACCCCGAAATCCCAAGCCCGCCCCCCCCCCGCCAATGCATCACTGCAAACCAAGCACAGAGGATGCACACAGGCATGGCAGAGGCCCAGATGGGAGTAGCCCAAGGCTGTTCAAAGCATGCACCAACCAGCTATATGGAATTTTTACAAACACATTTACCCTTTCTTTGACCTTGCAGAATGTGCCCCAGCTATGGAAGGCATCCTGCATAGTACTGGTGCATAAGAAGGGGCGATCCAGTGCTCCAGACTGGTACCTTTAACATCATATATGATGAAATGCTTAAAAAGGCTGTCACTTAAACCGCTCACACCCATAGCCAAAGACTTCTTGAACTTTTTTTTTTTTGCTTTCCAAGCAGATATAGGGGAGGATGATGCACTGATCTACATGCTCCACAGGACCTATTTCCAGAGAGGACAGGATGGTCGGATCAGAGTTCTTTGAACACCATTCGGCCTGTCTGATGGGGAACAAGATCAAGAATATGGAGTTTTCTGGACCATGGACTTCCTGATAAACAGGTGACTGATTGTGTGTCAGAGATGATCCCATCTTGGAAGAGTCATACTACATATGTACCATCTGGAAAAATTCTCTGATAATTCCTGCACCGTCATACAGATGCTCTGTACAAACATGCCAGGCAGGCTACTCATCTTGAGAAGGCTGTCTCTCAATGTATGCAGCGAGGATGTTCTACCAGTGCATAAGTCCATTTAATTTATTATGACCTGCTCTACTAGAGGAACAACACTATGAAAAAGAATGCAAGGTGACCAAGCAAACTGGTCAGGAGAAGATTTATCTGATACAGACCTGACCCCGGACACACTGGAGACAGTCACCAAAAGGAGGGTGGCAGTATCAGCTATCGTCAGCAAATGTAGCCTTTTCTCATTACAATGCTGTAAGCAACCTTAGCCATAAACTCATCCCACCACAGTGATCTAAGCCAAACTACTGAGGTTCTGTTCTCCCAAGGGCTGTAAGGCTGTACAGCAAGTCCATGCTCACTCCTGCCACCTGTGGGTGGACAGATAGCTCATTTTCATAATCACTGCCTGCAAAATCAATTGCCAGGACAACGTAACCATGCAAACAAAAATCAGCAAATCTGCTCCTCCATTTACCAACCCTGGTTTAACCCAGAAACTTTAAAACAGGGACGTCCCACTGGGATTCCTGATCTGTGGCAGCCCTGTCTGTGATGAAACACTGCATGCAAAGACCTCATACAAAATGTGCTGAAATGCTAACATTGCCTGTGCATGCGATTCTGTATATGGAGTTAATTTTGGTCAACTGTCAAATTATTATCAGGTAACAAATATAAATATCGGGGCAGCATGTGGCTCAGTGAGCTAAGCCTGTGTGCTTATAATCACAAGGTTGCTAGTTCAAACCCAGCCTCAGCACATCTGTGGCTCCTTAAGCAAGGCCCTTAACCTCCAGCTCCCTGGGCACCGCTACAGGTGGCAGCCCTTCGCGGACAACTTACTCTGGAAAGAGCAAGTTGAGGGAGGTGTAAGAGACAGTTTCCCTATGGGGATTAATAAAGTATCAATTATTATTGCCAAAAGTGTCTTTATTCCTCCACCTGTTTTGTTTCCTTTTTAATCAATGAGCCAGCTTTTTTCTGCAGTGTTCTCTCATATATTTATGAAAAATATAGTTCTATATAGTTCAATGCAAATATACTGCTAATTGTGATGCTATATTATAGCATCTATTAATGAACCCTGATACTGTGACATCCGATCCAGAATCCATTTCACAAGCTGCCCTGTTCGTCCTCCTCTACCACGCTCACGTCCTGATGGTTTCAATCTGTTATCACCCATACCTGCGGTCAATCCATTAATCTATTAAAACTTGGTGGTCTGCTTTTCGGTTTTGTGTCTGTATCTGAGCTCTCGGTTCACTTATTCTGTGGTTTGGGTTTGTTCCGCTTTTGCTTAGCGTCTTGGCTCCCGCTTGCAGATCACAGGAGCAAGTTCTGTTCTACGACCCCGTCTTCGCTTATTGCCATCTGACCTCGGTATTTGAGCCTTGCTTAACCGCATCGACCACGTACCTTGCAGTGAGCGGTCCCTGGATATTGAGCGGCGCGTGCTCGGAACATCGGGGACTGACCGCGAGGTAGAAGGCGCGGCCACGTGGTTTTGCGCTGTTCAAGGTGCGAACTTGTGCCTGTGGCGCTGTACCTTGTTAATAAACTTTCATATTCTTTAACTCTGTCCCTTTGGCGTGACAGGTGTTGTCAAATATAGCGTGTAGCCAATAGCATGTTATGGCCTAAATGTCATGTAGCTTTCTGAAAATATTTAGATTTTTTTTAGATCAGAATAAGGCTTTATATAAATATTTGATATTGTCTAATGTACATGTACAGTATATTTTCTTCCGTCTTACCTTTGTTTCAGTTTATGTTGTATTTTCTTCGATACCAACACACACATTCCTGGCTATGTTATAACGGGCAATGTCTTCCTATTTAATAGTGATGCGCGGGTCGACCAGTGACCCGCGGGTGCGGTCGGTATTAAGGCAGACATTTTTAAAATATCGTGGGTGCGGGCGGGTCAAAAAGTTACAAAACGCCTTTCAGTATCGATCAAAACGTGTAGTAAACGGGGTTCGAATTAACACGAGGATCTCCTAGTTCCACTTGCAATCACAATCAGGGAAATAAAGCTATCCGTAGCTTTAGTTCACACCGCCAAAACCTCTCTTAGACCTCCGATGAAGACATGGCTAACTTAATCAGAGAAAAGTTAAAGTGACATCAGATGTTACAGTTTTGACAACAAGTGTGTTTTGCATGCATGCGCGCTTGTGTGTGTTTGTGTGTGTGCGAGA
>JAODKC010000021.1:18773017-18787356 GCA_026777985.1 Mormyrops attenuatus
ACAAATGACACTTCATTGGTAGGTTCCATGGCAATACAGGCTCACTGGTGTTTTTTTTTCCTCGGGTCGGGTCGGGTTTTGGGTCATTATCCACGCGTATTTTTGCGGGTTGGGCGGGGCGGTTTGGATGTCCTGACGGGTCGGTTTGGGGCGGGTATTAAAAAAAGCCGACCCGCGAAACACTACTACTTAATAAAACCGCTTACTAATTTATATCCAAGGAAAAGTAATGTCGCCCCCTAGTGGAATTAATGCTGTGCTGTTTTGGGCAAAATCCATATCAAGATGGTACATGCACTTAACGAGACTAACGGTTACTGTGTCCAAGTGTAATATACCGTGCCTGTCGTTAAAGGAGTTTAAATACAGTAAATGAAAACTCATTACTTAAATGAAGAAATACTTATCACTTACTCATTTCAGCAGTAAGACTTCTGTAGTTTCAGTTCAGCATTTAAAAGCATATGTGAGGTCATCCGTCACATGATGGACTATGGACTATGCAACTGGAAAATTCAATGCGCTGTTTCTGTGCTTATGGTAAAATGCATAACGTTTTTAATACTAAAACCAAATATTCAGGACAAATGGTATTAGTCCCCCCCCCCAACCTTTATCATTACCACCAGGGTTGGGGGGGGGGGGGTAGGGCAGTTACAAACATTTGGAATATAATTGGATTGGCCTGAATTGGGGGCGTACTATGATACTTTCATGGTGCCCAAAATTTCTAGTGACATCCCTGGTTAATCGATTAGTAAGGCACTATGGTTTAGTTTTGTAAAACTCCTGGAACACAACCCTCTCCCCGCAGGGATCAATAAAGCTCTATCTTATCTTGACCTTATCTTAATCTCATCTTATCTTATAATTATTTCATCTGCATTGCCTGACTGGTCCAAATACAATCACAGTGTAAATCGTTTCAAAATCTAGAGGGCAACGAGGACAGTATTAGGAATCAGTCAAAGTCCAAAGACATGCCTTTAGTGAGTAGTAAAGGTTAATGCACACAGACACGGTGCACTCTTCCAGAGTCAATAGATTGACAGGTGCAAGGCTGAAGGTCACTTTGTGTCTGGCAGGTACTGAAGTTTCTGGATCAGGGGTGCATACAGGGGCGGGGCCACAGGGTCAATGACCCCAGCTTAAAGCTGATTGGCCCCCAGAGTACCCCATTCCCTGTCACTCACTTATGGCCCTTTCATCTTCCAACTAAAAAGTCCTAGAGTTTCCCCTGTACGTTCCATGTTGGCAGTGAGGTTGTTAAAGTCGACGAGTGAATTTAGTGTGCAGATTTCCACACTCAGTCTTGTGCACCACAATCGTATGCTAACGAGTATGTTCACCAAAGGCGCGGCGCAGCTTGGCGGCTTCACCTTGGCCGTCATTATTATATCGACGAGCGGCCAAACAGGTAAGTGAAACCGAACATTAATATTTTACTAAAAGACAGCTGTACAAAACCATATCCATGTTTCACGAAGAGTTTATCTGCAATGTGATTCCTGGACTGGAGGTAATTTTTTACATAAAAAGTTACATGGTGACTTCCAAAAACCATCTATATGTAAAATTAAAGGACCCGGTAAAAACAACATTTTGTTTAATCACTGAAAATAATGGTTTTACAGTGTAACATAAAATGAATTGGCTTTGGATTTAAATTGGTGTAAATATAGGATGATCCTGGATTAACATATTACTACCCTAAATGTTGTGTAATTGGTTTACTGTGGTGTAAGGTTTGGGATCTGAGGCTTTGGTTCAAATCAGTGTTTCCCAACCCAGTCCTTGGGGGCCTACAGCAGTCCACAAAAAAAAGAACATCGAATACTTGGTACAGGTGTGGTGGGAGCTGGGGGGGGAGCAAAAATGTGGACTGTCTGAGGGTCCCTGAAGGCTGGACTGAGAAACGCTGACTTAGATGAATGGCATCAAGAAGACAAATGTGAACATCAAATAACCTGCACTTTTTGAAGCTATTCTGCATTAGTTAACAAGCACCACCATACTGCTCTCTATAACACAACGGATTTCTGCAATAGCAGAATGACCACACAGTACCTTATTAACTGGATCTAAAAAATATACTGAGAATCAGGCAAGTGTGTTTAAGGGCAATTCACCTGTGCATTTAAAAAGTTCCTTCGCTATAGTATGAGTGACACAGAAATGCATGTACTCAGCATGTAGGGTGGGGTGTGGCTCAGTGGCCAGGCGCCCCTGACTGGAAGGTCACCAGTTCAGATCCCGGGGTTGGGAGAGTGATTTCTCTGTTGGGTCCTTTTGCAAGACCCTTAACCTCCACTTGATCTGGCATTACTTTCACAAAAAAATGTGTTGTTTTTGATAAAAGCATCTGTCAAAAAAATAAAATTGTAAAATACTCCCTACAGATGACGGTCCAGTGGTTTCTATCAAAAACGGCACCTTGCGGGGGCAGTATGTCACGGTGAACGGCACAGAAAAGGTGGTGCAGCAGTACCTGGGCATCCCCTTCGCTCGGCCCCCAGTGGGGCCCCTGCGTCTGACGGCCCCCCAGCCTCCATTAGCTTGGGAAGGCGTGAGAGATGCAACACGGCAACCTGCCATGTGAGCAAGTTTACTTAGCCGGCCGTATCTTTGGCAGAGCGAATCGGGTAAAATATATAACGTTAGTCCTCTTTACTCATAGTACTTTTTTTCCACAGGTGTATACAAAACCCAGCCATCTTGGCAGAAATTGCAAAAATGCTCAACATGAATTTTTCAATACCACCTGTATCAGAGGATTGTCTGTACCTTAATGTATATACCCCCAGTGTATATATACCCCAGTCAGCTGAAGAGAGATTACCTGTAAGATTAGACCGCATACACTCAGCACGCACAATGTTTATGAGCCTCTGACACACGTAACAATGAGTGTAATTACAGGGAATCCTCTGGGAGCTGCACTATTGTTCTCCAGGTGCTCAGTGTTTTATTGATAACAGTAGGGAGATACTCTTCATAGGTGTGGCCATTCCATTACCTCTGGGAACTTCCTGGTATCAGCCAATGGCTGAGTGTCCCAAGAAGGCGGCCTCAAAAGTAGAGTAGATACTGGTTTACATATCAAGGTCAAGCAGGCATGTGGCCAAGCTGGGAGGGCAGTTCAGGTACACATCTGCAGGAACAAAGGCATGAGAAGGCTGAGTAGAAGGCTAAGTTGAAGGTAACACGGAGTCATTAACCAACTATAAGGTAGTGCTGAGTTTTCAGTGTAATACAGAAAACCTCAAGGCTGAGCAGAGTGGGTCATGGGAGTTTTACTTACAAAAAAAAGTTCTGAGGGTACAACGAAAATTGATTGGATCAGAAAATTAACCAACCAGATTGTAGGGGAGGTGGATCCAAGCAACTAGTGGAGGCAGGCCCAACCAGTCAGATGTCTTGGTCCCACCTCTTCTATACCCGATAGGTTATGTTCTGAACCAATCATTTTTGGTTCTGCCCTCATAACATATTTGCGTAAGTATAACTCCCACAAGCAGCACAGTGCATACACCCCTGGCTGCTTAAATAGAAATGAATCAAGCCAGAAACAGGACAAGTGCACTGAAGAGTAATTAAGCACAGGGGTGCATCCTCGTCATCAAAGCAAACACATATACAGGCAAGTATCAAGATCACTGACATGGAGAACAGCGCATGCCACACTTTCAGATGATTTATATGTTTTAAGGGAGAATTATCTGAATTAAAAGTTGAATGCAGATGTAAGGTTTTAAGGTTAAAGACAGCAGAAAGTGAGCAAATTCATGACTCCACTCTTTAGGTAATGGTGTGGATCCACGGGGGCGGTCTGGATTTCGGCGGTGCTGCCCAGTTTGACGGCTCAGCACTAGCAGCCTACCAGCATGTGGTCGTGGTTGTGATCCAGTATCGGCTTGGAATCCTTGGGTTCTTGAGGTACATAAATAAAATAAGTGCAGGAGACATCTAAAGATGCACAAGTACCAAACTGGCATATATCAGTTGTTATTTGCTATGATTTTGTAAGATCTTTTCACTAATAGTCCACATAGTCCCGTTTGGGGATTGTTTTTAACAGTTACTAATATTTAAAGATGTCTCTAGTTCATGCGCACCCTTATCACCAAAGAGTTTCCCCCTGAGTTTAATAAATTTTATCTTATCAGATTTTTCATATCTTATCTTTTCTTATCTGGTTTTTGAACGCAAAGTCCTGCTGGAAAATCATGGAATTTTATCACCAGCTTTTTAGAAGTATACATAGTGTATATTTGCATATATATATATATATTTATTTAATTATGGCAGCACTGGTGATGAGCACGCCAGAGGCAACTGGGGCTTCCTGGACCAAATTGCTGCACTTCAGTGGGTCCAGGCGAACATCGAGAGTTTTGGGGGAGATCCAAAGTCCGTCACTATATTTGGAGACTCTGCCGGGGGGATCAGCACATCATTGCTTGTGAGTGAGTTTCTGGGGGGTAAAACGACAAATTAGTCATAGATCTACTTAATCTAGCGTAGAATTATTTGAGGATATTGCCCATTTTTCAGTCATCCAGGCACAACCGATAAACCAGTACAGAGCACAACTGAATAGTATATTTTCACAACTCATTTAGTACAGACATTTTTGAGAAACTTTCTGTGGAATTAATGTATTTTGGAAATTTAATTAAAGTTTTTTGTCGGATTATATGGGGACTGAGTGAGTTTTGCGAATTAGCTCTTTAGTTATGGGAGTAGATGAGGTCAAGAGTGTCACAGGATAAGCTGCTAGTGATTTGTTTTTTCCTAGATCCTTTCACCATTGTCTTCCGGCCTTTTCCACAAAGCGATCTGCCAGAGTGGAGTGGCAACAGTGCATCCCTTTTCCACCAACAGCCCACTGTTCCTCGCGAAGGTTCACTGTCAGCCAAAGTCTGATCCAATAACTTTGGCAGCTTACCAATGACCTCATGCTAACGATGTTTCAGTAGATCATCAGGTTCACACTCGATCCTGTGTGACGTTCTCGGCACTCCCTACAGGCGGTGGCCAACTTGACTGCATGTGACAGTGATTCTACAGAACACCTCGTTCAGTGCATGAGGCAAAAGACCAAGGAGGACATCATACAAGCTACCATAGCCGTGAGATTTTAAGATAAAATGAAGGCATACTCACACTTGTCCCAGTTACCTCGTACTGTCCCTGAGCACGATTGTCCCCCCTCCCCAACATCCCTGCTGATCTATACTCACATTACGCTTAATGTTCTGGACCCAAGCACGCTTTCGTCATCACTGTGCAACTGTTTCTGTTGAAGAAACAGGCACCAGAACATCCATGGCCGGCCCTGAGTGGCATCTTGGTATATCGTATCCTTAATAACACACAAAGATGCAGGACATGCGTAGTTAATAGTACAAAATTCATGCGTAAATTCATAATTTCTGGACACTGCATGGCTTCACCTGTCTGGACATGATGATAATGTGTTTCAGAAAAAAAACATTCTGGGGTCGACGGTGGATGGATATTTTCTGGAAAAACCCATAGAAGATGTTTTCAAAAGCCAGGAATTCCCTAAGGTCCCAATTCTTCTAGGCGTGACTAACCATGAGTTTGGCTGGATACTCCCTAAGGCAAGTCGCATTTGTTGCGCTCTAACACACATAGTAATGCACCTGCAGCGAGTGCATTCTTCTTTCCGATGCTTTCTCCTGGTCGTTTGGCCTTTGGTTTGCATTACCATAAAGCCAGCTGACTGACACTGTAGGCGGGTTTCCATCCAAGAGATTTTATGTGCAAAAAAGCTAAAATTTTCCAACTGTCAGCACAAACTTTTCCCATTTAGCTGTAGTGGTTAAAGTCTTTGTCGACACTTGACATTTAGTGAAAAACTACGGTGGAAACGTTTTTTATGATAAAGAACGGCATTTACGCACAAGTCTATGATCACACATGCAGTGCACTCTGCCATTCATGCCAATCGCTGCCTATTGCACAAATCTGATTGGATGTGCCTGTGAATTTTAAATTAAGCATCTGTGGTTTGGCTTTTTGCATTTGTTGAGTGCTCACTAGTTTTGTGCAAAGCATTTGCAGACCCAAGACCTGTTCATATAGGTAAATTCTACGATTGGGCTTAGAAATCTGATCGTGGATCAGCATAGGAGCTTGCTGGTTTTTAAAATGCCTACATTTCCAACTTTCAGACCCTTTCAGAACTTGCCACGACCCAAATTTGGTTCACGATCCATGGGTTGAGAATCACTGCACTATTCTTTACTCGTCGCAGGGTACCAGTTTTTACAGAGCAATTGCGATGCACTTTTGGGTTGAAACTGGTGGTGGCCCAATAAAAGGTCCTATGTGCCGGCATTCCAAATGTAGAACAGGACATACTAAAATGTCTGCTACTACATCCTCCTAAAATGTAATTATATTGTGTCAGTGGCATCTTCTTTGAACAATAAGCACGTACGGTTTTGACTAAGTGAGCTAATAAAATAATTTAAAAATGCCCAATGCACATTAATTCCCTGCACAGGCAGTCTCCAGGTTACGAACAAGGTCCGTTTCCTAAGTCTGTCTTTATGTTGAATTTGCAGGTAAATTGGAAAAATAATACAGTGCATAATAATAATTATACCGTAATAACAATAGTAACTGCATTCAGTACTGTACTTTGAACCGACGAACCACTGAAGCTGCACAATGTTTTCACGAGTGTCACAAAGCAGTGTGCGCATTCGTTATTGCAGACTGTTGTATTTAACCTGAATTTTTAATGTAATAGGGTTTATGGCAATTCATGCGTATGTATGAGTTGTACGTAAGTCGGACGTTCTTATCCCCGGGGACTGCCTGTATATCCTTTCCATTTTGTTCTGTCACCCAAATTATTTGAATATGGAAATAAGAGAAGTCAAATGTACACATTTTATCGATACATGTGCAGTTCTGGATGGAAATGTGCCTGAAAGAGTTTTTCTTTGGCAATGAGGCAAAACTTATGCGAGATAGATTTTCCCCGGATATTACGTCATTACGCGTGCCTCTTTTTCTCGATAAAAGTCAGTTTTATGGAAACGTGATGATCGCAAGAAATTTCGCTAAAGTTTTTGACACGCATTTTTGTTTTGTCGCTAAGAGTATGCGTATCTAGTGGATGAAAACATAGTTTGTGATACTGTCTCTTTTTGTTCATGAGAGATTTCACCCGATATTATTATGTACATGAAATAGACTTGAAACGCAATGCTCGACCTTCTCAGGTGATTGATACCATCAATTCATAGACATTGCAATTCAGTCAAAACAATGAAGGGTCCAAACTCAATGGCTTACATCCCTTTTATCAGTTCCACCACAGGCATAGTGATGAAGGTCTAGTGCAGAAACGTTTATGTCAAACAAATAGTGAAGCTCTAGTAAAAAGAAAGTAAGCCATTAGAGTTCAGACCGAGCCTTCTTTACCTGATATTATTATCACACATGATTTTATTTAAATTGTTTTTTGGTTTTGTCTCAGCTATTTGCTTCTGCTGACTGGGAAAAGGGTATGGACAAGCAGGAAGTCATGTCTATATTAAATCACATTTTTCAGGGATGGGTAAGTTGTTTCTTCCCTAAACACATTTTTCTTCCCCATATAATACAGATTTTTACATTACGTTCCATTTTCCAGCACCGAGTGCTTCAAGACACAGCAGAGCAAACAGATTAATCTGTTAGGTCCCGTAACCCACAAGAATTTCAAATCTAAAATGCATGACTGTTGGTCAGATTAATCACTCAAATGAAAATGCCTGTAATGTGTATATGATTGACAATATTCATTTAAAAAAAATTCTCAGATGTGCAGATATCTGGATTTCTGTGTTTTGTGATAAAAGGTGAATCGTCGGCATAATATCTGAAAACAGGATGTTTGTTGACATGTATATATTACATGAAAAATATTGATTTACGTTTACTAACTTTTACAAAGTCAGGTGTGTAACCCAAGGTGTAGATCTTTGCAACTTTTGTCAGGTTAACTGGGTTTATCAGATAGACAGACCCCAACCAATAAAGTCTGCATTGTCTGGGTGCATAGGAGGTCTGTGCAGCCTCACGCTGAATCCCTCTTTCAGCCTGCAGTTATGGGTGAGCTAATTGCCGCAGAATACCTCAGAGATGCTGACACACGGGAGAAAGTGCGAGACGCGTTCACTGAAATGCTGGGCGACTTATTCATGGTCCTTCCCACCATCACAGTGGCTAATTACCACAGAAGTAAGTCTGGGAGAGCTCAGGGCCAGTGTTGTGGGCATAAAGCTGTGTTTCTTCCCAAGCGGCGATTCATGGGCTGACCTTCACAACACCGTTCACAGTACCTCATTGCCTCCACCTCTCTTGCGCAGATGCAGGGGGGGCTGTATATTTGTACGAGTTCCAGCACCCCCCGGCCATATTCAAAAACGTCAGGCCCAGCTTTGTCAAGGCCGACCATGCTGATGATATCTACTTCGTCTTCGGCGCTCCGTTCTGGAATGGGCAAACTACGGATACAGGTAATGCAGTAGAAACCAGCGCATACCCAATCACAGGGGCAACAGTCAATGAACATGTCCATTTGTCTTAGTCTAGGTCATTGAGGGGTGTTGGAGCCTATTCCAGGCAACACAGGGGACAAGGCTGGTTTATGTAAGGGGTGGTTATGGATAGAAAATACATGGCCACCCCTGTTGCCTATAACAATAAATTTGGCCAATTTATCTGCGGGTAACGATTCCCATCGGTCAGTAAGGGAGTACTCACACTAGGCCTGGTTGTCTTGTACCCGAACACAATTCTCCCCTCTCCCCAGTCTCTCTCCAGCCCATGCTCACATTGTGTTTAACGTTCCATGCCCGAGCACGCTTTTGTCACCATGGTGCGAAATTTGAGTTGAAGAAAACACAAGAGAAGCACTACTGCACAGCCCAATGGAGTTTGTTATTAATGTCCTTATTTTGTGACATATTTGGAGTTGTTTTGGGCACGATGACACATGGCCCTCATAGATTTATCAAGTATGCAACACAGTGATTTTCATTTAATCGTGCTGCACGTATAAATATCCCAGAGTTTGTATGTGTTGCATCCAGTTGTTCCTGGATACTCTTGTCAGCCCAGGTTTCCAGCAAACACTGCACCTCTGCTGTGAACCAAAATGATCCCTTTGCCACCATGTTTGTTAAATGTTTGTCGCAGTTATGCAGCCTACCTGATCCAATCCTTCCGGGTCCAGTTCATATGTGCACATGCATGTGCCAGTCACATTATTGACATCATCTCTATGTTCCATGCTCAGGCAAGGTTAACGATCACACTATGCATAACATACTCGAGTCCAACTGAACCGTGCCCCAGGCATGGTCCAGAGCAATCGTGGTAGTCAGATGAACTGGACATTGAGGATCAAACTTGCTTGGACATGGTACAGATCGGCTATTGTGACTACACCCTAAGTTTGTACCCTTGGCCACCCACACCCATAAATATTATTGGCCCCTGAAGGGCACCCCAGTGAAAATTTTTGCAGGCGTTACTGGTGCCAGTCCTTCACTGGGCATATACATGCACATACACGCAGGCATATGGTGGTTTAGAGATGCCAACTAGCCTGACTGCATCTCTTTGGACCATGGGAGGAAACCTACAAGACACAAGGAGAACATGCAAACTGCACATAGTCAGGACAGAGACGGAATTCAAACCACCCAGCCTGAAGGTGTTGGTGTTCTGCATTAGCCTTGAGCAAATATAAAAATATTTGGAAAATATATGGCTGGAAAGATGTACAAAATGCATAAGGCGTTTGGGATAAAATGGTTGTCTGAATCATATATATATGTATATAAAAGTCCCCATTCACTAACACAGCAAGCTTGTTTGGAAATGTGAAAAAATGCCTTTGCACAGAGGGAAAGTTTACCATGATGCACTGTGTTGCTGTAAGTTAAATGATTGAGTATTATTGTGATAGGCCAAGAGATGTAAAAATAAATATATAAGATGTGAATCTAAGGCACAAAGATGTCTTAGTGGGTCATACACTTCTACAGTGGTGGGTTTGATTTTCACATTTTTCTGTCTGCATGGAGTTTGCCTCTTTTCCAGTCTTTGTGGTATGTAATTTGGGCTCTCTGGTGCCCTCCTGAAGTCCAAAAACACAGTTTTGATGACCTGGAGACTCTACTTTCCCCATTTTGTGTGACTGTGAGCATATGTGTGCCCTGTGAAGGAATGACATCCTGTCCAGGGCGTCCCCTGCCTCATGCCTTGTTATGGTCAAGGCTTTCCACACCCCTACATTGAAATAAGCGATTATGCAAGATGGATAACATACACTTTCTTTTTAGGCTTAAAATGTCCTGTTTGAGGTTTCTCTTTCATAAAGCCATCATCACCAAAGGATTAAACCTCCCTTAAGTTACGTAACTGTTTTTCATGTATTCCTCCATATTTAATATCCATGAACGTAAATGACACAGAAATCGGACACGTCACCGAAGAGGAAAAGGAGCTGTCAAAGAAGATGATGGCGTACTGGGCCAACTTTGCCCGCAGCGGGTACAGATAACTTCTCATTTCATCGCAATGTGTTAATCTTGTGAAAAGTTTAATGGGAGTGCCTAACTGGTATTACCTATTAACATCAGTGTAAGCAGAAACTGCATTGTATTCTAATGTATTCTATATCTGGACTAAGACATATTTCTTATGAGGAGAGGCAGTGCTGAACCAAACCTTGTTGTTGGTTTTTGTCTAACACAGTTCACCCAGTGGGCCAGGGCTTGTGGAGTGGCCAGCCTATGGGGAATCTGAAGAGTACCTTAACCTAGGCTTAGAACAAACAGCAGGCAGGAAGCTGAAGCAGGAACAGATGCACTTTTTGAATGTCACGCTTCCCCAGAAATTAGCAGCGAGCCATGCTGCAAACATGAAACCTTGACCTGGAAACTGCCTACACAGTCCATAATAACATCAACTGGATGCAGTCCACAATTCTCCATGCATGACGTGTAGTGCAATATGCTTCAGCTGACATTAAAGTGTATTGTACTCACCAGTGTTGTGACCTGGTTCATGTATGTTTTGGTTAATTATTCAGTTCCTTTGCGTTTCCTCGAATTTATCCTTGTGGCACTATCACGCTGTACATCGTGCGGCTGAGACGTCGTGAGTCGTGCGTCCAATCAGGCGCGAAGATAGGAGACAGGCCACTCCCGCACAAAACGAAACCGTGTACCGACGTCACGTGGTTTTCAGGACGTGCGGCGTCGGCGCGCATGCGCCTGCAGAACCTGCGAAATCCAGCAGCGTATGCAACTGAATTTAATTGCCTTCTCTCAGTTTTGGGAAGAGATCATCGGTAAGCAGAGTTCACGTATTATTAAACTAAAAAGAAACCGCTGCTTAGTTCAGTATACATTATGCTTATTTTTATAGTAATGCGTTTTGTGTTGACGTTTTGCTTCTTCGATATTTCGCGCATTTAAATGCCAAGTACTAAACAGCCGTTCCAGCAGCTGTATGATGCCGCTCAGTGAGCTAAGTAAACGGTGACATTTCTTGACAATGTACTTCTGATTTCATGTTTAGATTGTAACAGACCATGTAACAAACATGTTTGAAAATAGCCAGCCGGTTAACCGTATTGTTTTAAGTGCGTCTGTTTTGACAGCGCAGTCAATGCAGTCAAAGTAGAACTCAAGCGTTCACGTTTTAAAATCCTCACTAACATCTATATCCAGGTACAAGGTGGCGGTTGTATATTTACAGATTGCCAACTTGTACAGTGTGACTGATGCTGCTTGTCCCGACCGAAGCTAAAACAGCTGTTAATAAGCATCTGTTTAAATGCACGGAGGGACTTAAGGTGACGCCCGGACAGCGCATGCGCCAATATGAAGGGTTCTGTAGAGCTGAGTCTTGTATTACCAACTGACAACAGTAATAGCAATGCCATTAATAGTACCTCTTGTTGTTGCTCTTTTAGTCAATATAGTAATACTTCTGCATTTATTTATTTATTTATTTACTAAAGGCTAGGTCAATAAACAACGTTCTGACGTGGACTTCTAATAATATGGATTATTTAACTCGTTTTTAACAGTTTCATGCAAAGTACGGAAAACGTGTCTCTTAATCACCGAATGTATTGATTTTATGAATGACTTTAAGTGTAATGCATAAAACGAGCGTGCACGAGCCTGCGCATTACCGCAGAATTTTAACACACTTTTCGGTTAGCTTTGGACCGTAAACTTTGGGATAACACTGGTCAGAAGAGTCGGCCACAACATCCAAATCTTTTAGCATGACAGTAGAGGGGATATGACGTTGAAATCATTTATAGTATTACGCGTGTAGCTTGTCGTGCCCTTGTTTTGCAAAGTCCTGTGGACGTCATCAGTATGGGTGAGCGAGTGGGCGTGTTCTTTGTGAGATCGCTTTGGAGACGTGCCATATATGATGTAGTACCTTTGAATGACTTTCCTGTTTAGTTTTAACCGGCCACTTGTGCCTAGTTTGCCTTCATTTCTCCTCCTCCTTTATTCCCCGGCCGGTGACATGCCTGGCCGGGGTGAGCATGGGGCTTATCTCACAGAGTGGCATGTCTCTCAAGTGACAGGGTGTGATGTGTGGTTAGTGGGTGACGGAGAGAAGAGGGGCCACCCACTCAAGGTGGGGGGGGGGGAAGCAGTTCCGGGGGTACGAAAGCTATTTCTGTACCCATTTATCAATGCTTGACCTTTACCGCTAGGTTTAATTTATCTTATTTTTGACTCTGTGCTCTGAGCTTGCTATGTATTGACCCAGAAGAGGGGTAGATTGATCCTGGAGAGGCTGAATTGGATCAGGGAACTCGGCAAATTACTGAGGCCGTAAGATGCGTCCGTGTCAGTGATGCGGCTCACGGGCCTTCGGAAATCCAGCCAGCTCTCCTCAGTAACCTGTCTGACGGATATGCCGTTTTGCAAGTCACGCTTTCGCATCGCTGCTGTGCAATTAGATGGCGAGAAATTGTAGGTATTCCTGTGTCAGACTGCGCGCCGGCCTCTCGCTTCTCCTTTGCGCTATTGCCCACGTTCGGTGAGGGTTGCAAATTACATAACGATTAATTCATGCGGAGTGCCCCTGTGAATGAAACGAAGGGCGTGTTCACCACTTAGTTGTGGCTTTTATCTTTGTGTAGATACTATCGTCGTACAATCTAATAGTAAAGCTGATGTCATGAGGTTAAGAAGCAGGACTGTGCGCTTGTCTGGATTAGTCAAACGGTTCCCAGGTACTATGGCCGGGTGCCGGGATTTAAACCCCTCTCCGTGTTTGAGTGCTGCTCACGCTCTACGCCGTATTAGCACCGTTTATGACGTTAGCGCTTATTAAGAGGAAGGGGCCGTGCTCATTGGTTACAGGCACATGCAGGATGAGGCGTTTATCTGCAGTGAGGGAGGCCCTTTCTAAAAGCATGCTGCCCCCAGCCCCCCACCCTGCTGCTGGCCCAGTGGCCCAGTGCGCAGGTCTGCAGTGAGAGTATCTGGCCCAGTGCGCAGGTCTGCAGTGAGAGTATCTGGCCCAGCATCATAAAGCTGATTCAGAGCATGGTGCGGTATTGGCAGGGTGGGGGGGGGGGGTGTCTGCTCACAGAGGTGGAAACATTGCTCCTTACACAGTCCACCGAGCACAGCCCCCGTTGGAGGGCACAGCGTCCCCCCCACATCGCTTTTCCGAGAGCATCAGAGGGAGTCTCCTCTCATGGAAGCTCTACAGGGGCATCCAGACACCTACAGAAACGTCATCTTTCCTCTGGCAGCTTACTGGTCACCTGTTCAAATGGTTTAGAATCCATCACATAATATTTGTGAATAACCTAATAAAAAGGTAGCTGGGGGGGTTGGTTAAATAGAATCTTCTATGTCTATGGCATGGCTACCTCAATCTGCTCGGCCCATGTGCCGTAAATCTAAGTGCGGGTGGCACCTTCTTCAGGGTAACGAGCAGCGCAGCTTAACGGTGTGTGTCAGTACTCCCGCTGGTGCTTCCTCCGCAGTGTCATTCCCGGCCACAGTTTTCCCGTGTTGGGTCATGCGCTTACAGTCCCCGGTTGCATAACCGGTCCCAATCCATCGGGGGGGGGGGGGCCTTGGATGGCCAGGAGAGAGCCGAGTGCTGCCACCATGTGGTGGTACACGATATGAGATGAAAAGCGGGATCGTGACAGCCCCCCCACCCCCCCCCCCCCCCAAGGCCCCGGAGGGCCACCTTGAAGCGGGGGGCGGGGGGGGGTTTAATACGGTTGGGGGTTGGCTGGGGCT
>JAODKC010000021.1:18787366-18807339 GCA_026777985.1 Mormyrops attenuatus
GTCCACCGCGGCCGCCGCGCGCCCCGGCCCCGCCCGGACCCGCCACCCCCCCGCTGGGAGCCCCCCACCCCTCCCGCCCACACATGCCAGAGAAGAGCCACTTTCATCCTGGGGACGGTGGGGGTTTAATTCCGTTGGGAGGTGCGATGGCGATGCACATATACAGAGAGGACACTTCGTAGCAGGAAGCACTGAATTCTGGGATCCATGTGTTGCATCTAGGGCTAACTGCTTGAGAGAGGTGTGGTGTTTCCCTCTGAACTGTGGAATTAAAAACAAAAAAAAAAACACTGCAGTGGTCATTTGTAGAGCCGCTGCTGTTGTACCCTTGATCAAAGCACTTAACCTAATTGGTTTCTGTGAAATATGTAGCTGTAAATCTGTGACACTATGAGTCACTTTGGAAAAACACAGCAGGTAAGCAACACGATGACTGTGTCTTTATGGATGGCATAAGGAGCTTATATCTCTCCTGTTGCAACCGTCCTGTTTGTGTAATGTAGGGCTTAGAGATCATTTTGTGGCATTTATGTGTTTCTGTTTGTGCCGGTGTGTCATATGCTGTTATTTGAGTGTCTAGCTATATAAGTGTACAGTCCTGTTTTCTGTTCAGTGTATCTTTTAATAAACACATTTCAGATAGAAATACTACATCAAGTAGACTTTTGACGTTTTTCCACTGCCACCGAGAACGGAGCTGTACCTCAAACTGACAGTTTGCATTGTAAATTCTCTGAGCCGTACCCAAGCCTTACCCACCCTGACATGGCTCTGCTTACCAGCAGGGGCAAAAGCCTGGCCAAACCAAGCTGGTTGCATCACCACCATCTGATTGGTCAAAATGCAGGGCGTACTGGGATACTGGTGTTCTGTGTCAATATGCATGGATTATCTGAAGGAAAAATGGCATATTCTTTTTTTCAATATTATTCCCGATAATTCTGAACTTAAATATTTACAACCTCCTACTTAAAAACATACTATAGAACATTTTCACAGATCTGTTAGTGGAAATTGGCACATAGTAAATCATGGTGTACATCGTGTGAACAGTAAATAAGCATCTCTTCAGTTTTATGTCACTGTTGCTCTCCAAACCGGTAATGCTTTTCCCAAGCCGACCCTTTTGCAGTGGAAAACCGAAGCGAACTGGAACCGCACTGTAACTAGTCTCCTTTTCATGGCCCAGCTCAGGTACAGCTCGGGTCCTGTATGCCAGTGGAATAGTACGATTTTATTAGTTCCATCAGCCTGTGGGGGAGGATGTCTGAATTGCAACATCAGCATCTGCCCTCCCCCCAAAGGGGGTTCATTAAGGGTACATTAGCAGGTGTGTGATTGGGGGCCATGGGAGTCTGTAAATTAGGACTCTGCCCATGATTGGTAGGTCGCCAGTTCAATTTCTATGGCTGGCAGAGTGATGTCACCTTTAGGCCCCTGATCAAGGCCCTTAAGCCCAATTGCTACAGGGCTACTGTCTTACCCTGCTTTCGGACCCTCAATTGTCTGTTGCTTTGGACAAAATCAATTAACCATGTTAATGATATGTAAATGGTAGATGATGGCTCTTATAAAAACTGTGCTCCCTCTGGGTTGTCTCTACAGCGACCTCCTGTGGTTGTAGCGAGCAATAACTTGCGTGGTAGGCTTGTGGCTCGAAAGGACTGCCTCGCCACTCCTCTCTCCCCCTGGCTCCAGCATGGAGAGGGACGGGGTTGCCGTAGGCAACCTGATTGACTTTGACGCACCGCCCTCTGCTGAGGAGATGCCCCCCACCGCCCCCCAGGGCGGACCTGGCTATGCCGCCGACCTTCTGGCTATGCAGTGCGGACCCCTCGAACCCACAGCATTCGGTTTGTCCGGGGCCCAGCCGGGCACTGCACCTTCTGGGGCTGGATCCAGTGACGGGGAAGAAGGCAATGGCAGTGAGGCCACAGAGTCTGCGGACAGCGAGAACGAGGGGGCAGAGTCGCCCACCTGCACCCGAGGTTTCTCGCGGCGCTCATCCTCATCGTCCAATCACAGTGCGGAGGAGGCGGGGTCTGAGGCAGCCGCGTGCAGGGAGTTTATGAAGAACTACGTGGAGAAGGTGTTCCACAGCAGGTGAGACGACAATTTGGAAAGCTGGCGTACTTTGGAGTGTAGAACCAAAGATCTGCAGATCTGAGATGGAGAGACTAGCATTATGACTGGCTAGCATTTGGCTAGCACTCAGAATCAAAGGGGTTAGGTCAGTTTACCTTTAGCTAGTGTATAGCACAGATTTCAGTACAAAACAGGTGTCGTCCTGGATAACTGGACGTTCTGATCCCTGCCTCCCCACAGGGAGGACTTTGACCAGGAGGAGAAGGCACGCTTTGGGGAGCTGTGCAGCGGAGAAAACAGCAAGGGCAGGGAGTGGTTTGCCAAGTATGTCAGTGCACAGGTATGGCAGCTGAAGTGTTTACTCTTATGGCGGTCTTCCTGTATGGAGGCATATCCAGCCAATGGAAAACAGTCGAATAACCAATGGGAAGGGAATTATATTAGCCAGTAACTGACAGTGAATGTTTGTCCCGCTCATTTATGAGTTTACAAGACCTCTTTTGTCCAGTCATTAGCAAAAAAATTTGAGGTGAAATCCCATAAGGGCATGTGTTTTATTTACCAAGCAAAATCACACAGGATAAGTGGACAGTGTCCAGATGGCAGGGACACTGAAGTGGACTCATTTGACTCTGCAGTAATTAAAGAGAGATGATGTCTTCACAGCGTTGCAATTCCAAGTGTGTGTCGGAGCAGACCTTCTACAGGCTGGTCCAGGCCTTCGCCGTCGTCCTGTTTGAGTGAGTAGAAAGACTTAAAGGACCACTTCCTGTAGGGGCGGGGCCTCAGAGGGCACTGGCCCAAGCTGAGAGCTGATTGGCCCCCAGTGTGTCCCCTCCCTCATCACTGACCAGTTCAAAGCATATCATTGGCTGGCCCCTCTATATGAATTTTGGCCCCTCTTATGCCCCCCCCCCCAAAACTAATCTTAGATTCTCTCTTTTTTTTTTTAATCTTAGATTCTCTAAGTGCGGCCTGGTCCTAGCAACAGAAACCCGGCCCCTTTAGGAAACCAGTGGTGATTCTAAGATTCCTAATGTCTGTTGCTAGGACCAGGCCGCACTTACACAATGCTGGAGCAGTATTTCTTAAAGGCTTGCACAATCTTGCACAAACATCTCACAGCTGTCGTCTGCAAACAGTAGACAAGCGGTGCTGTTTGCTGGCAGACGGACGTCGCCGTGACGACGGCACCGGAATGATGATGGCTTTGTGTAATTGGCAGATGCTACCAGATGGATGATTACGGTCCGGCCAAGAACCTCATGACAATGTGCTTCACTTATTACCACATGGGTAAGCAGCGATGCGGTGTTTGTCCTGTCCTGTCCTCTGCACGTGACTGCGTGCACACGCTCAGCATGCCCCCATGCTACAAGATGCTGAAAATCAACCTGCATTCCCTTTCGATTATGCTTCAGCCCAGATCATAAATCACAGACTCGTGTTAGCTAGGCAGAATTCCTCAACTCAGCACATCTTGCTGGTTAATGCCCCTGCTGCTCTGAATTACCCTTTCATGTTCCCGGTGTACCTATGGGTGCTGAGAAGGCCATTTTGTGTGTTTTGCACACTTTTGTGAGAGTAGGATTTACTGTAGTTTTCCAGAATTCATCCTTGGCAAGTCTGGTTCTTTCTCTTCTTTCTTTCTGATCCATCAATCGATTGGCCCGAGTCACTCCTACTTTCCCCACTGTTGTCAGCATCACCTGTGACCTTTCCAGGGAAGTCACAACTGTCCCCCACGGAGCTCCTGGAACGTCCATCTGGGGGCATCGACTCCTACCTGCGCAGTGCCAACACCTGGCTGTCGGGGAAGAAGGACATGGCGGAGAGGCTGCTAAAGAACACCTCAGCCAGGGGCGACGTCAAGGGCTTCTTCGGGGGTCTGGAGAGCAAGCTGAGGGGGCCATCTGCCAGCAGGAGCGAGTGAGGACCGCGTCTCTCTGCGTTTAGAGACGGTGCTGTGCGGCTGACCACGAAACGGACACCTTTTCGTATATCATTAATCTTTTTCCTTGTGGATTGTTACTTTTTAAAACTTGTTCATGAAAAGGCTCAGTTTCAGATGCTCAAAAGTAGTTAGCTTTTAGGAAATGTATGATAATATATAGGTATGTTTACTCTTTAACAGTCTTACATTTCTTTAATGAAGCTTTTCTGCATGTGACTGACATGGTTCTAGGTTTTTCTTTATAGGAGTAGCTGAGTCAGATGCTTAGTGGATGCTTTTACTCTTGTAGTCTGATGAGCTTGTGCGCCTCACGGTGGCCGCTCTCCGCATGCACACGCCTGTCCCCAGGGATGCTGATGCTGCCATTGGCAGAGAGAGCCGATCGCTCGCTTTTTCCGCACACGCACTGGTTCTGAAATATGCCCTCGTCGTTTCTCTACTCAGGGAAGCCAGCAGCCCGGCGGAGGGGAAACCCGAAATGCCCGGTATGTCACCGCGGGGTTTCTTTGTGACGGGTGGTGGGCAGCACCCGCGCTCGAGCTGTCATGGGATTTCATCCCCCCATCCTCCGTCCCCCAGTGGGAAAAATGACAAAAACCCTTCTCTTTGAAAATACACCATTCCTCTAAATTGGATAACATCGTAATAACGTAAAGGTAAATCTACTGATTTATAAATCAGGGTTGCTCAACTGGAGGATTGAAACCAGACTGAAATTTAATCCAGACCATGTGATCGCCCCCCACCTCGTTGTAAATTGTATTGTTGAGGACCCCAAGCAGTCCCACCACCCCCTTGAAATATATGCCCAACTCAACCACTGGGTGGCACATTGCCATCACAGCCCCAGGGATGTGGGTTCGACTCCTGCCCCGGTTCTGTGTGAGCAGTTTGTGTCCCTCCCTGTGTGTGCTCCGGTTCCCGTTACCTCCTGTGGGTTTCAGAGATGGATATTTCAGATCCAGATAGTAAAAATCCAGACCAAGATTTTGTTCCAACCAACCACTGGTGTATGAAGAGTCACAATCAGAGAGTACTCAACTGGTAGGTTGAAGCAAAAGCTTGGTCTGGATTTTTACTTTCTGCACCTGAAATGGCCATCTTTGATGGGTTTCTTCCCACAGTCCAAAAACAGGTACTCCGATGAATTAGCATCCCTAAATGGTGCGATTGTGAGTGTGCCCTGGGATAGACTGACATCCCATCCACGGTGTCCTATGTTTCAGTTTTGTGCTTTGGAGTGTGCGTCCGCCTGTGTTTGGCCACCCTTCAGGTCTCCTCTTGTTCTCCTTCTGTTCCCCGTCTTCCCCGTTGTGGGCAGCTGTCATTCCGCAGGCCATTTATCACAGAGCTTAGCCTTGTTCCTCCAGTGCAGACTGCGCCTTCTCTGAAGGAGGCCACTGCGTGACTCAGCGGGTTAGGGCGCTGTGACTGAGATCGGATGGTTACCAGTTCAAATCCCGGCGTTGGCGGTTTGGTTTCATCATCGGGCTCTTTAGCAAGGCCCTTAATCCCCCGTCGCTCCAGGGACTGTTTGTCCCTGCTTTCCCAATTGTACATCGCTTTGGATAAAAGTGTCTGGTAGAGGAAAAAAAAAGAAAAAAGACTTAAGGATTAAGTGACTCATCTGCTCACCGACTCTCCCTGTTACCATTTCCAGAGTCACCTGACGAAAAGAAAGGAGAAAAGATCTATCTCTATACACACCTTAAGCAGCAGCCCATCTGGTAAGACTGGCCCTCCCGCCAACCTCATGTAGGGATGTAGGTCACGCTTGGCTTGTAAGGGAGCTGTACTGACAGCACTCCTTACAAAGGAGACGTGTTGACCACTGCTGCCCTCTTAAGGTGGTGAAGAAAAGCTCCACACCACTCAGGTCAAATTCATATTGTAATGCTACGGTGCTTCCTTAAACTCTGTCTTTACCATCCAAAGGCACACTTTGAGGTTTTGGAATGCCGCGTTCTTTGACGCTGTCCACTGCGAAAGGAAAAAGAGGTCTCCCACGACCAGGTGAGTCTGGCGAGGCACAAGGACCGGTCCTAATGGACCAAGAGGTTTCCTAATAGGATTGTTGAGCGGATATCGGGTTGTTCTGATTTAAGCTCAAGTCCAACTGTAAGTCTCTGCTTAGACTCTGTGATCGTGATTTGCTTGTATTGATGCTCCAGAGGGTGTAGTGAGGTGAGGGGTATGAGTGATGACATGTAAAAAGCCTGTCGTGAGGTTCTGTGTAGCTCAGAGGTGTCCAGCCATACCACCGAAGACCCCGGGGTCTGCAACCTCCCTGCCATTCTCTGGAAATATGTGCCACTCAATGAAAATGTTTCCTTCTTCCCAAAAATCAACTTCATCAGCTATTGGTTGTTATTAATCAGCTCAGCTATTGGCTGTCTTCTCTATTGGCCGACTCTGTGGCCTTCTGTGTGATTGGACGCCCCCGGTATGCTCTGTATTAATTGTGGGTATTAAAGTGTAGGAATGTCAGTGTTGGTGTGTCTAGTAGAGGTTCGCTGTTCGTCAGACTGTCATTTCGCCAGACGGCAGGATGTGCCCCCCCGCTGGCGATCTGTTGTCATTGCCGACGTCTTGTCGCACTCTCTCTGTTCCTTTTCTCTCCTCCACACTCCGCATGCATCTTTAATCCTCTGTTTCCCTGTGCCCTGCTGCCGCGGCAGGCGGACGGCCGAGGACGACACAAGCGAGAGGTCTGTCCTTCACTCTGTCTGCTCCCCTGGACCCCCAGTAGAGGGAGATGGGGAGTAGGGCCAGTAAAGTCAGAGGCGGGGCGGGCGATCAGACCTTGGGATGCTCTTTTATTAGTGCGAGTCCTACTGTGCTATGGTGTTCAGACTTTATTCTACCTGAGCAGTAATTGCTTACTGGGCTGGTGCCCCTATTGAAAGCACCCCCTCCCTGAATTAAAGTCTGTACCTGGAAAACATGGACCCCCTCCCCCACTATGGAGAGCCTCCATCATCAGGATGCAGACCAGTGGTCCCCAGTCCTGGTGCTGGCGTGCTGTTAAATGTTCAGGTTGTCCACGTCCCTTTAACTTCAGCGCTGGGCACACGTGAGTGTGGGAGCATGCTCAGTGCACCGCTATGGAGAATGCTTCACGCCGCTGTGTCATGTGATCCTCTGCGCCCAGCCTCCATGTGACTCCTCCTTCACCCTGTGCAGACATCCCAGGTCCGCTTCCTCAAGTCTATTCCTGGGCTCTGATGCCAGGCCTAACATGCATACTAGAGGAGTAGCTGATTGGTGGAGATACATGCAGTTTAATTAGCACTCTGTCACCTTTTAGAGCGTTGGCTGTAATTAATGTTAAATGTAAGCTAGTCAGGCTAAGTTATTGAATTGTCACATTTGAGCAGGACCCTGAGCAAAATTTGAACTGGAGCCAATTCTGGCAGGCTGATCAAATGGGGGCGCCCCCTGGTGGCCATTGAGCCCTTAGCAGCTGTTTAGTTTGCTTATGCCTTGGGCTGGCCCTGCATTCAAGCATCCCTCTGTCTTGCGTAACAGTGTGATCTTGTGTCCACAGCACATGTCAAAAAGCCAACCGCAGTGTATCCGCTTGTCATTTATCATATATGCATTATGCTTTGTGGTTTTGTGGAAGCCATGTTGGAAGATAAAACGGACCTGAAGAGGCCCAGACAGGAAGCCTGTGTGGGATTGTTGTGACGCGGAAATAACGAGCTGTATGGAACGTTCTGCTGCATGCTGGCCGTTCTTTCATTGTTGGAACCATTGCATGATGGTTATTTTGGCTATAGCCCAGTGCATGATGGGTAGCGGTTCAGTCTCTAGCATGTTTACTGTTCCCATTAATGAACCCATCCAAATGGGAATTTCCTGTTTGGAGTCTGACTGTCATCTTTGCTTAAAGGACATTCTGTTATTGGTATTTTGTGTGTTAACATCTGCCCATCATTTGGGAGAGTATGTCATAACATTTAGTTAAGTGCTGGGTAAAACTCAACCACTGGTCTTAAAAATCGAACATTTTGGCTCTGGTGAAAGGGAGCAGTTTTGTGCATTTACATTTCACTTACACTAGGGGGCAATGTGAGGCAGAACCGGAATAATGTTCATGGATGAAGTAGTGGTGTGAGTTTTAAGTTATAAACCCAGATTGTCTGTATATGATAGAAGACTAGTAGATCGCAGTGTTAATCTAAGCATGTGATTTTGTCCCTTGGTCCATGGTGTAGGTGTATACATATTTGTTTTAGTTCAGTGTATGTGTCTGAATAAGGACCTTGTTAAATGGGATACGAGAGGACATTCACTGAGGTGTCAGTCATGCTCTTGTAGTCGTCGTCACAGCAAGCAAAGCCTTCATGCAAACTATAAGCGCTGCTTCCTCCTGACGCATGTCATAGATATTCCCTCCAATGAGAAGGAAGGATTTTATAATGTGGCTGTCTGTTCCCCTGGGTCCTAGCTCACCACAGTTGGTCAGGCTGTTGGTGCCTTACAGGTTTAGATGGGCATGATAGGGGAGGCAGGGACCTGTGGTAAGGTTGTTATAAATATTTTGACCTCCACCCCCTGACATCTATATTTATTAGTGATTGTACTTCTGTCTTACGCTCTGTTAAACTGCAGGTCCACCTCCTTAAATGGAAAGAAACGTCCCTTTGATTTACAGCCCCGCCCCCATGACCTGTCACATAGTTATAGACTATAGATAGTATGGAAGGTGCTATGACTGACGACTCCCACCCCCAGTGCCCCGTTGTGCCCTGCCGCTGCCAGTACAATTATCTCTCTGCAGTCAAGTTCACTAATCTGATTAAGACACTCAGTCCATGCTGGGAACCAGCAGATTTTCCTTAGACCAATAGGTGTTTTTTTTTGTAGTGTTGTCACTTTGTAGTGTTAGTGAATGTCTCGTTGTCGGTAGAAAGTGAAGTGTGATGTGGGTAAGCTGTTCGGCTGAAAGCAGCGCTTCTGACTGAGTCGCTGAAAACGGACATGTTTTACTTCTCAGTGAGCCTGGAAATCATGAAAAGATACATTTTAAATCCTGCTCTATTTAGAAGTTGATGATATTGTCCATGAATAAGCTTGTGGGTTTTATTCCCACTTTGTACTCTGAACTATTGCATAGTCACTAGAGATATTTCAGTGTCCGTTTAGATGGATAGCCGATTTTTGACGGGTCAGTGTGACCATTAATACAGCTGGATATCTGAAATCTCTTTGAATTTTTTTGGAAATCTGATTTCTTTGTGAAATTGGGGTACGAACTAGACTGTGGACTGGATGACCTGACACCCAAATGCCGGAACACACGGGCTTTCATACGACTTAGGAATGGGTTTGTTTTTCACATTGTAAATATCATTTTCCAGGCTGTGCTGTGCTTACCCTACTCTCCATGATAGCCAGGGAACCCGGACACATTTACAGTGTTGTTTGTTTGTTTGTTTGTTTGTTTGTTTCTCCCTCATACATCCCTTAACCCCATGAACCTGAATGAGTAGCAGATTACATGTGTTTATGCATCCTGTACAAATGCTTTTCTGCTACTGCATATTTGCTTACATTTTAGTTCTAGCGGCCAATGGCGGCACCGTCATCAACCGCTGCTTTATGGCTTTTGCTAAGAAAATCGGGAGAAGCCTCTTTGCCAGTCGTAGCTCAGCTTCAGCGGCACGTCTAGCAGTAGTCCACATCTGGTACATGCTGACTCTCTCCGTCCTAGGGAGAAGTGGTGTCACATGACCCAGGAGGAGCGAGACGACAGCTCCAGGTTCAATGAGAACATCACCTTCGGGCAGCTCGGGTGAGTGACCCAATCATAAGCTTCGCCTGCCCTGGGCCTCCAGGTTTCAGCAAATAGGTATCTAGCAGGTTCTCATACTCTTTATCACCCTTTAAGCTTTTTACATGAACTCAAATAGATTTTCCTGAATTTGAGTTGCTGTCAAGCTATCAAATCTCCCCAGCCCCATCAGATAACCCTGTGGCCCAGCCAACATTTCAGAGCTGGGTCCGGGTCTGGTGAAAGGGTTTTGGGCTGAGAAAAGACAAGTAGTAGTCTTTGTTGCATGAGAATAACTATGACACAGACCTAACCAGGTGGGTGAGATATTTTAAGACACACAACTTATTGTTCTGAAAGAAGATGCTTAGTGCAAAGTGTAGATCTCAGGTTCTCACATCACTGGTGTTACGTTGACCATTTGTCTGACTTTGAAGCCAAAATATCTGAGTTTGGCCCCATTAGTGTAACACTAATTAGTGCACTGGAGAGTTAGGTCTTCATCACTCAGCTGATGTTATGTCTGCCTGTGCCCAGCGTGTAGCTTCCACCCCGTTTCTGGAATCCTTTTTCGATCTTCATAAAACATCGTTTCCGTTCTCAGGACATTCACCCATAACATGCTGGCCTTCGGACTCAGTAAGAAGCTCTGTAATGATTTCCTGAAGAAGCAGGCAGTCATCGGTAACTTAAATGAAGGTATTCCGGCACTTATTTGTCAGCCCGCCTTCACACTTTCATTTGAACTTGCCTCTACTGTAACTGCATAAATAACATTTTTACGCATCCAAACCAACTGAATCCTGCTTCAGCTGTGCTAACTCACGAATCAAACATGCTCGGTTAAATAAAGCGCAATCACTCGATTTCTCTATTACCCTACAACACTGAAAATGATTCTGAATGGATTTGTAGCCGCCTTATTTACAATTTATTGAAATCTGTAACTGGTCAGAAATTTGTATGTAGGCTTTGGTTTTTTTTGTTCTGTCTACCAGAGCAGTACAAGCTTCTGAGTGACCACATAGAGCAGATGGCAGCGGAGTGAGCAGCTCAGCTTGGAGTACAGAGAACCAAACCTGTGGATGATCCTATACCTTTGCTTCCATTAAACCCTGAAATTTCCCCCGATGCACCTTCAGCTAACCTCTGATTCTTCTGTAGTCGAGCCTGCAGGCTTTCCTCTGACCCCGTGTTAGTTGACCCTGATCTTCTAACTTTGCCTCACTTAACCCAGCCGATTCTTCTCTGATCCAGCTTTGCTTAAATCTTCAGCACTCACTGGTGTTCATCACCAGATAGACCAGCCTACTAGGTTATTTCTCCAGAACGTCCCGTATCTTCCATCCTAATGGGCTCCAGTTGTGCGCTCTCCCTGCGGTGCATCCCCTGCATGCCCCCCGGTAGGGTCATCCAAAGACACTGCATGCCTCTGTGTACCGTGATATACCACTAACACACCCCAGAAGCATATCTTCAGCCGTGTTCTGTGATTCTCCCAACGTCCTACACAGTCACACTCCTGCAAAGCAGTAGGGGGTTTATAACTGACCAACGCAAAGTCTAACATTAGCAGTTAGTCCCGTGTATCCTGCTGAGATTGACAGTGATTGGTTTCCCCCCCAGTCAGAGGCTTTATTGGGAGGCCAATGAGAGGGTCAGATAAGCAGATCCCTCACACTAAAACCGTTTGAGTGTCCTGGGTGAGAATACACAGCATCAGATGGTAAATGATTTCATTTTTTGCTTTGATTCTGAGCTTTCAGAGTTTTCAGGCGCTCTGGCGACAACCGCATGTGGTTAAAAGTGCCTTTAGCCGTCATGATGGTGTGGCAGACCCATGTTTGAGACTGTAATTAGGGGAGTAGCTACATTGTGTGGTGATTGTCGGCTCCCAATGATGCCATTGTGCATTGCCCGTCAATAATTTACGCAATACGGATGTATACGAAGTGTGCATCGTTTTGACATTTTCATCTTCATGAGTTTAGAAAAACTCTAAAACACTGTGGATACTGTCACATGATTTCCTGACAATGGGAGAGAGGGAGCACGAGCTGACGTAGTGTAGGGTGCAACTGTGTGTCTGCAGCAGGGCGCCGTAAAGAGAGGGAAAGATTCCCCGAGCCTCTGAGTGACAGGGGCCCTAAAAAATCTGGAAGATAATTGGATCAGTCTGGGTTGGGGGCCCAGTGTGATAGGCTTTCATGGGGTCCACAATCTGTAGCAGCACCCCTGATCTGCAGAGACTTCGTCACTGATTGGAGGAGCAGTGCTGCATTGCAACTTGATCGAACCATGACACCGGGTAACTTAAATGTTCTTACCTATGCAGTCCACCAGGGGGCAGTCATTGCACATTGGAGGTCCAGTTTAAAAATTGCTCATTTCAATAACCAGAATTTTAACTTGAGACATCTCTAAAACGTTTGTCAGACAAATTCTGTATTTGCCCACATGTGGGAATTTAAGGCACTGAGATGATTTGTACATGGAGGTTAGTTTTAAAGGCTGAATTATCAAATTATACATTTTAGCCTGACGATTCCCCATCCCAATACCTTTGTGACAGACAAGGGGGAATCATTTTTGTTATGGGTTCATTGTCAAACTTGTGTATATATGTCCTGATTCCAAACAGCTAATGCATTGCAAAAGCCATTTTTTGCTGTGAAACTACTTGTTTCCCAAATACTGTTTTGTCAGTGTGACTGTAGGAAGTGTCCGTTGTGAAACAACAGATTGACGGCTACTGCTGACCTGCAGGTCCCTTCAGAAGGCCAGAAGGACATGCCAGACTATCACATCATCTACGACAAAATGACAATGCAAGGGGGCAACTGTGAGCATTAATAAGTGTGAGCAATAAGCCTTCCTTTCTGTGAAGGCTGGCATAGTGGGCTCAGGGCCAAGAAGGGACCGTGTGAAATTTAAATGCAAAACAAAGGAACCTAAAAATATATATTTTCTGCCTAAAATACTGTATAGCAAAGTGTTGAATGTATATCACAGTTAGCGGTATTTTAACTTGTAGTTAGTTGCAGTGTTTGTGGATTGTCCGGTTTCCCGTGTTTTTGTTTGTGTCCCGTCGTTGTATGACTCCGTCAGTCCTGCCTGCGCCCTCACCTCCCTCTCTTGTGCGCCTGCATGGTGTCTCATTCTGTGGTCTGTGCACGGGATTGTGGGAAGGTCAGGTTGTTGAGAAGCTCCAAACAGCTGAGGCCGCAGCACGGTTCTCATTGTGGTACCGACCGGCCCGTTTGGTTGTAGCGGGAAGTGAAGCTGCACGTTTCGGGCTTGGCCGCCGTTTTCACTCTGGTGACTGGAGAAGCCTTTTATGTCATGAGGTAATGACCTGCATGGATGAGTCAAACCAAGTATTCTCATTGTGTCAATGAAGATGTAATACATGTCGTCTTTAAAGTGAGTATTACAAACCTTGAAATTAAAGTATTTTGTGATGTAAAGTTGCTGTCTGTTTTTGTTTTATAGGGTAAACCCCTTCACGCTGTGATCAGTTGAGTAAACTTCTAAAGCAGGGTGGGGAACCTGATCCATGGAGAGCCGGTGCAGGTTTTTGGGATGACCTCACAATCAGGGACCCACTTGTATCGGCTGATTGAGAGTCATCCCAAAAACCCGCACCGGCTCTCCATGGATCAGGTTCCCCACCCCCCTTCTAATGCGTCACCTAATTCTTTGCCGGCGCTGCTGCTCTTTCTGATGGTGCCTTTGTGCTGTTAGAGCTGCAGTTGTCCACCATGCTTGTTTCCATGGAAGATCCTTTCTTGCGCATAGTGCAGTAAAGCAGGAAAATTCAGCAATGCACCCTATAAGACAAACTGATTTTTTTTCCTCAACTGTATCTCCATGAAAATCTTCTTAAGAAGAACTGTTTATCCTCATCATTCATTTACTTTTGCTTTTGATGGTTAAAAATAGTCAATAGTGTAAAATGAGAGTCAGCGAAAAGTCCACACAAATATAATTATACCTATGCTCTGTATGTACCTGCGGTCGCGCACAGCTTACATGGAACACAAAGACCTGTTTTTAACTCCATACAGGAAACCCCGAACCTGATATACTGAATCTCCTCCTGCCTCCTCACATACTTAAGCAGGTGGGCCATGATTTTAATGCGAGACGGCATCGGGCTGACAGGTGTGCGGTGATCAGACAAGGCTATGGTCTGTGGGTGAGTGTGGGAGCTGAGAGATCACAGAGGGTTAGGAGGTGTGAGTCTGTGATCCTTTGTGCCTCGCTTTTCCCACGAACTCGCACAGACCTGACCTATTTACTGCCCTATGACTTTACACACACGGGACGCCCACACACACGCAAAGGCCTGGGCGCTCAGATGTTCATCAGGCCGCCTCGCCTCCAGCTTCAGCATAGGCTTTGAGCGTTCTTTACTTGATGACTAGCATGTATGTTTATCATGACTAAAATCCTGCTGTTTATACTGTGTATAGACAGAGGACAGGAAACATGCCCCCCTCCCCACACTTGCCCCGTTTCGCTGACTCGCCCCGTTGCCATTGGCTTTTGATTGAAGCGGTATGTTGTTCCGTTTTTGTCACGGAAAGGGCAGTCAAAGGTAGCAATGGCCAGTGTCAGTAGTGGCATTTTTTTTTTTTTGTTGCTTTTTTTCCTCCTCTGGTCCATTCCCACGGAAACGACCGAGTGCGCACACGTGATTGGTTAGGCCGGAGCAACTCTGGGTCTGCAGCCTATCCTGTTTTTACAGGGGAGGCTCCACCCACTGACAGGGCTGTAAATTATTCTCATACGGCCACCCAACACAAGAGCAGCCTGCGCCCACTTCTCTCACGCCCACCCAACGTCCTCCTTGTCCCTTCCCTCAGGGATCGACACTCGCCGGCATGTGATAAGCTTATACCCCCAAACGGACCTATTGAGGGGCGGACGTGATCCGCAGCAGTGCAATATGGAAGTGTTTAAGGATCCCAGCGTGACCGGCCAAATCGCTGCCATCCAGCTGCTTGGATGTAAATAAACAATCCTCACACCCACCGCGTACTGATTGATCACGCAGGAATTAGCCGGGAAACATGAGGCCGCCGTGTTGCGCCATGGAGATCCACGTGCCCCGCTAATTAACCCCAGAAGTGCCAGAGAGAGTGACATTAAACAAGAGCGGTGGCCCTTTTCCAACTCGCTGGGTCTTCAAGCGAACGTCTTGGAGACATACAGGAAAGGTCAGCGCTAATCACACTGTTTAAGCACACAGGTGAGACATCAACATAGTCACATGTCCGTTGGGCCCTTGAGCGAGGCCCTTAACCCCCCAAAATGCTCCAGGGGCCCGAATAAATGGCCTGACTAGTGCCCTGACCCGAAACTTCACTCTGAACAGTATATATGTGCGTGTATCACTTACAAAGGAGAGCATGAAGGGATATGCAATAAGAAGTATTCCGGAGTACTTATACTGTGCAAATGGCAAATGAAGCGGAGCTAAGCTGCTACGAAGCAGGCGGTACAGATGTGTGTGATGTCGGACAGCCACGAAGGCAGTACATGTCTGATGGTCCATCTGGCCCTTTAAGAAGCAACCACAAACGGTGATTGAAAAACCCAGTACTGAATTTAAACAAAAATCCACTTCTGGAAACTAACAAATGCCAGTTTGGCGTCAGTAACATCGTCTGCATATTGCAGTTGGAAATTCAGCTGTGTCCTGAGTCTGCTGACCCAGTATCTGGGTTGTAAGTGCTCTGTGACAGACTCATCTCCTCATTTGCTGGGCCTTTGGAGGTGTTTGATATCTGAATTTAGATATATAGGAGATCTCCTTGCCTAGCTGAACCTTTGAAAGACCCAGCACATTGCCTGCCTTTCATGCCAAACCTACAAGTTTCCTAAGAGAATATGTATGTGGGGTTTCTCATGGCCAAGAAAACGCTGAGTGCTGAGACTCTGCCCAGGATGGACATGAAGTTTTCATTCACTTCTCCAAAGCAGTTTTTCCCAGTCCGGTCCTCGGATGCGCACTGTGTGGACGTTCTGGCAGGGAGCTTGGAGAGAGAAAAATCATGGAGCGACTGTGGGTCCCCGAGGAGCAGATTGAGAAACACTGCTCTACCGTATTAACATTGCTCTCTGAATGTGCAGTGCTCGTCTGTTACATGAATTTCCTTTGTGTTCATTTCCTATTTTCTGTGTTACACTGGTTCTTGAGGAGCACCAGTCGAAGTCAACGCAGGGTCATCGGTGGCCGAGACAAAGTGAAAACGGTTTGCTAAGTCGGCACCCCTCAGAAGATGGTGCCCTAGGCAGCCGCCTATGTCGCCTAATGGGTCAACCAGTGCTGTTCTCAAATTTAAGTCTGAAATGTAATGTTTTCTAATCCACATGTCAATTTTCCACAAATTCACAGTCTCATGCCCGAACACAGAACATTCGGACTTGAACGCTTCTGAAAACATTCAGTAGGCTTGAAACTGACTTGGCACTTTGTCTAAGCTCAGGTTTGTTGAAATGCATGATTAAAACATCGATCCATCCAACTTCCAAATACTTACCCAGTGAGGGGGGGTGGGAAAGGAGTGCTGGAAGCAATCCCAGGCAGCACAGGACAAAGTTAAAGCAGGAGGAAAAAGCCTACATCACACCAAGGGCATGGGTTTGGGTCCAACATTGATGGGGACTAAATCAGCCCTGAACCTCCCCTAAACACACATGTCCCAAACTTATACCCTTGCATGACACACAAAGCAATATGTGACTCTTTGTGTCATTGAGACCTTTACTGTTGCTGGACTCACCAAAAAATAAATAAAATAAAGGGATTTTGATTGATGATACAGATTCATTTACCAGATGCTTTTATCAAAAGCAATGCACAGTTGAGAGAAAGGGCCAGTCTCTGGAGCAATTGGGGTTAAGGGCCTTTTCCAGTGACCTAACAGTGAAGTGACTCTGGCGAGCCTGGGATTTGAACCAACAACCTTCCAATCACAGGCATGGCGTTCTGACCGGCTGAGCCTCACACAGGCCAGCTTGTGCCTGTGCAGCTTCCTATGTGTAAATCTCTCCAGCTGTTAGCTCGCTGGCTGTCGCACAGACGCGGACCCCAAAACTAAGCGCCCCCCCGCCCCTGCCCTTCCTCTCACCTTCCTTACACTGAGACCCCAGCTCCCTGACTCCGGGGCCAGACAGCGTGTGTGTCCAACTCCGCCAGCCTACTACAGCTACAGCTCGCCACACACGGGAGAGACAAACAGAAACGCAAGGACACATAAACATGCTGGGGGCCACAGCTGTTCCCCTCGAACACACGCGCGCGCTGATGATATGAGATCAATTACAGCCCTTTTGAGCTATTTTTAACATTGAGCCTAATATCCTGGTTTACCGGCTTAGCATGAGAGTTAACATTTGCAGCAACAGCAAAGCGGAACAGTAAATGAGCTCAGTAAACAGGATTACTTGGAAATAGATTTAATTTCAGGTGACATTTAACAATCTTTAACTAAGTTCTTAACATCTGCTTGACAGGTTTTCGTTAATGTAAAGTAGCAGACCAATACTGCTAAAAAAATAGTATGTGAGTGGTGATCATATGTATGTGTATGTCTCTTCCATGTTTGATGTGACACTCTACTGAAATTTCAAGAATAAATGGTAACACTTTACATTAACTGCACCTTCAAAATGCTTTTATATTGCATTCATAAAACATTGCTTTACATTAAGTGCACTTTCATAATGAATTCATTATGCATTCATAGAACATTCAGTGCACCTTCATAATGTATTCATTAAGTATTCATAAAACATTCATAAACATCATCTATGTATACCATAACATCTTAATATCCCTTAATAGCTGTAATATACATTAATAATAAATATTATAATTGTATAATCATGTAATGTTTGTTATTAATGTATATTAAAGCTGATAAGGGATGTTAGGATGTTAAGGTGTACTTGCATGCTTCTTATGAATGTTCTATGAATGCATTATGAAGGTGCACTGAATGTTCTATGAATGCATAATGAATTCATTATGAAGGTGCACTTAATGTAAAGCATTACCGAATAAATATCAGGATTCCTTAAGAAGAAGGACATTATGATAAGATCAGAGTGTAACATTTTGCATAAAGAAAGCAGGAAAAGCCTCATCACCCAGGTCCAGCAGAACCAGGCTTCAGAACTGCTGTCCAAACATATTGTGGCTTCCTGTTCTTTTTAAGATCTGTTTGTTGAAGATTTTCCAACACAGTTACATCAACCAAAGAAAGAAAATTCCAAATGGCACATATCACTTCTGCACAGAAACAGGAGGATGAGACATACACCGCCCAGAAAAAAATAATAAAAACATAAAAATAATTAAGTGAATAAATAATTACACAACAAAGACAACATACGGATTGTTGCTTAATCAATATATGGTTAAAACGAATACCAACAGCTTGTTAGATAGAAAGACTCAACAGCTAACCAATATGCCCCTTGTCATGGATTACAGCTATTCAAAGGGAGTGAGAATTTCCTCCTAAATAAATTCCAGCGTCTAGCTAGACATAGCTAGCTGTGACATAGATGCAATAAGGTCTGCTTTACGAGTGGAGAGCGGAATCATACCAAACAGAGGTATCGTAGGCTGGGCCCCTGTATGTGTCCTGGTAGTATTTGAGAGTAATCTAAAAATTTGGGTTTTCTGCTTCAGTGCAATAATGCTCTGTGAAGGATCAGTGTATGAGTCACAGTGAACCAGCGCCTACATTTCTCTCCATGAAGGGCCATAAAGCTTCACGAATCGGAACAATGAGTATCTATGGCAACTCTCACGTGCCGTTGGTCGAAACATCATCAGGGTTTCACCAATTCAGTTGGTTGATAGGCAGTCCCGGTAAACTGGTAACCTCATTTAGTGTGTATGCCCTGTGATTGGCTGGTGATCCTTCACAGGACAGAATTTGGGGGGGGCAAACCACCCGGGCCCCTTGCTGGTCTCAACTTTTTTTTTTGTAACAAAATACATAGGTCAAATGACATCTCAAGACCATTTATATAACAGTTTGGGTTCAAATATTATAATCTATAATAATACAGGCCTCATATATTTTACATTTGATGTCAATCTGATCAGTCTGCCTGCACAATACTCGACTCCCTGATAGGCTAATTCTACCGACAGTGTTCCTGCCCCCATCCTGATTGGTGAGTTTTACTGCTGGCATCCAAACCCATTTTACTGCTAAAGCCCACCACATGCCACCATCTTAAGGCAGCTACAGACAAATTCAACCCTGTCATTCTGGTTGGTTCTGACATGGTTAATGTTGACAATACAAATATAGACCAAAGCTTTATTGTAGCGGAAACTCCCACCAAAATTAAACAAAACTCATTGCATAGTGCATGAGGTTGACATGGATGGGAGATACACTTTTGTTTAACTTATTTTCTTTATAATGTGATTAAAGGGAACATTATATAAATAAAGAATGCTGGAGACACCGATGATGAATATCAGATCAACACCACGCTGCTTAGGTCTGTATTAAGTACACTCGCTCATCCACGCATGTGGGCGGAAGAGGCATGTGCGTTTGCACATGTGTGTTTTACACATGTGTTGACTCATGCGTCTGGCTGGATGATTTTGGAAAGATCCTCACAGCCTGTGGCCTGTTTAAAATCGCGTTCCAGGAGAAGGGGGCCTGATTAGGCCCTAATGCTCTCCTCGGCATAGCCGTCAATCTTCATTGTCGACTCGTCATGCCTCCCCGGTGCTGAGAGCCTGTTTGCACAACCCAGGTTCATTTACCGAGCGAGTGAAAACACATAATAAACATGCAGATTAAAACTATTTGAAGTCCCAGGTTTAAATGACACTGTCTTGTGCCATGTGAAGATATGACTGTAAATGGAGTGAGAAAGATGAAACGCTTCTCATTCGTTTGACCAAACAGAATGTTTCACATACTTCCAAATGTTTGTTTTAAACCTTGATTCATATTTGAAAATTATTTATTAAAGCAAATTCTTCCATGCAAGCTATCTTACAAAACGTTACACTTTTATGCCAATTTAGACGGCTTTTCAATACAATCGGTGCTAAACACGGTGCTTCTGGAGGCTCACAGTGGAAACATTGCAATTAATGGCCGT
>JAODKC010000021.1:18809727-18820460 GCA_026777985.1 Mormyrops attenuatus
CGCGCCCCCCCCCCCCCCCCCCCCCCCGCCCCCCCCGCCCCCCCCCCCCCCGCCCCCCCCCCCCCCCCCCCCCCCCCCCCGCCCCCCCCCCGACGGGAGTACCTGGAGGAAACCCTACTGTGACACAGAGAGAGCATGCAAACCCCACACACATGGATCCCTGGTACCAGAGGTGTGAGGCAACAGTGCTAACCACTGTGCCACCATGCCGCCCCCGCATAGAGCTATGCCAAACTATATTTAGTTTATTCAGTTACTTAAATACTACGCAGCTCCACTCATGACATAACGATAAAAATGATACATATTGGAGCCACGTTTTACTAATCCGTTCTCTCATTTTAGCTAAATTGTGGGCATGTTTTATTAATTTGTTCCCATGATATATTGAAATGCGGCCATGATATACATTATACAGATACTCCTCACTTAATGACTGAGCTCCAGTCCTACAACTAGGTTGAATTGATCGATAAGCGAGGAGCCGCCCCTTACCCATATTTCAAGCATGCACCATTTTTTGATTCTTTGTTTAGAGCCCGCCCACTAAGTTTGATGGGCGACCTTTAAGGATAGTTGTAATGGTTGCTGGTGTAATTTAAACTATAAATAAAACTGTAATTAAAAAAATAATTTAAATGATTACAAAAAAGACCCTCCATACCATCCATCAGTTCAATCCATTTTGCGACCAATTAGCCAGACGCAGTTGGTGGGGTGGATGTAGTACTATACAGATTGCTGGCAGTGTGTGGTTCAGTGGGCTAAGCCTCTGTGCCTTTAATCAGAAAGTCACCAGTTCAAACCCAACCTCAGCACATCTGTGGGTCCTTGAGCAAGGCCCTTAACTCCCAGCTCCCTGGGTGCCCCTTTGCAGACAGCTTCCTCTACAGAAAGCAAGTTGAGAGAGGCATGAAGACAATTCCTCCTTGAGGATCAATAGGGTATCAATTATTATTATTATTACACAAGAGTGTAGCTGCAAATTCTGGGCCTCCTGTCAAAATGTCACCTTGGACACCTTCGCCCAACAGAATTTATAATCCTAAGTATACAAGGGCCCCTATAAAGTGCTAGGGTCCCTGTATAGTGCTGGACCCCCTGAATCTCCCAGGGTGTCCATACCATTAATGTACGGTACATGTAACAAAATGTCCTCTTTGTCTTTCCAAACTCGTTAATTCACCCACTCTCATTAAAAATAACTAAACTAGCGGCCCGGAAGGTGGCATCCTCCCTGCTTACAGAATCTTTGTCAGAACTTTGCCTGCATTTCAGCTGCCCAGTTATTTAATGGGCTCTTTGATGGACAGGATGGTGTGGACAGGATGGTGTGGATAGGACGGTATGGACAGGACGGTGTGGACAGGACGTGTGGCCAGGACGGTGTGGATAGGATGGTGTGGACAGGACGGTGTGGATAGGATGGTGTGGACAGGACGGTGTGGATAGGATGGTGTGGACAGAATGGCCCATCAAGGACCTTTTTTCTCCCATCAGCGCAAACAGAGACAGATCTGTTCCTGCAGGCGGTCGGTCCAGCTGGCCTAAGCTACTATTACTAAACCAACAGCGGCCCGGCTCACCACCTCCCCCTGGTCCGAAGGGGGACCTGTGACTGTGGCTACATGAACAAAATTCATATACACTCATTTGTTGCTTTTGGAGTTCCTTCCCACAGGTTTAAAACTTCATTTTCAGTCGTTTATTTGATTAAGAGGATAATTGGCTTAAAACCCCAGGGATGACCTGCAACTCGGCCTGGGTGTTTTGCTCATGGTGGGGGTGGTAGGCAGGTTCCCCCAACCAAACCCAACGACCTTCCTAAAATAATGATTTCTGTGTGTACGTGTGGTAGTAGCCTTGAGCCTGTAAATAGTGTTACTGTAAACTATGTCTGCCCTGTGTGCATTAGCACGTCTGTGCTGCTCTACCCTCAGGACTTTCAGGGGAACCTAAATATAGAGGACTATATTGTGTCTCTGAACAAACAAATGACCGCACAGATTTAAGTAACAAGCAACAGACCAGTGCTGTTGCACATTAACACCATTGTGCAAATGTATATACAATTAATTACAGTATTAGTCGCCAAGATATCGCCCAGGGAAATGCGTCTCCGCCTCATAACCGTGCAGGAATCTCTTTGGTCCTGACAGGGTAATAGTCAAGATTAAGAGGTGTCTGACATTTACAGGAGAACAGCTTCTGGTTGTTTAACGCACAGCAGACTTTAAATAATATGGCATTCTTACCGGTTTTATTGGGTCTTGTGTGTGAGTGTGACAGAAAGAGTTGACATTAGTAAAACCGGAAATAAAATATGACGTTTGATGTTTTCTACACATTTAATTATGAACATGAAAAATTGAAATCACGACTGCTTTTTCTGCTATTAACGATTACTATATAGGCTATCTATTCAAGATTATACTTGAGGGACTGCAAAGGTGATTAACTGATTGATTTTAGATTTTTAAGTTACATTTTAAGTTTAATTGAAAAGATATTTCTGTTTTCTTTCTGTTAGGCATGCTCCATTTAGCTTTTGAATACTCCGTGAATTTGCTGGGGTGTGGAGTACCTGGTTAGACAGTTGTAACGTCGGTGTTGGAGGAATTTGATTATACGGGAAGGTTGCCAATTCGTCACGAGACTGCGTTATTAGATCGTGGACATGTAAATAGATTTCAGTTCCAATTATGTCAACCAGCATCTCTATAGTTAGATGTTTACAATACAACACAATAGAATAGAATACAATAGAATAGAATACAATACAATACAGTACAATACAATGTATTGTTTCCATGATTTACATCTCGGCATTGATACAGTTGTATCGGCTTCTGGTTCTATAAAAAATACCCCACTGTAGCAAAAGCAAATGTCTCATCCATTCTTTCTAACTAGTTGTCCGCTTTTACTCTTCCAGGGAATCCGTGATTATACAGTCCCGATTTTCTTCAGCTTTCCTGCGCTGTAATCGCACCATACGCTGTTTGCTAGCATTGTTTCGGAACACCCACGTGGAGGAGATGCTATCTGCGATTCCCATCTCAGTGGGTCTTATACAAGAGCAGCAACGGGTGGCACTCATATCGCAGGAGGGACTAATACACAGAGGTGCTGTTAAATAAACCAGAAAATCATGCATAATTCAAATATATGGGGTGCCCTCAACAACCAAGACCAGACAGCAGTAGTAAAAGGACTTTTCCTGTCCAAACCGCATAGCGCACAAAGTAAAAGGCGGAAGGTTATAATATAAGCCTTTTATTAATTGTGAAAATAAAATATTCAATGACAGAAAACGACTCATATAGCAACTACGCGTTTACTTTCCACAAGATACGTTTGCTAACGATAATCACATAATCGTTTGTATTATAGCTTTATACATCTATATCTTTTTTTAACAGACAAAAATCAAACTCAGAACACTGAAGAAATATATAGGCCTATATATTTAAAAATTCCAAGTTTAACTTCTTATTTGTGGGTGACGTCTTATTTACAGGTTCCGCCAAAATAATCACATATACACAGGAAATGCTAGGAGCCATCAGTTCCTCCGCGCGAACGCAGGAAGGTTTATTTATCTCCACGCGCATTCCTGATTCGCAGCATGAGCTTCAGCGGAGTGGAACCTCGGGCTATATTTAGAGACCCGGAGTTTGGGCAAGCAGAGGAGAGTAGTGCTCTGTTCAAGAAAGGCAAGTTTTAAGCACAGAAATATTACTGCAGCATCTGTCTGATGATTATGCAGGTGTCATTCCGTGTTTTGCTCGTATATGATTTAACAGCTATTCAAGCCTGCATAGAGTCCCGTCATTACACCAGTTTCTACTCATTTATATTATAAGGGACCGGTTATGAAATAAAATGGCATAGTTATCGGAATGCATGGACAAAGCATGACGTTCTTATTTGTAAAAAAATATAAGACCGTTGTCTATGGAGTCAGTTTCACAAAGGAGAAACTCAGATAATTTTGTTTTAAAATGCCAGTCGGCTAAGGGTTCCTTCTTTGGTGTCGGATAACACTTGTGGAAACATCACGCGCTATTTAAAACACTGTGTACGTACTATACGTGCCCATGTGCTGGTTCTACGTGTGTATATTTCTGCACGTGCATCTGCGTATATGCATGGTCACTGAGACGACGCCAGACAAGCCGACTATGTGCGCCTCACTTAGGCAGCCAATAGGCTACTTCGACAAGATCAGTGAAGATTTGTCTTTGGCTATTAAACTGGGTTTTTTTTTAAACTAATACATAAAGCAATACATTGTAGCAAATGTTTTTAAGCACTCGCGCGTGTAGCGTATACAGTGAAATTAATCATAAAAAACCTGCTTATGTTCCATTTCTTCGTGTTTCAATCACGTGATTTTTGTGTACCTACATCGTTTTGTGTGTAAGTAATAGTTCTAATACACGAACAACAATGAAAAATTAAAATAAATACACATTTCAAATTATTGTAATCAAATATTTATTTTAGGACTGTAAAAACACACAGTTGACTCACAATTTGAGTTTACATATAACTATCTAATATGTTTAAATCAAGCCACAAATGTGCATAGAAAAATAGAAATTTTATTAACGTTTACGAAACGTTAACTCCGATGCACAGTACCAACCCATCAAAAGGCAAATCTAGATTTTCCACGGCGGTGCCCTCGGCCATAGCAAGAGCGGTGGGCTGCAGTCCGCATTCGCTTTGCGAGCGTGAAATTGAAACAGACATCACAATTACAAAGGGAGCCGCACGCCGCAAGGGTTAAAGATAATGTGATGTAAAATTATTTACTATCACGGCGAAGTGCTGCTCGCGGTTACAGTGATCACATATAGTGCAGGACATGCACCCGCCTCGGATAGTCATCATTCATTGTAGGTTTTACATGGGTATATGAGTTTCGCTGTACACCCAATTGCATACTTCACGAAATACATCGGCCTCACGCTTTTGCAACGCAAACCGTTTTATTATAATTTTTACTGCTGTAAATGTTAGCTACACCTCAACAAAGACAAACATCCGATAGAAAGCGATAAAATCGGGTCAGCCGAACTAGCTGCCATGGCACCCTTAGGACTGGAAAAAAGGTTTGATTTAGTTCATTTCGTCTCCAAGTTACTTACTTGAAAGACGCAATAACTGGCCTCTAATGAATTAAACAGGATATATGCAGAAACGCTCATTGTCACAATCTGAAACAACAATTAGTACAATACGACAAAACACGTATTCACTCCTACCAAAAGTGTGTATATTTGCATATTTTGGACCGGTAACACAGGACCTTTGAGGGTATATTAAAGGAGTCTATAGTATTATTCTAAATCTCTTCGTTAGAAATGGAATATTTTATCTGGGTATGTGAGCGACAGATAGGGGCAAATGGGGAATCCGATCTGATACAGCTGTGGGGCGCGGGTTCCAATCATCACCGACGCGTTGAGCGCATAGCTCTCCTCCGGGAAGCTTTGGTTTTGATTCCCCTTTTTTGCCAGAATGCTGTCTATGCTGAAACCTTTCGACTTTGGCGCAGTTCGGGTGCCGCTAACTTGATCCACTCCTTTCGGTCTGGACGCACGGGTGGACAAATGAGCTACTTCGAGGGGAGATCTCGCCTGGGCCGCCTCTTCGGGCGCCGACCTGTTTTCCGACTCATTGCCTTGGATAGGGGTGGCTCCTCTATGATGCTGCATATCTACCCATGAAACGCTGCCACCCTTCTCTACCGAGTCAAAGCTTAATCCACTGTCCCCCTCCGACGCCTTGTACCAGTCCTGAGCGGAAACTGGGGTTGAGGGATTTGTGGGCATTGCATGCTTTCCATCGGAATCATCCTGTTCATTCTCCTGCTTCAGCTGCCGTTGCTTCCCAGCGCCTTCTACCCCCGATTCGATGGTTTCCTTCTCTACCATTTCTACCTGGACGCTTGCGGGGGGTCTGGAACAAGGAGGAGGGACAAGCGATCCGTTCCTTTTGTGCAACGATTTAGTTTCGGGCGACTCCTGGTTCTTGGTCTTTCTCTTCCTGCGCCTGTAGTTCCCGTTTTCGAACATGTCCAGACACTTGGCATCAAGTGTCCAGTAACTACCTTTACCGGGTCTGCCCTTTTCCCGCGGTACTTTTATAAAGCAGTCGTTTAGCGACAGATTGTGCCGAATGGAGTTCTGCCAGCCCTGCTTGTTGTCATGGTAGAAAGGGAAGCGCTCCATGATGAACTGATAAATCCCGCTCAACGTGGCGCGCTGCTCCGGAGCACTTTTAATGGCCATGGCGATGAGGGCAATGTAGCTGTAGGGCGGCTTCTGCGGGGGCTCCTGCCGAGTCGAAGCGAACCCCAAAGCCGGCACAATGCCGCTACTGTCACCGCTGTAGACGTATATAAGAGAAGAACCGGAAAGGTTCAAAGCCGAGGGCGGCATCCCGAGCGATTGGAGTCGATTGCTGTAAAGGCTCATACTTGAGGAATCCTCTTTTTCTCTTCAGATCTAACTACCAAAGTTGCGTTGAATCCGCAGCAAAGCAGTACCCGACCGCGACTCCCCGTCTGCTCTCTGCGGCGTCTCACGGGTTCTCACCGCGTATCTGCCTCATGAGCCTAAAAATGTTAAATAATTGTTGTAAGTTTGCTATTTTATGTTGACTTTTGCGCTGGAAAATAAATTGTCTATGATAAACACTCGTTGTGCTCTCAGCCCACCCACATTAATTAAATTTTCATTGCAGAAACCCACTGCTCTCCCTCCGCGTGTCTCTTTCCTACCAGCCAATGGAGTGCTTGGTTATTCCTTCATTTGTTTATAGAATTAGTCTGTTGATAAGTCTGCCCACCCAAGTTGAATCAAGCTGTGTTTATTTGGAAAAATTTCCGGGCACCCAATACATAAACTCACTGATCTGATGTTTGAAATATCACGTCCACCCTCGACGATGAAAGTTGCTCACACAGAGAGAACAAGCAAACGCGACAAAGCGCCTTCTGGGACTGCCTATAACTTTCTCTAAGACTGAGATGTACTAATGTGATTCAACAACTCTTCCTTCATTCGGATTGTGATCATTTGTCATAAAATATATGAGAAAATGTTTAACCGTTATATTTTGGCATTGTATTTGCCCGTAAGCATTTTTATTATAGGGGGAAGAAAACAGAAACGTAAAGATTTCTGAACTGTGCAATTTTGTTTCCGTGGTGTTTAATGATTCCTTATCAATACGTTAAGCCCGAAGAACGCTACCCGAGGAACGTTAGCGCACGCGGTGTTTTACGCTTTTACTCTGTTTACCGTATACGGGAACAGACAGTTACTACCATAAAAGGGAAATCTGGCAGGACCTGGAGGTAAATTGTATTATTTGCGAATGCGTTCCTGTTGCTTTATATTATGTATTTTCCTGTTTATAAAACGTAGAGGGATTATAACAACTTTACAAGTGCACACAGATGGTTTGTGCTTACATTACGAGTTTGGATGTTTCAGCGGATAAACTCGGGACCTTCCTTCATTTGTCTTTTTTTCCTTTTACAGGCGGTGATTCATTGAGAAACAAGACTAAGAATCAACAGTCTCCCTCGCTCTGTATAGTGGGAACGCGTGCATTCGTTATTCAGACCGCCCTATTTCACGATCTCGTTGGTTTTCTGCTTTTTAGCATCATTTATTGAACCAGCAAACATCTGCAGGGATTTGTATACTAACTAGTCAGCAACCCAATCAACTGCTTTCGGGCTAAATGAAAGCCTTGAAGCTAACTATCACATCTGGGTCGTTGAAATCTTGAACTACAAAATAATCAAACAAAATATTTTTAGTTCTGATAACGTTGCAGGCTGTGTTGCGTTTATCGTGTGGTCATGCACACGTTTTTGTTCGTTTTGCCCTGGCCATTTAAAAAAGATTGTAGGGCCTATAATATTCAGAATATATAGGCCTATTCAGTCATTAATTAATCATTCCTTAGCCCGAACCTAACTTTGATGAAATTTAGCCTAATTTGCACCTAACATTTAGAAGGTCACACATATGGCATACAAGACTAATTGACAACAGCTAAAGATCGCAAATATTTTTCAAATCTCATTGGCATTTCAAGCAGCAGCATAAATTAATAACGCGCTGGCGCGTGGTGGTAACAAACATTGCCATTAAAATACAGACATATAGTAATATCAGTAAATTGCTGTCGTGCACCTCAGTTCATGCACGATTACCTCGTGTTGCACACTTGGTGAGTGTTTGCCCGAAACCACAGAATGTGTAGGGTGACATAAAACCATACCTATTAACAGTAACCATTCACAGAACCTATAATGTCGAAAAATCGCACTGCTATATCACCATCGCGAACTTCATAACATTCATAGTTGATATCGGTCACTATAGCCGTATAGCGCGCGGTAGGCTACACAACGAAAGCCTTATTTGCGTAACTGGATGCTAAGAGGTAACCGTGGCCCGAATATTTGTTTTCAGGTCCCAAATAATCAGTTTGAAGTTTATTAATTGAAACATATAAGCTCCGCTTTTAAAACGAATAACTCCCCGTATAAATATTCCGTCATAGTCAAGCTTCCAGGAATTTCATTTTCCGCCGGCAAAAGTGACTCGATCAATACAAATAATAAATAATCAAGTTATAGAAATGTGACAGTATATAAGCTTCGAATTGGAGTCGGAAATTGAGCCTGTTTCACATGATTTACGACTTTCGTTTATAAAATTAACTAGTCTACATAGGAAGATCTATTTATCTAAATTATGTGTAGGTCACAATAGCCTTCATCACACAATAACGATTTCTTTTATATTTTAAAGTTTGTAAATGATATAAACAATGGTCATGCGACAAATCTGATTTGGATTCCGGTAGCATTACATGTTTATAATACAATAAATTACCGCCCTGACACTGCTGTAAGAAAGTTAATAAATCAATAAACTATACCTACACCGCGGCTTTTGTTCAAACATTCTTGCAACAGAAAATTATGCAATATACAATTTAAATAAATGATCTGTTAAGCCCTTTAAATTATGGAGGATGCTTTGTAACAATATTCAATAAATATGTTATTTAAATGATTATTTAAATTACAGTTTAAATTATACCAGCAACAATTAAAATCATCTGTCAAAGTCACCTATCAAAGCAGGCCGGCCCATGCAGAACATCTCATAGGTTACATTTGCCGCGTCACCACAGATCGATCTTACGTAGTCTATTGAATTCTCATTTATAAACTAATTTTGTCTGTGCCGTCCCGGACCCGTATTACATCCTAACTTTCCAAATTCTTATGTAAACTCTCCTAACTTTAGGATAACAGTTAAGCTGCCCTAACTTTCACTGGCCACGAAATAGGGTTAGCTATAGCTACAAACGTAGGCCTATTTAATCCGCATGGTTGTTCTTTTATTGCTTTTACACAACCAACTAAAGGTACGAAACCCTGCTACGGAGCCCCGCTCGTGACATTACTTAAAGAGTATATTCATCGTGGCCACGTTTCAATATATCGTGGGAATGAATTATAGTAGTCCCTAGTATCCGCGGTTTTCTATATATACACACACGATCTGCAGGTTAGGAAGTTCTCTAACACTGCCTTAGGCTGGAACAGACAAAACACGGTTATACATGAGAATTCAATCGACAAGGCGAGATTGATCTTTTATGACTTTGCAATGTAACCAATTAGATGTTTTGTTTAGAGCCCGCCCACTAAGTTTGATGGGTGACCTTGACAGATAATTGTAATGGCTGCTGGTGTAATTATGGATCCAAGCACGCCGTGTTGGATGAAAAATGATTTAAACAACAATGATTTTTTTAAAAAATGATTTAAGTACCAATTATTTAAACGCAAATGTCAATTTAAATAATAATTTAAACATTCATTTAGATAACACGTTTGTTTATTTATTGCATATCGTTACAAAACAAGTCCACATTAAATGCAATTTAAGCCTTTAATTGCAATTTATTTTTTAACGTACTAATGCTAATATAGTAGAAAACGCGAAAATGACGGCAGTGTTTTTTTTTCTAATAAGACAGCTTACTAATTTATATTTTACGTCCATTTTAGAACGGCAGGTTTTTCAAAATCTGATATTTGAGGCATATTTTCCATTGCAGTAAATACATTTTAATTTGTTATGACCCACAGAAAACCTCTTTACAGTAGACAAACAAATATGATACTACATTTTGAAAATAAATTTCAAGGCTAAACAATGATGATTTACATTTAATCCAATAAATTTTTCGTTTGTAATCTCACTGCCCTTAAAACACATCACTCGCGGAAGTATTTAATCCGAAAAATCTGAATATGCACTTGAGCTTTTAAAAATACTTAAAAGAAAGAAAATATAGAACATGTCTAAACGCCTTATACATCGAATTATAAATATTCTATAAATGTACACAACTCCCTGTTAGTTCAAAAAAGTATGACGTACGTTGGGAACCTATTGGGAAAATATTTACTTGAGGGGGTATCAATAACCGAGTTACTACTAATGTACAAATTATGAACAAATTAAGATGAAAGATGGATCATGATTCATTAATGATGAACAAACATGACATCAGTATTTTACATGTGTTATTCATTATATGATCCTACACTCTCAGAAAAAAGGGTACAAATTTGTACCTTTGCTTGTCACTGGGGCTGTACCCTCAAGGGTCTGCCA